>CM055122.1:1059164835-1059764835 GCA_029206835.1 Rana muscosa | reverse complement strand
GGACTGCATGGCAGGTCGACATATGTCTGGTCAAGCATGTGGTGCCCAAGCGGCTGATGTTTTGGCCACACGAGATACGCTTTAGACATATGTTGCAAATGGCAACGGTGCGATCTGCTCCACACGTCTGAAAAAAGGCCCACACCAAAGAACTTTTGAAATAACGTGCAGAGACAGCAGCGCCCTACACATGCGGAGCTCTGCGGTGTGATGCAGTCGGTGTGCTGCCCTTAAGCTGTCCCCTGGAGGGCATTCTGCCTCGTTGGAGATGTGCCTCCTCCTCCTCCTCCTCTCTCCTATCAGGCACCCACGTGGAGTCAGTGACCTCATCATCCCCTCCCTCCTCACGTTACTACCCCTTCTCTCTGGGTTCACGTTCCTGCCTTCCTCCGGCTGGGTTCCATCATTGGAGCCTTCAAAACGCTGGGCATCCTCCAAGAGCATGTACTGTGCTCAAACAGTTTCGGGGACTCCTCAAGAGGACATGGTGGTGCTAGGGAAGGAGTGACTGATGCCATTGAGCCGAGGGAAGAGGCCGCTTTGGCAGCTGCTTTGCCAGACAAAGTACCCTGAGCCTGGGTGAGAGAGGATGATGAGGATGAGGACGGCTTGGTCATCCACTCTACCAAGTCTTGGGCATGTTGCGGCTCAACATGGCCAGCTGCCGAAAAGAAGGACAAGCGTGTCCCACGGCCACGTGCTGATGAGGATGCACCGTGTCCACGACCAGCAGCACTGTTGCCTCTAGACACAGAGCCTGCTTGCCCTCTTTTATTGCCTCGTGACTGTCTGCCTCTCCTTGTTTGCCTTCCAGACATACTAATGGCCTGCAGTGAGATGTAGCTGCACAACATTGCCTGTTGGGTTGTTCGCCGAATTTCGAACATTATGGGCCGTTCGCACCAAATTCGAGTGGCACGTCATGGCCCATAATTCACTGCGGCATCGCAGTGCATTGCTGGCTGATGATTGGCCAACCATGAACTATGACCCACATGCTTTAGTCAATCACAGCGTGGAAAAAACAGAGAGCCATAATTGGCTAAAGCCAGGGTGGCTTTGGCCAATTATGTCTCAGGGGGTTTAGTACACGCCCCACACTATATAAGGCCGCCTTTGTGGCGGCCTTGTGTAGTGTGTTGTAGCGGTGGTTAAAAACAGACAGAGAGAGAGACAGTGTCATTTAATTTGAGTTAGATAGAGCAGGCAGGCGAGTCAGTTAGCTGCAGTTACAGTGTGTAGAGGATATATATGTATCCTAGGTGTTGTATATATATATTTATACACTGTATTCAGTTTAGCTAGATCCGTTCCTGTTATTCTCTTCATAATATACTGACAGGCAGGCAGGTGATTGTGCTAGCTGCAGTATTTTCACTTAGTGTACTGTGTCCTTTGCACAGTGAGCACCTAAAGCTTACCTGAATACAATTGCTGGTGTTCTCCTACTAATACAGGCAGGGAGCTGCAGTATATTGATTTAGTGTCCTTTGCACAGTGTGCACCTAAAACTTACCTGAATACAATTGCTGGTATTCTCATACTAATACAGGCAGGGAGCTGCAGTATTTTGATTTAGTGTCCTTTGCACAGTGTGCACCTAAAGCTTACCTGAATACAATTGCTGGTGTTCTCATACCAATACAGGTAGGGAGCTGCAGTATTTTGATTTAGTGCCCTTTGCAGAGTGTGCACCTAAAGCTTACCTGAATAAAATTGCTGGTGTTCTTCTGATCCTATTAATACCACAGGCAGGCAGCTGCAGTATTTACAGTTAGTGTACTGCGTCCTTTGCACAGTGTGCACCTAAAGCTACCTGAAGGAAATTCTCTCCTGTAAGAGTTAATATGGGAAAAACGTGTCTCCTCTCCACTTATGCTTTCTCACCAATCCTTGTTTCACTAAAAAAAACCAAATTTTCAAAAAACATTTGTCATTGGGACAGAAAGTGAGGTAAAATCTTCTGAAGAGGTGCACAGACAGCAAAACAAATGTTACAGGGGTGATAACCCTTCCCTATGTTTTCCAAAAAGCTTAAAAATAGATTTTTTTGGCTGGAGCTACACTTTAAAAATGTACAGTTCAAAATTACAGATTCTACTTAACAACAAACCTACAGTCACTGTCTTGTTTGCACTGCCTGTATACTGCTGTTCAGAGTATATAGGGCCTGGGGTTCCCCTTAATATCCATACAAGACCCAAAGGGGCTGGTAATGGGCTGGGGGGGGGGGTTGGAGGGGTACCCATGACATTTTTCTCAATGATTTTCATCCATATTGCCGGGACCAGACATTACATTAAAGCCGCAAAGCAGTTTTTAATGACTTTTTTTCCTTTAGAAATGTAATTTTGTGCAGGGACAGTTCTAAACATGGGAAACACATGCCACTTCACAGGCATACTTTAGACACCCCCCAGGTATGATATTTAAAGGAATATTTCACTTTTTTTTCACTTTATGCATCATTAAAATCACTGCTCCCGAAAAAACTGGCATTTTTAAAACTTTATTTTGCATTGATACATGTCCCCTGGGGCAGGACCTGGGTCCCCAAACTCTTTTTAGGACAATAACTTGCATATTAGCCTTTAAAATTAGCACTTTTGATTTTGAACGTTCGAGTCCCATAGACTTTAACAGGGTTCTAAAGTTCGCGCAAACTTTCGTTCCGTTCGCAGGTTCTGGTGTGAACCGAACTGGGGGGGTGTTCGGCTCATCCCTAGTCCTTAATATGCTGGGCTTGCAATAAGTGAATTAAATGATGCTTGCCATCAAAAAAGCCATTGGGTCAGAAATAGTAAATATTCACTCTCTGGCTGCCAGGCTGTGGGGTGAAGGGGAGATGGTATTCTGTGGTAACCTTTAAACCTCTACAGTAATTAAAACCTAATTCCAATTCTAAATGTCTCTCAACCCCAGTTTTCATCCCAATCCATTATTGATTTTTACGTTTTTTCCCTGATGTCTTTGTCATGTGATGCTCAGAGTCCTCTTGGTCCTGCATTTTGCAGACAGTCCTCAATACTACAAAGAGCAATGCTGACATAGGCTGGGTTCACACTGGTACGACGCGACAGTCTTACGACTGTGGATCCTACTTAGCCCTGCGATTTGAAGTCCGACATCCATCCGACTTCAATGACTGGTGATCCAACTTTGATCCTGACAATGCCAGGCACTTTGTGTCTGGTATGAATCTTTAGGGGGAACTCTACGCAAAAAAGAAAAAAAAATGGCATTGGTTCCCCCTTCAAGACCATACCAGACTCTTCGGTCTGGCATGGATTTAAGGGGAACCCCATGGTGAAAAGATGGTGCAGGGGCCCCCCCAAAATCCATACCAGGCCCTTATCCGAGCACACAGGAAAGGATTTTCACACGTCATGCGACATGAGCTCCCAAAGTCGGAGCGTTTGTCTAACAAGTTTGAACCTGGCCTTAATGACATTAGTGCAGTGCATCAGTGCAGCATTCTCTTGTGAGCCTGGGGCTGCTTGATGATCCATCCCTATGGGATGTGTCCTTGATACCCTGAGCTTACAGGAAGTGGGTTGAATGATGCTGAGAAACATTCAGCATTGAAAAGGATTGGCACTAGACCATGGAGGTGGATACATTGGGCAGCTCTGGAGCATTAATGGGGTGAGCACTGCTTAGCATTTTTTTTTATATGAGCGTTTTCTCCACACTCACACCAGCCTAGTCACTGCAGTGCACTAAACGCATGTTGATTCATGCTTTAAAGTGCTTCGCATTAGAGCAGCCTATTTATTTGAACAGGCTGCCCATTACTCAACTGACTGAAAATGGTGCATGCAGCATTTTTTCAGTGCAGTGCTGAGAAGGTGCATTGGATAACATTCATAATGCATTGCACCAGCTAGTGTAACATGTCAACAGGCCTTGACCCAAAGAAATTTGCAGATCACAAAAGTCAGAGAAAAATCAGAACTCCTGAGCTGCACGCTTGTTCTGGGTCATTGTCTTTAACTTATACATATTGAAGCCAAAGAGGCAGCATAAAAAATGCAGGCAGAGATGTTAGCAATTACACCCTTCATATTTCATTAATTAAAGATTTCTTATAAACACGAGGAAGAAAAATATACTGTAATTGTGTTTAAGCTCTAAACAGTGGATACAATGTCAATTTATGTTTTAGCTGAGCTATAGTTAGCTCAGACTGATTGTAAAGTTTTTCACCTGGTTTTGTCCTAAGCTTAAGTTGGCTTGTAATTTCTCACTGTCACCAGTAAGTGCCACTGGTATCACTGGTCATAGTATGAGATTTCACAATCAAAACAAAGTTATGAATATTTATATCTTCTTCAGCCAATCAAGTAGGAGGTTTATGCCACTGGTGCATTCCGGGGGAAGCATATAAATATTTGGGACAGGCCATGTGCTCTCCCACTTCCTCTGGGCTGAGGCCCAGGAAATTGCTGTCTGATGGAGCTCTGCTGTTAGGCTCAATAGTCTGTTTTGGGGCCAAACGTGTTCTGAAGTGGTCCTAAAGCTGTCCTGCCTGGTTTGGAGAAAGCTGTGTCTAGGAAGAGACCCAGGGGAGGCCCCTCGCTGGAGAAAGCTAGGAAGAAGGCTGGTCTCTCAGAAGGGCTTGGTGATTCACTTTGAATATACACTGAAATTTGGCAATGTGTTTACAGTGTTGCTGGGTCAGCTCAAAGGTTCTGACACTGTGAAGCTGGACATTGATCTGGATCTGCAGAGTCTGTAAGTGATCTGCTCTGGTATATGGGACCCCTAACCCTCTCCTCCTTAACCGTTCTGCAATAAAACTTTAAAAAGACAAAAGTGACTGGCACCCAATATCCTTTCTCTGTCCCCTTATTTTATGCATGGACTCAGCCCTGGGGTGAAATGCTAGCCCACCCTGACCTCTGGAAGTGCTATCCTGCTCTTGGGGTATTAGAGGAGTGCTACAGTATCTTTCATAATAAAAAAGGTACTCAGGAGGATGATACTTTTCTCCTGTATCATGGCAAATTCCTGGATGTGTATCGCGGAGCGCCTGGTACAAAAGTTCATCTTACTTGAAGGACTTTTTGAAACGTTTAATGGCTAAGAACATCAAATACAGCCAATGCATTTGGGGAGAAAAACGTCTCCATGGCTTCAGCAATCGACGTTATCAAAATAAAAACAGAATGCATCAAGGGACCTGTGTCAAAGGATGAATTCACCTTTAACCACTTCAATACAGGGCATTTTCACCCCCTTCCTGCCCAGACCAATTTTTAGTTTTCAGCGCTGTCGTATTTGAATGACAATTGCGCGGTCATGCAACACTGTACCCAAATTAAATCTTTATGTCTTTTCACAAATAGAGCTTTCATTTGGTGGTATTTGATCACCTCTGCGGTTTTTATTTGCGCTATAAACAAAAGAAGAGTGACAATATTGAAAAAAACACAATATATTTTACTTTTTGATTTAATAAATATCACATTTTTTTTTCCTCAGTTTAGGCCGATATGTATTCTTCCACATATTTTTGGTAAAAAAATCGCAATAAGCGTATATTGATTGGTTTGCGCAAAAGTTATAGCGTCTACAAAATAGGGGATAGTTTTATTGCATTTTTTTTTTTTTACTAGTAATGGCGGCTATCTGCGATTTTTATTGTGACAGTGACATTGCGACGGACATATCGGACACTTTTGACACATTTTTGGGACCTTTCACATTTATACAGCGATTAGTGCTATAAAACTGCACTGATTACTGTGTAAATGTGACTGGCAGGGAAGGGGATAACACTAGGGGGCGCTGAAGGGGTTAAATATGTTCCCTAGTGAGTGATTTTAACTGTAGGGGGAGAGGACTCACAAGGGGAGGAGACCGATGTGTGTTCCTCTGTACTGGGAACACACATCAGTCTCCTCACCTCTGACAGGAGGTGGATCTGTGTGTTTACACACACAGATCCACACTCCTGCCGTGATCACGGGCAATCGCGGGTGCCCGACGGACATCGCGGCTGCCGGGCACATGCACCGGGTCCTGAGTGATGCCACTTGTGCGCGCCCCCTTGCGGCCGGGAAGCACTGGACGTCATATGACGTCCACCCAGAGGGAGACAAGGTTCCTGCCGACAACATTTTACAATGGCTCAGTAGGGAACTGGTTAAAGAAAAAGATATAAATGCACATATTTTTGCAGAAAAAAAATGTGCAGTTATTTTTCTTTTTTCTGAAAGAGCCTGAAAAGCTTTGCACCTGTGACCAGTGATTTAGGGGTGCAATGTCAGGCTTCTGCAGACAAGCCCTGTAGCTTTCAGCCTGTACCTCTATCTGAGCTGACTGTTTACAAGCTGCAAGGCTGAAGCCTCGTACACACGTCCAAAACCGACAAGAAAAGTGCAGAGAGAGCTTTATTGTCGAGAAAACCGTTCGTGTGTATGGTTTTACGACGAGAAAACTACCGTGAATCTCGACGAGAAAAATAGAGAACCTGCTCTCTATTTTCTCATCCGGATTCTAGATTTTCTCGTCGTGTTTCTCGTCGGCCTGTTTTGCGACGAGAAAATGGTTCGTGTGTATGCTTTTACGACTCTTCAAAAAGCGTGCATGGTCAGAATCAAGTATGAGACGGGAGCGCATCTTCTGGTAAAAAAAGCCTTCGTAGTGGAGATAGCACATTCGTCCCGCTGTAAATAATTGCATTGTTTAAAGGTTGTGCATTTAAATCTTCTTTAGAATGTTACAATAATGAAAACTAATGAACTTGTTTTTCTGCTGATATTCACACAGAGTTCTGACTATCTATTTTAAACCTTTTTCATGCTTCTCTTAAGAAGATTTAGCTGTATTATATCGTGCAAGATCTTCTGAATATTTTAATGTTTTAAATTTTTTAGACAGATGTTAATTTTAATTTGTCTATGTTTTGATAGTGATCTCCAAATTCTTTTTTAACATTTTGTTGTGTCAAGTTTACCCCCTATTTTTTTTAAAGAACACCTTTAATGATATTTTGTTGTGTTATCTGTCCCTTTTATTTTTTGTGTTCAAATGTATCTGCTTACTCCAAAGGGAAATAAATTATTATTATAAAAACACATAGTCAAGTATGAACTTAAACAAAAAAAACATTTATTCATGTCTAGAACAAAATAAATAGAAGGCAGCGCTGGAGAACCTGCTGCCATTTGTGCATCCCTGGGACCCCAGAGCACACATCAACCCTGTGTGGACACTAAAATTGGGAGCTTGAGAAGCACAACAGTTGTGAGCACAATCTGATGCTGGCCTCCCAGAGGTCAGGAACAGCAGCAGGTGATATATATGTCCCAAGTCTGTGGTACTACAACAGGCTGCCTTCTGTCTGACCACAATGAAGCAAGGCCATCACTTCCTGGTCTTCTTGGCAGCCTTCCCTGCAGCCTTCCCTGAAGCCTTCTCTGCAGCCTTCCTTCTGCGTGTGGCTGGAGGCTGGGCCACTGGAGGGGTACTCCTGTCAGGAGGAGGAGAAGGAAGTGGAGAAGGGGGTGGCGGAGAAGAAGAAGGTGGAGGAGGAGGAGGAGGAGGTTGAGGTTGTGAAAGCTGGGCCACCTCACATATGGCCGTATTGGGGGTAATTCTCTCCATCACCCCCTTGTTCAGCAAGGTGATGAGCAGGGGCTCGCATAGGAGGCATTGCTCCATGCTCATCACCTTGAACTTGGCCTCAACTAGGCCGGCAATGGCCTCTTCAGGGGATGTGGGCTCCTGGAGGGTGGCATGTGCCTCTCTAAAAAGGGCCATTGCTGCCTCACTTGTGGTCCTGTCCCTCCTGCTTCTTTTAGGAAGGCGGATGGGAGGCACCTGAGATCTTGTGCTTCTACTCGTGCCGGTCACCTCCTGTCTGCCACTGGGCCCAGCCACCTCCTGTCTGCCACTGGGCCCAGGCACCTCCTGGCTGAGAGTGGGCCCTGCCACATCCTGGCTGACAATGGGCCCTGCCACCTCCTGGCTCACAGTGGGCCCTGCCTCCTCCTGCCTGACAGTTTCCAGACCCTCCTCCTGGCTGATTTCATCCTGTGTATGAAAAAGGGACATAGTTTAATATTTTGGTTTTTTGTTTTCACACAAATTTGAGATCATGAATGTAGCAATTTGAATGTAAATCAAGAGAAAAGACAAATAATTTTAGGAACACATCAGATTTCCTTTTTTGCGCCCAATTTATGGCAGACTAATGTCTAGAGATATTGATTTCACTTTTGTATCCCAAATTATTTAAGGATTTTCATATTGGCTTATTTTTCCTGCTTTAATTTTCTCAGAATACCTTTTCATTAATTACTATACCTGGCTCCAGATGTCCAAATCAGCTTCTTCCAGGATGGCTGCCTCCTCTTGCTCCAGAGAAGGCTCAGGTTGGCTGCAGGGAAGTCTGGGGGGAAGAGTGGACAGTGATGGCCTTGCCTCAATGTGGTCATCCAGAAAGGACATCCTGCTGTAGTACCACAAATTCGGGACATACACATCATCTGCTGCTGCTCCTGACTTCTGAGAAGCCAGGACCTTAGAGCGTTCAGTCCTGTATGTGCCTCTCAAGCTCCCAATTTTAGTGTCCACCTGTTTTGCTGTTGCTGTGGGCACCTTGGTATGCACAAATGGGAGCAGGGTCTCCAGCGTTGCTTTTCTTACACCTTTTTTGAGATGTATGGGGTTTTTTGTTTCCCACAGAGCGCGCAGCTCCCTTACCCGGTCTATTAATTCCGCAAGGAATTCCTTATCACTGATAAAGACATTCATTTTGGGTCTGCAAGCCAAAAAAAAACAACAAAAATTAATGTCAGTCACACAGTCTAACCTCCTGTAAATCTTATTCACTATATATATCCTCCAACATTCTCTAGAAGTATAGGCCACCAATTTCCCCAAGTCTCAAAATCACATACCTTTGTTCGCACGTCCGTCACTTTTACTCCTCTCTCCGCACACCGAACGTAGTCTAGTCACATGTGTGTTTGCTATATATACACCACGCATGCGTAAAACTACTCACACGTCGCTCCGCACACGTCGGCAGCCCATGACGTTCTAAGTAACATCTTTTCCCCCGCCCCTTCTCTTTCGGCGCGCAGACAGATATGGCGGATTCACAGCAGGTGTCTGCTAATTCCTCAAATAACGAGGAGGAGACAAGCCCAGAGACTGAGGAAACGTCACGATCAAGGAGGAGATTCAAGGCATCTAATATGTCTTACGCGGAGATGGCGGAGATGGTGGACATATTGCTAAAGTCGGATTATGACGCAAAGCATGGGCCGTATAGCAAACCTAATCGAAGGAAGGCCAAAATCATGAAGAAAGTCATGAAGAGTCTGAAGAAGAATTTTGGGGTGAAACGCTCAAATGAGCAGCTCAGAAAGAGGTGGTCTGACCTCAAACTGAGGGAGCCCGAGCAATTAAGGAGCATTAAGAGAATGCTTGAAAAAAGTAAGTACTTTTTCCCCATTTTTCCTATTATTGTATTTCACAACTTGCATGTTGCTCCATGTTATTGCATTTTCCTAGTGTACCTTACAAAATGTCATAGTTTGAACTTGGTTTGGCACAGTAATCGTTCATTACAGACACATCGTTCGGCCACTATGCACGATTTTTATAGATTATACAGGGTTAAAATAATTTACACAGCTGCCTGTTTTTATTCAATAGTTGTTATAACATTGTTGGCTAGATGATGTGTTTGTAAAGATAATGAAATGCAAACTTTAATCAGTGTAAAGGAGAGGACACTCAGCAGCTGGTTCCACATCTGTACTTTTGAGCACTATCGTGTGGGCCACCAGAACCGCCTTTTTTGGGTGTCCCACACAGGTGCATCAGTGAATTTTTGTGGTGCCTCCATGTATAAAAATTGACAGCAAAAGGTAAATATTAAAGAATATAGTTTTTAAAAAGAATGTCTTCATCTTGAAATCCCGCCCAAACAGACACTTGTACCCCACTTCCAAGCAATGTATCATGTTTTTATTTTTTAGGCAAAATTTCTGTGTGATAACTATACCTTTTGTTTGATTCTCATAGGGGAGAGAAGACTGGGAGGAGAACACTCCGGGGAGCACAAGAAAACCACAGCTTCTAAACAACCCCAACCTCACCAAGACCCACAACCTGAGGGTGTTGAGGAAGTTGAAGAGGTGGAGGAAGGAGAATTGCAGGAAGGAGAAGTGGTTGACGTGGTGGAACTGGTCACCACAACAGGTCAGTTTCTGTCACCACAGCTTCAGGTAAGAGATGTAGGCCTGCAGTTATAATATCTTTTGTATTTTTTTTATAGGGGATGTAAATGTTGTGGTGAAAGAAAGTACGCGTTTCTCTGCTGACAGTGCCCTAACGAATCATACAGCAAGTGATGGAATGTAGCACAGAACTGGACAGAATTAAGCAAAGAATTCATGTGATGGATCAAACCTTTAAAGACATCCTAGATGTTTTGGGGAGAATTGAATAAGGCATCAAAACCCCCATTTTTTGTTTGAGATTGTTCTTCCCCATTTTTAAAACTTTTAGACAATCAATCAAGCCAAAAATTGAATATGCACACAGTGTCTCAACATGTGCCATCTGCCATCAGGGGATATCCATGTATGTTTTTTGGGGGTGCAACCCCTTCCTCGTATCTCAAGTAGGTGAACTGAAGAAGGGGTTGCACCCCCAAAACACGTCCATTGATCACCCCTGATGGCAGATAGCACATGTTGACAATAGGGATCAGGAGTCTAAAATCCCTATTGGAAATGACTTCCAATTGTATGCATATTCAAATTTTGGCTTGGCCAGGGGTGCCAATAGCCCATATTAGGACGGCCAGATAGAGACATATTTTGTGTAAGTGAATGTCTCATATTGCCGAGAGGTATCCAATGTTGTAGTTTGTTGAATGCTACTGATGGTTTTGTATTTTCTTAAAAAAAAAAAATGACGGTTTGTGGCCAGCCAAAAAAAAAAATATACATACTGTTCTATTTACCATGTGTGTGAATGTGCACAGAGTAAAATTTTGGAACAACAACAAAGTGTAGCTTCTTTTTCAAATACGCTCTAACCTTATTTGTGTATATTTTTGTGGTTCATAGTGAAATGGTTGGTATTTACTAAAGGAAAATACACTTGGCACTACAAATGCACTAAGACAAACTAGGAGACAGGAAAAAACAAAAGATAAAAGATTTAATCAGATTTTTATTTAGTTCTTTCTCCAAGAAGATTTAGACATGGCCTGGCATAGGAATTGCCCCCCTACCCGTGAAATATTCCAGATATTTCTCACGAACCTCACAGGCATTTTGGGGGGGCAAGCCAGGACGGGCAGATTCGAGGCCCGGCAGGGTATTGCCATATAAAAATTCTGCCTCAGGCAATATTGAGGCCATATAATTTGTTGATTTTCGGCTCAGAAAATTATGGAGCACACAGCAACATAAAACCACATAGTTAATCTTGTACTCCGCCAAGTGAATAGGAGTCATAAAAAGGCGGAACAGGCTGGCCATTATCCCAAAGGCATTTTCTACGACTCTTCGGGCCCTGGCCAGCCGGTAGTTGAACACCCTCTTCTCTGGGGTCAGGGTCCTCTGGGGAAATGGCCTCATGAGGTGCGGTCCGAGTCCGAAGGCTTCATCAGCCAAAAAAACAAAGGGGAGTCCTTCAACATTCCCTACATCCGGTGGCAATGCAAGGTCGTCACTCTGGAGACGGAGGGCAAACTCCATCTGGATGAAGGATCCCCCATCGGACATCCGGCCATTCTTCCCTACATCAACATAGAGGAATTCATACCGTGCTGACACCACCGCCATCAGCACAATGCAATGAAACCCCTTGTAGTTGTAGTAGTAGGACCCAGAACGGGGTGGCGGCACGATGCGGACGTGCTTCCCGTCAATGGCTCCACCGCAGTTGGGGAAGTCCCACCGCGTGGCAAACTCCGATGCCACAGTCTGCCATTCCTGTGGCGTGGAAGGAAGCTGTGGAGTGAAGCAAGATAAAAATATATTAGTACTTTTGCACATAACATTGCAAGTAGATTATAATAAAATACATTCGAGCCCAACATCATTCTAAATTTCCGTTTAATGTGTTTTTAAAAAGTATAATGGAAGGCTCAAGTATCATATTCATCACCCCCTCTGATGGTCCATTATAATCAAATTGGGGGGGGGGGCTAGATGTGTTTGGCCACAGGATAGCATTGCAGTGGCGGTGCGTCCAGAGTGGGCGCTGGAGCGCTGCCCCCTCTCTCCTGCGCCCGTCACTCAGAACAATACATAGGTTCATGCCTTGCATTAACCTATGTATTGTCAATGCTGCCCACTATTCAGGTGGATGGCCCCCTGTTGAGCGACGGCCATATGAATAACTGCGGCATTTTTGGGGTGAAAATTGCCTATCAGAGCCAGGGGGGCAAATAGCCTTGGCGATTACAGCCTGAGGGATGTAATTGGCTTCATAAAAGTTAACCAGGGGACGCAGGGGGGGGGGGGGCATTCCTTGGGTAAACACTGACAGGCTCCTCTGCCAATCATGTTCACCAAGTCTGTTTACCGGTAACCTGATTGGCTGATGCAACATCGAGGGCAGGAGAAGACATCAAGGACAGAAGAAGGATGGCGCTGACCAGAAGAAGGTAAGTGCAGGGCTGGGGGTGAACTGGCTGCATTGGAGGGGGCAAACTGGCTGCATTGGAGGGGGCAAACTGGCTGCATTGGAGGGGGCAAACTGGCTGCATTGGAGGGGGCAACTGGTGGCGTTTAATAGGCACAGTCGCAAAAATGGAGGAAGTTTATATATAAAATTTTGGGGTGGCCCCCCAAACATTTTGAGCAACAGCCGCCACTGATGGAGAGGTTAGTGAAGGGAAATATGCATGGAGGAGAAAAAAGGGGCATTTAAAAGCTTCCAGCATGCATGAGGACAAAGGGGACATTCTCAGCATATTACAATCATGGTAATTAGGGAAGGATGAAAGAAACACAATACATTAGCATACATGAAATACATAAAATGTGATGTTAATGGAGAAAACTTACCCTAATATAGTCCTCCTGCAGGACTTGTATAATGGCAGAACAGGTGTCTGGGAATATGAGGCCCAGAGCCTGGGGGGAGATGCCTGTCGTGAACTTCAAGTCCTGAAGACTTCTCCCTGTCGCCAGGTAGCGTAACGTGGCGATGAGCCTCTGCTCAGCACTGATGGCTTCCCGCATAACGGTGTCCTGCCTGGTAATATAGGGGGACACCAAAGCCAAAAGATGCTGAAAAACGGGGTCAGACATCCGCAGAAAATTCCTGTAGTCCTTTAGGATTATTCTCCACGATCTCCCGCAGCAGAGGCATATGGCAGAATTGGTCCCGCTGGAGCAACCAATTCTTGGTCCATGAACTCCTCCTCACCCCATTCATGGACTCGTCTTGGTCCAAAACAAGTAGACCAACAGCAAGCGCCCGCACAGCATGAACTCGACGACGAGAACGTACCCGCGACATGGCTAGGAAACTGTCGTCTTATCAGAACGTACTAAACAGAACGCACTTTAGAACAGCAAGGCCTATGAAGAACGAACTGAAATTCAGAAACGAACGGGCAAGAATGCACTGTAAAACAGATACGACCTGCCTACACGCCCTGAAAGACAAGATACGAACCCACAAGCACAAACTGAACCACAGAAAACGAACTGAAAGCACGAAGGCTGAAAAGCGCGAATCGTCTCTTCCCAAACTTTTACTTCACACGCGGTAACACGAGATCAGCAAAAGCAGCCCAAGGGGTGGCGCCAGGGAAATCGATCTTCCCCTTTATACTGCCGTCGTACATGCTGGACGTGACCGCGCAGAACAACGACGAGATTTAGAATTGTCAGTGTGTACGCATGGAAAGCTTGACGAGGAACTCGTCAAGGTTAACAAGAATCTCGTCGAGAAAAACTACGTGTTTTTAACGACGAGAAACTCGGTCGTGTGTACGAGGCTTGATGATTAAACTATGAGAGAGCTCATCAGCGCCCTCTCAGTCCATTCAGAACTACAAGCCATCAGCCGCAGTGGCTGTCGGTAGTTGTAATCTATCCATTCACAGGAAACTGTGAACATATGATGTGGCTGTGTGGGACAGCGGATGCGGGGAGAGGATCCCTTGCCCGCTGTCACAGGGAGGGGGGGTGCAGGAGGAGAGGTTGCAAGAGCTGGAACATGTTACATGTTTCACCCTAAATTTGGGTGGAACATGTACCGTATATACTCGAGTATAAGCCGACCCGAGTATAAGCCGAGGTACCTAATTTTACCACAAAAAACTGGGAAAACTTACTGACTTGAGTATAAGCCGAGGGTGAGAATGCAGCAGCTACTGTAAGTGGAAGAGGGTCAACAATGCCCATTTGCACGCCTCACTGTGCCCATTGCAACCTCACTAAGCCAATTGTCACTGTGCCCAACCTCACTCTGCCCATTGCCGCCTTACTGTGCCCATCCTTACTGTGCCCATCCTTACTGTGCCCATCCTCACTGTGCCCCTAAAATTGAAATTGTACCTGAAATTGAGAGGCTGCGGGCATCCATTCATTGTTTAAAACTTGCGGTCTCTTCCTGGTCCCTTCCATGATAGGCGTTTCTAAGCAGACACAGTTCCGCCTATCATGAACGTTCTCTCATCCTCAGTTTCCCAGCAGTGTTCAGTGTTATGCCAATCACGGGCGTCCTCTTGTCCGAGGATGAAAAGGCGTCCGTGATTGGCGGAACACTGAACACAGTGTCTGCTGGGATGGGTGAGGATGAGAGAACGTTCGTGATAGACGATTCTCAGCAGACACTGTTCCGCCTATCACGGAAGGGACCAGGAGGAGACCGCGAGATTTAAACGATGGACACCCGCAGCCTCTCAATATTTTCAGGTACACTGACTCGAGTATAAGCCGAGGGGGGCACTTTCAGCCCAAAATAAAGGGATGAATATCTCGGCTTATACTCAAGTATATACGGTAACTTGTTCCGAAAGCTGAATTTATCTTTTTAAGGCTTGATGAAGTCTAACATCTCTTGATGGTACTAAAAGCAGAATAGGGTCCACCCATACTATATTTTAATCATGGATCTACTTCTGTGAATGTAAAATCACTTTACGGTATATCCATCAGAACACATTTTCCCTTCTATCGGCTCAGCACTATCACACACGTATCAGGCTTCCTGTACAGTATACCTGCAAGAAGACTTGCCTCACTGAACAACCTGAATAAAGCATTGAAAGAACTTGGAATGGAACCAGAAGATGCCTCACTGTGTGATATGAGCAGTATGTATTCACAGTGAACACAATTCCATGTTCATGGCCAGCCTAACAATGCATTCATATTCAAGGAGGGCTTACCTGGGGCAATAAGTGAAATGCTGCATGTACTATAAGCGGTACCTGAAAATTACACATATGGATCAGAAACCTGTTTTATCCCTATAAAAAAAAAATGTTTTCTTTAAATAACAACGCACAATAAAATGTTTTAAAATAGCAACTGTGATTCTAATCATTCTTTTGTTCTGAAAAATATGTTTACTATATTGCAATTTAGCGTGTAAGATGTCAGCTAAACACTGTGCCCTTTCTTCACATAATCCTTATCAGGCTTGTGATACTGTATATATGTGATTACTGTGTTACCAGGCAAAAGTCTGAGTGTTGAAGGCCACATCTGGGGTGACATCTTCAACTAAGCACTTAATCTGTAGTGCTAAGGTATGTTAAGCTTCTTTGTCATGTCTAAAGTTAATACTTCTGCTCTGCTGACCATATTTGACATTACTGAAATAAACATCAACAGCAGCAAC
Organism: Rana muscosa; assembly: GCA_029206835.1. NCBI lineage: Eukaryota > Metazoa > Chordata > Amphibia > Anura > Ranidae > Rana > Rana muscosa. The sequence goes on along the minus strand of CM055122.1, from coordinate 1,059,748,992 downwards.
CCTGCAAGGAGAATCATGAAGAAGTCGTAATGCTAACAAATGTCAAATCTGTTCTATGAATAATGATTACTTTTAATTTGTGTAGTAGTATTTTGAAAGCCACAAAAACATTTTGGAACAAATTTATAAAACAGATATACGGTTAATGTTACATATAACAACCAGTGAATTGCATTTATATATTTCTTAGCTTGCTCTCTACATTCTGTATGTTGCTCTATACATTCCCGAGCATGCTCTATACATTCCCTGGCCTGTTCCATACATTCTATATCTTGCCAAATACATTCCTGTGCATGCTCTATAGAGCTTACATTCTAAAGGGAGGGGTGGTGGTACAATTACCTACCTTGCTCTAAACATTCTGTACCTATCTCTGTACATTGCCTAGCATTCTGCATTCTGCCCTATACCTTCCAGAGCACGTTCTATACATTCCCTCACTTGCTCTCTGCATTATGGAATTTGTTCTGTACCCTTTCAAGCATGCTCTAGAAAAGGACATAAAGAATCTGAATGGGGAACACACACATTTTCTCCCGTTTCATACCTGTGGTTTCTTTCCTTTACCAAACTGCTTGATTTGTTGTTAATGGCATAATTTGCGGAGTGCAGTTTACTACTATGTACATTATTTATATATATTTATTCATAGGAAATATATGCTCGTAATTATGGTTAACCACACGTTTAGCTGGAAAGCTCTGACATGATTTGCAAATTAACCACTTTGTTCTGGTCTGTAGCTCAAATGAAGAAATACACCCCATAACTGGCTTTATATGCATTTTATTTGTTCATGCCTCCTGTAGTAACACATTGTGACATGGGGAAAAAAGTTACATTTCTGAAGAAAATGCTTACTATTTTGATAACATTGATCAAAAACTGTTTAAAGGCACATTGATGTGAAATATGGAATTTTGTCTTTTAGCAAAACCAAGGGACTCAAGTGGTTCTATATTTAGGGCCTGTTCACTCCAGAACTAGGTGCAGAAAACGCACATTCCCTGTGCGTTTCCCACACTATGTTCAAAACCCGCCTGCAGCGGGTGTCAATAATAAAGTAATGACACCCCAAATGCAGGTCGCAAACGCAGTGTGTTCACCTGCATTAGATTACATGGTACAGAGGTACCATGCGATCCAGTAGCAGAGAGTCTCCAAAAGTAGTTTGGTGAGATTTTAGCCCATTAAAATGAATTTTCTGAAGTCGCATCGCATAGAGCTGCATGTGAATCGCACAGATATGTGCAAAGCGTTCTTGTGCGATTCCCAGTGTGAACTGACACTAGTAGCTGAACTAAACTGTATCTGAGCACCACAAACTCAAAATGCGATTTAATTCATTTTTAATGTTTAAAACATACTCAGGTGACTCATGTAGCATTAGATTTATACTGGATCACTGACGATTTGTGGATTTGTTTGAATATGGGGAATTTGTGACATTACAGGGTGGAATTGTTGGACTTGTATTGGACTAATTGCACAGTATATTGCACAGGGGAATAGGGGATTTGTTTTGATTTATCACAATATCTAATATTTATATTAATATTTCTAATATTAATTACTGTTTGAAATTGTATTTATGTATTTAATTGTATGAGAAGTTATTCTTAAGTTTATACAGGTAAACCACATTTTTTGTTAAAGGAAAGGGATTGGAGAATTAAACATATTTATATACTGTATATTCCTACCTTTGTGTACGTGAATTCACTAGTGCAAACAGATTCTACAACAGAGGGGACTAATTGCTGTGCAGTGACACTTTTTATTTTTACAGTGAAAACCTTTAAAAACCAGCGTTAAAGGTAAAGCACATTATATGTGATATAATCCAAGCTCCCTGGTCTCTTGCGTGCACGCGCAAGCACAGGGGGAGCCAATCAGCCAGTCTGGTGGCCGCGATGGCTGCCAGCCACCCACGATCGCTCGGGGGGAATGACAAAATGGCAGTCTGTCTATGTAAACAAGGCAGACTGTCGTTTTATCACAGAGGAAGAGAGAGATCTGTAATTCTTTTTTTTTTTATTCTTTATTTTCTTAAAACAGGATATACAGGTATAACATTGCCCTTTAGAAGAAACATCTGGTACTTCGACCTATCTTCTAATTGTCTCCGTACATAAATCAATAAAGACAGTCTTATTTAAACCAAATAATTTCACTTTCGTTATTTTAATATCCTCTTCTGGACTCTTCTTCTCCTCTACCTCCCTAATCCTCCCCCCATCCCCTCCCTTCGACCCCATTTTCCTCCTTCCTTTTTCCCTACTATACGCAGGGGAACAACAAAAAAAAAATCTGATTTTACAAATTGCTCCCATGGTACCCATATTTCTTGTATTTGTTTTTTTCCCTCCAACATTATTGGTAGGAGTTTTTCCATTATTCCCACTCTTCTCACTTTATTTAACCACATTGAGATCGTGGGGGCCCTAGGGTCTTTCCAGTTCATCGCAATACAACTTTTTGCCGCATTTATTAAGTGGCACAAGACTGAGTTTGTATATTTTTTAGGTGGGATTTGTGTATGATGTAGCAAAACGAGAGCTGGATCTTCTTCAATCTGGTAATCAGTGAATTTTTGAGTAATTCTCTGTACCGTTTGCCAAAATTGTCTGATTACTGGGCATGCCCAAAAAATGTGTATCATAGCCCCTTTTCCATCACATCCTCTCCAGCACCTGTCAGATGTTTCCATAAAAAAATTATTCAAGGCCGATGGCGTAAAATACCAACATGTTAATATTTTATAATTTGATTCCTGCATTTTCGTACACCTTGAGGATTTTAAGGACAGGTCTATAATATTCTGGCATTGTGCTGGAGAGAAGGTTTGGCCTAGATCTCGCTCCCATTTGGCATTAGGTAGGGGCTCCTCTCCTTCACAGTACTCCTCAAACTTAGTTTGTGTTCGCCTATATCTTCCTGCGGGTCCCAGAGTTTCTAAATAGTGTCTAACCTGTCGAGCTTGCCATATGTGGATTTCATATTGCCCTCCTCGTTGTGTTAACGTGCCAAATGATACCCATCCCCTGTCTCCTAAAATATGTGAAGCTTGGAAACTTCCCTTTTCCCTCAGTTTCCTAAATATTTGTGAGTCCATGCCTGGTGGGAACTCCGGGTTTCCTAAAATCGGAAACAGGGGAGAATTTTTAGTAGAGAATTTGGAATTCTTGCTTAATTTATTTCCTATTCTTAAAGTTTCGCCTATCGTGGGATGATTTTTTACTAATGGTGGTAAAGTCATATAGCACCATAGTGCCCTATTTAGAGGAACTGGACACATTTGCTGCTCAATAGTAATCCACAGTTGATAATCCCCATGTCTGCTCCAATCTACTATCCTACCAAGTTGGGCCGCCTGGTGGTATTTATACATATCTGGTGCCGATATTCCTCCAGCCATTTTAGGTAGGGTCAATAACGCTCTGCTTATCCTTGGCCGTTTACTGGCCCAGATAAATTTAGTAAACACGTCTCAGACTTGATTGAAGTACGACATGGGGAATTTTGAAATGCAATGCTTGAAAGAGATAGAAGAATTTTGGCACCACGCTCATTTTTTAAATATTGCATCTCCCAAACCATGCCTTTACTCCAACCTTCCAATAATGTTCTAATTGTGTTAAGTAATGGTACAAAGTTTAACTCAGAAGTGTCTATTAAATTTGAGGGCATTCGTGTTCCTAAATAATTCAATGCTTTAGTTGTCCATCTAAGCTTAAAGCTATATTCTAGTCCATTTTTGATGGAATCTGGAAGTGCCACACCCATCTCCTCTGACTTACTGTAATTTATTTTTAGATTTGACATAGTCCCATATAATTCTACTTCTTTTATTAAGTTAGGTAACTAAATTTGTGGTCTTGCTAGTGAGAAGAGCATATCATCTGTGTATGCCGATACTTTCTATTCCTTTCCCCCCACATCAATACCCACAATATCCGTGTTCTGTCAAATTTTATTTAAGAGTGGTTCTAATCTCAAAGCGAATAAAAGAGGTGACAGGGGGCAGCCCTGCCAGGTTCCGTTTGTAATAGTAAAGGGCCTAGAGTAAACCCTGTTTGTAACCAGAGTGTATTAATTTAAATTTTATTCTGATTTCCTTGTTTAATAAATATGACCAATTTTTGATCTTAAGAGCCCATTCACACAGGGGCGGCACGACTTGTGCCACGACTGTGCTGGGCGATCTCAAGACGACTTCAAAGCAGACTTCCAAAATGACTTCTGTATAGAAGTCAATGGAAGTCGCCTTGAAGTCATCTTGAAGTAGTACAGGAACCTTTTTCTAAGTCGGAGCGACTTCAGTCGCTCCGGCTTAGAACGGTTCCATTGTACAGAATTAGACGCGACTCTTCAGGCGGCTGAGACGCCTGACGAGTCGCCCCTGTGTGAATGGGGTCTTATACAACAGATTACATTGTTATTTCTTGATCCTATTTGCCGCTAAAAAAACCCTTTGGGGAATTTTCCCTTTTCCTACATTTATATTGGGGTGCGCGGCACCCGGACTCTCCCCATATGCGTTTTTCTCTCTTTTTAGAGTAAACCCTGTTTACTTTTACCAGTGCACGATGTCCCGTATATACTCCTGCTATCCATTGGACCATCTGCTCACCTAAACCCATCTGTTTTAAGACCTCAAACATGAATTTCCAATTTACTCTGTCGAATGCTTTTTCTACATCCGTATTTAAAAAAACACTTGATATCTTCTTATGATTTACCCTATAAATCAAATTTAACACTTTTATGGTGCTATCTCCTACCTCTCTTGTCGGGATAAATCCTACTTGGTCAAGATGTACTATTTCTGAAAGCTTAGACTGTATACGGGATGCTAGAATCTTTGTCAAAAATTTTAAATCCACATTTAACAGGGATATTGGTCTATAACTACTACAGCTCACTGGATCCTTCCCCTCTTTTGGAATAACTGTGATATGCGCTGTTACGGCCTCAGATGGTAGCACCACTGTTTGTCCAACTTCATTAAACACCTTCGTCATATATGGCCCCAGATATGTAATAAAACTTTTGTAATATTGTATAGTTAACCCATCCGGGCCTGGTGCTTTACCATGTTTTATCGTTTTCATTATTGTTTGCACTTCCTCTATAGTAATTGGTCTCTCTAATTCCCTTCGAACTGGCGATGTTAATCTAGACAGTCGTGTGGAGGACATGTATTTTTTAAGAGACAGAGGGGGAACCAATGTCTCTGACAGATTATATAACGAAGAGTAATATTCCCCAAATTCTTGCGCTATTTCTTTTGGAAATTAGAGTTTTTGGTCTGCTTTTGTTTTAATAATTGGTATATATGACCGTGTCTGTTGTTTTTTTAATTTTTTTGTTAGTAGTTACCACATTTGTCTCCTGAGTCATACTCTATCCTTCTTGTATCGGAGGAGGTCTGCTATTTGTCTTCTCATATGTGCTAATTCTATCCCTACACCTATTTCTGTTCTTTTTTTGTGTTGTGTCTCTAGTTCCTGTATCTTTTCTAATAAATGTTTTATTTAGTTTTTCTCTAGCCTTTTTCACCCGGGATCCATGTTTAACTAAAATACCTTGCATTACTGCTTTATGGGCCTCCCATACTATACCCGGGTAACTCTCTTCATTGTCGTTTATCTGAAAATACCACTTAATTTCATTGATCAAGTCTTCTGTAATTTGGGGGATCTGTAATAAACTTTCATTTAAGCGCCATCTCCATTCTATCGATTGGATCCCCCCCTTTAAAGTTAACTTCATCGTAACTGGTGCGTGATCTGTCCATGTTATATTTCCTATTGATATGTCCTGTACCGACTGGAGTAACTGATGGGGTACTAAAAAAAGATCTATTCAAGAGTATTTTTGGTGGGGAGTTGAGAAGTAAGTATAGTCCCTCTCCTCTGGATGTATGATACGCCATCCATCTACCAATTGAAGTTCATGTAACTTCCGCAGGATACGCAGAGATCTGTAATTCTTAATAATCAGGAACACTGATCTCTCTCTTCGACTAGGATCAGCATCCCTACACAGTAAGAAAGCACACATAGGGAGACATTTAACCCTTTGATTGCCCCTTATGTTAACTCCTTCCCTGCCAGTGTCATTTATACAGTAATCAGTGCATTGTTTTGAGCACTGATTACTGTATTGAGGTCACTGGTCCCCAAAAAGTGTCACTTAGTGTCCACTTTGTCCGCCGCAATCCTGCTAAAAATCGCTGTTCGCTGCCATTATTAATAAAAAAAATAAAAAAATAAAGTAAAAAGTCCCTAAATCTATCCCGTAGTTTGTAGATGCGATAACTTTTGCCCAAACCAATCAATATATGCTAATTGGGATTTTTTTTACCAAAAATATGTAGCAGAATACAAATTGGCCTAAATTAATGAAGAAGTTAGATTTTTTATGTTTTATAGCAGAAAGTAAAAAATATTTTTTTTTTTTTTCAAAATTGTCGCTCTTTTTTTGTTTATAGCGCAAAAATTACGACCGCGCAATTGTCAGTTAAAGTAACACAGTGCCGTATCGCAAAAAATGGCTTGGTCATTAATGGGATAAATCCTTCCGGGGATGAAATGGTTAAACTTAAACATTACATATATGTACTTTGACGTTAAATACTGGGGTTACAGCAGCAGCTAGCTGCCATAACCCAGGTATCTTTTTTTCAGTCAGGTGGCTGGCTTTCAGATAAAAGTGGTCCCAGCGAGATCACATTTATAGACAGCGGGAGAGGTGCCCCCCCTCCTGCTGTTTCCCGGTCGTCTCCAAGCTTATTGGAGCTGTTGGTAAGCCCGGAGCCGAACCGATCCCTCTGATGCCTTTGCAGGAAGCACAGGCAGAGTTTTTACAAGATAGCCCCCACTCGGCTTTATGCCCTTGGAGGACTGGAGCGACGTCTGACATCACTTAAAGGGATTTTTTTTCCTAAAGTCAAAATTATATTTTTTATTGAAAATTTTATTTTTATTAAGAATTTAAAGCGTCGCCTATGGAGATTTTTCAGTACTGTAGTTTGTCGCCATTCCAGGAGCGTGCACAATTTTAAAGCATGACATGTTAGGTATCTATTTACTCGGCATTACATCATCTTTCACATTAGATGTGGGCTGTTTTTTTATTTTTTATTAATTAAAGTGTATTTTTTCCAAAAAACTAAATGCGTTTGAGAGACCGCTGTGCAAATATAGTGTTACATAAAATATTGCAATGACCTCCATTTTACTCTAGGGTATCTGCTAAAAAAATATATATAATGTTTGGGGGTTCTAAATAATTTTCTAAAAATATACAGATTTTTACTTGTACATAACAAATGTCAGAAAAAAGCCTGGTCTTAAAGTGGGCATCCAAATCTGAATATTTGGTTACTATAAATAATATAAAAAAAGCTATAATAAGAATAAACCAGCTTTATATGTGGGTTTTTAAAGAATGTACTTTTCCATATGCATTTTCTATGGCAAGAAATGTGTACTGTAACAGCATTTTGTTGGGAGGATTTCTTCCATGGGCTTGAGGCCTACTTTTGACTTTCTTTGAACATACAGTGTATACAAATCATACTGCATTTTCTTATACAGGGGGGCCCGACTTACGAATGCCCGACTTACGAACCACTCCTACTTACGAACGAGATGCTGCAGGGACCCTCTGCTGTTCTGCGCGGACCATCTGCCGTTCTGCGCATGCGCGGCCAGACGGAGCCTCGGAAAATTATGGAAATGTCCGTAATTGGCTGCGCATGTGCAGAACGGCATTCGACGGAACATCGGAAAACATCGGAAATGTCGTTCTGCACATGCGCGGCCCGACTTACGAACATTTCCGGATTACAAACAGGAGGAAAGTCCCTAACGGGTTCGTAACCCGGAGACCCCTGTACTCTTTGCACTTAGTACATGTCTCAGTAAGCATTCAATGCATGCTTAGGGCATAGCACAAGTAACTTTGCAGCAAAGTCACTGCAAAGAAGACAATTAGAACATTAGATTAGAAACACCAATAGGGAAAAAATAAAACAAAAATGAATTCAGTACAAAATATATTTGAAGTGTTCTCTAGACTAAAATCAATAGTATGACTGAAACCAAGGCATAATATATTGTGAATGTGAGAATATTTAACAAGTATTTTACGTGGCCCTAATTCACCTTTCATAAAGCTTGTAAAATACATGAAAGGGAACGAACGGTGTTTTAATGTGCAAACATTACTTAAGAGGAAACTGCTGAAGTAATTTTATAATGCTCTTTGTTGCAGCTGACTATTTTATTACTGTAACTTTTATAACAATAAATAAGTTATTTGGGCACATATTTGTATTTGTTCTGTGTGCAAGACACCCAGTCAACATGGTTATAAATCATATCTTAGCTTTTTAAAAGATCATGCTAAACATTTTATATGATACTGTAATGTTATTGTAATCTGGGATCACTGATTTTCCACACACTAGTTTGGATGTTGGCCTTAAATTGGCCTTAAAGTGGAACTCCAGCTTCAGTGCTTATATTTTCTAATCATACTACAGTTGCCATTATGATAGCAAAGCCAGGGTCCTTCCTTAATGGTTTTACTTTGGGATGTTGCCCTGTGTGAAATGTTGGCTTTGTAAACACAATGGTGACTTAATGACTCAACACTTAAAGCATTGAGATGGGAATAAAGGAGTGTTTGTGACTTTATAGGAAACTCTTGGTGTAATACTGACAATCTTTACACTCTAGTATTTAGGAACATGTAAGAAAACAATCTTTTCTAGAAATCCATTGGACTATGTTTTGTTAAAGTGCATCTTTTCTAGTGTCACTGAAAATGACTTTTCTTAGACCCCCACCTTCCTTAAAGCGAATCGGACACAAAGTAATGCTGGCCATACACTATACGAAAAATCGGACGAGTGCGCTCTCGAAAAACGAACATACGTTCGTGAGAGAAAACGATTACGCCATCAGCTAACTAACGATTTTCGAACGATAAAACGTTTGTGAACATCAATCTATCGTTTTTTCGTGCGGTTTTTGCATATAAAAAGGAAGTGACAAAATGTATTTGACCTCTGCTCCCTGGCCTCCTATGGTTTATTTATACGCCCATAGAAATAACGTGCGCTCGTCAGAATGAACCTTGTGCGTAGTGAGCATCTCTACTGCATCACCTACATCAGCACCACCTTAAATATGGATGTGGATGAGAGGACCATTGCCATAGTAATGCTTGGAGTGATGGCTATACAGCAAGCAGAGGAGCCCAGAAAAAAAGGCAAAGGTTATAGAGTAAAGAGTGGCTGAAGAAGCATCACAGCAGAGCAGAGACTGGTAGCAACACTTCAATTTCTGGCAACTGGCCGAAGTTTTGAAGACCTCAAGTTCACCACAGGAATCTCTGCCCAGTCGCTAGGCCGCATCATACCTGAGACTTGCCAAGCCATCATAAGAATATTACAAGACGAATACTTAAAGGTAATGACACAATGCTTTTATTTTTAACTTTCAATCACTGTACAGCTAGCTTCCTTGAACTTTGAAGCTGTAAACATATGAGTAAACTCAAACTAGTTAATAACATGTCAAACTGAAAAAAATAACATCTTTTAAACCTAATTTATGTGATTCACAAAGATGTGTACTGATAATCATGTCCCCAGTTGTTTTGGGGACGATCCTGCTGTGTGAATGGTACGTGCCACTGATGCATTTGTTGAGGTTGTTGCGATGATTGGGTGTGTGTGGTTTTGTGCTCAGCTAAGTGCGTGTTTGTGGTAATCTCCCCCTTTAACCCTTTATTAAGAAGCTGAATTAGTAATGGTTCCAGCAATTGTTTTTGGTCTTCTGACATCCAGTGTATTTTCTTGGCAGTAAATCCAGGTCATCACATTCATCCCTCTTCTGATTCAACGCTGCAGATGCTTGGAGTAGAAAGTTGCCTGTAGACTCTTGCCTTGTCTTTTTTTGGTTCCTACTTACTGGTGGTGATGTGACAGTCTGTGATTCACTGCCAAATAGATCCTGTATAAAAACAAAATAAAAGAATGTATTAAAGTGGAGCTCCACCCTAAATTTCAACTTCTGCGGATCAGAACCCTCCCCCCCTCCGTTGTCACAATTGACACCTTTCAGGGGGGAGGGGGTGAAGATACCTGTCTAAGACAGGTATTTTCACCCACATCCGGGAGTTCTCTCTCCGGGAATCTGCGGGAGTGACGTCACTTCCCGCAGACTTCCCGTAGTGTTCTGGGAGACACTCGGCTCCCAGAACACAGGAGCACCAATCAGAACGGCACAGCGCGACTCGCGCATGCGCCGTAGGGAACCGGGCAGTGAAGCCGCAAGGCTTTGCTTCCTGGTTCCCTCAACGAGGATGGCGGTGGAGGCAGCAGAGTGACGAGCGATCGCTCGTCCTCTGCTGCGGACGTCGCTGGACTCCAGGACAGGTAAGTGTCCAAATATTAAAAGTCAGGCGGAGCTCCGCTTTAAGAATTAAAGCCTGAAAATGTTTTTAACATATATTTTTACCTTTTACAGCTCCCGGCATCTGTGGAGGAATGGAAAGCAACAGCTAAACAATTTAATGACTATTGGAATTTCCCCAACTGTGGTGGTGCCATTGACGGGAAACATGTTCGCATAACACCCCCAGCAAAATCTGGCTCCTTCTATTATAATTACAAAGGCTACTTTAGCATTGTTCTAATGGCAATCGTGAATGCAAGGTATGAGTTTATCTTTGTGGACATTGGCAAAAATTTATGAAATTCAGATGGGGGAGTAATAGAGAAAACTATTTTCTCTCATTGTTTGAAAAATGGACTTCTAAATCTATCATCCCAAGAGAACACAGTGGAAGGACTGAACTTTGTATTTGTCGCAGATGATGCATTTGCATTATCTGACCATGTGTTGAAACCATTTGCCCTTAAAAGCCTTACACCTGATCAAAAAAATAATAATTACAGATTATCTCATGCTAGACATGTGGTAGAAAATGCTTTTGGTATTATGGCCAACCGCTTTCGTATCTTCCATACACCAATAAATGTAGCCCCCCAAAAATTTACATTATGGTTTATTGTTGCTGTGAGTTACATAATTTCCTAAGGCGTACTAGCTCCACCTACATGTCACAATCCATGATGGACCGGGAAGATACTCTGTCTGGGCATGTCATGCCTGGTGAGTGGCATAATGATACAGAAGGGCTTTTAAACCTTGGCCGTGCCCCACCACGTCTCTCTAGTCAATTAGCCCGTCAGAATCGTCTTGATTATATGCAATATTTTCTAGGGCCTGGAGCAGTAGATTGGCAAAACAATCTCTAAATGTTATATTGCAATTTCAGTGGCTGAATTTAGCTATTATTTCTGGAATAAACACAGGTGTTATGTTATTTTTGCCTTAAAAAAATGAACAAAAGTACATTTGCTTAAAATTTTGATGTGTGGTGTAATTTGTTATGTATTATCTTCAATATATATCAAAGTGTATAATAAAAAAGAATATGATAACTTTACCTGACTGGATGCCATTTCCTCAAAGGTTCCATCTTCTCCATCTCCAGAATTAGTGCCACTGATGCTGTCTATAAGCTTAACACAGAGGGTCCTGCTTCCTCCTGTTCAGTCAAAAAGCGTAGACTCTCAAAATACCACAAACGTGGCACGTATACTTGTTCTGCACCTGCACCAGATCTTTTTTAATCATTAATTTTATTTAATAATTTTTTGAATATAGTACGCATATTTGATATTTTTTGCTTAAAGGAGTTGTAAAGGTACATTTTTTATTTTCTAAATAGGTTCATTTAAGCTAGTGCATTGTTGCTTCACTTACCTTTTCCTTTGATTTACCTTCCAAAGGTTTGTTTTCTTTGTCAGAATTTCTCACTTCCTGTTTCTCCTCACTGAACTCCACACCATCATCCGAGTGGTGTGGAGTCATCCAGAACAGCTTACTGAACAGCTTACTGAGAATAAACAGGAAGTGAGAAATTCAGACAAAGAAAACAAAGAAAAAAAATATTTAGAAGGGAAATCTAAGGAAAAGGTAAGTGAAGCAACAATGCACTAGCTTAAAGGAACCTATTTAGAAAATAAAAAATGTACCTTTACAACTCCTTTAACATCATGCCTATATCTGCTTTTGAAAAAACAACAGTGCATATTTCTGCTAATTTGGTATATGCCTCATTCCTTTTTTGCTGGTCGGAATAATCTTTGGAGTGTACTTTCCATAGACATGGAAGGTCTCGATACATGTCAATGAATTGTGGCAGGAAATGTGGTGAGGTGAATTTGTCCACCATTGCTCCTGTAATAAGAGACAATACATCATCATTTATTTGCCAAACTACACCAAACAATTAATATCCTAGAACTATTGTACCGGTCTGCCTTACCTGTTAAGTTAAGTTGTTAAGAATCTTCTGTAGATTGGTCAGTTTTATCGTTCGTCTCGTCAGAGTGATGTGCTCGTTTGTCTCATCAATATAAACCGTACGTGACAACGTTCTCTGTGCCGGGTCGGAGTGTACCGCAGTGCAATATGGGAGTTTGCAAGCTCCACCCCTCTTCATTCGGCGCCATCTTTAGCAGTAGAACGATGGCTGAAGAACAGGAGCATGCCCTTCCCCAAAGAATTTGCATGAAAAGTTTTTAAAAAAAGGACAACACATATTTCCATGAGATTATATGAAAACTATGGTCAATATTTTGGAAAATAATGACTATGATGGGAGGCACAAAAACTACCCCAGGCCTAATACAAGAAAAGACAACATCATGGAGAAGGTTGTCCATGTGCTTGAGAAGAAGTATGGTGTGGAGCGATCAAAGGACCTGCTGCGCAATAGATGGTCTGACCTGAAGCATAGAGAGGAAGCCCAGTTGTATAAAATACATAGAATGATCAAAAAAGGTAATTTAGATTAGCTTCTACCATTTCTGCTCTCTCAGCTAGGCATGCAATCCATGTAGTCTTTCTGCAATGTCTTCATCAATGCAAACTATATTCTTTAGCATGCATGCTTTTGACATGATTTTTTTTTTATCTTAAACCTAGAAAGACCCAAGAAAGCACAGTTTGAGAACAGAACTGTGACAACAGGAATTGATATTGTTCTGGTTGATGACACAGCTCCAGTATCTGCTATAGGACCTGATGATGATGATGCAGAACCATGCCAAACTATAACAGATGTTGAAGCAGACCAGGCACAGAATTCCTCTGAAACCATCACAAGCAGCACAGATAAGCCAGTACACATACATTTTTACATCAACTCAATTTTAAACACATTTCCCTGATTTTTTTTTTGATTTTTTATCTTCAACAGCACATCATCTGTCTGAGGAACAGGGATTAAATACCCTCACTGCCCAAAGATTGCTATCTGATCTGTTGAGGGATGCACCGTAACTAAAGTAACCTTACAGTCTGCCGGGTTGGCTTAAAGGCTCTTAGACTGTAAGGCTGGATATCCGGGTACTAAAATCCTGTGGCAGAGGATAACTGAACGGTTCAACATAACCATCAAAAAGGTCTGTGGCAGAGACTGTTCTCTCTTATCTGTTCATGCATCATTCCGGCTGCTAGGCCAAGTGAGAGGGGCCTATCCGGTGAGCAGTACCCACTCGAAGGAGAGTGGTGAGTGAGACTTTGTATATTAGGAGTTTTCCCCAGTGTTCTGCTGTGTGTGCCTGAACCTTCCCCTAACCCTTAATCCCTCTTCCTATACAAGTTTGTTTGGAAAATAAAGCCTGAAGAAAAGGATTCATAACTTGTGTGGACATTGAAGTTACTGTAGACTCTCAACCCCTAGACAACTAATATTGAGGTAACGTGCAAGGCCCAAAATCTAAACCAGCAGCTCCTACGGGGGTGTGCTACAATAACATTTTTGAAAAATATTTTAAAAAAGATTATGCAGAAAAAAGATTAAACACTATTTCTTTACTTTTGAAAAAAAAAAAAAAAACTTTTGCAATAAAGTTTTAATATTGCATATTTGGTCTGTTGTATTATTTTTAACAAGGTAAAGGTATATCATGATTGATGAGGTTGCATGTTATATAGTTGGTGGTGTGTTTCATGACCTTTTGACGTGAACGAATATTTACCTTCCGGGTTAAATGTTTTTCAACCATGCGCAGTAGCAAGCCTTTGTTTTCTCTCGGACGAATAGCGCATTAACCTATCAATTTATCGTTCGTTCGGCAGAATTTTTCTAAACTTGCCGTTCGTTTTTTTTACACAAAAACGTCATCAACGATTAATGATTTGTGCCCATTAACTTGCCAAAAAACGAACAAAGTGTCTACATGAACGATTTTCGGCCGATTTTTCGTATAGTGTATGGCCAGCATAAGTATATGATGAAAAATGCAGAAGCAGATGTTATTCTAACTAGAAAAATCCACATCAAAACAGTCAGCAAAGATGTGGGCATTTTCTGTAATGTTCTGCAAATGACCTCACCCCGCTCATCTCCCAAACCTTCCAAATAGTTGTATTGTGGTTCGCAACTGCAGTCACTAACATTAAGGCTCACAAGGCAGGAATGGACAGGACAAACTCAACTTTTACAATAAAAGTCAACATGCGTGTAAAAATTAAACTGAACCTAACATCAGAAAGAGATGTTTATGTTAAGTGCATGCATATTGAGCAAGGTCTAAGTTTAATACTTTATTACCTATCACAAAAACTACTGGCAATCACAAGGCAATCAGGTATATGACAGCAGTAAGCACATGTAGAAGTAACCTCCAGGGTATGTTTTTTTTTTATTGTGACATGCCAGGAACCTATTCATACATTTAACATGTTAACATTTGTAAGCAGACAATAGCACATATCAGCAGTTAATACTTTGCTAGAGGGCCTACTACATTACAGGGCTGTTCATGGGCCCAAGTCCTTAGCCCACATCTGTTTTACAGTTCATGTAGATCATTCCATCTTCTGCTTTGAATATGGATTGTGGGTTATAAATCCTTCACTACACCATTCCCCTGGTTCAATATACCCATAAATGGTCTTTGACAGTCCAGCTCAACACCTGGAGCCAATGTCACACAGGGGCCCAGGTCAGCTGGTGTGCTTTCCATAGAAGGGTCTGCTCCCCACCGCCAGGAGGGTGATTTCTTTCCCTGATCCCCACTACTCCAAACCCCGACAGGGTTTACATGATATACATTTTTATTCAGGATGCTGTACACCCTCACTTATGTTGAGTATATGAGTTGTACCTGTCTGGCCGCCTGTAGCCTAACTGCATTCTGGCCCAACGTATACACTTGTCAGGCATTCTAGAATGATACAAACAAACAATGCAGTGCGTACCACTAACAGGGTATTAAAAGCTTCAAATATTGTACTCACATGATAAAACATTTGTACAGTAAATATGTAGGCAAAGGTTCCTGACTTCTGTGTCAGCTGCTTGTGACCACTGGCATCTAAATCAGGCAGGGTTGGGTTATTGAAATAGGCACACAGTGATACAGTCATCTCTGCAGTGTCCTCCCCCCAATGTGGTATCTGCTTAGAAGCTCCTCCCACCATCACACACATCATTGAGTACCATTGCATGTATTTATTTAGAATGAGCTGTGTTCGCATAATGTATGTTTACATGTAAAGTAATGCATTTTCATGTGCGTTAATGTAACATAACAGTATAGTGTGAAATGGGCTTTAAAAGAGAAGTGTGAGAATCTAAAATAACAATCACACTTACTTAAATGTCTGCAGCACTGATCACAATTGCAGCTGTCCCCTGATCCCTCTACACAGTGAACAGAGGGATTAAAGACCACTAATCTCTCAGTTCTCAATCGTCAGTGACTTCAGTCATCGGCTATCTGCTTTGCCCCTCTAGCGCACTGAGCTGTGCAGGGGGCGGGAGTGGCTGGCTAAACCAGCTGCTGATTAGGGATCTGGGTGGATTCTGACATTAAAGTTGGGATCCCTCCAGAGCCTGGACCGGCTGAGTGACTTCAGAAAGGAGTTCAGAACTAAGTGCACTGTGATCTACAGAAGAAGTAGGGCCAAAAAATCTGTGGCCCTACTTCTCCTTTAAAACATTTTGTGACCTGCTTTTCTCAAGCAGCATGCCACAATAATCAATACGATGTTTAATAACTTTAGTGAATTCACAATTCCATTTTCAACTGGAAAACAAAAAGCAAATAATACACAGTATTGAAAACACCGCTGGCCCTATTTTTTTGCAAGTTGAGCTTATAGTAAGTGAAATCTTCCAAATATTCTGCTACTGTAAAATACGGTAAGTATTATTATCAACTTTACACACTTCAATCTAATGGTTTTAAGGAAAATTGTGGTTGCCTTATACAAATGATTTAGCAAACAGTTCAGTATTCAGCTAATTACAGTACTTTCAGTCAATGATTCTATATGCCATGAGGTGCTTCTTCTGCTACACATTTTTCTATCAGTTCACGCTGAGGTTTAAGCAAACAATGTAAGCAAATGTTTATGGCATTATTAGCATCAGTCCTTCAAGGCATTTTTCCTTTAGGTAACCTTTCCTTTGTAAATATTGCTAGTGTATTTAACATAATGACTAGAATTAAAGTAACAAGCTGTGATGGTCATCATGTAAAAATTAAAGCGCAGTTAAACCCAAGAACAGAAATGGAATATATTGCAGCTACGAGTCCTTAGATGTGGTGGCTGCATTCGTTTATTTGTTCTGGCTTTTTCCCTTTATTTTCACCTGGTGATCCTACCAGTAACAAGCTTCTTCTCCTAGGATGTCAACATTCAATCACTGTAATGTTCTGAAGGAGGAGCAGCATTGTCCTCCTAGTATTGAAATTGTTCTAATGCCACGTACACACAACGGGAAATTCCGACAAGAAAACCGTGGATTTTTTTTCGACAGAATGTTGGCTCAAACTTGTGTTGCATACACATGGTCACACAAATGTTGTCGGAAATTCCGACCGTCAAGAACGCGGTGACGTACAACACTATGACGAGCCTCGAAAAATGAAGTACAATGATTCCGAGCATGCGTCAAATTGATTCCGAGCATGCGTAAGATTTTATGTGCGTCGGAATTGCATATAGATGTTCGGAATGTCCGACAAGAACCAGCTCTAAAAAAAAATTTTGTCGGAAATTCCGACAGAAAATGTCCGATGGAGCCTACACAATTTATTTAAATTTCCGACCAAGATCTCACATCAAAATTTTCTTGTCGGAATTTTCGATTGTGTGTACACGGCATTAGACCACAGAACACTTCCACTTTTCCATTAACATCAGTATGAGGTGTTCTGTTGTTCCCAGGGATAGCTGGGAACAATACTAGCTGCTAACATTCAGCAGAGGAAGAAAGCACAGGAAATTATCATCTCATAGTATTTCTGGTAAGGTAAAGTATTTTTTTCATTTATTGATCAGATATAACTTTCTTTTAGATGTATATTAAAAAGGCCTAAAGGGAAACAGAAAAGGATAACTTCACCGTTGGGCTGTAAATTCACTTTAAAGCTATTACTTTCTATGCTATCATACTTTTGTGTTTCTTTCATACAGCATGCTAAATGATCCATCTTTCTTCTATCATCCTAAAAGACAGAGCTGGGTCACGGTTTTCTTTTGCTAATATATACAATCATTTCTGAACATGTAAAAATAAATGAACAAATGAAAATAAAAGGATTGTAAGGTATATGTGTAAGTGAATGTATTTCATGTAGCTTTGTCTGTGGTGTTAACTTTGCACATGAACATGTTGGATATACAGGATACAGTATATAAATATCAGCACACAGTGGCACATTTCTCAAACCTTTATAGATTACAAAAATACAACAAAACGCAGACATGAGTATTTTAATTATTATTTTTCCATTTTGAATAGGGCAGGGAAGAGTTAGGAACACTGTGAGTAATTTAGTTTTTTTGTCTTGACAGTACGTGGTAGCAAACTGCTCCATCGGGAACACAGATAAAAGCAAAAAAAAAAAATTGTACAATGAACAGGGGTTAGATCTTCTGATAATGTTTTGATGCCTTTGTCTTCCTATCCAAATGACAACTGCACCTTTCACATGTACAGGACGTAAGGAAAAATTTCCTCAATAAGGTCAAATAAAGAACAGTTTACAGAAATTTCCAATGCGGATACAACAGAGGCACTGGCAGAAAATTTTACTTTATGGATTTCCAATTGAGGTTATCACTTAAACTCCAAACTTTCCACAATTAGGAAATCAAATGCCACTTGATATAAGTTTGCATGCCATTTCTATTTGTATTCTACAAATAAGTAGGCTGCATGTACCAACTTGGGATTTTCTTAAATTACATTCTAGCACTTCCATGTGCCCTGAGTACAGTGATGCACGGTTCTACTACATGAGAACATCATAATCTGCTACAATTACATGTCTGATGATTAACAGGAACACCATTTCCCATACACACAACAAGCTCTACAACTGTAGTTTGGCAGGGTCACAATATATGTTAATGATCTCACAGGCGATGTAACTTTATATGTCTGTATTGGTGCATGAGAAACCAAGAGGAACTGATGGCACTTGGTTGTACTTGTGTCAAGGAAAGTTCACACATCTCCCAAGCTAGAGGTAGCTTGCCAGGAGCGTCTCACTTGTACTCCACTTTTCCTGTTAATTACCAAGTTCTTCTTTTCATCCTCCAGGAGTTTACTGTTGAATAACCTAAAGGCTGGGAGTGATGCCATTTTTGTGTCTGCTCTATTATTTCCCAAGGAAGAAAATATCTAATTAAAGTATACAGGAAATAAAATCCATGTATTAATATTGTGCAATAGGAATAGGTGATGTAAATCCGGACTTGCTAATACATTACTTATGGGTTCTTTAAATATTATAATTATGGTAATACCCTAATTTTTTGTGATTGGCTTATATACTATCCCTTTCATCCCTCTTTATTTTTAAATGTGATTACAGGCAATCAGATATTTTCTGTTTACTTCAAAGGTGCGTAACTACTGGTAATCTGTGGCAATCTGCCATGATCAAAAAAGTTCATTTTTAGGGTGTGAGGGGGTTAGCTCGGCAGCGGGTGTGTGTGACCCCCGGGATGGGCTCCCCACACAAAACAGGCCCAGCAAACGGAGGTTGTGGTTTTCAAAATCAAAAAGGTGCGGTTTATTTTCTATTTACAGTGACAAAACACAGCAAAGCAAAAGAAACATAACCAAAATAAATCCTGGTCAAGTTGACCTCTGACTAAACATACAGGTTTCCTAACTAACAACTGGGATCAGCCTAGTGCTGTCCTAGTCCCTAAGTCCCTGGTTTTAAATGTCCAAGCAAATAGCCACACAGGCTTTGTCTCACCGCACAGGGGTTCACTCTCCCTAGACAGTCCACACAGGTCTGGTTCCAGGCATGAGCTAACATCTAATGAAGCTGGGAGTTCTTATAGAGGCCTAAATGAGCTGACAAGCTTCAGCTGGTCTCATCAACTCCCTGTCTGCACGACGCCCAGCCCTCTCCCTAGAGGTATGAGTCATCCATGAGCCCACTAGCCTTATACAACTCTCCACCTAGTTGTATAAGTCGGCGTAAAGCCTGAATCTGGGCGAAATATATCTACCCCCCTGGATGCAACCAGGTGACTTTACCTTCCTGCTGTCACATACCCCCCCCTCTTGTTTTAACCTCGGGGTTGGAACACCAGCAATCAGGCATTCATGTACTCGAGACAAAGCATCCACATTCCCCATTTGAACGCCAGGGCGATGCTTTACTGTGAAGTTGAATTCCTGGAGGGCCAGGAACCACCTATTCACTCTTCTATTTGTTTCCTTGTTTTGAGCCATCCACTTTAACGGAGCGTGATCCGTAACCATGTCAAAGTGCCTACCTAGCAGGTAGTACCGAAGGGAATCTAGAGCCCACTTCACCGCTAAACACTCCTTTTCAACGGTGGCGTAATTTACCTCATGGGACTTCAACTTCCTGCTGAGGTAAATGACTGGGTGCTCTTCCCCGTTCCAGACCTGGGACAATACTGCTCCTAACCCCACATCTGACACATCACTTTGTACGACAAAGTCTTTAGAGAAGTCGGGTGAGTACAACACTGGCTGGCTACATAAGGCTTGTTTCAAGAATTGGAATGCTGCCTCAGCCTCGGGGGTCCATTTAATCATGACCGACCCTTTCCCCTTCGTCAGGTTGGTTAGGGGCACAGCCTTAGAAGCAAAGTGGGGAATGAATCGCCGATAATACCCAGCGATTCCCAGAAAGGCTCGTACCTGCTTTTTGCTGTTGGGACGTGGCCAACTCTGGATGGCCTCGACTTTGTTGAGTTGGGGTTTTATTACTCCCCTCCCAATGGTGTACCCAAGATATTTGGCCTCCTCCTGCCCAATGGTACACTTCTTGGGGTTAGCCGTAAACCCCGCTTCCCGAACAGAGTCCAGGACTGCTTGCACTTTTGGCAGATGTGAGGCCCAATCTGTGCTATGGACAATTACGTCATCCAGGTAAGCCGCAGCATACTTCCGATGGGGCCTCAGCATCTGGTCCATTTTCCGCTGGAATGTGGCCGGCGCATTCTGTAACCCGAACGGCATTCTTTTATATTGGAACGCCCCGTCTGGGGTTACAAATGCGGTTTTCTCTTTGGCCGACTTGGCCAGGGGGATTTGCCAATACCCTTTTGTGAGGTCAAGAGTCGTCATGTATCGGGCTGTTCTCAGCCGGTCGATCAACTCATCTATACGTGGCATGGGGTAGGTGTCAAATTTTGTAACTTTGTTCAACTGACGAAAATCGTTACAAAATCGCCAGCTCCCATCCGGTTTAGGCACCAACACGATGGGACTAGACCAATCACTTTGGGACTCCTCTATCACCCCTAAGTTCAGCATTTTCTGTACTTCCTCCCGTATTGCCTCCCGTCGAGCCTCTGGGATCCGATAGGGTTTTAACTTCACCCTTTCACCGGGCGGGGTAATGATGTCATGCTCTACCCCAGATGTTTGTCCCGGCAGCTCAGAGAATACCTCCTTGTTGCGAAGCACAAACTCCTTAACCTCCTGTTGTTGGGGTTGTGACAAGGTGGCTGCTATTCCAACCTCAGGAATCACGCAACCAGTTTGAGCTGGTGACCAAGTGTCTGCGACTAGGGACTCTCTATCCCTCCAGGCTTTCAACAGATTAACGTGATAGATCTGTTCGGGCTTTCGCCTTCCTGGTTGTCTGACCTTGTAATTCACTTCGCTCACTTTTTCCATTATCTCGTAGGGGCCTTGCCATTTGGCAAGGAATTTACTTTCAACCGTAGGGACAAGTACCAATATCCTATCCCCCGGGGAAAAGGTACGGGTCTTGGCTCCACGGTTGTACACTCTCTGCTGTGCCAACTGCGCTTGGGCCAAATGTTCCTTCACGATGGGCATTACCTGTGCAATTCGATCTTGCATCAGGGCGACATGCTCAATCACACTCCTGTGGGGAGAACTCTCACTTTCCCAAGTTTCCTTGGCAATATCCAACAGCCCTCTTGGGTGTCTCCCATACAGTAACTCAAAGGGGGAGAATCCCGTAGAGGATTGGGGCACCTCCCTAATAGCAAACATCAAATAAGGAAGTAAACAGTCCCAATCCTTTCCATCTCTATCCACCACTTTCTTCAACATTTGTTTTAGGGTTTTGTTGAATCTTTCAACCAGCCCATCGGTTTGGGGGTGATACACAGACGTACGCAATTGCGTCACTTTGAACAATTTACACAGCTCTTTCATAACCCGGGACATAAAGGGTGTACCTTGGTCCGTAAGCAGTTCTTTACAAATACCCACCCGGCTAAAAACAAGAGATAGCTCTTTGGCTATGGTTTTGGCCGAGGTATTTCGGAGAGGGATCGCTTCTGGATAACGGGTGGCATAGTCCATTATAACTAATATGTACTGGTGCCCCCTAGCGGACTTGATTATAGGACCTACCAAATCCATGGCGATCCTCTCAAACGGGACCTCAATGATGGGTAGAGGGACCAGCGGGCTACGGAAATGTGGCATCGGGGCCAACCTCTGACACACAGGGCAGGAGGAACAATAATTTTCTACGTCCTTCATCACCCCCGGCCAATAGAATCTCTGTAATACCCTCTCTCGGGTTTTCTCTGTCCCCAGATGACCTCCAAGAATGTGCCCATGGGCCAACTCCAACACCAACTTCCTGTAAGGTTTGGGCACCACAAGCTGCTCAACGGTTTCTTCTGCCCTTTTTGCCACCCGATACAGTAGGTCCTTCTCTACGCTGAAGTATGGGTAAGTGCAGGTATTATCTGGGTTCACTAACTCGCCATCTATTTTCACTACGTTTTCCCATGCCTTTATTAGGGCGGGGTCTTTCAACTGTTCTGTGGCAAAGTTTTCCCTGTGAACCTCAAGATCAGAAAACTCCACAGACGGTAGGTTTTCGTCTGAGGAGGTGGGCTCCTCTCCAGTTTCTTGAGTCTCCCCTGCCAATACTGATAAGGGAAATTCCGGAGAGTCCTCACCACTCTCAGGGGAGTTCTGGCTATCACATTCCTGGTACATAGGGGCACCAGTGAGGGGCTCAGGATCATCCCACAGTTCCCAGAACTTCGGAAAATCCCTTCCCACAATGGCGTCATGCGGTAACTGAGATACTAAGCCCACTGGATGAGAGAGGGTACCTTTGGGGGTCTCGAAACACACTGTAGTCACTGGATACTCTCGGGTGTCCCCATGCACACAAATAACAGCTACCTTGCTATTCCCAGAGACCTCTGTTTTAACTAACTCAGCCTTTATCAGGGTCACAAGGCTACCTGAATCCAGCAATACCACAACATTTCTACCATTAACACACATTTTGCATAAATGTTTCTCAGTTCCTCGAATGGCAGTGCATGCGACTGTCGCACACAGCGACTGATGTCTGCCCGTCAGAAAGTCACACTGCATGGGTTCCTCCACAACCGGGCAATTGGCTGCAATATGTCCCGCTTGCCGGCAGCGGTAGCAAACGATCCTTCTTGCCGCCTCTTGAGCCGCTGATTTCCCAGGCTGTTCTCGCCAAACTTGGGGTAGAGCTCCCACCCTCTCACTCTCTCCACCCTCACCCCTTGGAATCCTCTTATCCGCCCCTGGGGATGGTCTGGTCTTAGGGTGGAAAGTCCGAGTGTCTCTGGAAGAGGCCGTCAGGTTCTCTGTAGCCAAGTATTTCTCCACACGATCCACAAGACCATCGGCCGTCTCTGGGTCTCCATGGCTTACCCACTTTTGGATGGCAGTAGGAAGGGCTCTCAAAAACCGATCCATTACAACACGTTCCACAATCTTTGGTGCGGACAAAGTCTCTGGCTGTAGCCACTTTCTGCTCAGGTGAATGAGATCATACATTTGAGACCTGGGGGGTTTTCCAAGCTGGAAAGTCCAGTTATGCACACGCTGAGCCCGGACAGCCTGGGTGACACCCAGCCTTGCCAAAATTTCAGCTTTTAGCATCACATAGTCTTTTGCTTGGTTAGGCTCTAGGTCATAGTAAGCTTTCTGCGATTCACCAGTTAACAGAGGAGCCACCAGTCCAGCCCACTGCTCCTCAGGCCACTTTTCTCTTTCAGCGGTCCTTTCAAATGTGGTCAAAAATAACTCTGGATCATCCTCTCCAGTCATTTTTGTCAATAAACGACTCACCCCAAAGGACGCGGTATTAGTGGGACGGCTTTCCTCACTGGTCTGCGGACGTTGCTGCATTACTGCTTCCATTTGTTGTAGTCTCTGCTCTTGCTTCTGTAACAGGTCTATGAAGCGGGCCTCAGATTGCTGCTGGGCTTGTTGCTGAGCTTCCAGACTCTGTTGGTGAGCTTGCTGCTGGGCTGCAAGGCTCTGTTGATGAGCTTGCTGCTGGGCTGCAAGGCTCCTTTGCAAACCTGCATTTGTCTGCTGTTGATTGGCATTTGCTAGAGCCAGCTGTTTCAGTATCTCCTCCATGCTGGCTTAAAAAAAAACTGCCACTGGTTCTCCACCAACTGTGAGGGGGTTAGCTCGGCAGCGGGTGTGTGTGACCCCCGGGATGGGCTCCCCACACAAAACAGGCCCAGCAAACGGAGGTTGTGGTTTTCAAAATCAAAAAGGTGCGGTTTATTTTCTATTTACAGTGACAAAACACAGCAAAGCAAAAGAAACATAACCAAAATAAATCCTGGTCAAGTTGACCTCTGACTAAACATACAGGTTTCCTAACTAACAACTGGGATCAGCCTAGTGCTGTCCTAGTCCCTAAGTCCCTGGTTTTAAATGTCCAAGCAAATAGCCACACAGGCTTTGTCTCACCGCACAGGGGTTCACTCTCCCTAGACAGTCCACACAGGTCTGGTTCCAGGCATGAGCTAACATCTAATGAAGCTGGGAGTTCTTATAGAGGCCTAAATGAGCTGACAAGCTTCAGCTGGTCTCATCAACTCCCTGTCTGCACGACGCCCAGCCCTCTCCCTAGAGGTATGAGTCATCCATGAGCCCACTAGCCTTATACAACTCTCCACCTAGTTGTATAAGTCGGCGTAAAGCCTGAATCTGGGCGAAATATATCTACCCCCCTGGATGCAACCAGGTGACTTTACCTTCCTGCTGTCACAGGGGTACTTTAAAAAATGTACATATAGGGAAACCACTAAATATGCAGTTAAAATACTTGTGTGTGAATTGCTAAAAAAAAAAAAAATCTTCTTTTCAGCCAGGTCGCTAATCAAAATAATGGGTTACTGAGTATAATTTCCTGCTGCTGACAGGGCGGGCTCACACCAGAACGCAGTGCAGGAAAGGCATGTGCCATGCCTGTTTCCCATGTTCAAAAAGCACTGCCTTTGTGATCTGCTGCGGGTGCTGATACATTGTTAATGGCACCCCAATTGCAGAATACATATTCAGTAAGTTTGCGGGCACCAGATTGCATGGTACATCAGTGCGGTGTATTTGCGCATGCAGTATTTTTTATGTGGACCAGTATGATTGGCAGCCCATTTAAAGGAATGGGCTGCCAAATCACACTGCAGGGGATTGCACAGAACTCTTCAAGTCTTGCCAGTACCACGGTGTTTAGGCATTACCCAGGACTGGCAAAGACCTCTTGATTCAGAAACTCCTGCTAACATGCTCTGGATTTATTGACATTAGTGCATCCTGAACATGGTGATGCAGCACAGCAGGTTTTAGGTAAATGATAAAATTCACCCATGATGCATTACCCCTACAGAAGAAATGTAAATCTCATTACTAAACCATTTAGGCACTATGAGTAACAGCTTACATTTTTATTCAGTCTTCATAAATCACAGTTTATATCATGCAATGAATTAGTGTAGCTCCCTTTATATCTCTATGAATTTTTAAGATGATGCTATATTTTTCCCCCCTTTTTTCACAGAAAGGAGTGTATAAAAGTGTGGATTGAATACTAACTTGACACAGACATTGTGGTAGATTAATTGGGAGGGCTTAATTATTATTTCCAGATCAAAGCTGAAGAAGTATTAATGTATAACTAAAGGCAAAACAATTTTTTTAGTTTGGATAGAGTGGCGATGGATTAGAACACCTATGAGATTTTTATTGTTGTCTGTGCCCCCATTAGGGAAACTCATCCTCTCTATTTGTCCTGTTTACCATTATCATCAAAAGTGAAAGTAAAGGAAAACCCAAATGTTGGGTTGTCCCCAAAAAGGTAATTGAGGGGAAATTTTCCAATATGGACATTAGTTCTGGTGACCTGGGGGTCCCCAAGGAATTCCCTTAATGTGCAGGGATTTTATCTCACTTCCTGTTTTGGCTTTGGGACAGAAAGTGAAAGTAAATCTCCCCGATGGAGAGCAAAAAATAAACTGACAGGGGTTATAACACACTCTTACTCTATCCAAAAAGAAAAAAAAGTTTTGCATATAGTTAAATAGCCAGGAAAATAGAATTTTCAAAAGGAGAGGCCAGTAATGGTAGTTTTTATACATCCTAAGCACATATTTTAATTTAATTCCTACCTAAAGTAGTATTTTTAAAAAGAGTTTTAGCGCACCAGCACATGGTTGAAAAGGGGCCGTACATACAGTGTGCAGGAGTGTACAGAATCTGCAATATGATTGACAGGCACTGGACTTGCATAAAGCTGTGCAAAAACATGGATGTAGAGCCCTTGACACAGAGGGGGTTATTTATTAAAACTGGAGAGTGCAAAATCTGGTGCATAGAAACCAATCAGCTTCCAGGTTTTATTGCCAAAGCTTAATCAAACAATCTGAAGTTAGAAGCTGATTGGCTACCATGCACAACTACACCAGATTTTGAGTGCATCAGTTGGGGTTGTAAATCTACCCTAGAATGTCTGCGTTCAGTGTTGTACATCTGTGTGTGACTGTACGCAAGTATTTGCGTATGTCCACGTACAGCCGCATTCCCTAATTGCTTTCTATACGTGGCCATATGCAGCAGCTTGGACTTCCGTGAATGATTACACCATTTCTGTACATACTTACCCTTGCGGCCGTGTGCATGAACCCCCAAAAGAATAGGTATGGCTTTGCATTACATACCTATAACATTTTGCATGTGGCAAATGTAGAATACGTTGTTGTTTTTTCGGATTTCACTAGAAAATGGAACATCAGAGAATTACTTGTTTATTAAAACACCTCAATGTCTTTAAATTTAAACCATCTGTTATTTTTAGTATGCTTTCACTGCACGCAAGCTCAATGTCAATATAATTACCATCCAATTTTTGGCTTTAGCGGTTTTGCTTGCACCCCTGGAAGCTGCTTTTCTCATAGCAGCAACATGTTTACAATTTAGATCGTTAAAAAGCCTCTATTTCCAATTGCGGTTGTCCAGCTTATGACAAAGGAACAGCATATGCTCACAATGCAGCCATACAAGAATACAATCACTCAAGAAATGGTTTGAAAAAGTTAAATCATTAGCTTAATGTTTCAGTCTGTGACCAGGCTTGTTCCTTGCTAAACCTACCTCAAAATTATCCCTCTCACCCCCCAAACGCACTCCTATTAGTAATCTAAATATATACTGTTGCTATTCTCCTCACTGATTGATTTCATTGCCTCTCTTTTTTTCCCTATTACTTCCCAAATACAGTATGGTTTTGGCACAATCACAGCTGCCACTGTGCCTGTTCTACCTCAAAACATATGCACCAGTCTATAATTTATGTGAAATCATCTACAAAAAAAAAGATTCCTTCTTGCATTCTTTTGTTTTGTCCCAAATACCACAGGGAGCAGCAGGTGCGGCTTGTAACACACTTGAGGAAACAAATTTCAAGCAAATTAATAGAAGCAGTGAATTGAGGAGTTCTAGAGAAAGTCACAGCAATGGATGCATTGTAACTAACACTAAATATATTTGTTTTTGTACATCCATGTTAATACATTGTAATCTGCTCTGAAATGTTGTCAGCTTGACGTATATGGATGTTTATTTTTATACCGTATTATAGCTTACTATTCTTATTACCATTAGTGATAATTACTTTTACTTCTTAGTACAGTGTGCCAGATAGTCATATAACACCTTGTTAAAATGTCTGGTTGTATTTTTATGTGTTCTTTTCTAATTAGCATGTTTTTAATCACAATAATGTGCCCAATTCAAGAATAGCAAAAAAAAAAAAAAAAAAAAAGATTAATAAAAAATAAATAATAATTAAAACTAAATGAATGGGTAATACGTCCTCGACTCCTCAACACAACAGTGATCCCAAAGAAAACAGGTCAAAAATACTCACACAGTTGATGCAACAAAACTTTAGGACCCCCTTCACACTGCGCTGTTTAATTGTGCTTCCGCAATACTTTGGCTGCTAATGTGATTTTCGTTAAGGCATCTCATTCATTTAGAATGGTCTGACTATGCATGGCAACAGAAGAAAAACTAGAGTTGCACCTTATTTACTGCAGTGCACCACTTGCACATGTGTTGTGTGTGCTGCAGCTCGGGCCTATTTACACCTACTGTACTATTATTATTATTATTATTAATATTATTATAATACAGGGTTTATATAGCGCCAACAGTTTGCACAGCGTTTTACAACATGGGGGAAAACAGTACAGTTACAATACAATTTAATACAGGAGGAATCAGAGAGCCCTGCTTGTTAGAGCTTACAGTCTAGAAGGGAGGGTCAAGTGGAACAAAAGGTAACAGCTGTGGGGGATGATCAGATGGAGAAAATGAAAATAAAGTTGTTAGGTGTGGGTAGGATAGGCTTCTCTGAAGAGGAGGGTTTTCAGGGATCGTCTAAAAGCAATTAGAGTAGGAGATAATCAGACAGATTGGGGTAAGGAGTTCCATAGGATTGGGCAGGCTCTGGAAAAGTCCTGGAGGCAAGCATGGGAGGAGGTGATGAGAGAGCTAGAGAGCAGGAGGTCTTGAGAAGAACGAAGAGAACGATTAGGTTGGTATGTTGAGACTAGGTTAGTGATGTAGCTGGGGGAAGAGTTGTGGATGGTTTTGTATATAGTTGTTAATATTTTGAATTAAATTTGTTGGGTGAGCGGAAGCCAGTGGAGGGATTGACAGAGGGTAGTAGCAGACACAGAGCGATTGGTAAGGTGGATGAGTCTGGCAGCAGCATTCATGATAGATTGAAGGGCGGGTAGACTATGTAGAGGTAAGCCAATGAGGAGGGAGTTGCAGTAGTTGAGGCAAGAGATGATCCGGGAGTGAATTAAGAGCTTTTTTGTGTCATTGGTTAGAAAGGGGTGTATTTTGGAGATGTTGTGGAGGTTGAGGCACAAGATTTGGAAAGTGATTGGACGTGGGGCTTAAAGGAGAGTTCAGAGTCCAGGATTACACCTAGGACCTTGGCATTTAGGGAAGGGCTTATAGTTGTGCCATCGATTTTGACAGACAGATCAGGGGAAGAGGTACGAGGGGGAGGAAAAATTATAAGTTTGGTTTTAGATTAGATTAAGTTTGAGGAAGTGGTGTGACATCCAGACTGATGTATCAGTGATACAAGAGGGGACTGAAGGAGTAAGCTGAGGGGTATAGAAATAGATTTGAGGGTCATCAGTGTAGAGATGGTATTGGAAGCCATGGGAGGCTATCAGCTGACCCAATTTTTTATACAGGCAACTCACCTTTGTGAAGTCATCAGTAAGCATTGGTTAAAAATCCCAACATGGGGGTAGTCATCAGTTTCGCCAGTCCGTTCCTGCTTGCTAGGGCGCTCTGTGCTCGATGCAAACACCACTAGATGGTAATTCAAGCCCTGAGACAAAGGTTTGGTGAACACAGAAGGTTTATTGAGTGTCCCAAGACACTTTGCAGTGGCCCGCCAAAAATCTACTGTAGGATTAAAAGTAATGGTCATTGAACAGATCTCCAGATCTCTCTCTGCAGCCGAAAGATTCCAAAAACGTTGTGCCCGAGAGACCTACTGGATATATAGTTTAGATGTCCTTTTATCAGGAGGTATTAATGAGGGTATAGAAATAGCTACAATCCTTTAATGTGACTACTATATGACAACCATCAATTAAGATTTAGACTTAGATATATGTCTGTTTCTATACCAAGGCTAATTATGTACATCTATACTCCATATGTTGGTTCTCCTCGCTCTCTCTCTTTTTTGGGGGTGGCGCGGGTACCCGTAAGTATGGCTATGTTCCCAGTTTTAACCTTTTCTTTCATTAGGTATAAATACATATGTTTGCCGATTTTTCACATGAGTATGTGATATTTAATGCATATGTTAGCCCCTGATATGTATCTCAGGTTCTGCTTTTAAACCTAGGGGGAGACCTGTATACGTCACTTGCACTATACGTGCGCTATGTTGCATTTTACCAGCTTCTCCACTGTACCTGTACGGTTACACAAGTTAGACATATGAATAAATAGATTCATTAATTAATTCCCAATGTAGCACTTACCCCCATTTAAGGGACCGGCTGGTTTTGTTGGGTCTGCAAATTACCTCCATGGCTTCCGTTGTCAGGGGTGTAAGAAAGGTCTTCAGAAAAGTCAATGTCCACACCGTGTAAAACCCAAAACAGTTATTAGGCTTTATTTTTATCTTTGCTGAGTGAACTTAGAAGAAGAGTAGGACACGAGAGCGAAAATACACAGGGGAAGGTTCAGGCACGCAACACTTAAACAGCACTCATCGCCACTCAAGCCTGAGTGGGTATTGCTCTCCCTTTAGTGGTCATAGCAGCTGGAATGCAGCACAAATCAGTCTTTCCTTTGTATTAGGATACGATCAGGAGCCCTCTGCCACAGGATTAAAAGTCCCGAACCTCCCAGCCAAGCAATAATGAAGAGAACCTTTTATGCCAGATTGGCGTATTGCAGGGTTTGTAATTATGGATCCCTTCTTAGGCGAGTTTCTAGGCCTCTTCCCGAGACAGCAGTACCGTTGCTAGTCTCCTCTGGGACTGATCCGCCCCTGGACTTCTTTCCTAAACCGTGGCTCCCCACAGGGGGGTAGCTTTGGGATACCTTCTTAAGAACCTAGGCCCCAGCCAACAGAGCTGGGCCTACGAAGCAACGATGCAGCCTTGGGCTGAAGGTGCCCGGGACCAGAACGCGCGCCCCCCGTGCCATGCAGGCCACACGCGGGACCAATGGGTCCCCAGGAACGACCCCCACAACATGGACCCCTAACAAAGGCGTCTGCCCCTTATGTACCCCCTCCCAGCATGCACAGCAGGCTCACCACGCCCACTGCACGGCTGTCAAGAGAGGACCCCCAAGGTGCTGTGATACCCCCTGTGGTTCAACCTATGCCGGTGGTGACAGTGCCACCTACAGGCAACAGGGAACACTACTGCCAGGCAGCATCACACCCAGAGCAGAAGCAATAATATCAATTGGTCTGAGCCCAACTATTGGCCCAGACTACCCCTAAATAGACACATAGCGCCCCCAAATATTGGAAGGGGGGGCGCTACACCAACATCATAAATTGTTCCCTGAATAATTTGTAGATTGTATTTTAATTTTAATATTAATTTCCACTACTAATCTCTAAATTACATTATCTGATATATTTATATATACCACCTATTCCAATAACTCATTAATTTATTATCATTTTACATCAACCGGTTTCTAAGTATGAATTCCCATATACATTAATTAACTGTTCACTAATACATGTTTCCCCTTATGATTATAATTATGCTACCCATGATTGTCTCACCCTAATTGATTAGCTGATTATATGACCAGCTGTGCAATTATTAATTATTTATTTTTTAAATGTTTAATTGACCAATCAATTGATGAATTTTTGGCTATGATGATGTGTTTTTTGTAACGCAGTTTTTTTGCTATGTATATATGATTTTTATCTGTGATTGCATACCTTTGCCTTTTTATTGTTGTTTAAATTCAGTTTTTACTATAAAAAGTTTAATTTGGCCATGTATGTAAACCTATTGTGTCCCCGCCAATGTTCACTACCATGTTATGTCACTGCATAGTGTTTGATTGCCGCCGAGTAATTCACACGATGTGCTGCCAATCACTGTGCATCTTTCATCCTGGCCACTCCCCTCCGTACACTTTATACTTTACACACAACAACTGCGCCCCAAGCCTCGTTCTGAACAAATCTCCACTGTGGCCGGCTTCTTGCCATCTAATGGTGTTTGCATCGAGCACAGAGCGCCCTAGCAAGCAGGAAAGCAGGAACGGACTGGCGAAACTGATGACTACCCCCATGTTGGGATTTTTAACCAATGCTTACTGATGACTTCACAAATGTGAGTTGCCTGTATATAAAATTGTTATTAAACCTGTCCTATATCTGCACCCAGAGGCGCCCCTCCCCTTGTGTCGAGGACGAAATCCAGACTGAAAGGGATCAAGAAGGTTATTATCAGCAAGGTGGTCGCTCAGTCGGTTGTAGACCAGACGTTCAAGGAGTTTGGATCCTTTGGGGTCCCATTCTAAATGAATAGTGAGCATTTTCTGCAATTTGATAGGACTCATTTATATGCGCTTTAAAATTTTAGATAACATGCATGCCTATTAACACACCTATCACATTAGGATGTGTTATTGATGTGTTTTGCATTGAATTAAATAATGATTTCCAGGCGCCTCCTCTGTGCTGGTTTTCTATTGTATGGATTCTTGTACTATCATCTTGGCTAAGATGATTTTATTCCACCATGGGTGGAAAGAAAGAAAATTGCTTTATTCCCTCATTAACACAGTCAGTGTTGATGTGGGAATGCCTCCCACAGCACTTATTTTTTCTGCCGGCGAGGTAGGGTTGGGGTGCGTTGGTAGCATTCCTGTCTGGAAAAACACAATTACTGATAGCAGCTTTGGTAATCACATGCCAAAAATCCAACAGACTGGTTGTACCAACCAGCCTGCTAATACATGGATCAAAATTTGGCCAAACCCTGCTGAATTGGCTGAATTTCAATCCATGTTTGGCCAGCTTAAACCTCAAATGTGCTGTAAAAACCATCAGGGTAAGGCGTTTGTGACACGTTTGTAGTGTGTTTACATTGACACGAATGGAGGAATTTGGGGAACAGGAAAGCCAACTGAACACTACATGTCACATACATTTTGGCATAACGCAACACAAAGCAAGGCAAATTTGACCATATTAACAACACTGTCTGCTGCAATGCACATATTTGACACATAGCATTGACGGGCAGGGGAGGGCTGGGCCAGGGGGCAGGGTGGCAATTTCCTCCCAGGCTGCCCTAACTTATGTTCGAAATGGCCAGCAGCCGCTGCCCGCTACCATTTTCTTTTTTATTCTGGTCTAAGAAGTCGGGCCGGGGGCACGGCCATGGCGGCCAACCACTAGCTGTTGCATTCTGGGAGTTGTAGTCCGCATGCAAGCTTCCGGTGGGTGGAAAACACAGCAGTGCAGAGGAAACTACAACTCCCTGGGACCGGATTCTTGGAAGCAGACAGAGGCAGGGCGTGCCAGGGAGTCGGGACGCAGGGCTGGGCGCTGGCTGCAACTTGACCCCAGGATCAGGAGCCTTACCCCCCCAGGAGACCGTGGCGTGCAAGGACCTGCTGAGCTGAGATCACTGAGGTGAGAGGCCATGACACCCCTAGCTGACCCCCATCTCCCCCACCATACACCCCATGTAACCTGCCCCAGTGATCAGGCTTCATTGATGGGCACTGGGGTTGGCTGCACTCATAAGTACTGGTGAGGCTGCATTGGAAAAACCAGATGGGCCATGGATGGTGAGCTGATTCGGCGGTTCAGTGGGCCACTTGACTGGACTTGCCCCCAGGCCTAAGGCTACCAGCCCTCCCCTGTTGACGCGTGTCCATGAGGCTTTAAAAAATGCAGCCCAGATACCTGCTTTTGACGCTGGTATAAACTTTGCCTTACTGCATAGGTGGGAACTTAAGCCAGCTTAACAGTACCCTATTCAGTTATGGATATTTGTTTGCCATTGAAAGTTTTGGTTCTTTTGAACTACTACATAACTATGTGCAAAAATACGATGGACACAAGATATGTAGACAAACGTTGAAAAGTTTTTGCAGTGTTTGACTAAAGTTGGCCGCACACTGCTCAATTTTTAGCCAATTGCTGACAAAATTCAAGCTGTGGGTCTTCCTGTTGGCAAATGTAAATTTTTCAATCAACTTTTGTTTAAGGAGCTGGGTGGAAAATTGTTGTCAAAATAGTGACTGCACCCAATCATCGTTCAGGTATTCAGCAGCCAAAGGTCTCACTGGCTGCTAATAACAATAGCTTCCTTCATCCTCACTGTTTAGCATGCATGGGAGTAATATATTTGATTTATCTTGTTTAGCCTATTGGCTGAATCAGAAAGATCATTTATTGTATGGCTGACTTAAAAAAAAAAAACATCTGTGGAGTCTACCAACAAAATTGTTAGCAATGTGCATACTCGGTGAGATGAAAGAGATCCAAATAAAATGTGGATTAAAGTGTTTCTAGTCAATTGTTGCTTTTCAAGCATAAGGTACAGT
The DNA here is from genome assembly GCA_029206835.1 of Rana muscosa. Classification (NCBI taxonomy): domain Eukaryota; kingdom Metazoa; phylum Chordata; class Amphibia; order Anura; family Ranidae; genus Rana; species Rana muscosa. The sequence continues at coordinate 1,059,714,945 of CM055122.1, read as the reverse complement.
ATATTGCTCAGGAGAAAACTGGTATGATATGGCTAGTGGCACTATCATGTTTCCCATGTATAGGTACTTTAATGGTAATGTCAAGCTAGAACTTAACAAGCTTAAACTTTTTTAAAGTGGACCTTAAGTCAAAAAGTGAATATTTTCTATGTGTTATGCCCCGTACACACGACCGGTTTTCCTGACAAAGTTTGGTGAGAGACGATTCAAGCCTTTCAGCCTTGTGCTTTTCAGTCCGTTACAGCGTGACAAATGTGCTATCTCTATTACGATCGCTAGTTTTACCAAAACGAGCGCTCCCGTCTCATACTTGATTCTGAGCATGCGCATTTTTTTTCCCCTCGGAAAAGCATACACACGACCGGTTTTCGCGACAAGAAAAAGACTGACGGGAAACACGACGGGAAAAAATAGAGCAGGTTCTAAATTTTTTGCGGGCAGTTTTCTCGTCGTGAAAACTGCTATGGAGCATACACACGACCGGTTTTCCCGACTAAAAAATTTCAGTTTTCTCGTTAGTAAAACCGGTCGTGTGTACGGGGCATTACAGGGAACATCGAGAAATGGTAATGCCTAAACATTAAACTAAAAAATTTACCTTTTGTCTTGAATTGCTCCTGAAAAATAGTAGTGTGCTTTCTAGTATTGTCAGAAACCGTGAATCAGACCGAGACAGTAGTACAGTTAAATCACACTTGTTTAATAATAAAAATAAAAAGGTAAACAGTGTAAGCGTATTCAAAACACAGTTCAGTAACCGGATCGGGTAGTCGGCCAAGCCAATGTCCAAGAGCCAGCGATAAAGGTAGTAGTACAGCAAGCAGGATCTGTAGCCAGAGGGAACGTAGTCAAGCAGGTCTTCAAACAGGAACGTAGGAGAAAGTCTCTTGTGATGTTAACACAGGCGAAGGCGGAGAGCAAATGAACTGGAAGGCTTTAAGTAGGCAGAGCTGACGAGCAGGATCATCAACAGGTGGATCACTGTGGAGAGATGGGAGCTGGCAATTAGCTGACAGCTGAGCTGCCAGCACAGAGAAGGAAGGGCTGAGCCCAGCCCTGACAGTACCCCCTCCTCAATGACCCCTCCCCCTCGGAGGACCACCGGGCTTGAGGGGAAAACGACCATGGAAATCACAGAGGATGACAGGGGCATGTACGTCCAAGGATATGGGACCCAAGAGCGTTCCTACGGACCGTACCCCTTCCAATGCACCAGGTACTGTAGGCACCCACGGAACCTGCGGGAGTAAACAATGGACTGTACTTCATATTCCTCATGGTTCTCAACCTGTATAGGGTGAGGACGTGGCACCGAGGTGGTAAAACGGTTGCAGACCAAAGGTTTCAATAAGGAGACATAAAACACATTAGAGATACGCATACTGGAAGGAAAGTCCAACGCGTAATGCCGCGTACACACGATCGTTTTTCACGTCGGTAAAAATTCTATTTTTTAAATTGGGCATTAAAAACGATCGTGTGTAGGCTCCAGAGCATTTTTAATGAAAATGAGAACCTGCTCTATTTTTTCACGTCGTTTTTCACGCCGTTTTTTTTAACGACGTGAAAAACTGTGCTCAGAATCAAGTATGAGACGGGAGCGCTCGTTCTGGTAAAACTAGCGTTTGTAATGGAGATAGCACATTCGTCACGCTGTAACGGACTGAAAAGTACGGGGCTGAAAAGCGTGAATCGTCGCTCAACAAACTTTACTAACATGAAGGGTGGCGCCATTCGAACGGAACTTCCCCTTTATAGTGCCGTCGTACGTGTTGTACGTCACTGCTCTTTGCTCGAGTGTTTTTTTTAATGAACGTGTGTATGCAAGACAGGCTTGAGAGGAAACAAGAAAAATCACGCCGAGAAAAACGTCGTTTTTGAAAATGACATTAAAAACGATCGTGTGTACGCAGCATAAGCCACTGTGTTTATTCTTTCGAAGGATACGTAAAGGTCCAATAAACCGAGGTGCGTTTCGGTTCCCATCTCTCCACAGTGATCCACCTGTTGATGATCCTGCTCACCAGCTCTGCCTACTTAAGGACTTCCAGTTAATTTGCTCTTGGCCTTCGCCCATGTTAACATCACAAGAGACTTTCTCCTGTGTTCCAGTTGAAGACCTGCTTGTCTGACATTCCCTCTGGCTACAGATCCTGCTTGTTGTACTACTACCTTTATCGCTGGCTCTTGGACATTGGCTTGGCGGACTACCCAATCTGGTTACTGAACTCCGGCTATGTTTTGACTACGTTTACTCTGCTTACCTTTTTTTTTTTATTATTAAACAAGTGTGATTTAACTGTACTTCTGTCTCGGTCTGATTCATGATTTCTGACAGTAGGCGAAGGCATGAATTCAGAAGATGCAGTCAATCCACTTGTTAATAAGCCTCCTGTACATTTGTCTCCAAGCTTTGCAGTCCCACCCTTGCCTCCCTCACCTCCCATGCCTCCTGGTACGGAGCCAGTCTGCGAAGATGAACCCATGTACTTGGGATTCACGCATATCTCTACAGACGAGAGAACCCTTAGGAGGAGGAAGAGATTGTGCCTTTATTGTGGCCAGGCTGGTCACTTTTTGAAGTCTTGTCCTACCCGTCCAGGGAACGCCCAAACCTTGAGGTCCTGTCACGGACAGACCTTAGGTGGCGTTGTTTCGTCTCCAGTTTCCCAGAAGGATAAGCCCCTGGTTTTCGGTTACCCTGTCGTGGGCTGAGTCGTCCGTCGAGATACAGGCTCTAATCGACTCCGGGGCTGCCTTTATATCAAAGCACTCGATTCCGCTGCAGCTGCGTGACACTCCACTTGCCATTGAGGCTCTTGACGGGAGACTTCTACAGCCTGCCCTTGTGACTCATGAGACTGTTCCATTGTTCATGGCCGTAGGGGCTCTTCACCATGAGATAATCCAGATCCAAGTTATTTCCTCACCTAAGTTTCCGCTGGTTATTGGTTATCCTTGGTTACAGAGGCACAACCCCTCTTTTGATTGGGTCCGTGCTGAGGTTTTGTCCTGGTCTCCACAATGCAGTAAGAGATGCTTCCAGAAGGTAGCCAAGGTCCTGTGCACCTCTTCACTCTCCTCCTTGCCGGAGGAGTACAACGATTTTTGCGATGTCTTTGACAAAATTCAAGCCGATACTTTGCCTCCACTCTGGTCATATGATTGCACAATTGACCTTCAACCTGGTGCCATATCTTCTCGTGGCCGGGTTTACCCTTTGTCGGTCTTGGAGGATAAGGCCATGGGGGAGTGTGTTGCAGATGCACTCTCTCGAGGTTTCATCCGCAAAACCTCATCTCCTGCTGGTGCTGGTTTCTTTTTTGTGAAGAAGAAGAGTGGAGAACTGAGACCTTGCATTGACTATAGGGGTCTCAATCGTCTCACCATATCTCACCTTATCCGATTCCGTTGATTACGGAATTATTTGACCGCCTCAAGGGAGCAACGGTTTTCACAAAGCTTGATTTGAGAAGGGCATACAATCTCATGAAATAAAACATAAAAAATTGCGCCAATGTTAAGCACCAATAGTATCCAGGGGCTGATTTGTGTAAAGCACCACGCATTACCGTGCATTACACCAATCCCAGCCTCTGGAAAACAATTATTAAAGTCCAAAATTAATTGTTGTTTGAATCAATCCAAATCGAATTTCAAATGCAGTCCTATAGTAGGCTAGAGGACATCCATTAGAGGGATTTAGACACACAAACGGTAGATGACTCCAACACCCGGTGATCTTAATGGACAGGCAGTGCCCTCCACCACATAGATTGGCAGCTTACCGAAGGTAAGCCCACGATAAGCAGTCGACTGTACTAGCCCAGTCGCGGCCTTGCCTGGATGGACCCACGAAATCTGGAGATAACACACAGCATACAGCACCGCAAATCGCTCTTCCCCCGATCCTCCCAATCACGGGTAAATCAAATAACAGGACCGGTGAAAAGGAAAAGGACATAGACCAAACGGCGATAACGTACAGTCCAATTTATTAATAAAAGATAAAACACTTACATGAAGAAAGTGATTAAAAGCATTGAGTTAAGCCGGCCGGCTTACAAACGAACACCCTTCCCTTGTATCAGCGTGGTGATGTCAGCACGTTGCTACCATACGCGTTTCGTCACGATTGGACGTTGTCAGTGGTGATAGGTGGTGAAGAAGAGTGGTGAAGTGACACCTTGCATTGATTATAGGGGTCTCAATCGCCTCACCATTAAGATTGCCTATCCGATTTCGTTGATTACAGTTTTCACGAAGCTTGATTTGAGAGGGGCATACAATCTTGTGAGGATTAAGGAGGGCGACGAGTGGAAAACTGCCTTTAATACCAGAACAGGTCATTATGAATATCTCTTAATGCCTTTTAGCCTCTGTAATGCTCCGGCAGTTTTCCAGGAGTTTATTAACGATGTCCTCCGAGATTTGTTGCAGTTATGTGTGGTGGTCTATCTCGATGATATCCTCATATTTTCCAAGTCCCTGGAGAGCCACCACACAGATGTCTGTCGAGTGCTTCAGAAACTAAGAGAGAACAATTTCTATTGTAAGCTGGAGAAGTGTGAATTTCATCGGGAACAGGTCAAATTCCTGGGTTATGTTGTTTCCACAGCTGGTTTTTCGATGGACCCATAGAAACTTTCTGCTGTCCTACAGTGGCCTCGACCCATGGGTTTATGTCCTCTGCAGCGATTTCTTGGCTTTTCCAACTATTATCGGAAGTTTATTCGTAAATTCTCGTCTCTGGTCAAGCCCCTGACTGATATGACCAGAAAGAACGGTAACCCACAGAGTTGGTCTCCAGAGTCCATTAAGGCTTTTGAGAGTCTTAAGACTACCTTTGTTTCTGCTCCTGTGTTGGCAAATCCTGATCCTACATTGGCCTTTTATCCTTGAAGTTGATGCTTCTGAGACTGGAGTTGGCGCCCTTCTGTCTCAACGTCCTAGCTCTGACAGCGCTATGCATCCGTGTGGCTACTTTTCCAAGAAATTGTCACCTGCGCAGTGCAATTAGGAGATTGGTGACAGAGAGCTGTTGGCGATCATTTTAGCCCTGAAAGAGTGGAGACATCTCCTCGAAGGTACCACTGTGCCTCTTCTCATTCTTACTGACCATAAGAATCTCACATTCTTGTCTGATGCTAAGCGCCTCTCTCCCAGAAGGGCGCGATAGGCTCTTTTCTTGTGGTGTTTTAATTACATTGTCTCATTCTTACCCGGTACTAAGAATGTAAGGGCTGACACCTTGTCACGACAATTTTCCTCCACTTCCAAGACGGAGACGGTTCCGGTTCCTGTGATTCCTCCTGATCGTATTTTGGCTACGGTTCGCACCAGTCTCACTTCTCCTTTGGGAGACAAAATTCTTGCTGCTCAGGTCGATGCCCCTCCTGAGAAACCTTATGACCGCTGCTTTGTTCACGAGAATCTCCGTACTTCCATACTCCAGACTTACCATTCTCCCAAGGCTGCTTGTCACCCTGGGAAGAATCAACTCTTTTGGGCCATTTCCCAACAATTCTGGTGGCCTAGTCTACGTGCTGATGTAACCACCTTCGTAGCTGCCTGTTCCGTGTGTGCTCAAAATAAGACTCCACGACACCTTCCAGTGGGTCTCCTACAACCCATACCCAATGGAGAGAGGCCCTGGACCAACCTGTCTATGGATTTCATTCTGGAGTTACCCAACTCCCAGGGCAACACAGTTATCCTTATGGTGGTAGACCGGTTCTCGAAAATGTCTCACTGTATTCCACTTAAGAAGTTGCCTACGTCTAAGGAACTGGCTTCCATTTTTGCTCTGTGTAGTGAAGTAATATATAGTGTCCAGGAGATAACTGATACTTAGGTTATTATAATAATGATATAAGTTATGTTTCCGCAGCAACACCCAAGTTCTCCAGAGAGTGCGATTTATTTAACTTCCAATACAGAACAAAGTCCAATACTTGCACAGATGACAACGAATCCAACAGAATATATATAATTCAGAGTCCCATTTCTCCTAGATCAATTCTAGACCTGTGCCTTCCTATCCATGCAGAGTGACAAGACTGACTGAATGCCAGCTTGAATGTCTCAAATACTGGTCTGACACTGGGGGGGGGGGGGGTTCTGCCAGGTCAACCAAATGTTTCCATGAATGAATACCCCCTCAAGTCTAATTACCATCAATAAATACTTCTTCTCAGGTCCTACACAATGTACCCTTTTAAATGTTCAATTAAGTTAACAGGCCACCTCACACACCTTGCATAAGATTAACACATCAAAGGGTCTTCAGCTGTCCCTTTGATATGTGTAATTCAGTTGGCTCTGACAACTCAACCATTGTCACTATTATCAACTGAAATCTGGCCTGGTCAATATTGTACTTGTACATATATATAATAATATAATATCCCACATAAATCAACCAACATATTACAACACTCGGGAGATCTTTTGCTTACATGGCCTACCAAAGGTCATTGTCTCAGACAGGGGAAGTCAGTTTGTGTCCCGGGTTCTGGTGAGCCTTTTCTACACAGTTGGGAATTCAGCTTGCCTTCTCTTCTGCGTATCACCCGCAGTCTAATGGGGCTGCAGAACGAGCCAATCAGTCCTTGGAGCAATTCCTGCGTTGCTATATTTCTGACCATCACAACAACTGGTCAGACCTCTTACCTTGGGCGGAGTTTGCTCACAATAGCGCTCTGAATTCTGCTTCCCGTTTGTCCCCGTTTATGGCGAACTATGGTTTCCAACCTTCCATGTTGCCTGACTCATTTGTTCCTCAGAGTATTCCTGCGTTAGAGGAACATCTCCGTGGTCTTCGTTCCACTTGGGTACAAGTCCAGGAGGCTTTGCGACAGGCTAGCGAGAGGTACAGACTCCATGCTGACCGCAGACGCCTGCCGGCACCTTCCTACCAGGTTGGGGACAGGATCTGGCTGTCATCTCGCAACCTCCGACTTCGTGTTCCTTCTCTGAAGTTCACACCTCGGGTTATTGGGCCTTTCCGTATCCTTTGCAGGATAAACCCAGTGGCTTACGCGTTGGACCTTCCTTCCAGTATGCGTATCTCTAATGTGTTTCGTGTCTCCTTATTGAAACCTTTGGTCTGCAACCATTTTACCACCTCGCTGCCATGTCCTCATCCTATACAGGTTGAGAACCATGAGGAGTATAAAGTACAGTCCATTGTTGACTCCCGTAGATTCCGTGGGCGCATACAGTACCTGGTGCATTGGAAGGGGTACGGTCCGGAGGAATGCTCTTGGGTCCCATCCTCGGAGGTACATGCCCCTGTCCTCCTCCGTGATTTCCATAGACGTTTTTCCCTCAAGCCCGATGGTCCTCCGAGGGGGAGGGGTCGTTGAGGAGGGGGTACTGTCAGGGCTGGGCTCAGCCCTTCTTTCTCTGTGCTGGCAGCTCAGCTGGCAGCTAATTGCCAGCTCCCATCTCTCCACAGTGATCCACCTGTTGATGATCCTGCTCGCCAGCTCTGCCTACTTAAGGACCTCCAGTTCATTTGCTCTTTGCCTTCGCCTGTGTTAACATCACAAGAGACTTTCTCCTGCTTTCCAGTTGAAGACATGCTTGTCTGACGTTCCCTCTGGCTACAGATCCTGCTTGCTGTACTACTACCTTTATCGCTGGCTCTTGGACATTGGCTTGGCCGACTAACCGATCCGGTTACTGAACTCCGACTATATTTTGACTACGCTTACTCTGTTTACCTTTTTATTTTTATTATTAAACAAGTGTGATTTAACTGTACTTCTGTTTCGGTCTGATTCATGGTTTCTGACAGGCGTTTAGCCTCAGACAAGAATGTGAGATTTTTATGGTCAATAAGAATGAGAACCGGGACCGTGGTACCTTCGAGGAGATGTCTCCATCCTTTCAGGGCTTAAATGATTGCTAACAGTTCTCTGTCACCAATCTCGTAATTGCACTCCGCAGGTGACAATTTCTTGGAAAAGTAGCCAGACAGATGCATAGCGCTGTCAGAGCTAGGACGTTGAGACAGAAGGGCGCCAACTCCAGTCTCAGAAGCATCAACTTCAAGGATAAAAGTCAACGTAGGATCAGGATGTGCCAACACAGGAGCAGAAACAAAGGTAGTCTTAAGACTCTCAAAAGCCTTAATGGACTCTGGAGACCAACTCTGTGAGTTACCGTCCTTTCTGGTCATATCAGTCAGGGGCTTGACCAGAGACAAGAAGTTACGAATAAACTTCCGATAATAGTTGGCAAAGCCAAGAAAACAATGCAGAGGACGTAAACCCACGGGTCGATGCCACTGTAGGACAGCAGAAAGTTTCTCTGGGTCCATCGAAAAACCTGCCATGGAAATGACATAACCCAGGAATGTGACCTGTTCCCGATGGAATTCACATTTCTCCAGTTTACAATAGAGATTGTTCTCTCTTAGTTTTTGTAGCACTCGACAGACATCTGTGTGGTGGCTCTCCAGGGACTTGGAAAATATGAGGATATTATCGAGATAGACCACCACACATAACTGCAACAAATCTCGGAGGACATCGTTAATAAACTCTTTGAAAACTGCCGGAGCGTTACAGAAGCCAAAAGGCATTACAAGATACTCATAATGACTTGTTCTGGTATTAAAGGCAGTTTTCCATTCGTCGCCCTCCTTAATCCTCACGAGATTGTATGCCCCTCTAAAATCAAGCTTCGTGAAAACTGTTGCTCCCTTGAGGCGGTCAAATAACTCCGTAATCAACTAAATCGGATAGGCATTCTTAATGGTGAGGAGATTGAGACCCCTATAATCAATGCAAGGTGTGAGTTCACCACTCTTCTTCTTCACAAAAAAGAAACCAGCACCAGCAGGAGACGAGGATGAAACCTTGAGAGAGTGCGTCTGCAACATTGTCCTCCATGGCCTTATCCTCCAAGGCCGACAAAGGGTAAACCCAGCCACGAGGGGGTATGGCACCAGGTTGAAGGTCAATTGCGCAATCATACGACCGGTGTGGAGGCAAAGTACCGGCTTGACCCTTATCAAAGACATCGCTAAAATCGCGATACTCCTCCAGCAGGGAAGATAGTGAAGAGGTGCACAGGACCTTGGCTACCTTTTGAAAGCATCTCTTACTGCATTGTGGTGACCAGGACAGAACCTCAACACGGAGCCAATCAAAAGAGGGATTGTGCCTCTGTAACCAAGGATAACCAATAACAAGCGGAAACTTAGGTGAGGAAATAACTTGGAATTGGATTATCTCATGGTGAAGAGCCCCTATGGCCATGGACAACGGAACAGTCTCATGAGTCACATGGGCAGGCTGTAGAGGTCTCCCGTCAAGAGCCTCAATGGCAAGTGGAGTGTCACGCAGCTGCAGCAGAATTGAGTGCTTTGATACAAAGGCAACATCAATGAACAGGCCTGCAGCCCCGGAGTCGATTAGAGCCTGTATCTCGACGGACGACTCAGCCCACGACAGGGTAACCGAAACCAGGGGCTTATCCTTCTGGGAAACTGGAGACAAAACAACGCCACCTAAGGTCTGTCCGTGACAGGACCTCAAGGTTCAGGCGTTCCCTGGACGGGTAGGACAAGACTTCAAAAAGTGACCAGCCTTGCCACAATAAAGGCACAATCTCTCCCTCCTCCTAAGGGTTCTCTCGTCCGCAGAGAGCCGCGTGAAGCCCAAGTGCATGGGTTCATCTTCACAGACCGACTCGGTACCAGGAGGCATGGGAGGTGAGGGAGGCAAGGGTGGGACTGCAAAGCTCAGAGGCAACTGTACAGGAGGCTTCCCAAAGCGCTCCTTAAGAGAGAATCTCTCTCGGAGTCTGGAGTCAATGAGGATGGCAAATGTGATCAACTTCTCCAGCTCAGTGGGTATATCTCGGGCTGCTATCTCATCCTTGATGTTATCCGAGAGACCATGAGAAAAAGCAGCCACGAGGGCCTCATTGTTCCAAGCAACCTCTGCTGCTAGAGTACGGAATTCAATGGCGTAATCGGCAACCGTCCTAGTACTCTGTTTGATGGACATGAGGCACTTGGCAGCAAAAGCGGAGCGTGCGGGAACATCAAATACCCTTTTGAAGGAAGCCACATATTCTGGGTAACTCAGGACCACAGATTTTTGCGTCTCCCATAGAGGGTTTGCCCAGGCCAAGGCTCTTTCAGAAAGCAAAGATATCACAAAACCCACTTTGCTTCTGTCCGTGGGAAACGCCTCTGGGCAGCATCTCAAAGTATATCTCAACCTGGTTGAGAAACCCTCTGCACTGAACTGGATCGCCCCCAAATCGCTGGGGAAGCAGAGCGGAACCAGACATACCCCTTATAGAGGTAATACTGGAAGCGGGTGCCTGCACAGAGACTACCGGAGCGGCCACAGTGGGAGATTCTAGACGAGCCATGCGACTCAGGAGCGTCTGTATCGCCGTGGCAAACTGATCCATGCAGTGATCCAGGTCATCCAATCTGGAAAAAATATTATCAACAAGTGGATTGGCTGCATCTTATGAATTCATGGCCTTTGCCTACTGTCAGAAACCATGAATATTTCTCCTGAAAGAATGGAGACATCTCCTCGAAGGTACCACGGTCCCGGTTCTCATTCTTACTGACCATAAAAATCTCACATTCTTGTCAGAAGTACAGTTAAATCACACTTGTTTAATAATAAAAATAAAAAGGTAAACAGAGTAAGCGTAGTCAAAACATAGCCAGAGTTCAGTAACTGGATGGGGTAGTCAGCCAAGCCAATGTCCAAGAGCCAGCGATAAAGGTAGTAGTACAGCAAGCAGGATCTGTAGCCAGAGGGAACGTAGTCAAGCAGATCTTCAAACAGGAACACAGGAGAAAGTCTCTTGTGATGTTAACAAAGGCGAAGGCGGAGAGCAAATTAACTGGAAGGCTTTAAGTAGGCAGAGCTGACGAGCAGTATCATCAACAGGTGGATCACTGTGGAGAGATGGGAGCTGGCAATTAGCTGACAGCTGAGCTGCCAGCACAGAGAAGGAAGGGCTGAGCCCAGCCCTGACAGGTATGTGGAGGGTGCCCAGACATTTCTGTGACTATAGTCTCATAGCTGTATATCTGCAGTGTAAATCTTAAGCCCTGTACACACGATCGGTTTTACCGATGAAAACAGTCCGATGGACTTTTTTCATCTGACAAACCGATCGTGTATGGGCCCCATCGGTCTTTTTTCCATCGGGGTTAAAAAATAGAACATGTTTTGAATTTATCCGATGGAAAAAAAAAAACGATAGCAAATTACTATCATCTGTGGGGAACTCCATCGGATAAAAACCCCACGCATGCTCAGACGCATGCTCAGAAGCATAGAACTTAATTTTTCTTGGCTCGTCAGAGTGTTTTATGTCACGGCGGTTGGGATGAACGTTTTTTTGACTGATGGTGTGTAGGCAAGACTGATGGAAGTCAGCCTCATCAGATTTCCGATGGAAAAATCCAGCGGTTTAAAATCCATAGGAAATCTGATCGTGTGTACAGGGCTTAAGACACTGTGCAGAACAAGGCATGATAAGTCAGTAATGAGGTCAAATCATCTGCATGGAGACGACAGGTAATATTGGTGAGCAAAACTTTGCCTAATGCCTGTTTTTTTTTTTTTTTGGCACAGCTTCTATAGTTCAGTTCCACATTGACTGAAAATTGCAGTGTGATTCCTACACTGAACTGATACTAGTAATGAGACAATGTGCCTATGGTTGGTGCGATGGGGTTTGTCATATCTTGCATAGAGACTGAAAAAACAAAACCTAAAGTGGTTGTAAGGGATTATTTTTAAATTAAAATTACAAACATGTTATGCTCACCTGCTCCATGCAATGGTATTGCACAGAGCAGCCCCAAACCCCCTCTTCTGGTGTCCCCTGTCAGCCCTCCTCCTCTTCTTGCTGTGCCACCATAGGAAGCAGCTTCCTATGGTGGCACACCTGTAGGCTCGCTCCAATGCTGGGCTGTGTTTGTCCATACACACAGTTTGGCCACGCCCCCTCTCTCCTCACATGATTTGATAGACAGCAGCAGGAGGCAATGGCTACCACTGCTATCACTACAGATTGTAAGGAGAGAAACACAGACAAGTGCAGCTGCAGACAAGCACAGCACTGGATCAAGATAGTACTCTGGTAAGTATAACGGGTGCTGAGGAGGCCGATTCATCCAGTGGGACATCTTTTACCTTTATGCAGGGAATGCATTAAGGTAAAAATATCTAGCCTTTACAACCACTTTAAAGGTGGACGCAATTGAAGTCTATGGGGGGGATGGTCTGAACCTTTATAATTAATTCTGGTAATTTTCAAGGCTGATTGAAAAGGTATTATCAAAAAAGTGAATGGGCACTGCCATATGTGCCTATGCAAAAGTCAAAAATACCATACAGCATAGAAATTGTCCTCCTTTTATTGTGACTTTTAGGGGGCCATAGGAAAAAAACAGGCCTGGAAGATGCTGTATGTGGTGTCACACATTTTGTGTGTAACTGATTTTTTTTAACTATTACATCATTGCTTGGATTAAATACAGCAGCAGCAGTACCCACATCTGATCCATTACATCTTATTAAATAAAGGCTTTTATAGATAGCCTGCAACAACTGCTTTTTTATTCAGCGGTAAAAGGTCTGACTTAAACAGTGGAGGTAGGAGCCACAAGAGGTTTAAAAGCTATAGTAAATTTCACCAAAAACGAAAGCCCTCAATCTCGTGCAAACTGATCAGTGGCATAAATGTTTAATAGTATAGTTTGTGAGCTTCTTTTTTTCACAGTATTATACTGCATTGTCTTAAAAGTTTAATAAAATGTCAAAACAGAGCTCGTAAAAAATTCAGAACCACAACCTCTCATTTCTCAAACTGCCTCCCATTCCTGTATCCCCAATTATTCTCTAAATATTCAGAATCCAAGATCTGATGCAGGTATATGAGTAGTCACGGGTGCCACAGCTGCCTGAATACAATAGCAAGCAGTGTGATTCCTCCATCCATGCTGCTACCTTGAATGGCACAATTTATTGATTTTCTCTCCAACACATAGTGGGAAAACCGAGCCATGTATGACTACCTTAGGAAGAAGAAAAGATGAGGCAGGTTTCATCTTGAAATAAACAGAGTGTATTTTTTCAGAGACAATAGCAACTCATATTGTACAGTGGTTGGGCAGTATGTAAGGACCTTGGCTAGGTTGCAGTGTAAGAGGGAGGAATGAGTCAGGTTTTATCTTGAAATAAACATTAGAGTATATATCATTTCAGAGACAACAGCCACACATATTGTACAGTGGTTGGACCCAGTATATAAGCAGCTGGGTAAAAGGAGAGAGAAGATGAGGCTTTATCCTAAAACAAAAATGAGTGCATTGTTTCAGATAACAATAGCCATAAGTATTGTACCACAGCTGGACAGTATGTAAGCTGTATGATTAGGCCGCAATATAAGAGTGAGAGATGGGTAGGGATGAGCCGAACACCCCCCAATTCGGTTCACACCAGAACTTTCGAACAGGCAATAAATTAGTTTGAACATCCGAACACCGGTAAAGTCTATGGGACTCGAACATGAAAAATCTAAAGTGCTAATTTTAAAAGCTTATATGCAAGTTATTATCATAAAAAGTGTTTGGGGACCCGGGTCCTGGCCCAGGGGACATGTATCAATGCAAACAAAAGTTTTAAAAACTGCAGTTTTTTCGGGAGCAGTGATTTTAATAATGCTTAAACTGAAACAATAAAAGTGAAATATTCCTTTAAATTTTGTACCTAGGGGGTGTGTATAGTATGCCTGTAAAGTAGCGCTTGTTTCTCGTGCTTAGAACTGTTCCTGCACAAAGTGTAATTTCTGAAGGAAAACGTAATTTAAAAGCACTCGCGGCTATAATGAATTGTCGGCTCCCGGCAATGCAGAGAAAAGTCATTGATAAAAAAATAAAATATGCGTGGGGGTCCCCCCAAATTCAATTACCAGGCCCTTCAGGTCTGGTATAAATATTAAGGGGAACCCTGCGTCAAATTAAAAAAAAATTACGTGGGGTTCCCCCCAAATATCCATACCAGACCCTTCAGGTCTGGTATGCATTTTAAGGGGAACTCCATGCCAAATTAAAAAAAAAAATGGCGTGGAGTTTCCCCCAAAAATTCATACCAGACCCTTTATCCGAGCGTGCAACCTGGCAGGCCGCAGGAAAAGAGGAGGAGACGAGAGAGCGTCCCCCCTCCTGAACCGTACCAGGCAACATGCCCTCAACATGGGGGGGATGCTTTGGGGGTCTGTGACCCCCCAAAGCACCATGTTGATGGGGACAAGGGCCTCATCCCCACAACCCTTGCCCGGTGGTTGTGGGGGTCTGCGGGTGGGGGCTTATCGGAATCTAGAAGACCCCTTTAACAAAGGGGAACCCCAGATCCCAGCCCCCCCTATGTGAATTGGTAAGGGGTACATTGTACCTCTACCATTTCACAAAGAAAGTGTAAAATTTAAAAAAAAAACACAGGGAAAAGTCCTTTATTAAAAATAAAAAAAAGATTCCAGCGGTGGTAATCCACTCTCGGTATCCTGCGATGGGTGATCTCCTCTCTGGGGTCCAGCGATGGATGATCTCTCCTCTCCGGGGTCCAGCGATGGATGATCTCTCCTCTCCAGGTCCAGGCTCCAACAATGATGTCCAACGCAGCGAGGAACAGCAAGCATCCTGTCTCCATCGGAGACACCCCGGGAATCCCGGCAGCCTGACAGGTCTCTTATGTAGCTGAGCATGGGGACATACATCACGTGACCCCATCCCCCTCTGACGCAAGGGGAAACTCGGGCTTCCCCAGTGACGTGCGGGTGACCCCGCCCCCTCTGATGTAACGCAGGTTTCCATTGCATCAGAGGGGGGTGGGGTCACCCGCACATCACTGGGGAAGCCCGGGTTTCCCCTTGCGTCAGAGGGGGGCGGGGTCACGTGATGGGTGGCCCCACCCTCAGCTACATAAGAGACCTGTCAGGCTGCCGGGATTCCCGGGGTGTCTCCGGTGGAGGAAGGATGCTTGCTGTTCCTTGCTGCGCTGGACATCATCGTTGGAGCCTGGACCTGGAGAGGAGAGATCATCCATCGCTGGCCCCCGGAGAGGAGAAATCATCCATCGCTGGATCCCCGAGAGGAGATCACCCATCACAGGATACCGAGAGTGGATTACCACCACTGGAATCTTTTTTTTTTTTTTTTAATAAAGGACTTTTCCCAACGGTGTCTATGTGGTTTTTTACAATTTTTTACACTTTCTTTGTGAAATGGTAGGGGTACAATGTACCCCTTACGAATTCACATAGGGGGGCCGGGATCTGGGGGTCTCCTTTGTTAAAGGGGTCTTTCAGATTCCGATAAGCCCCCCGCCCGCAGATCCCCACAACCACCGGGCAAGGGTGGTGGGGATGAGGCCCTTGTCCCCATCAACATGGGGACATGGTGCTTTGAGGGGTCACAGACCCCCAAAGCATCTTCCCCATGTTGAGGGCATGTGGCCTGGTACGGTTCAGGAGGGGGGGGAGCTCTCTCGTCCCCCCTCTTTTCCTGTGGCCTGTCTCACGAGGATGCTATACACAGACATCCAATACAGGTGATCAGATCATTGGGCTGCACATTAAGGAATCGGGAACAGAGTAAGTGAAAAATATATATATTTATTAAAGATAAAGACACACGTGTAAACAAAACCACAGCAAACCATAAGCAAGAAACGAATACAAAGGAACACAACAAACCCCAAAAACAACCTAATCTAACTAGCTAACTAATATGTACAAAAGAGAACACACATACATGAACAAGGCAGGGGATGAGAGACAAGGGGAGCAGAAGGCCAGGTACTGGGAGCAGTCAGCAAGGGGAAGCTGGTATCAGGGGACAGGTCTCAGGGGACAGGGTACAAGGATCAGAGTCCAGGACAAGGCAGGGAACAGATCAGGATCAGGTTCAGGACCAGGTAACGGATCAGGTTCAGGCAGGGACCAGGCTTACAGAAGGAATTCTGGAGCACTGAGCTTTGTTAAGGGCGGGTTTATATAGTCCAGCAGACCCAGATCAGGTGTGCTTGATGGCTGGTGGAAAGTCTTGGTGAGGAGACACCCGCTGGTGGCCACCAGAACTACACCCACTGCTGCCGAATGCAACAGTGCCACCAGCAGGTGAGCCCAGTAATGACACCATTCCTGACAGTTCCCCCCCCTTAAGGAGTGGCCTCCGGACACTCCATCCAGCCCTTGGTTGGACAGTCCGAGTGGATGCGGGAACACCCAAAAAAGTCTCCATACTATATCTGCGGACTTCTTCGCACTTCCTAGGCCAGAGTCCTTTAGTTCACTGGGGGACGTGCCACTAGAGTCTGAAAATAGGGCGCGCATCCCACCACCAGGGTCAGGAAGTTTAGATTTAGAAGTAAAAATTAGCAGGGCAACGGGCAAAAACCCATCGGAGGCAGACCACGCAGGGGCATTACATTCAGGCTGGGTGACCATCAGGATTAAAATAGTGGAAAAAAGGGCATCCAACAGGAAGACGTCAGCGGCCAGCTGGGCATCAGGAACAGGTCTTAGCAGGGACCATATCCTCAGGCTGGACAGCGGGCTCCGAGTCATCAGGCTAGGCAGCGGTAAAGGAACCACCAGGAAGAGTATCAGGAATGGAACCATCAGGAACTGGATCGTGAGGCTGGATACCAGGTACAGGGTCACCAAGAAAGACAGTAGGCTCTGGAACATCAGACTGGGCAGCGGGCAACGGAGCAGCAGACAGGAACATCTCCGGCTGGGCAGCAGACGGAACATCTCAGGCTGGGCAGCAGACGGGGTCATCTCAGGCTGGGCAGCAGACGGGGTCATCTCAGGCTGGGCAGCAGACGGGGTCATCTCAGGCTGGGCAGCAGACGGGGTCATCTCAGGCTGGGCAGCAGACGGGGTCATCTCAGGCTGGGCAGCAGAGGCAGCAGACGGGGTCATCTTAGGCTGGGCAGCAGACGGGGTCATCTCAGGCTGGGCAGCAGACAGGAACACGTCAGGCTGGGCAGTAGGCTCCACAGACTGAGAAACGGGCATCATAACCTCATGCCAGGAAACGGGCACCGGATCTTCAGGCGGGGTCTCATGCACCGAATCTTCCGACTGGGACACCGGATCTTCCGACTGGGACACCGGATCTTCCGACTGGGACACCGTCATCAGAACTTCTGTTCGGAAGACAGGAACTTCAAGTTGGCCGGCTGGCACTGGAACTTCAAGTTGGCAGGCTGGCACAGGAACCTCAGGCTGGCAGGCTGGCCCTGGAACTGCAGGCTGAAAGGCTGGCCCTGGAACTGCAGGCTGAAAGGCTGGCCCTGGCACTGCAGGCTGAAAGGCTGGCCCTGGCACTGCAGGCTGAAAGGCTGGCACAGGAACCTCGGGCTGGCAAACTGGCACAGGAACCTCGGGCTGGCAAACTGGCACAGGAACCTCGGGCTGGCAAACTGGCACGGGAACCTCGGGCTGGCAAACTGGCACAGGAACCTCGGGCTGGCAAACTGGCACGGGAACCTCAGGCTGGAAGGCTGGCGGCACGGGGTCTTCAGGCTGGCAGGCTGGTACAGGGTCTTCAGGCTGGCAGGCTGGTACAGGGTCTTCAGGCTGGCAGGCTGGTACAGGGTCTTCAGGCTGGCACAGGGTCTTCAGGCTGGCAGGCTGGTACAGGGTCTTCAGGCTGGTACAGGGTCTTCAGGCTGGCAGGCTGGTACAGGGTCTTCAGGCTGGCAGGCTGGTACAGGAACCTCAGGCTGGAAGGCTGGTACGGGAACCTCAGGCTGGAAGGCTGGTACGGGAACCTCAGGCTGGAAGGCTGGTACGGGAACCTCAGGCTGGAAGGCTGGTACGGGAACCTCAGGCTGGAAGGCTGGTACGGGAACCTCAGGCTGGAAGGCTGGTACGGGAACCTCAGGCTGGAACAGGTTGGTGGGTGTGGAGGCAGGTTGAGATACCGGTAAGATTGTGTGGGTTGGAAAGTACTTCCGCTTCTTTTTGGGCTTAGTCACTGCAGGTTTGCAAGTACCGGGGGGAATATATGAAAAGGTTGGGATTGGGCAAATGGAAGAAAATGGCAGAGGTGCAGGGACAGTGGCTGGAGGAGGTTCTTGTGGATTGGCTACGGATAGGAGGGAAGAAGCAGGTGGATTGAAGGCAGGGTAAGTGCAGCAGGAGGAGACAGGGTACTGATACTTCATTGTTAGCTGGGTGCATTGTTCAGAAAAAGTGGGAATTGTGGGAAAAGGAGAGGAAGACATCCCAGCAGGTTGGTATCTAGACATACAAATGGATGGTTGGGAGCTGACAGGGGCTGAGTACAACAAACTTGACCAGGCCTGTATTAAGGATTTCACAAAATCAGGTTTGCACACTGCTTGTCTGACCAGAGACTGCACTGAATCAATACATGCTGCAAGCACCTGTTCAGGACAAGCTGAGTACTGCTCATGGAAAAAGGCTGAGTCATCCTCCAACAGCCACACCAAAGATTCTACTTGAGCTGCATTAAAAGGAGGTGTATAATCGTCAGTTCCAATAGAGGCATCAAACAGGGCCAACTCTGTACAGATACAAATCAAAGCTTGTACATCCTCAAACACAAAATTGCCCTGATCCACAAAAACGTGAGCTATGCGGATGCATTCTAATAACTGCTCTCTGGTATATTCTCTTAGTGTCTGATAACAGAAATCTCTGTCATCTGTTGCCAGGAGCGAAAGATAAAAAATATCGTCCACCTCCATCTCAGTAATTTTAACAAGTGCTCAGACCCAATTCCAAGGTGCAGCCAATCTGATTGTATGGCTCCAGAATTCTGTCACGAGGATGCTATACACAGACATCCAATACAGGTGGTCAGATCATTGGGCTGCACATTAAGGAATCGGGAACAGAGTAAGTGAAATATATATATATTTATTAAAGATAAAGACACACGTGTAAACAAAACCACAGCAAACCATAAGCAAGAAACGAATACAAAGGAACACAACAAACCCCAAAAACAACCTTATCTAACTAGCTAACTAATATGTACAAAAGAGAACACACATACATGAACAAGGCAGGGGATGAGAGACAAGGGGAGCAGAAGGCCAGGTACTGGGAGCAGTCAGCAAGGGGAAGCTGGTATCAGGGGACAGGTATCAGGGGACAGGTCTCAGGGGACAGGGTACAAGGATCAGAGTCCAGGACAAGGCAGGGAACAGATCAGGATCAGGTTCAGGTTCAGGACCAGGTAACGGATCAGGTTCAGGCAGGGACCAGGCTTACAGAAGGAATTCTGGAGCACTGAGCTTTGTTAAGGGCGGGTTTATATAGTCCAGCAGACCCAGATCAGGTGTGCTTGATGGCTGGTGGAAAGTCTTGCTGAGGAGACACCCGCTGGTGGCCACCAGAACTACACCCACTGCTGCCGAATGTAACAGTGCCACCAGCAGGTGAGCCCAGTAATGACACCATTCCTGACAGCCTGCCAGGTTACGTGCTCGGATAATGGGTCTGGTATGGATATTTGTGAGGAACCCCACGTAATTTTTTTTTTACATTTGATGCAGGGTTCCCCTAATATCCATACCAGACCTGAAGGGCCTGGTAATTGAATATGAGGGGACTCCCACGCATTTGTTTTTGTTTTTTTATCATTGACTTTTCTCTGTATTGCCGGGAGCGGACAATTCATTATAACCGCAAGTACTTTTAAATGCCTTTTTTTCATTCAGAAATGACACTTTGTGCAGGGACAGTTCTAAGCATGGGAAACAAGCGCTACTTTACAGGCATACTATACACACTCCCTAGATAAGAAATTTAAAGGAATATTTCACTTTTATTGTTTTACTTTAAGCATTATTAAAATCACTGCTCCTGAAAAAACTGATGTTTTTAAAACTTTTTTTTGCATTGATACACGTCCCCTGGGGCAGGACCCGGGTCCCCAAACACTTTTTATGACAATAACTTGAATATAAGCCTTTAAAATTAGTATTTTAGATTTCTCCCATAGACTTTTACAGGGTGTTCCGCTGCTTTTCTAATTTGCCGCGAACACCCCAAATTGTTCGCTGTTCAGCGAACGGGCGAACAGGCAATGTTCGAGTCAAACATGAGTTTGACTCGAACTCGAAGCTCGTCCCTAGAGATGGGTCACATTTTATCTTGAAATAAACATTAGAGTGTGTAGCACTACTTTCTTTGAAGCTGCTGGTAAATGATGGGTACCAGTGACCCACCAATTAACTGAACCTGACAACACACCGACACACCAATAGCGATAAATAGGTTTTATTTGGTTAAAGGGACTGACAATCGTGGATGCAGTGGTTTAGTAACAGCAAAAGAATTCAATAACACATAAAGGGCAATAGGGTTGATATGCTTTCTCTTGCCTGAAACACGCTGCATGAGTGGTGGACGATGCTGCAACAGTAAGTAACAACAATCAAAACAACAAATTAGACACAATGAAATGTAGCCTACTACACTGCAATTCACAGAACATAGAACTGAGTAGCAGCAACTAATTCTATATAACCACACACTGATTACTCCCACTGTTTAATCCAACACTTTGTGTGCCTGCTGGGAACCTTTTATAGTGAGCAGGCTGTTACACAATATAGACCCCATTATTAGCCCTTTAAGCTACCTGACCCAAGTTCAAATGCCAAAAAGTGCATTATTGGTAGTTGGTTTCTATGACAGTGCAATTGCGCATTATATCGCCATGTCTGCAAACTGCGAATGGGTTGGGATTGTCTCAAAACCTTGCTCGACTTGAACTTCATCTCTGAATGTGACATCAACTGAGGTATTTTAAATGGAAATGATTATCCTTCTGCCATGATTTATTTATAGAGTTGAGCGGGTAGCTGGATATTCGGGTCCGGCGGGTTCGGCCGAACTTCGGAAAAAAGTTCAGATTCGGGACCGAACTTTAACCCGAACCCGGACCCGGACCCCATTGAAGTCAATGGGGACCCGGACTTCTGACGACTAAAAAGGCTCTAAAAAAGTAATGGAAAGGGCTAGAGGGCTGCAAATGGCAGCAAAATGTTGTTAAGAACATGGCAAGTGCTCTGCAAACAAATGTGGATAGGAAATAACTTAAAAGAACATAAAAAAAAATTAAAAATAAAAAAATATGCTGGAGGCCCCCTTTTCAGCAGAAGAGGTACAGGAAGTCATTAAGAACCTCAGAAACTCAACGGCACAATGCCACACATATGGTGGGAATGCCCCAGAATACGCCCTTTCTGGAATAAATTATTTAATTTAATGGATAAGCTAGTGGGAAAATAAAATACTTTGAAATAAAAATGTAGCGGGGTGCTAAATTTAAGGAAAGTGTTTGAGTGGTAAATAGGCTCAAATACCCTAATTCTGTAGGATTCATGGACCATTTTGTCCTCGGGGGACAGTATTGGTGTGCAGTTCCCTGCGGCCTACAGGTGGCGCCTTTTGTGTCCCCTCTTGGCAGTAGTACAGCGGGGCGGGGAACCTGCTGTGCATGCCGGGAGAGCATATAAAAGGGGCAGACCTTTGGCCTGGGGGCTGATGTCCAGTGGGGTCCGCGCCCAGGTGCCTTCGGCCTGGGTGCATGTGTTCCTGTTCCATCTCGGGCACCTTTAGCCCGGGGTGAGGTACTATCCTGGAGTTCTTGCTGCCCTGGGTATGGAGGCCTAGGGGCGGGAGTAAAGCCTGGAGTCCAGAGCCGCCTCGTGTAGGGGACCCTGTTCCAGGGAAGGGAGGATCATTCTGATGGACCGATGCGGGAGTTACGGTGAAGGAATGGTCTGTTGACTCCCTGGAGAGATGTCTTCCCCTTGATATGGGCTAGGTTCGTAGAAGGAGAAGCTCAAGGTCACCTTGACTGTATCAGAGGCCTTATTCAACCGGCCCGTGGCAGGGGCCTTATACACCCTGGTCTGTGGCTGAGACCAAAGTTCTCCAGGCCCGTGGCAGGGGCCTTGTACACCCGGTCTGTGGCAGAGACCAACCTCAATGTCTGTGGCAGAGACCGTGCGCCAAAAACTGTTTGAGAAACCTAAGCAGTGAAGTGAATGTGCTACGTTTGTGCCTGGACCTCCTCCACACCTTAAGCTGTCCTGTTTCTTTGCTCTAACCTTTTCTATCTGAGTACAGTTTATTTTGCCATGAGAGAATAAGAGTTGGAGTTTCAGCTGGTGTGGACATTGACTTTACTGGCAATTAAAGGACTTGCCTCTACCTACAGTAGAGGTGAGAATCATCCTCTGGAGGAGTTTTGACTCCGGCTGTGGACACGGCCCGTCAAGTACACTGCTCAACCTCTTTATATAGGAGGATACGGGCTGGTAGTGCGGTGTGCCTTTCTCCCTCCTGCGAAGAGCCAACAACATAAAGGCAGGTAAGGGGGAAAGGATCTGTGCGCTACAAAAAAATAAAATAAAAATTTTAATCTTGGCCTAGCAGGACGAGGTCCATATGGAGTAGGAGGTTGAGGTGGCGGTGGATGTGGCTGTGTAGGTGGAAGCGGCGGTGGAGGAGGACGAGGTAGCCAGCACTGGTTCAAAAATACAACAATGGCTGGGTAAGGCCGGTGATGTGTCGAATTCTGTCCCCTGTCGAATAGTGTCCGCCCTGTACTGTGCTTGCTGAGTATGTAGGACAAGGGGATTTCAAAAATCTCCCAAGACTAACGGCGCCTGCGTGTTGAGTTCAGGTGAAGGCCACACCATCCGTGGTTCAAGCCGAGCCAAGCAAGGCCGCGATCGAAGCGAGCCCGTGAGGGGCCCTGTTACTATGTGCTACCGTATGTCCTCTTGGATGGTGGGGCTTGAACCTGCACTCACAGCGCATGCGCCGTTCATCTTCGGAGATTTTGTGAATCTCCTTGTCCTCTGTACTGCGCAAGCGCTGCGCCTGCGCAGTACGGGCCGGGCACAATCCGATGGCCGGACAGTTTTTGTCACAACACCGGTATACATGTCTATTCTGCACAAGGTACGGACAAGTCCTGTGGGATCCATGCCTGGTTCATTTTAATGAACGTGAGCTTGTCCACATTGGCTCTGGACAGGCGGCTGCGCTTGTCTGTGATAACACCCCCTGCCGTGCTAAATACACGTTCAGATAATACACTGGCTGCAGGGCAGGCCAGCACCTCCAACGCATAAACGGCAAGCTCAGGCCATGTGCCCAATTTGGAGACCCAGAAGTTAAAGGGGGCAGACCCGTCATCCAGTACGTGTAGGCCTGTGGACACATACTGCTCAACCATGTTGGTGAAATGCTGCCTCCTGCTAAGACGTTCCATCTCAGCTGGTGGTGCTGGTTGTTGTGGCGTGCTGACAAAGCTTTTCCACATTTCGGCCATGCTAACCCTGCCTTCTGAGGTGCTGCCGGTGCCCCGGCTGCGTTGGCGACCTCTTCCTCCTCCTCTGCCTTCGCCTTGTGCTTCCACCGTACGCCCGCTGTCAGGTGGGAATGCCACCAGCAGCGCGTCTACCAGCGTGCGCTTGTACTCGCGCATCTTACGATCACGCTCCAGTGAGGGAATTAAGGACGGTACGTTGTCCTTGTAACGGGGATCCAGCAGGGTGGCCACCCAGTAATCAGCACCAGTTAAAATGTGGGCAACTCGGCTGTCGTTGCGGAAACACTGCAGCATGTAATCGCTCATGTGTGCCAGGCTGCCCAGAGGCAAAGAAAAGCTGTCCTCTGTGGGAGGTGTATCGTCTGTGTCCTCTGTATCCCCCCAGCCACGCACCAGTAATGGCCACGAGCTGGTCTGAGTGCCACCCTGCTGTGAACATGGCTCCTCCTCCTCCTCCTCCTCCTCCATCTCCTCCTCCACCTCGTCATCCTCCAGAACTGTGCCCTTTCTGCCGGACAATTGTGTACCTGGCGTTTGTTGGTGCAGGAACCCACCCTCGTAGCCACTTGTGAAAGACTGCCCTGAAAGCCTTTGAAATGATCCCGCTTCCTCCTCCTCCTCCTCATCCTCCTGTGCCACATCCTCTTCCATCATCGCACGAAGCGTTTTTTCAAGGAGGCATAGAAGTGGGATAGTAACGCTGAGAACGGCGTCATTGGCACTGGCCATGTTGGTGGAGTACTCGAAACAGCGCAACAAGGCACACAGGTCTCGCATGGAGGCCCAGTTATTGGTGGTGAAGTGGTGCTGTTCCGCAGAGCGACTCACGCGTGATTGCTGCAGCTGAAACTCCACTATTGCCTGCTGCTGCTCGCACAGTCTGGCCAGCATGTGCAAGGTGGAGTTCCACCTTGTGGGCACGTCACATATGAGGCGGTGAGCGGGAAGGCCGAAGTTACGCTGCAGCGCTGACAGGCGAGCAGCAGCAGGGTGAGAACGCCGAAAGTGCGCACAGACAGCCCGCACTTTCTGCAGCAGCTCTGGCATATCGGGGTAATTTTTAAGGAACCTCTGGACCACCAAGTTCAGCACATGCGCCAGGCAAGGGATGTGCGTCAAACCGGCTAGACCCAGAGCTGCTACGAGATTTCGCCCATTATCGCACACCACCAGGCCGGGCTTGAGGCTCACTGACAGCAACCACTCATCGGTCTGTTGTTCCATGTCCCTCCACAACTCCTGCGCGGTGTGGGGATTTTCCCCCAAACAGGAAAGTTTTAAAACTGCCTGCTGTCGTTTACCCCTGGCTGTGCTGAAGTTGGTGGTGAAGGTGTTACGCTGAATGGATGAGGAGGCGGTAGAGGATGAGGAAGCGGAGAAGGAGGAGTTAGCAACAGGAGGCAAACTGAAGCGCCCTGCAATCCTCGGTGGTGGAAGGACATGCGCCAAACCGCTATCTGCCTCAGGCCCAGCCGCCACTGCATTTACCCAGTGTGCTGTTAGGGAGATATAACGTCCCTGACCGTGCTTACTGGTCCACGCATCCGTAGTTAGGTGGACCTTGCCACAGATGGCGTTGCGCAGTGCACACCTGATTTTGTCCCCCACCTGGTTGTGCAGGGAAGGGATGGCTCGCCTGGAAAAGTAGTGGCGGCTGGGCACGACGTACTGCGGGACAGCCAATGCCATCAGGCTTTTAAAACTCTGCGTCTCCACCAGACGGAATGACAGCATTTCAAAGGCCAGGAATTTTGAAATGCTGGCATTCAGGGCCAGGGATCGCGGGTGGCTAGGGGGGTACTTCCTCTTCCGCTCCAATGTTTGGGAGATAGAGAGCTGAACGCTTCCATGGGACATTGTGGAGATGGTTGGTGACCCAGGTGGTAGTGTTGCTGGCAGATCCTCTGTTTGCGGGGTGACAGGTGCCACTGTCACTACAGAGGTGGATGAAGAGGCCGAGACTGCAGCAGAAGAGGAAGCAGGAGGAGCCAGAGACCTTTCTTGGTTTTTGAGGTGTCTACTCCACTGCAGCTCGTGCTTTGCACTTAGATGCCTGGTCATGCAGCTTGTGCTCAGGTTGAGAACGTTTATGCCTCACTTCAGGCTCTGATTGCACAGCGTGCAAACCACTCGTGTCTTGTCATCAACACACTGTGTGAAGAACTGCCACGCTAGGGAAGTCCTTGGACCTGGCTTTGGTGTGCTCGGTCCCTTGCTGCGTTGGGCAGTAGCAGATGTACTGTCTAGGGGACGAATGTTCCGTTTTTGCACCCTGCTCCCTCTTCTGCTGTGCTGGTGGCTCTGTGCGACCACCGCCTCTTCCTCCGAACTACACTTGTCACCTGCATAACGTTGATTCCATGTGGGGTCGAGGACCTCATCGTCCTCCACATCATCTTCCACCCAGTCTTCACCCCTGCCCTCCATGTCTGTCTGCACAATTGCGAAAGCAGCAGAAGTTGGCACCTGTGTTTCGTCATCATCCGAGACGTGCTGCGATGGTCCTCCCATGTACCCATCATGAAACATAAGTGGTTGGGCATCGGTGCACTCAATCTCTTCCACTTCTGGGGCAGGGCTAGGTGGATGGCCCTGGGAAACCCTGCTAACAGAGTCATCGAAAAGCAGAAGAGACTGCTGCATGATTTGGGGCTCAGACTGCTTGGCTGATTTGCAAGGGGGTGAGGTGAAAGACTGATGGACATGGGCTTCAGGTGCCAACTCTGATCTTTCATCAGAAGAGTGGGTGGGAGACAATGTGAAGGAACCCGAGGCACTGTCAGCAACCCAATCTACTATCGCCTGTACTTGTCCTGGCCTAAACATTGGTACAGCCTCATTAGGCGCGACAAAATACCGCCGCAGGCTCGGTCGCCTACTCGCACCTGAGGAAGGTGTTTCACTTGTGCGTGTAGCTGGCACAGATCCACCACGTCCTCTCCCTGCAACAGGAGCTCCACCAGCAGCACCACGACCGGGGCCACCACGTCCCTTTGACCTTCCCCTCATATTTTCCAAATTTAGGATCTTGCCCTAAATGGCGTTTTTTGGAAGACCACAACACACCCACAGTACGTAATGGCTGAAACGCACAGCTACAGAACTGCAGAAAATGCTATTCAAAAAAAAAAAGGTTGTTTTTTTTAGTATAGCACAGTACAAGGAAAATATATAGAAATTGTTTATTTCACACACCTCCAGATGTGTATTTCACACTGCAAAATATTTTCTGTGGCCCTAAATGGCGTTTTTTGGAAGAGCACAACACAACCACAGTATTTAACCACTGAATCGCACAGCTATAGAAGTGCAGAGAATGCTATTCAAAAAAAATGTTGTTTTTTTTAGTATAGCACTGTACAATATATAGAAATTGTTTATTTTACACACCTCCACATGTGTATTTCACACTGCAATTTATTTTCTGTGGCCCTAAATGGCGTTTTTTGGAAGAGCACAACAACCCCAACAGTATATAACCGCTGAATCGCACAGCTGCAGAGGCCAGAGAATGCTATTCAAAAATAATGTTGTTTTTTCACACACCTCCAGATGTGTATTTCACACTGCAAAATATTTTCTGTGGCCCTAAATGGCGTTTTTTACAAGAGCACAACAACCCCAACAGTATATAACCGCTGAATCGCACAGCTGCAGAGGCCAGAGAATGCTTTTTAAAAATAATGTTGTTTTTTCACACACCTCCAGATGTGTATTTCACACTGCAAAATATTTTCTGTGGCCCTAAATGGTGTTTTTTGGAAGAGCACAACACAACCACAGTATTTAACCACTGAATCGCACAGCTATAGAAGTGCAGAGAATGCTATTCAAAAAAAATGTTGTTTTTTTTTAGTATAGCACTGTACAATATATAGAAATTGTTTATTTTACACACCTCCAGATGTGTATTTCACACTGCAAAATATTTTCTGTGGCCCTAAATGGCGTTTTTTGCCAGACCACAACACACCCACAGCACGTAACCGCTGAATCGCACAGCTACAGAAAATGCTATTAAAAAAAAAAGGTTCTGTGGCCCTAAATGGCGTTTTTTGGAAGAGCACAACAACCCCAACAGTATATAACCGCTGAATCGCACAGCTGCAGAGGCCAGAGAATGCTATTCAAAAATAATGTTGTTTTTTCACACACCTCCAGATGTGTATTTCACACTGCAAAATATTTTCTGTGGCCCTAAATGGTGTTTTTTGCAAGAGCACAACAACCCCAACAGTATATAACCGCTGAATCGCACAGCTGCAGAGGCCAGAGAATGCTATTCAAAAATAATGTTGTTTTTTCACACACCTCCAGATGTGTATTTCACACTGCAAAATATTTTCTGTGGCCCTAAATGGCGTTTTTTGCAAGAGCACAACAACCCCAACAGTATATAACCGCTGAATCGCACAGCTGCAGAGGCCAGAGAATGCTTTTTAAAAATAATGTTGTTTTTTCACACACCTCCAGATGTGTATTTCACACTGCAAAATATTTTCTGTGGCCCTAAATGGCATTTTTTGGAAGAGCACAACACAACCACAGTATTTAACCACTGAATCGCACAGCTATAGAAGTGCAGAGAATGCTATTCAAAAAAAATGTTGTTTTTTTTAGTATAGCACTGTACAATATATAGAAATTGTTTATTTTACACACCTCCACATGTGTATTTCACACTGCAATTTATTTTCTGTGGCCCTAAATGGCGTTTTTTGGAAGAGCACAACAACCCCAACAGTATATAACCGCTGAATCGCACAGCTGCAGAGGCCAGAGAATGCTATTCAAAAATAATGTTGTTTTTTCACACACCTCCAGATGTGTATTTCACACTGCAAAATATTTTCTGTGGCCCTAAACGGCGTTTTTTGGAAGAGCACAACAACCCCAACAGTATATAACCGCTGAATCGCACAGCTGCAGAGGCCAGAGAATGCTATTCAAAAATAATGTTGTTTTTTCACACACCTCCAGATGTGTATTTCACACTGCAAAATATTTTCTGTGGCCCTAAATGGCGTTTTTTGCAAGAGCACAACAACCCCAACAGTATATAACCGCTGAATCGCACAGCTGCAGAGGCCAGAGAATGCTTTTTAAAAATAATGTTGTTTTTTCACACACCTCCAGATGTGTATTTCACACTGCAAAATATTTTCTGTGGCCCTAAATGGCGTTTTTTGGAAGAGCACAACACAACCACAGTATTTAACCACTGAATCGCACAGCTATAGAAGTGCAGAGAATGCTATTAAAAAAAAATGTGTTTTTTTTTTAGTATAGCACTGTACAATATATAGAAATTGTTTATTTTACACACCTCCACATGTGTATTTCACACTGCAATTTATTTTCTGTGGCCATAAATGGCGTTTTTTGGAAGAGCACAACAACTCCAACAGTATATAACCGCTGAATCGCACAGCTGCAGAGGCCAGAGAATGCTATTCAAAAATAATGTTGTTTTTTCACACACCTCCAGATGTGTATTTCACACTGCAAAATATTTTCTGTGGCCCTAAATGGCGTTTTTTGCAAGAGCACAACAACCCCAACAGTATATAACCGCTGAATCGCACAGCTGCAGAGGCCAGAGAATGCTTTTTAAAAATAATGTTGTTTTTTCACACACCTCCAGATGTGTATTTCACACTGCAAAATATTTTCTGTGGCCCTAAATGGCGTTTTTTGGAAGAGCACAACACAACCACAGTATTTACCCACTGAATCGCACAGCTATAGAAGTGCAGAGAATGCTATTCAAAAAAAATGTTGTTTTTTTTAGTATAGCACTGTACAATATATAGAAATTGTTTATTTTACACACCTCCACATGTGTATTTCACACTGCAATTTATTTTCTGTGGCCCTAAATGGCGTTTTTTGGAAGAGCACAACAACCCCAACAGTATATAACCGCTGAATCGCACAGCTGCAGAGGCCAGAGAATGCTATTCAAAAATAATGTTGTTTTTTCACACATCTCCAGATGTGTATTTCACACTGCAAAATATTTTCTGTGGCCCTAAATGGCGTTTTTTGCAAGAGCACAACAACCCCAACAGTATATAACCGCTGAATCGCACAGCTGCAGAGGCCAGAGAATGCTATTCAAAAATAATGTTGTTTTTTCACACACCTCCAGATGTGTATTTCACACTGCAAAATATTTTCTGTGGCCCTAAATGGCGTTTTTTGCAAGAGCACAACAACCCCAACAGTATATAACCGCTGAATCGCACAGCTGCAGAGGCCAGAGAATGCTTTTTAAAAATAATGTTGTTTTTTCACACACCTCCAGATGTGTATTTCACACTGCAAAATATTTTCTGTGGCCCTAAATGGCGTTTTTTGGAAGAGCACAACACAACCACAGTATTTAACCACTGAATCGCACAGCTATAGAAGTGCAGAGAATGCTATTCAAAAAAAATGTTGTTTTTTTAGTATAGCACTGTACAATATATAGAAATTGTTTATTTTACACACCTCCACATGTGTATTTCACACTGCAATTTATTTTCTGTGGCCCTAAATGGCGTTTTTTGGAAGAGCACAACAACCCCAACAGTATATAACCGCTGAATCGCACAGCTGCAGAGGCCAGAGAATGCTATTCAAAAATAATGTTGTTTTTTCACACACCTCCAGATGTGTATTTCACACTGCAAAATATTTTCTGTGGCCCTAAATGGCGTTTTTTGGAAGAGCACAACAACCCCAACAGTATATAACCGCTGAATCGCACAGCTGCAGAGGCCAGAGAATGCTATTCAAAAATAATGTTGTTTTTTCACACACCTCCAGATGTGTATTTCACACTGCAAAATATTTTCTGTGGCCCTAAATGGCGTTTTTTGCAAGAGCACAACAACCCCAACAGTATATAACCGCTGAATCGCACAACTGCAGAGGCCAGAGAATGCTTTTTAAAAATAATGTTGTTTTTTCACACACCTCCAGATGTGTATTTCACACTGAAAAACATTTTCTGTGGCCCTAAATGGCGTTTTTTGGAAGAGCACAACACAACCACAGTATTTAACCACTGAATCGCACAGCTATAGAAGTGCAGAGAATGCTATTCAAAAAAAAGTTTTTTTTTTTAGTATAGCACTGTACAATATATAGAAATTGTTTATTTTACACACCTCCACATGTGTATTTCACACTGCAATTTATTTTCTGTGGCCCTAAATGGCGTTTTTTGGAAGAGCACAACAACCCCAACAGTATATAACCGCTGAATCGCACAGCTGCAGAAGCCAGAGAATGCTATTCAAAAATAATGTTGTTTTTTCACACACCTCCAGATGTGTATTTCACACTGCAAAATATTTTCTGTGGCCCTAAATGGCGTTTTTTGCAAAAGCACAACAACCCCAACAGTATATAACCGCTGAATCGCACAGCTGCAGAGGCCAGAGAATGCTTTTTAAAAATAATGTTGTTTTTTCACACACCTCCAGATGTGTATTTCACACTGCAAAATATTTTCTGTGGCCCTAAATGGCGTTTTTTGGAAGAGCACAACACAACCACAGTATTTAACCACTGAATCGCACAGCTATAGAAGTGCAGAGAATGCTATTCAAAAAAAATGTTGTTTTTTTTAGTATAGCACTGTACAATATATAGAAATTTTTATTTTACACACCTCCAGATGTGTATTTCACACTGCAATTTATTTTCTGTGGCCCTAAATGGCGTTTTTTGGAAGAGCACAACAACCCCAACAGTATATAACCGCTGAATCGCACAGCTGCAGAGGCCAGAGAATGCTATTCAAAAATAATGTTGTTTTTTCACACACCTCCAGATGTGTATTTCACACTGCAAAATATTTTCTGTGGCCCTAAATGGCGTTTTTTGCAAGAGCACAACAACCCCAACAGTATATAACCGCTGAATCGCACAGCTGCAGAGGCCAGAGAATGCTTTTTAAAAATAATGTTGTTTTTTCACACACCTCCAGATGTGTATTTCACACTGCAAAATATTTTCTGTGGCCCTAAATGGCGTTTTTTGGAAGAGCACAACACAACCACAGTATTTAACCACTGAATCGCACAGCTATAGAAGTGCAGAGAATGCTATTAAAAAAAAATGTTTTTTTTTTTAGTATAGCACTGTACAATATATAGAAATTGTTTATTTTACACACCTCCACATGTGTATTTCACACTGCAATTTATTTTCTGTGGCCATAAATGACGTTTTTTGGAAGAGCACAACAACTCCAACAGTATATAACCGCTGAATCGCACAGCTGCAGAGGCCAGAGAATGCTATTCAAAAATAATGTTGTTTTTTCACACACCTCCAGATGTGTATTTCACACTGCAAAATATTTTCTGTGGCCCTAAATGGCGTTTTTTGCAAGAGCACAACAACCCCAACAGTATATAACCGCTGAATCGCACAGCTGCAGAGGCCAGAGAATGCTTTTTAAAAATAATGTTGTTTTTTCACACACCTCCAGATGTGTATTTCACACTGCAAAATATTTTCTGTGGCCCTAAATGGCGTTTTTTGGAAGAGCACAACACAACCACAGTATTTAACCACTGAATCGCACAGCTATAGAAGTGCAGAGAATGCTATTCAAAAAAAATGTTTTTTTTTTTAGTATAGCACTGTACAATATATAGAAATTGTTTATTTTACACACCTCCACATGTGTATTTCACACTGCAATTTATTTTCTGTGGCCCTAAATGGCGTTTTTTTGAAGAGCACAACAACCCCAACAGTATATAACCGCTGAATCGCACAGCTGCAGAGGCCAGAGAATGCTATTCAAAAATAATATTGTTTTTTCACACACCTCCAGATGTGTATTTCACACTGCAAAATATTTTCTGTGGCCCTAAATGGCGTTTTTTGGAAGAGCACAACACACCCACAGTATATAACCGCTGAATCGCACAGCTGCAGAGGCCAGAGAATGCTTTTTAAAAATAATGTTGTTTTTTCACACACCTCCAGATGTGTATTTCACACTGCAAAATATTTTCTGTGGCCCTAAATGGCGTTTTTTGGAAGAGCACAACACAACCACAGTATTTAACCACTGAATCGCACAGCTATAGAAGTGCAGAGAATGCTATTCAAAAAAAATGTTGTTTTTTTTAGTATAGCACTGTACAATATATAGAAATTGTTTATTTTACACACCTCCACATGTGTATTTCACACTGCAATTTATTTTCTGTGGCCCTAAATGGCGTTTTTTGGAAGAGCACAACAACCCCAACAGTATATAACCGCTGAATCGCACAGCTGCAGAGGCCAGAGAATGCTATTCAAAAATAATGTTGTTTTTTCACACACCTCCAGATGTGTATTTCACACTGCAAAATGTTTTCTGTGGCCCTAAATGGCGTTTTTTGCAAGAGCACAACAACCCCAACATTATATAACCGCTGAATCGCACAGCTGCAGAGGCCAGAGAATGCTTTTTAAAAATAATGTTGTTTTTTCACACACCTCCAGATGTGTATTTCACACTGCAAAATATTTTCTGTGGCCCTAAATGGCGTTTTTTGGAAGAGCACAACACAACCACAGTATTTAACCACTGAATCGCACAGCTATAGAAGTGCAGAGAATGCTATTAAAAAAAAATGTTTTTTTTTTAGTTTAGCACTGTACAATATATAGAAATTGTTTATTTTACACACCTCCACATGTGTATTTCACACTGCAATTTATTTTCTGTGGCCATAAATGGCGTTTTTTGGAAGAGCACAACAACTCCAACAGTATATAACCGCTGAATCGCACAGCTGCAGAGGCCAGAGAATGCTATTCAAAAATAATGTTGTTTTTTCACACACCTCCAGATGTGTATTTCACACTGCAAAATATTTTCTGTGGCCCTAAATGGCGTTTTTTGCAAGAGCACAACAACCCCAACAGTATATAACCGCTGAATCGCACAGCTGCAGAGGCCAGAGAATGCTTTTTAAAAATAATGTTGTTTTTTCACACACCTCCAGATGTGTATTTCACACTGCAAAATATTTTCTGTGGCCCTAAATGGTGTTTTTTGGAAGAGCACAACACAACCACAGTATTTAACCACTGAATCGCACAGCTATAGAAGTGCAGAGAATGCTATTCAAAAAAAATGTTGTTTTTTTTAGTATAGCACTGTACAATATATAGAAATTGTTTATTTTACACACCTCCACATGTGTATTTCACACTGCAATTTATTTTCTGTGGCCCTAAATGGTGTTTTTTTGAAGAGCACAACAACCCCAACAGTATATAACCGCTGAATCGCACAGCTGCAGAGGCCAGAGAATGCTATTCAAAAATAATGTTGTTTTTTCACACACCTCCAGATGTGTATTTCACACTGCAAAATATTTTCTGTGGCCCTAAATGGCGTTTTTTGGAAGAGCACAACACACCCACAGTATATAACCACTGAATCGCACAGCTGCAGAGAATGCTATTCAAAAAAAAGTTTTTTTTTTTTTTTAGTATAGCATAGTACAAGAAAAATATATAGAAATTGGTTATTTCACACAACTAGAGATATACACTGCAAAATATTTTTTTTGCCCAAAAATAGGTCTTTTTTGCGCACAACAAAGTGCCTTTTTTTTTTTTGCAACAGCACAATAAAGTGCCTTTTTTTTTTTTTTTTGGGGCCCAAAAATGGGTCTTTTTAGCAAAAGCACAATAAAGTGCCTTTTTTTTTTTTTCTGCCCGAAATGGGTCTTTTAGCAAGAGCACAATACAGCCACAGTATGGAATAGGTGTATCACTCAACGTAATGCAGTGCTGGTGCACTGAGCTTGCAACACAAACAGATAAACCTATGCAGATCGCTGAGCTATTATATCTCTCAATCTGGACTCCTATCTAAATCTCTCTCCCTGAAAGCACAAACAGGATCCTGCCCCTACACTACACTACACTGTCTCTCTATCTTTTCTATCAGTAGATTGCAGAATCAGGACTAACTCCTATCATATAATTCTCTCCCTCACAGCAACAGCAGCCAGGATTCTTTCCCTACACTGTCTAAAAGCAGAGTGACGATCTGTGCTGTGTGCCTCTTGCTTATATAGAAGCTGGTCACATGCTGGGTCACATGTTGCACTGACCAATCACAGCCATGCCATTAGTAGGCATGGCTATGATGGCTTCTAAGGGCACACCAGCTAATCAAATGGTGATTGGCTGGCCCCTGAAGCATTTCTAACTGCGCCATTAAATTCCCGAATCCGGACCCGAACCCGGACTTTAGCGCAAAATCCGGGTCCGGGTCCGGGGTCGGGAAAACGCCAAAATTCGGTACGGACCCGAACTTTACAGTTCGGGTCCGCTCAACACTATTTATTTATCATGATATGTTTAATGAATAATAAAAGTCCATCTATATTATCCATCACCTATACTGAAAAGATTTAATAGATAAATATCAGTTATAATAGCACTGGGAGGCTGTGTTGCACAATAAGAATAGGGCAGTGTTTAGCATTTTCCTTGCAGCACCAAAGTATTGGGGTGAATTCCTATGAAGGTGGCTATATGTATGGAGTGCATGTTCTTGTGTTTACATGTTTTATTCCCCTGTTAAGAAATACTGAAAAAATAACATTAAAAGTTAGGTACTAATATTTAAGCAGTGGGTTTTTCTCGGGATCTAGCTTAAACATTCCACACCAAGCTATATACAGTACCTCTTATAAAGCATGATAACATTTAAATATCTTACGCAGAATAACAAATGTGCCTTTAACCTTTCTATTGTAATTAAATGTATAAGGTTACTATTTTCTGTAGATTGACATTGGATTATATAATGTCTTTGATATATGTAATTTCTGTCACACTGTTATGCTTGTTATTTTTAATAAAAATTTTGATTGAGAAAAAAAAAAAATATATCTTTCAGAAGTTTCAGCAGACAGAATCAGATATAATGATCATTCAAGTTACAGGCAAGTTACCCATCGGAAGTATCCTTTAGCTGTCATACTGATATATGAACATGTGATCACTCCCATCCTACCAGACTAAACTGTGACATGGAATGCAGTAACAAATTGTAAGCCACCATAATTACTGTATTTATTGGCATATAACACTCACTTTTTTACCCTGAAAATAGAGGGTAAACTGTGCCTGCGTGTTATACGCAGGCGGCTGTGGAAAGTTTTTTTCCTGAAGCGTGTTATATGCCGATAAATACGGTAATTTTCAATGCCACAACTCATTGGCCTTTCAGGCCAAAAGCAAACAAACACAATCTATATTAACTTGTGTCACCCTAATTCTGGTTGTAGCAGTTACAGCTTCATCTAAAGCCCCAATTCCAATAACTTATTGTTATTTTAATACCACTTGGGAGAACAATATTGAGATGGTTTGCACTTTATTTGCAGATGTGAGTCCTGATTTTAGTTCCCTACCAAGTACGCCACCTGCATGCAGTGTATGTTGTGCTTGTGGCTGGTTGGGTTTCCTTTAGGATGATAGATATCCATAAAAAATTGGCCTATGC
This sequence comes from Rana muscosa, assembly GCA_029206835.1. Lineage (NCBI taxonomy): Eukaryota > Metazoa > Chordata > Amphibia > Anura > Ranidae > Rana > Rana muscosa. Next base: position 1,059,679,018 of record CM055122.1, on the reverse strand, counting down.
GCATACATGTATGTAATTGTGTGGGTTTGTATAATTGTGGATCTTTTCATTGAAAGCTCTTTTGGGTCAGCAAGTGATACCAGTTGCCTATAAGTCTCTGTAAAGCACTGTGTTAAAAGTGTTAACGCTATAAAAATTTGGTTTATGAATGAATAAAAATTCAAATGTTTCCACCTAAATTCCCCCTAATGTGGGAGCATGACTATATTAGAGGCATTTGTGTGCAATCTGGTATATGAATTAGCTCCTGCCTAAAATGGTATTAGTATTTGTATGCAATTGAGATAGGGACCTTACATTGTAAGCTCCTTAAGGGCAGGAACTTATGTGAATGTACAGTATGTAAAGCACTAAATAAATTGCCAGCATTATATACTGTAAATACCTGTAATAAGAAAACAAATAAAAAAATAAAAGAAATAAACTTCTTACTGGGCACAGGGTTACGGATGGGTACCCATGCAAGCAAAATATACTTGTTAGTGTATAGTGAAATGCAGACTATTATGATCCATTTTGTGAAGTTATTATTATAACAAAGCATGAACACATCCAGACGCTGAGTTCACAAACTCCTATATTTCATAAAGAAGTGTTGTAATATTTCAGACAAAAATATTCTAACAGACAGGAAATCTTTACCACATCATTCTCCTAAATTGTGGACAAAGCATGCTTTTTTGCAAAACTGTCAACAGAACAAACTTACATAGTGTTGCAACAAAAATGCAAATGTTTATTATTATCTTCATTATATTTTTATTTATTATTTTATTATGCTCGGATAAGGGTCTGGTATGGATTTTGGGGGGGACCCCACGCTATTTTTTTTGGCACAATATTTAAAGGAATATTTCATTTTTATTGTTTCACTTTAAGCATTATTAAAATCACTGGTCCTGAAAAGACAATCGTTTTAAAATCTTTTTTTTGCATTGATACATGTCCCCTGGGGCAGTACCCGGGTCTCTATACACTTTTTATGGCAATAACTTGCATATAAGCCTTTAAAATTAGCACTTTTGATTTTTCATGTTTGTGTCTCATAGACTTTTTGTCTGTTTGCATGTTCTGGTGCTAACCGAACTGGGGGGGGGGGGGGGGGGTTCGGCTCATTCCTAATTGGGATAATATTATGTCTGAAGGAACAACACAAATAAATAGAAGAGTTAAACTGATCAGTGCAGTAGTTGGTAAAAGACCTTTAGACTGTTAGACAAAAGTAACCTGTACCCTGTGGCCAGCGTTGGAGCAGGGTGTAGATTTAGCCGATCTGATCTGGGGTGCAGTAACAAAAAGTCAGGAGGCATAATTGCATCACTGTGTGTGAGTCATTGACTGTCACAAGTGCAGTAATCCCTGTTCACTCTGCAAGCTTCTGTACCAGAAATAATTTACTTTTCCCCCCTCTTACCTTCTGAAGCAGGGGGAGAAGACACACCATGCCACATGCCCATGTCCTCTAGGTTATTGTCAGGAATCAGATATGATCAGAACTGTGTTGACTGCAACAGAGGAAACCGCAAACAGAAATAGGTGAAGTAAAATAGTTTATTAAGTAAATAGAAATGTGAACACGCCACCAGTACAAGTGAACAACTAAACAATCAATCAGTGATGATAACCCACCAGCATAAGTAGTAAAGGGGGAACCAGAATCGTAGTCAAGCCAGGCCAGAATCATTAATGGGAGGTCAGCAGATGGGGGCCAGGAGTGGACAGACAGGGACAAGCAGGGAGCAGAGCAAGGATCCAAGGATCCAGGGATAAGGAGCAGAACAACAGGTTCAGGGATCAGGCATCAGGCATCAGGTTAGGGCACGAGGACAATACCAGGGTGGTGTGTGTATGCACCTGCCGGGTATTTATACCTGCTAACAGGCTCAGGTGATTTCTAATTGCAGGAGGAGATTCCTGCTCCATCCTGCCAGGATCCACCCGCTGGTGGATGCCAGTACTGTGGCCCAAGGATCACATAACACCAGCAGGGAAAGGCTCTCCTGACAGTTCCAAACTGCCAGGAGACACTTGCTGGTGGACATCAGTACTGCACTCCAAATATCAGATGGTATTATCAGCGAGTGGAACCTTTCCTGACAGTACCCTCCCTCAAAGGAGCGACCTCCGGACGCTCCATCTAGCCTTTGCTGGGGCACGTCCATGATATCAAGCCGAGCAGCAGACAAAGTCACATGAGGAAGGTCCATGGCTCCAAGCCGGGCAAGGTGCAGCTCCAGCTGAGCAGCAGGTACAGACACATCAGGCAGGGTAAAAAGTACGTCAGGCTGGGTAGCAGGTAGAGGAACCTCAAGCGGAGTAGCAGGTACAGGTGCATCAGGCTGGGCAGCAGGTAAATCAAGCTGGGCGGCAAGTATGGGTACATCAAGCTGGGCAGCAGACACCTCAAACTGGGCAGCAAAAACAGGCACATCAAGCTGGGAAGCGGGCACAGGCACATCAAGCTGAGCAGCAGACAGTGGCACATCATCAGGTTGGGCAGCAGACAAGAACATCTCAGGCTGGGCAGTGGACAGGAACACATCAGGCTGGGCAGCAGACCGGAAGACCTTAGGCTGGGCAGCAGACCGGAACACATCAGACTGGGCAGCAGACCGGAACACATCAGACTGGGCAGCGGGCTCCTGAGGCCGGAAAACGGGCACCACATGCTCAAGCCGGGAAACGGGCACCACAACCTCAAGCTGGGAAATGGGCACCACATCCCCAGGCCGGGAAACGGGCACCGAATCTTTAGGCGAGGACACAGGCACCGGATCTTCAGGCGGGGTCACCGGCACCGAATCTTCAGGCGGGGTCACAGGCACGAATCTTCAGGCGGGGTCACAGGCACCGAATCTTCAGGCAGGATTACAGGCACCAGATCTTCAGACTGGGACACCGGATCTTCAGACTGAGACACCCGGATCTTCAGACTGGGACACCGGATCTTCAGACTGGGACACCGGCATCAGGACTTCTGGTTGGAAGGCAGGCACTGGAACATCGGGCTGGAAGACAGGCATCGGGACATCAGACTGGAACACCGGCTCTGGCACTTTAGGCTGGAACACCGGCTCTGGCACTTCAGGCTGGAACACCGGCTCTGGCACTTCAGGCTGGAACACCGGCTCTGGCACTTCAGGCTGGAACACCGACTCTGGCACTTCAGGCTGGCAGGCTGGCACAGGAACTTCAGGCTGGAAGGCAGGTACAGGAACTTCAGGGTGGCAGGCTGGCACAGGAACTTCAGAGTGGCAGGCTGGCACAGGAACTTCAGGCTAGCAGGCTGGCACAGGAACTTCAGGCTGGCAGGCTGGCACAGGAACTTCAGGCTGAGACACTGGCTGGATAGCAGGCAGAGGTTTGGTAGAGTCAGGTGGGTTGTCAGGTTCAGCTGGCATGCAAGCAGGCTGGAGCAGATTGGTTGGTGTGAAGGCAGGTTGGGTTACTGGCAGGATCGTGTGGGTTGGAAAGAATTTCTGTTTCTTCTTTGGCTTAACTGCTGGAGATCTGTAGGTGACTGCAGGACTGTAGGTAGGAGGTGAGACATACTGAAGAGAAGGGCTGGGATATGACAAGGAAGCGGGAACAGTGGCCAGAGGAAAATCTTGTGGGGAAGCTGTAGGTAGCAGAGAAGAGACAGGTTAGTTAAATGCAGGATAGGTACAGGGAGAAGAGACTGGATGTTGGTATCTGGTGGGAAGCAGTGTGTACTGAACTGGGGTTGCCATGGGTGATGGAGAAACATACATTTGGGTCGGCTGGTGTCTGATGGAAGAGGTAGTTTGTCTGGCTGGGGCTGATTGCACCATGCCAGACCATGCTGAGAGTATAGGCTGTACAAACTGTAACTTTAAATCTCCCTGTCTAACCCAAGACTGAGCAGACTCAATGCACTCAGCAATCACCTGTGGGGAGCAGGCTGAATAGTGCTCACAAAAATCGGCAGGATCGTCTTCAAAAAGCCAAACTAAGGAAACAACCTGATTCACATTAAAAGGAGGGGTGAAATCATCATGGCCCTCTGGAATACAGGGCAGGGCCAGCTCAGTACAAATTTTAATTAAAGGTTGCACCTTCCCAAATGGCATATAACCCTGATCGACCAGGGAGTGAGCCGATCGGATGGCTGTAAACAACTGGTCACTAGACCATTCTTTCAAAGCCTGGCAACAATGATCATTGCTTTCAGATGCCAACCGAGATAAATAAACAATTATATCAGCATTCATGTTTGCAAACGATCAAAATGGTTCCCCTGTGCAGCCACTTCTGATTAGGGATGGCCCTGGTATTCTGTCAGGAATCAGATATGATCAGAACTGTGTGGACTGCAAAAGAGGAAACCGCAAACAGAAATAGGTGAAGTAAAATAGTTTATTAAGTAAATAGAAATGTGAACACACCACCAGTACAAGTGAACAACTAAACAATCAATCAGTGATGATAACCCACTGGCATAAGTAGTAAAGGGGGAACCAGAATCGTAGTCAAGCCAGGCCAGAATCATTAACGGGAGGTCAGCAGATTGGGGGCCAGGAGTGGACAGACAGGGACAAGCAGGGAGCAGAGCAAAGATCCAAGGATTCAGGGATAAGGAGCAGAACAACAGCATCAGGCATCAGGCTTCAGACATCAGGCATCAGGTTAGGGCATGAGGACAATACCAGGGTGGTGTGTGTATGCACCTGCCGGGTATTTATACCTGCTAACAGGCTCAGGTGATTCCTAATTGCAGGAGGAGATACCTGCTCCATCCTGCCAGGATCCACCCGCTGGTGGACGCCAGTACTGCAGCCCAAGGATCACATAACACCAGCAGGGAAAGGCTCTCCTGACAGTTCCAAACTGCCAGGAGACACCTGCTGGTGGACATCAGTACTGCACGCCAAATATCAGATGGTATTACCAGTGAGTGGAACCTTTCCTGACAGACATAGAGGTCAGGCGGTGTCACATACTTGGGTCCTGCAGTTGAAAAGTCCCCTTCTTCTGGTTCTCCCCTCTATGTTTATAGAGGCGAGTTTCTATCTTTCCCCAATGAGGTCAATGTCCACACAACATATCAACTCCAACGTGAGTTTATTTTATCTTGCTTCCAGGAACCAGAGAGTTGAAGTGAGAAGAAAAAGGTTAGCAGATAGAAGTGGATTCAGGCACACTCTTGGCTTCGTCGCCACTCGATCCCGAGTGGGTACAGCTCACCCGAATAGTCACTCAATAGTACTAGCAGCTGGCGTGATGCTGGAACAATGACTCAGTCCCCTCCAAGGACCATGTCAAGGAGATCCCTCCTTTTTAATCAGCAAACAGCTCCTCTAAGGCAGTCCGTGAAGCTAGGAATCCTTCCCTCTGACAGGTCACCAGGCCTTTCCCGAGTTAGCAATCGTTATCACTACCCTCTTGTTATGGGATCGATCCTCCCCCGGTTCCCCTTCAGTCAGAGCGGTCACCCCTCCAAAGTTCCCTGGGTTTCCTCAGCTTCTTCTATGGACTCAGTCAAAGGTACTGAGCCCATCCGGAACTCCGTAGTCTTGAGCTAAAGGTGCCCAAGACACCTGGATCAAGATGGGGCGCACCCCCCCTTTGAGGGGTATCTCCCTCCTCGCATAAAATGGCTCCCCGTGTAATGGCGTCTGCCCCTTATATATCCTCTCTCGGCATGCACAGCCGGGCAGAACCGCCCACCAACTGCAGCCGAGAAAGGACATCCAATATCCACTCCATCACCTGTGGTTCAACCCCGGGTATAGGTGACAACACCACCTATACGACTAAAGGGGAACTGCACGCCAGGTGACACAGCAGTAATGCAGAGTCCAAATAATCAAAAGACCTGAGCTAACTATTGCTCTGGTCACCCCTAAATTTAGGTATAGCGGGGTTAAATTTGGGGACCCCGCTACACTAGTATATATTGGGCTGTTATTAGATTGGGATGAATAAACTTTTACATACATACTGACCAGATTTTTACTGACAAGCTGAAATATGACAGAAACTTCTATTAGAAACTAAAATAATTGATATTTAAAGCAATAAACGATATGTAAATTTTAATAACGTCAGTAACAAGTAATCTGTTCAGCCTTACAATGAAAGATTAACATAGGGAGACAAATAATGGTGACGGTTGGGTGGTGCATAACAGTGGGAGTGGCTTAAAGGGGGATGATTAACCACTTCTCTCCCAGCCTAAAGCAAAATGACAGCCAGACGGTGGTTTAATTGTTCTGACTGGACGTCATATGATGTCCTTCAGAACAAGACACTTTTTTGGTGGTGCGGTGTGTTGCTCAGACACACAGCATCTCCAATCATGGTAAAGAGCCTATGATGTAGGCTCTTTACCATCTGATCAGCTGTGTCCAATCACAGTGTAAATAGGAGGTGTTGCTTATCGGCAGTCCTCTACACACACTGACAGAGCAAGTGGCTTTCTTGGCAGGGGATCTGCAATGATAATCAGTGCATTGGTTATCAGTGCAGCCCCACCAGTGATGCCCACAAGTGCCCACCAGTGATGCCAATCAGTGCCCATCAGTGATGCCAATCGGTGCCCATCAGTTCTGCCTTTCAGTGCCTCCTCATCAGTGCCGCCTATCAGTCCACATCAATGCCGCTTATCAGTGCCTATCATTGCAGCCTATCAGTGCCCATCGGTGCCCATAAAGGTTGCCCATCAGTGTCACCTATCAATGCCCATCAGTGCCGCCTATCAGTGCCAATATCTGTGCTGCATATTAGTGCCTCCTTATCAATTTCCATCAGTGCCACCTCATTAGTGCAGCCTATCAGTGCCCGTCAGTGCAGCCTCAAGAGCGCACATCAGTGAAGAAGAAGGATTACTTATTTACAAATAATTTTTTATGTTGTTTATGAAAAAATAAAAAACCCAGTGGTGATTAAATACCACCAAAGGAAAGCTCTATCTGTTTTAACGAAATTATAAAAATGTTGTTTGGGTACAGCATTGCATGACCACGCAATTGTCATTCAAAGTGTGACAGCGCTGAAAGCTGAAAATTGGCCTAGGGAGGAAGGGGGTGATTGTGCCCAGTATTGAAGTGATTAAACAGAAGCTAAGTCTAGTTGCTGTATATACTGCACACATATACCGTAGTCCTTGTACCCAAATAATACTCTTAATTATTGTACTACAAAATAAAGTCCTGTGTATCAAACTATTATGTAATACAATGCAGCACCAAAAAATGTTAAACCAATAAACCTATCAATATACAGTGCATTCGGAAAGTATTAAATCCATTATTTTCCTCAAAAATTCTACAAACAATACCCCATAATGACAATGTGAACGAAGTTTATTTGAAATCTTTGCAAATTTATTAAAAATACAAAACAAAAACAAAAATCACATGTACATAAGTATTCACAGCCTTTGCTCAATACTAGTGTAGCACCCTCTACCTTAGGTAGGTAAGTGCTAGGGATGAGCTCGGTGTTCGAGTCGAACACAGGTTCGACTCGAACATCGGCTGTTTGCGCGTTCGGCGAACAACGAACGATTTGGGCCGTTCGCGCCAAATTCGAGTGACGCGAACGGCCCACAATACACTGCGCCATCGCAGTGTAATCCCGGCGCTGTGATTGGCCAAGCATGCACTGTGACCCTGCATGCTTGGCCAATTACAGCGCCGGCAGCGAGGAGAGCAATGATTGGCCACAGGCAGGATGCCTGTGGCCAATTATAGCTGAGGGGGTTTAGTACACGCCCCACACTATAAAAGGCCGCCAGCGCGGCGGCCTCGTGTAGTGTGTTCCGGAGCAGGAAAAGTGAAGGATAGGCAGGGACAGTGTCAAATCCATTCTTTGCTAAACCTTGTGTGTAGGGACAGAGAAGGATAGGCAGGGAGAGTGTCAGTGTCATATACTTTGATAAACCTTGTGTGCAGGGAGAGAGAAGGATAGGCAGGGGACAGTGTCAGTGTCATATTCTTTGCTAAACCTTGTGTGCAGGGAGAGAGAAGGATAGGCAGGGAGAGTGTCAGTGTCATATACTTCGATAAACCTTGTGTGCAGGGAGAGAGAAGGATAGGCAGGGGACAGTGTCAGTGTCATTGTTGCTAAGCCTCCTGCACATTATACACCTGAAGTTAGCCCGTATTGCTGCTTTTTCCTGGTGTGTTACACCAACAGGATTTTGCGGCACTTACAGCGGGCGGAGTGTGCCTCCTGACCATATTACACCTGAACTTAGCCTGTATTGCTGCTTTTTCCTGGTGTGTTACACCAACAGGATTTTGCGGCACTTACAGCGGGCGGAGTGTGCCTCCTGACCATATTACACCTGAACTTAGCCTGTATTGCTGCTTTTTCCTGGTGTGTTACACCAACAGGATTTTGCGGCACTTACAGCGGGCGGAGTGTGCCTCCTGACCATATTACACCTGAACTTAGCCTGTATTGCTGCTTTTTCCTGGTGTGTTACACCAACAGGATTTTGCGGCACTTACAGCGGGCGGAGTGTCCCTCCTGACCATATTACACCTGAACTTAGCCTGTATTGCTGCTTTTTCCTGGTGTGTTACACCAACAAGATTTTGCGGCACTTACAGCGGGCGGAGTGTGCCTCCTGACCATATTACACCTGAACTTAGCCTGTATTGCTGCTTTTTCCTGGTGTGTTACACCAACAGGATTTTGCGGCACTTACAGCCGGCGGAGTGTGCCTCCTGACCATATTACACCTGAACTTAGCCTGTATTGCTGGTTTTCCCATTTCCCTGCAGGCAATTAGAATGTCTGGAAGGCAAACAAGGAAAGGCAGACAGTCAGGAGCCAATAAAAGAGGGCAAGCAGGCTCTGTGTCTAGAGACAACAGTGCTGGTCGTGGACGCGGTGCATCGCCATCAGCACGTGGCCATGGGACACGCTTGTCCTTCTTTTCGGCAGCTGGACGTGTTGAGCCGCATCATGCCGAAGACTTGGTAGAGTGGATGACCAAGCCCTCCTCATCCTCCTCATCCTCTCTCACCCAGGCTCAGGGTACTGGCAAAGCAGCTGCCAAAGCGTCCTCTTTCCTGGTATCAATGTCATCATCAGTCACTCCTTCCCTAGACCAACCATGTCCTCCTGAGGAGTCCCCCGAACTGTTTGAGCACAGTGTTGGGTACATGCTCCAGGAGGATGCCCAGCGTTTCAAAGGGTCTGATGATGATACCCGGCTAGAGGAAGGCAGTAGCGTGAGAGCAGAGAGAGGGGATGCTCAAGAAGGACACCAATCTGGCAGTCATGTTCCAGCAGCTGCAGCATACTGCCAGATTGGCTCCAGTGATGAGGAGGGAGGGGATGATGAGGTCACTGACTCCACGTGGGTGCCTAATAGGAGAGAGGAGGAGGAGGAGGAGGAGGATGAGGAGGAGGCACATCTCCAACGAGGCAGGATGCCCTCGGGGGGCCAGCGTAAGGGCAGCACACCGACGGAATCACACCGCAGAGCTCCGCCTGTGCAGGGCGCTGCCTCTGCCCGTTATTCAAAAAGTTCTTTGGTGTGGGCCTTTTTTGAGTCGAGTGCATCAGATCGCACAGCTGCTGTTTGCAACATATGTCTCAAGCGTATATCGTGTGGCCAAAACATCACCCGCTTGGGCACCACATGCTTGACCAGACATATGTTGACCTGCCATGCAGCTCGTTGGCAAGCCTACCTTAAAGACCCACACCAAAGAACAAAGCTGACCTCTTCTTGCACCGCATCAGCTGGGATCTCCAACCCCACTATACCTTCAGTCCTCTCTGAAACCTGCTCTGAGAGGAATGAAGGTGTAGAATTAGGTGTGTCACAGCCAAGTACTTGCGGGCACTCTGCTAGCAGTACACCGACGTCCGATTCTAGCAGGCAAATTTCCCTGCCCCAGCTGCTGGACCGTCGAAAGAAGTTCACTCCCAGCTATCCACATGCCCAGCGGTTGAATGCTAGCTTGGCTAAATTGCTAGCGCTTCAACTGCTGCCTTTTCAGTTGGTAGACTCGGCCCCCTTCCGTGAGTTTGTGCAATGTACGAGTCCTCAGTGGCAGGTTCCCAAACGCCACTTTTTCCCACAGAAGGCGATTCCGGCTCTCTACCGGCATGTGGAAGGCAATGTCTTGGCCTCGCTGGACAGGGCGGTCAGCGGTAAGGTGCATATTACCACTGACTCATGGACCAGCAGGCATGGACAGGGATGTTACCTTTCTTTCACGGCCCATTGGGTCACTCTTTTGGCAGCTGGGAAGGATGCAGGACAAGGTGCAGTAGTGTTGGAGGTTGTTCCACCGCCACGCCTCCAAAATGCTACTACTGGTTGTGACACACCTCTGTCCTCCACCCCCTCCTCTTTTTCTTCCTCCGTGGCCTCTTCCTGTGCTTTGTCCTCGGAACCAGCGGTGCTCCGTAGGCGTTCAAGGGGCTACGCAAGTACGCAGGCAAAAAGATGCCATGCCGTGCTTGCGCTGGTGTGTTTGGGGGACAGGAGCCACACTGGGGCAGAGGTTCTGTCTGCTCTGCAGGGGCAGGCCGAGAGGTGGTTGACGCCACGCCAGCTTAAGCCAGGAATGGTAGTTTGCGACAATGGCACCAACCTCCTCTCTGCTCTCCGACAGGGACAACTGACCCATGTGCCCTGTGTGGCTCACGTCCTTAACCTGGTGGTGCAGCGGTTCTTGGGCAGGTACCCTGGCTTACAGGATGTCCTGAGGCAGGCCAGGAAAGTCTGTGTGCATTTCCGCAGATCTTATAATGCCAGTGCTCGCCTGGCTGAGCTGCAAAAGGAGTTGAACCTGCCCAAGAACCGCCTTATATGTGACATGCCCACCAGGTGGAACTCAACGTTGGCCATGCTGCAGCGGCTGCACACGCAGCAGAGGGCCATCAATGAGTACCTGTGCGACTACGGCACCAGGACAGGGTCAGGGGAGCTCAGGTTTTTTTCACCACGCCAGTGGGGCATGATCAGGGATGCATGCACTGTCCTGGCACCATTTGAGGAGGCCACGAGGATGGTGAGCAGTGACAGTGCATGCATCAGTGACACTGTACCTCTTGTCCACCTGTTGGAACATACGCTGCGTGGAATAATGGACAGGGCACTTGAGGCAGAACAGAGGCAGGAAGAGGAGGACTTTCTTGCCTCTCAAGGCCCCCTTTACCCAGACAGTGTTCCTTCTGTCCCACCCATCGCACAGGAAGAAGAGGAGGAGGAGGAGGAGGATTGTGTCAGCATGGAGGTGGAGCCTGGCACTCAGCATCATCATCAGCAGTCTTTTAGGGATGATTTACAGTCCCAAGAAACCAGTGGACTTGTACGTGGCTAGGAGGAGGTGGCTGCGGATCATGTCGTCTTTAGTGACCCAGAGGACTCCGGACCGAATGCCTCAGCTAACCTATGCTGCATGGCCTCCCTGATCCTGCAAAGTCTGCGGAAGGATCCTTGTATTCTTCGGATCAAGGAGAGGGACCATAACTGGCTGGCCACTCTCCTTGATCCACGGTACAAGGGTAAGGTTGCGGACCTTATCTTACCGTCGCAGAGGAAGCAGAGGATGATACAACTCCGGGAGGCCTTGCAGAAAGGTCTGTGCAACGCGTTCCCAGAGACTGGGAGGTTACAAACTCCTGGTCCTGGACAACGAGTTGCTGAGGCTTCGGTCAGTCAAAGAAGGAGCGGTGGGGAAGGTGGCCGTCTGACCGATGCGTTCAGACAATTCTTTAGTCCGCAGCCCCAAGGTATGATCAGTTCCAGCAACCATCGCCAGCGTCTGATATACATGGTGCAGGAATACCTAGGGGCAAGGTCAGACTTGGACACCTTCCCCACCGAAAATCCTCTGGCTTACTGGGTCTTGAGGATGGATCACTGGCCAGAGCTTGCACAGTATGCAATTGAGCTACTGGCCTGTCCTGCATCCAGCGTTCTTTCAGAACGCACATTCAGTGCTGCTGGAGGATTTGTCACGGATCACAGGGTGCGCCTGTCCACCGACTCTGTTGATCGACTGACCTTCATAAAGATGAACCAGTCTTGGATCACCACCAGCTACCAAACACCTGAAGCTGATATAACAGACTAATTTATTTTCAAATGTCACATCCCTTCAAGACTGATGCTGATGCTGAGAGACTGTCCTGTTATGTTGACTGACTATCCTCCTCCTCCTCAATGATCCGATTGATGATGATAGCTTGGAAGAACATTTTTGTTTCTGGGTGCCGCCACCAGTGGCTAAGGCCCAATTTTTCAGCCCCTGTTTAACAGGGGCGTGTTATTACAATTTTTTATGCAATGCTTTGCAACAGGGCTCATTGCTGTGCTCCAAGTACAGTATCTGTGAGGGGTTGCAGTGTTATGGCACCAGTGCCTAAGGCCCAATTTTTATGCCCCTGTTTAACAGGGGCATGTAATTACAATTTTCTATGCAATGCTTTGCAGCAGGGCTCATTCCTGCACTCCAACTAGAGTATCTGGGAGAGGTTGCAGTGTCGTGGCACCAGCACCAGTGGCTAAGGCCCAATTTTTCAGCCCCTGTTTAACAGGGGCGTGTAATTACAATTTTTGATGCAATACTTTGCAAAAGGGCTCATTGCTGTGCTCCAAGTACAGTATCTGTGAGGGGTTGCAGTGTTGTGGCACCAGTGCCTAAGGCCCAATTTTTCTGCCCCTGTTTAACAGGGGCATGTAATTACAATTCTTGATCTAATAATTCACAGCAGGGCCCATTCCTGCGCCCACCAAGCCTAACTGTGAGGCCTTACAGTGTTGTGTCAACACCACCACCACCACCACCAAAGCCCAATTTTTCAGCCCCTGTTCAACAGGGGCATGCAATTACAATTCTTGATCTAATAATTCACAGCAGGGCCCATTTATGTGCCCACCAAGAGGCCCCTACTTTCAAACATCAAACTTACAAACGACTCCTCCTTGCAAACGGAAGGATACAACAGGAAGTGAGAGGAAATCTACCCCTAGGAAGGCAAATTCTCTCCTGTAAGAGTTAATATGGGAAAAAAGTGTCTCCTCTACACTGATGCTTTATCACCAATTCTTGTTTCAATAAAAACCCCAAATTTACAAAAAACATTTGTCATTAGGACGGAAAGTGAGGTGAACTGTTATGAACAGGTGCACACTGCACAGACAGCAAAACAAATGTTACAAGGGTGATAACCCTTCCCTATGTTTTCCAAAAAGCTTAAAAATAGATTTTTTGGCTGGAGCTACACTTAAACAACGTACCTGTTCAAAATTACAAACAGATTCTACATAAGACCAAACCTACAGTCCCTGTCTTGTATGCACTGCCTGTATACGGCTGTTCAGAGTATATAGGGCCTTTTTTATTTTGTGTGCGGGGTTCCCCTTAATATCCATACAAGACCCAAAGGGGCTGGGGTAGGGGGGGGGTGTGATGGGGTAGCTATGCCATTTTTCTTAAAGATTTTCATCCATATTACCAGGACCAGACATTACATTAAAGCCGCAAGCAGTTTTAAATGGCTTTTCTTCCTTTAGAAATGTAATTTTGTGCAGGGACAGTTCTAAACACGGGAAACACGTGGCACTTCACAGGCATACTTTAGACACCCCCCAGGTACGATATTTAAAGGAATATTTGACTTTTTTTTTTCACTTTATGCATCATTAACCACTTCAATACCATGCACTTATACAGCTTCCTGCCCAAGCCAATTTTGAGCTTTCAGCACTGTCGCAACTTGAATGACAATTGCGCGGTCATGCTACACTGTACCCAAACAATTTTTTTATCATTTTGTTCCCACAAATAGAGCTCTCTTTCGGTGGTATTTGGTCGCCTCTGCGATTTTTATTTTTTGCGCAACAAATAAAAAAAGAGCGAAAATTAAAAAAAAAACGATGTTTTTCTTTGTTTCTGTTAATTTTTTTTCGTAAATAAGTACATTTTCTACTTCAATGACGGGCACTGATAAGGCGGCACTGAAGGGCACTGATAAGGTGACACTGAAGGGCATTGATGAGGTGGCACCAATGAGGTGGCACTGATGAGGTGGCACTGATGGGCACTGATGATGGGCACTGATAGGCGGCACTGATGGGCACTGATATGTGGCACTGGTATGCGGCACTGATGGGAACTCATAGGTGGCACTGATTGGCACTCATAGGCGGCACTGATTGGCACTCATAGGCGGCACTGATGGGCACTCATAGGCGGCACTAATGGGCACTTTTAGGTGGCACTGATGGGCACTTATGGGTGGCACTGATAGGTGGCATGGACGGGCACTGATAGGTGGGCACTTATGGGCACAGATGGGCACGGATGGGCACTGATAGGTGGCACTGATGGACACTAGTAGGTGGCACTGGTGACACTGCTGCCTAGCAATGCCAGCCACCACACAATATTTTCTTGCCATGATCGTGCCAGTCAGTGCCCATGTGTGGGCACTGATTGGCATATTTTTTATGTTTTTTTTTATATATTTTTTTTTTACTACATGTGGATGGCCATGGGGGCCATCCACATGCTTAGGGCTTCCCTGGTGGTCCTTGGGGGCTTCCCTGGTGGTCCAGTGTGGGTATCCGAGGGGGGGCTGCGCTGATAAACAATCAGCGTGAACCCCCCCTGTCAGGAGAGCCGCCGATCGGCTCTCCTCTACTCGCGTCTGTCAGACGCGAGTGAGGAAGAGCCGATCAACGGCTCTTCCTGTTTACTTCCTGATCAGCCGTGATTCGACACGGCTGATCACATGGTAAAAAGCCTCCGACGGAGGCTTTTTACCGAGATCAGTGTAGCGGTGGGTCAGACTGACCCACCGCTCCACCGATCGCCGCGATGCGCGCCCCCCCGGGCGCGCGGCGGCTGTTATCCCGCAGGACGTCATATGACGTCCAGTGTGGATAACAGAACCACTTCCCGGACGTCAATTTGCTATTGACTGGGCGGGAAGTGGTTAAAATGACTGCTCCAGAAAAACGGCCGTTTTTAAAACTTCTTTTTGCATTGATACATGTCCCCTGGTGCAGAACCCGGGTTCCCAAACCCTTTTTAGGACAATAACATGCATAATAGTCATTATAATTAGCACTTTAGATTTCGAACGTTCACATCCATTGTATTTAATAGGGTTCTAAAGTTTGTGCGAACTTTCGGTCCGTTCGCGGGTTCTGGTGAAGCAAGACATCTCAAGTAGTGTGCTGGAGGAGATGTGCAGAGGAAGAGACTGTCAAATTTAGACTCAACCAACATTGATTTAATTGAGAAGTATTCATCATTTGGACATTCCATGTCCCTTTCCCCATCCAAGTTTAATCCCCTAATAAAAACAACAAAAACAAGTAAGAGACTGTTCATTGTTTGGGAAAGTGTGCCAAAATGGATGTCTGACCAGCAGGTGGAAATGTGTGGATGCTAGAACACGTAGTGACCCCACAGGGGCACCGCTACACTTTGTTGAAGCACCTTTGGCATCGATTACAGCCACAAGTCTTTTTGAGTATGATGCTACAAGCTTGGCACACCTTTTTTTGGGCAGTTTCACACATTCTTCTTTGCAGGGCCTCTCAAACTCCATCAGGTTGGATGGGGAGCATCAGTGCACAGCTATTTTCAGATCTCTCTAGAGATGTTCAATCGGGTTCAAGTCTGGGCTGTGGCTGGGCCACTCAAGTACATTCATAGAGTTGTCCCATAGCCACTCCTTTGTTATCTCGGCTGTGTGCTTAGGATCATTTTCCTGTTGGAAGATGAACCTTTGCCCCAGTTTGAGGTCCAGAGCACTCTGAAGCAGGTTTTCATCAAGGATGTCTCTGTACATTGCTGCATTAATCTCTCCCTCGATTCTGATTAGTCGCCCAGATCCTGCCACTGAAAAACATCCCCACACCATGCTTCTAGGGGTGGTATTGACCAGGTGATGAGCGGTGCCTGGTTTCCTCCAGACATAACGATTGTCATTCAGGCCAAAAAGTTCAATCTCTGTTTCATCAGACCAGAGAATTTTGTTTTTCATGGTCTGAGAGTCCTTCGGGTGCCTTTTGGCATACTCCAAGTGAGCTGTCATGTGCCTTTTACTGAGAAGTGGCTTCCATCTGCCCACTCTACCATACAGGTCTGATTGGTTGAGTGCTGCAGAGATGGTGCTCATTGGGACCTTCAATGCTGCAGAAATGTTTCTGTACCCTTCCCCAGATCTGTGCCTCGATACAATCCTGTCTCGGAGGTCTATGGACAATTCCTTAGACTTCATGCCTTGGTTTGTGCTCTGACATGTATTGTTAATTGTGGGACCTTATATAGACAGGTGTGTGCCTTTCCAAATCATGTCCAATCAACTGAATTTACAACAGGTTGACTCCAATGAAGTTGTAGAAACATCTCAAGGATGATCAGTGGAAACAGGATGCACCTGAGCTAAATTTTGAGTGTCATGACAAAGGCTGTGAATACTAACATGTATATACAGTATATATATATATATATATATATATATATATATATACTTACCGGTATATGTGATTTTAATTTTTTTTTTAATTTTCAAAGATTTCAAACAAACTTCTTTCACATTGTCATTATGGGGTATTGTTTGTAGAATTTTGAGGAAAATAATGAATTTAACCCATTTTAGAATAAAGCTGTAACATAACAAAATGTGGAAAAAGTGAAGCGCTGTGAATATTTTCCGGATGCACTGTTTAGGCATAAAACGCTGTGCTATCACCATGCACTCAACAACAACATGGCTAATAATTGGTGAATAATGTGCATAAAATAACAACCATTTCATGTGTTTCATTACTTCACCCAAAACCAAAATTCTGTATATATCTGATATCAGTGCCCACATTAATTAGATTTGCAATACTATTCCTACTGTTACTATAAGTCCACCAGTCTCTGGATTTAACAATGTCCTCAAATCTGAAGTGCTTCACTTAAATTTACTTTGAACTCCACCTTATTTTAATTGCTCTCTTTAGGCAGAGTTGTGCAGAAAATAAGGCAGAGTTGAAAGTGAATCATGCCATTACCTGGGGGGTTGGCATTTAGGAGTTAACACAGGCAGTGAGGAGGTGCGATATCAAGAGTCTAAGCACCAGCCACGTGTCTTTCCGCCCTGTGTTACTTTCAAGGTGCCACTCCATGATGTGTCTTCAGTTTCCTTTGTGGCTGCTTTTGTGGATAGCGTTAGCTTTCGCTGCTCGATTTTCAAGATAGAACCATCCTTTTTTAAGTGACCGGTCCTTTTACAGCGAAAACAGGCTCTGCATTCTTTGTTGTGTTTGTGCCCTTGTACATCTTAAGAGCTTTGTCATCATGGTGCGTATTTTCTTTCCTTCTGTCATATTCATCGATTAATTTCCCTTTGACATAGTCAAGCGTTAGTTCCTGCTCGGGTCTAGTTTCTAAAGTGTTAATAGGAGAAGTATATGTCTTTGGAAGACTGCAGAGGAGCAGGTATGGTTATCTAGCTCTGATGGTGCGTAGCTGCTCTATGATTTCTAGCATAGCATTCACTTGGTCACTCATTTGCTGGCCTTCTTCTAGTCTAGTCTTCTAGTCTCATTTTATATAGCTTTCTTAGCAGAAAGTGCTTGCTGTTGAGGCTTGAACGCTCATGCAGTTTTTAGATAGTAGCTAATGTTCCGTAGCTCTTTTATTTCAAAAATTTCTTTCAGCTTGTGAACCATCTGATTGTAATCCCCTTCTTGTTCAAAACAAGTTATATTGTCATAAACATAGGTAAGGATGTATATCCATCTGTCTTCTTGATTTCTGGAGTAGAGGCAGGGGTCTGCTTTACTTCTTGAGAATCCCTTTCTGGTAAGTACTTTGTTCATTTTCTCATTCCACATTCATTCAGATTGTTTAAGACCGTAGATGCTCTTCTTAAGTTTGCACACAAGGTTGTCTCCTTGCTCAAACCCTGGTGGTTGCTCCATGATCTTCCTTTTGTAATGAAGTCCACATACCTAGCATGGCCGTTTTCTCTGTTCCTATGTGGATACGCTGGTCATCTTCCACTTGTAAGCTTATAGTCGCTTTTGCCTGTTTATCTTTCCTGTCCCATTCCTCCATCTCTGCATTTGTGGGTCTGTCTGTATTTAGCATTTGCCAGAAGTAGTCCTTGTTCAGAAGCATTTTTAGTTTAAACTTCCACAGCTGGTAATTTGTATTGTTCAGCTTTGCAATTGCAAACTTCACATCTGAACTGCTTGCCATCTTTCAGCAGCTTGTATACAGTACTCACTGATTTGTAGAATTCTTTGCTCCAGTGCCTGCCGGGTGTCCTGGGTGTGCCTGGGTGCGCGGGGTGCTCTGGGCCCATAATCTGTTAGCTGAATAATAAAATTATGCGCTGGAAGCTTCCTGGATGCAGAGAATAGCTTTACTTTCATGGAGGATATTAGATTACATCTTACAGCATGGAAAACATGAAACAGGAACTAACCACAAACAAGTGCACTGAACTTAGATAGACGGTACATCCTGTCATATCATAGAATGCACACTATAACACGACAATACTACAACGCCACCTGCTGCATAGATAAGAAAAATGCATACAGTATATAGTTCACAGTACTTTACATTACATGCTTTTGTTCTTCCAACACCTCCCCCCCCACACAAATGGGAGAGGATGGAAATGCTCTGCCTCCTCCTGCCCCTCTCCCCCTGTGCCAGCCCACATATCATTCTCCATTTCTTTCTTCCTACCTCCCTCCATTTGACCTACCCTCCATTCCGTCCTTCCTTCTTTCCTCCCTCTCTCCCTCCCTTCTTTCCTCTCTCCTTCCCTTCCTTCCTTCCTTCCTCCCTCCCTCCTTTTCCTCCTTCCTCCTTGAGAAGAAAATAGGAGAAGAGGAGATTAAGGGGGGGATATGATCAACATGTACAAATATATAAGGGGTCCATATAGTGAACTTCTTGTTGAGTTATTCACTTTACGGTCAACACTGAGGACAAGGGGGCACTCTTTACATCTAGAGGAAAAGAGATTTCATCTCCAAATATGGAAAGGTTTCTTCACAGTAAGAGCTGTGAAAATGTGGAATAGACTCCCTCCAGAGCAGGGATGAGCCGAACACCCCCCTTTTCGGTTCGCACCAGAACCTGCGAACAGACAAAATGTTTGTGTGAACTTTAGAACCCTATTAAATACAATGGACTCGAACGTTCGAAATCTAAAGTGCTAATTATAAAGGCTTATATGCAAGTTATTGTCCTAAAAAGTGTTTGGGGACCCGGGTCCTGCCCCAGGGGACATGTATCAATGCAAAAAGAAGTTTTAAAAACGACCGTTTTTTCGGGAGCAGTGATTTTAATAATGCTTAAAATGAAAAAATAAAAGTGAAATATTCCTTTAAATTTCGTACCTGGGGGGTGTGTATGATATGCATGTAAAGTGGCGCTTGTTTCCGTGCTTAGAACTGTCCCTGCACAAAGAGTCATTTTTGAAGGAAAAAAAGTCATTTAAAACTCACTCGCGGCTAATAATGAATTGTCGGCTTTAATCAATACATACAAAAGTCATTGATAAAAAAAAAAAAAAAAAGTGTGGGGGTCCCCCAGAATTCAATTACCAGGCCCTTCAGGTCTGGAATGGACATTAAGGGGAACACCGCCGCAAATAAAAAAAAAATGGCGTGGGGTTCCCCCTAAATATCCATACCAGGCCCTTCAGATCTGGCATGAATTTTAAGGGGAACTCCACCCCAAATAAAAAAAAAATGGCGTGGAGTCCCCCTAAAAATCCATACCAGACCCTTATCCGAGCATGCAACCTGGCCGGCCGCAGGGGAAAAGGGGGGGACGAGAGCAGCCCCCCCTCCCTCCTGAACCGTACCAGGCCACATGCCCTCAACATGGGGAGGATGTCCCCATGTTGATGGGGACAAGGGCCTCATCCCCACAACCCTTGCCCGGTGGTTGTGGGGGTCTGCGGGCGGGGGCTTATCGGAATCTGGAAGACCCCTTTAACAAAGGGGACCCCCAGATCCCGGCCCCCCCCTATGTGAATTGGTAAGGGGTACATTGTACCCCTACCATTTCACGAAGAAAGTGTCAAAAAATGTAAAAAAAAACACACAAACACCTTGAAAAAGTCCTTTATTAAAAAATAAAAAATAAAAAAATAAAAAATTCCAGCGGTGAAATCCAGTGTCCCGCGGCGATCCGATGTCCAGCGCTGTCCGTCATTGGTTTTGCCTCAGCGGACCTGATGGGGAACTTCCTCCTCAGTGTTTTAAATGTATAGACCCGCCCCTTCTAAAGTTCCCCATCAGGTCCGCTCAGCGGACCAGATGCGGAACATGACAAGGGGCGGGTCTATACATGTATTACCACAGTGAGAGAAGTTCCCCATCAGGTCCGCCCCCTCGGTATGTCGGACCCGCCTACGTCATTGGCCTGAGCGGGGAACTTTCTTCACTGTGTAATTTAAATTTACACAGTGAAGGAAGTTTCCCGCTCAGGCCAGTGACGTAGGGGGGGTCCGACATACCGAGGGGGCGGACCTGATGGGGAACTTCCTTCACTGCGTAATACATGTATAGACTCTATAGACCCCTTCACTTCTATAGACTCTATACATGTATTACGCAGTGAAGGAAGTTCCCCATCAGGTCCGCCCCCTCGGTATATCGGACCCCGCCTATGTCATTGGCCTGAGCAGGAAACTTCCTTCACTGTGTAAATTTAAATTACACAGTGAAGGAAGTTCCCCGCTCAGGCCAATGACGTAGGCGGGTCCGACATACCGAGGAGGGGGACCTGATGGGGAACTTCTCTCACTGTGGTAATACATGTATAGACCCGCCCCTTGTCATGTTCCGCATCTGGTCCGCTGAGCGGACCTGATGGGGAACTTTAGAAGGGGCGGGTCTATACATTTAAAACACTGAGGAGGAAGTTCCCCATCAGGTCAGCTGAGGCAAAACCAATGACGGACAGCGCTGGACATCGGATCGCCGCGGGACACTGGATTTCACCGCTGGAAAGTTTTTTTTTTATTATTTTTTTTTTTTAATAAAGGACTTTTTCAAGGTGTTTGTGTGTTTTTTTTTTACATTTTTTTACGCTTTCTTCGTGAAATGGTAGGGGTACAATGTACCCCTTACCAATTCACATAGGGGGGGGGGCCGGGATCTGGTGGTCCCCTTTGTTAAAGGGGTCTTCCAGATTCCGATAAGCCCCCCGCCCGCAGACCCCCACAACCACCGGGCAAGGGTTGTGGGGATGAGGCCCTTGTCCCCATCAACATGGGGACATCCTCCCCATGTTGAGGGCATGTGGCCTGGTACGGTTCAGGAGGGAGGGGGGGGCGCTCTCGTCCCCCCCTTTTCTCCTGCGGCCGGCCAGGTTGCGTGCTCGGATAAGGGTCTGGTATGGATTTTTGGGGGGACTCCACGCCATTTTTTTTTTATTTGGGGTGGAGTTCCCCTTAAAATCCATACCAGATCCGAAGGGCCACTTAAGCCCCGGACCATTTGGTAGCTAAAGGACCAAAGGTGATTTCAGAATTTTGCACTGCGCTGCTTTAACTGTAAATCGTGCGGACATGCAATGTTGTACCCAAACGAAATTTGCATCCTTTTCTTCCCACAAATAGAGCTTTCTTTTAATGGTATTTGATTGCCTCTGCGATTTTTATTTTTTCCGATATAAACGGAAAAAGACCGAAAATTTTGAAAAAAAATGATATTTTCTACTTTTTGTTATAAGAAAAATCGAATAAACTCAATTGTAGTCTATCTCATTTCTTGAGGTGCTAAAATGGCAGGGCAGTACAAAACCCCCCCAAATGACCCCATTTTGGAAAGTAGACACCCCAAGGAAATTGCTGAGAGGCATGTTGAGCCCATTGAATATTTTTTTTTTTTCCCAAGTGATTGAATAATGACAAAAAATAAATAAAAAATTACAAAAAGTTGTCACTAAATCATATATTGCTCACACATGCCATGGTTATATGTGGAATTGCACCCCAAAATACATTCTGCTGCTTCTCCTGAGTACGGGGATACCACATGTGTGGGACTTTTTAGGAGCCTAGCCACGTACGGGACCCCGGAAACCAAGCACCGCTTTCAGGATTTCTAAGGGCGCAAATTTTTGATTTCACTCCTCACTACCTATCACAGTTTCGAAGGCCATAAAATGCCAAAATAGCACAAAACCCCCCCAAATGACCCAATTTTGGAAAGTAGACACCCCAAGCTATTTACTGAGAGGCATGATTAGTCCATGGAATATTTTATATTTTGCCACAAGTTGCGGGAATATGACAAACTTTATTTTTTTTGCACAAAGTTGTCACTAAATGATATATTGCTCACACATGCCATGGGAATATGTGAAATTACACCCCAAAATACATTCTGCTGCTTCTCCTGAGTACGGGGATACCACATGTGTGGGACTTTTTGGGAGCCTAGTCACGTACGGGACCCCAAAAACCAAGCACCGCCTTCAAGGTTTCTAAGGGCATAAATTTTTGATTTCACTCCTCACTACCTATCACTACATATCACAGTTTTGAAGGCCATAAAATGCCAAGATGGCACAAACCCCCCAAAATGACCCCATTTTGGAAAGTAGACACCCAAAGCTATTTGCTGAGAGGCATGTTGAGCCCATTGAATATTTTTTTTTTGTCCCAAATGATTGAATAATGACAAAAAGAAAAAAAAAATGAAAAAATGTACAAAAAGTTGTCACTAAATGATATATTGCTCACACATGCCATGGTTATATGTGGAATTGCACCCCAAAATACATTCTGCTGCTTCTCCTGAGTACGGGGATACCACATGTGTGGGACTTTTTGGGAGCCTAGCCGGGTACGGGGCCCCAAAAACCAAGCACCGCCTTCAGGATTTCTAAGGGCGTAAATTTTTGATTTCACTCCTCACTACCTATCACAGTTTCGAAGGCCATAAAATGCCAAAATAGCACAAAACCTCCCCAAATGACCCCATTTTGGAAAGTAGACACCCCAAGCTATTTACGGAGAGGCATGTTCAGTCCATGGAATATTTTATATTTTGCCACAAGTTGCGGGAATATGACAAACTTTGTTTTTTTTGCACAAAGTTGTCACTAAATGATATATTGCTCACACATGCCATGGGCATATGTGAAATTACACCCCAAAATACATTCTGCTGCTTCTCCTGAGTACGGGGATACCACCTGTGTGGGACTTTTTGGGAGCCTAGCCGCGTACGGGACCCCAAAAACCAAGCACCGCCTTCAAGGTTTCTAAGGGCATACATTTTTGATTTCACTCCTCACTACCTATCACAGTTTTGAAGGCCATAAAATGCCAAGATAGCACAAAACCCCCCAAAATGACCCCATTTTGGAAAGTAGACACCCCAAGGAAATTGCTGAGGGGCATGTTGAGCCCATTGAATATTTTTTTTTGTCCCAAGTTATTGAATAATGACAAAAATAAAAAAAAAATGTACAAAAAGTTGTCACTAAATGATATATTGCTCAAATATGCCATGGTTATATGCGTAATTGCACCCCAAAATACATTTGGCTACTTCTCCTGAGTACGGGGATACCACATGTGTGGGACTTTTTGAGAGCCTAGCCGCGTACGGGCCCCTGAAAACCAAGCACCGCCTTCAGGATTTCTAAGGGCACAAATTTTTGATTTCACTCCTCACTACCTATCACAGTTTTGAAGGCCATAAAATGCCAAGATATCCAAAAACCCCCACAAATGACCCCATTTTGGAAAGTAGACACCCCAAGCTATTTGCCGAGAGGCATGGTGAGTATTTTACAGCTCTCCTTTGTTTTTGAAAATGAAGAAAGACATATTTTTTTTTCTTTTTTCAAATTTTAAAACTTTGTGACAAAAAGCGAGATCTGCAAAATACTCAACATACCTCTCAGCAAATAGCTTGGGGTGTCTACTTTCCAAAATGGGGTCATTTGGGAGGGTTTTGTGCCATCTGGGCATTCCATGGCCTCCGAAACTGTGATAGGCAGTGAGGAGTGATATCAAAAATTTACACCCATAGAAATCCTGAAGGCGGTGCTTGGTTTTCGGGGTCCTGTACGCGGCTAGGCTCCCAAAATGTCTCACACATGTGGTATCCCCGTACTCAGGAGAAGCAACAGAATGTATTTTGGGGTGCAATTCCACATATAACCATGGCATGTTTGAGCAATATATAATTTAGTGACAACTTTTTGGACATTTTTTTTTTCTTTTTGTCATTATTCAATCACTTGGGACAAAAAAAAATATTCAATGGGCTCAACATGCCTCTCAGCAAATAGCTTGAGGTGTCTACTTTCCAAAATGGGGTCATTTGGGGGGGTTTTGAACTGTCCTGGCATTTTATGCACAACATTAGGAAGCTTATGTCACACATCATCCACTCTTCTAACCACTTGAAGACAAAGCCCTTTCTGACACTTTTTGTTTACATGAAAACATTTTTTTTTTTGCAAGAAAATTATGTTGAACCCCCAAACATTATATATTTTTTTAAAGCAAAGGCCCTACAGATTAAAATAGTGGGTGTTGCATTTTTTTTTCCACACAGTATTTGCGCAGCGAATTTTCAAACGCATTTTTTGGGGGAAAAACACAAATTTTTTATTTTTAATGCACTAAAAAACACTATATTGCCCAAAGGTTTGATGAAATAAAAAAGATGATCTTAGGCCAAGTACATGGATACCAAACACGACATGCTTTAAAATTGCACACAAACGCGCAGCGGCGAGAAACTACATTAATTTTTAAAAGCATTTAAAAGCCTTTACAGGTTACCACGTTAGATTTACAGAGGAGGTCTACTGCTAAAATTACTGCCCTCGATCTGACTTTCGCGGTGATACCTCACATGCATGATGCAATTGCTGTTTACATATGACGCTAGACCGACGCTTGCGTTCGCCTTTGCGCAAGAGCAGGGGGGGACAGCGGTGCTTTTTTTTTTTTTTTTTTTTATTTAGTTTGCTTTTTTATTTTATTTTTAAACTGTTCCTTCCATATTTTTTTTTTTTTATCATTTTTATTGTTATCTCAGGGAATGTAAATATCCCCTATGATAGCAATAAGTAGTGACAGGTACTCTTTTTTTGAAAGAAATTGGGGGGTTAGACCCTATATCTTTCCTCTGCCCTGAAAGCATCTGACCACACCAAGATCGGTGTGATAAAATGCTTTCCCAATTTCCCAATGGCGCTCTTTATATCCGGGGGGGGGGGTCATTCCCTCCCACTGCTTGTAAAAGCAGTCTAGAGGCTAATTATCTGCTAGAATTGCTTTTACATGAAAGCCGGCCACTGGCTGAAAAGAATGATACCAAGATGATACCTAAACCTGCAGGCATCATTCTGGTATAAACATTCAAAGTCCAGCAACATACCAGTACGTTGCTGGTCCTTGTTGGACATGTATTGTAATCTTTTTTTTCATGCAGCCTGTTGGCTGAACGAAAAAAAGAGATTGATCGGTGGGTATACCCACCATTAGAATACCTCCCTTCATCCACCCACTTCTAATGATGGGCATATATGCCGAAGCATGGGGGCATCCTCCCGCAAAAAAGTTATGCCGCGTACACACGGTCGGACTTTTCCACGGGCAAGCCTTCGTCGGAATTTCAACCGTATGTACGCGGCATGAAAGGTTATGCCGCGTACACACGGTCAAACTTTTCCACGGGCAAGCCTCCGTCGGAATTTCGACCGTATATACGCGGCATTAGGAGCAAAATCGCTCCTCCGCCCCTGCTGCCCCCATGCTTCGGCATATATGCTCTTTTTTTAACTGTGGTGGTGAAATCACCTCCTACAGCGTTGGAGTCACGGCTTTATGTATCGTGGGAGCAAATGCTGTTGCTGTCAAGATAAATAAATCCGCGATGCAACTGAATGGCGTACCTGCTAAGCAAATGATGGTTAACATTAAAACAAAGTAACATTACAGTACAACAGTAAGACCTTACCATACCATACCTGCAAAGAAAATACCAAAACAAAACCTAGTAAAAAATAAAACATTTTTTTAACGCAACCTGTGCCTAAAATATATATATGCCGAAGCATGGGGGCATCCTCCCGCAAAAAAGTTATGTCGCGTACACATGGTCGGACTTTTCCACGGGCAAGCCTTTGTCGAAATTTCGACCGTATGTACGCGGCATAAAAGGTTATGCCGCGTACACACGGTCAAACTTTTCCACGGGCAAGCCTCCGTCGGAATTTAGACCGTATATACGCGGCATTAGGAGCAAAATCGCTCCTCTGCCCCTGCTGCCCCCATGCTTTGGCATATATGCTGTTTTTTTAACTGTGGTGGTGAAATCACCTCCTACAGCGTTGGAGTCACGGCTTTATGTATCGTGGGAGCAAACGCTGTTGCTGTCAAGATAAATAATTCCGCGCTGCAGTTGAATGGCGCACCTGAAAACAAAAAAATTACATACCTGAAAAGCAAGCATGATAAAACATTGCAGAATGGAATACAGTAAAAAAAGAGCAGAACAATAGAGAGAAAATAGAGAGAGAGAGAGAGAGAACAATAAAACGACAACTATTTTTGTTTTTTTTATTTTATATTTTTTTTGTGTTTTTGTTTTTTACGTTTTTTTTTCTTTTTTACACTTTTTTTTTGTAACTTTAACAACTGTAATGGTTCGGGTCTCTCAAAATGTAATGGCATCTTGGCAGACCCTGTGTAAGTGTGTCCTAGTCTGTGAAATGCTGTACCCTACGCTAAAACTTCAGTTTTGAGTGGTAGCGTTCAAAACATTCACCAAGGCAAAGACCAGGTTTGTCAGGACAGAGTGGACAATAATGACGGGTGTCACGCCTAAATCCGCGCTTGCTACAGACACGACATCTTTTTTGGGGGGCTCGTTGGGTAGGGGTACTCGGGAGGACATGCGTATAATGCCTCTCATGCAGCCGGCTTGCTGCATTTGGTTGGGGATGGTGAGGTGCAGAACCGCCTGGATACAGGAGTTCTGTGACTATCTCATTCTGGAATTTTAGAAGAGATAAAGTCCCGCCTGAAGCTCTGTATAGCACATGAGCGTTCAGCAAAGCCAATTGGAATAATGATAGAGACACTTTTTTGTACCAGCGTCTCGCCTTACGGTCAATTAGATACGGCGCCAACAACTGGTCGTTGAGGTCCACCCCTCCCATATTTTTGTTATATTCGTGGACACAGAGGGGTTTCTCCACAACACCAGTCGCCGTACGAATTTGGACTGTCGTGTCTGCATGAAGGGAGGTAAGAAGGAAAACATTCTTATTGTCCCTCCACTTCATAGCGAGCAAGTTATTACACTTTACGCAGGCTCTCTCCCCCAGCCTAAGACGGGCATCTACAAGCTGCTGGGGAAAGCCCCGGCGATTAGGTCACACGGTGCCACATGCTCCAATCTGATGATCAAACAAGTGACTAAACAGTGGCACGCTCATGTAATAATTGTCCACATACAAGTGGTACCCCTTTCCGAATAAGGGTGACACCAATTTCCACACTATCTTGCCAGCGCTCCCTATGTAATCCGGGCAGTTGACCGGCTCAACCTGACTATCTTTTCTCTCATAAACCATAAAGCTCCATACATAGCCTGTTGCCCTGTCACAGCACTTATAGAGCTTGACCCCATATCTGGCACGCTTGCTGGGAAGGTACTGCTTGAAAGCCAAGCGGCCAGAAAATTTAATCAGGGACTCATCAACGCAGACAACTTGATCGGGAATAAACAAGGCTGCAAAACGTTTGTTGAAGTGGTTTATGAGGGGCCGAATTTTATAGAGCCGGTCGTATTCAGGGTCCCCACGTGGACGACAAAGTTCATTGTCGTTGAAGTGCATGAACCGCAAAATCTGCTCGTATCGTTTCCTGGGCATGGAGGCAGAGAACACGGGCATGTGGTCAATTGGGTGCGCATTTGTTTGTGGTTAGTTCCTGTTTCATGTTTCCCATACTGTAAGACGTAATCTAATATCCTCCATGAAAGTAAAGCGATTCTCTGCATCCAAGAAGCTTCCAGCACAAAATTTCAATACTGGCCATTGTGGGACTGTAAGAGAGATGGACATTTGGAACACTGATGATGGCAACATAGACCTGGGGAGCGCAGCTAAAATCTGGGGGGGCTCAGCCCACCCCAGCATCCTCATAGATTCTGCCCTGTGGTGGAGACTCTCCTTCTGGGTGGTAGATGAAACAGATTGCTGCTGTCTAACACCCCAGGATTTAATGATATGAGACTCGATTTTCAGATCTTGTAAGTGCAATTGTGTATCTTTTAATAAAGTTTTTTTTAATAATTACTGCACTTCGGTAGGTGCGCCCAGGGGCGGACTGACCATTTGGTGGCCGCCCGAGGGCCCCGTGGTGGGGGGGCCCGGGCCGGCTCAGTCCACCCCTGGAGGTGCCCGCAGCCGCAGCTCATCATGCAGTCCCGAATCACTGCTCCTTGCTAAGAGACTGCAGTGTAAACAAACCTCATGTGATGCGCGCCTCCCGCCGGCCCCTCCTTCCCTCCCGTCCACCCCAGGTGTCATCACCTCAGATGGACGAGAAGAGAGGAGGGGCTGGCGGGGAGGAGCGCATCATGAGAGGTAGGTTTGCAGCCGCTTCCCGCGCTACTCTGCATAAAAAAAGGAAAGTGCAGCAGCTTGTACACTGTCCTGTGTGAGATCTATGTGCCCCAGCATCCTGCTCTGTGTCCCTCTATGTGCCCCAGCATCCTGCTCTGTGTCCCTCTATGTGCCCCAGCATCCTGCTCTGTGTCCCTCTATGTGCCCCAGTATCCTGCTCTGTGTCCCTCTATGTGCCCCAGCATCCTGCTCTGTGTCCCTCTATGTTCCCCAGTATCCTGCTCTGTGTCCCTCTATGTGCCCCAGCATGCTGCTCTGTGCCCCTCTATGTGCCCCAGCATCCTGCTCTGTGCCCCTCTATGTGCCCCAGCATCCTGCTCTGTGTCCCTCTATGTGCCCCAGCATCCTGCTCTGTGCCCCTCTATATGCCCCAGCATCCTGCTCTGTGCCACTATATGTGCCCCA
This sequence comes from Rana muscosa, assembly GCA_029206835.1. NCBI lineage: Eukaryota > Metazoa > Chordata > Amphibia > Anura > Ranidae > Rana > Rana muscosa. The sequence continues at coordinate 1,059,649,964 of CM055122.1, read as the reverse complement.
GCATCCTGCTCTGTGCCCCTATATGTTCCCCAGCATCCTGCCCTGTGCCCCTCTATGTGCCCCAGCATCCTGCTCTGTGCCACTATATGTGCCCCAGCATCCTGCTCTGTGTCCCTCTATGTGCCCCAGCATCCAGCTCTGTGTCCCTCTATGTGCCCCAGCATCCTGCTCTGTGTCCCTCTATGTGCCCCAGCATCCTGCTCTGTGCATCTCTATGTGCCCCAGCATCCTGCTCTGTGTCCCTCTATGTGCCCCAGTATCCTGCTCTGTGTCCCTCTATGTGCCCCAGTATCCTGCTCTGTGTCCCTCTATGTGCCCCAGCATGCTGCTCTGTGCCCCTCTATGTGCCCCAGCATCCTGCTCTGTGTCCCTCTATGTGCCCCAGTATCCTGCTCTGTGTCCCTCTATGTGCCCCAGCATGCTGCTCTGTGCCCCTCTATGTGCCCCAGCATCCTGCTCTGTGCCCCTCTATGTGCCCCAGCATCCTGCTCTGTGTCCCTCTATGTGCCCCAGCATCCTGCTCTGTGCCCCTCTATATGCCCCAGCATCCTGCTCTGTGCCACTATATGTGCCCCAGCATCCTGCTCTGTGCCACTATATGTGCCCCAGCATCCTGCTCTGTGCCCCTATATGTGCCCCAGCATCCTGCCCTGTGCCCCTCTATGTGCCCCAGCATCCTGCTCTGTGCCACTATATGTGCCCCAGCATCCTGCTCTGTGTCCCTCTATGTGCCCCAGCATCCAGCTCTGTGTCCATCTATGTGCCCCAGCATCCTGCTCTGTGTCCCTCTATGTGCCCCAGCTTCCTGCTCTGTGCCCCTCTATGTGCCCCAGCATCCTGCTCTGTGCCCCTCTATGTGCCCCAGCATCCTACTCTGTGCCCCTCTATGTGCCCCAGCATCCTGCTCTGTGCCACTATATGTGCCCCAGCATCCTGCTCTGTGTCCCTCTATGTGCCCCAGCATCCAGCTCTGTGTCCCTCTATGTGCCCCAGCATCCTGCCCTGTGTCCCTCTATGTGCCCCAGCATCCTGCTCTGTGCCCCTCTATGTGCCCCAGCATCCTGCTCTGTGCCCCTCTATGTTCCCCAGGATCCTGCTCTGTGCCCCTCTATGTGCCCCAGCATCCTGCTCTGTGCCCCTCTATGTGCCCCAGCATCCTGCTCTGTGCCCCTCTATGTGCCCCAGCATCCTGCTCTGTGCCCCTCTATGTGCCCCAGCATCCTACTCTGTGCCCCTCTATGTGCCCCAGCATCCTGCTCTGTGCCACTATATGTGCCCCAGCATCCTGCTCTGTGTCCCTCTATGTGCCCCAGCATCCAGCTCTGTGTCCCTCTATGTGCCCCAGCATCCTGCTCTGTGTCCCTCTATGTGCCCCAGCATCCTGCTCTGTGCCCCTCTATGTGCCCCAGCATCCTGCTCTGTGCCCCTCTATGTTCCCCAGGATCCTGCTCTGTGCCCCTCTATGTGCCCCAGCATCCTGCTCTGTGCCCCTCTATGTGCCCCAGCATCCTGCTCTGTGCCCCTCTATGTGCCCCAGCATCCTGCTCTGTGCCCCTCTATGTGCCCCAGCATCCTGCTCTGTGCCCCTCTATGTGCCCCAGCATCCTACTCTGTGCCCCTCTATGTGCCCCAGCATCCTGCTCTGTGCCACTATATGTGCCCCAGCATCCTGCTCTGTGTCCCTCTATGTGCCCCAGCATCCTGCTCTGTGCCCCTCTATGTGCCCCAGCATCCTGCTCTGTGTCCCTCTATGTGCCCCAGCATCCTGCTCTGTGCCCCTCTATGTGCCCCAGCATCCTGCTCTGTGCCCCTCTATGTGCCCCAGCATCCTGCTCTGTGCCCCTCTATGTGCCCCAGCATCCTGCTCTGTGCCCCTCTATGTGCCCCAGCATCCTGCTCTGAGCCACTATATGTGCCCCAGCATCCTGCTCTGTGCCCCTCTATGTGCCCCAGCATCCTGCTCTGTGTCCCTCTATGTGCCCCAGCATCCTGCTTTGTACCCCAGCATCCTGCTCTGTGCCCCTCTATGTGCCCCAGCATCCTGCTCTGTGCCCCTCTATGTGCCCCAGCATCCTGCTCTGTGCCCCTCTATGTGCCCCAGCATCCTGCTCTGTGCCCCTCTATGTGCCCCAGCATCCTGCTCTGAGCCACTATATGTGCCCCAGCATCCTGCTCTGTGCCCCTCTATGTGCCCCAGCATCCTGCTCTGTGTCCCTCTATGTGCCCCAGCATCCTGCTTTGTGCCCCAGCATCCTGCTCTGTGCCCCTCTATGTGCCCCAGCATCCTGCTCTGTGCCCCTCTATGTGCCCCAGCATCCTTCTCTGTGCCCCTCTATGTGCCCCAGCATCCTGCTCTGTGCCCCTCTATGTGCCCCAGCATCCTGCTCTGTGCCCCTCTATGTGCCCCAGCATCCTACTCTGTGCCCCTCTATGTGCCCCAGCATCCTGCTCTGTGCCACTATATGTGCCCCAGCATCCTGCTCTGTGTCCCTCTATGTGCCCCAGCATCCTGCTCTGTGCCCCTCTATGTGCCCCAGCATCCTGCTCTGTGTCCCTCTATGTGCCCCAGCATCCTGCTCTGTGCCCCTCTATGTGCCCCAGCATCCTGCTCTGTGCCCCTCTATGTGCCCCAGCATCCTGCTCTGTGCCCCTCTATGTGCCCCAGCATCCTGCTCTGTGCCCCTCTATGTGCCCCAGCATCCTGCTCTGAGCCACTATATGTGCCCCAGCATCCTGCTCTGTGCCCCTCTATGTGCCCCAGCATCCTGCTCTGTGTCCCTCTATGTGCCCCAGCATCCTGCTTTGTACCCCAGCATCCTGCTCTGTGCCCCTCTATGTGCCCCAGCATCCTGCTCTGTGCCTCTCTATGTGCCCCAGCATCCTGCTCTGTGCCCCTCTATGTGCCCCAGCATCCTGCTCTGTGCCCCTCTATGTGCCCCAGCATCCTGCTCTGAGCCACTATATGTGCCCCAGCATCCTGCTCTGTGCCCCTCTATGTGCCCCAGCATCCTGCTCTGTGTCCCTCTATGTGCCCCAGCATCCTGCTTTGTGCCCCAGCATCCTGCTCTGTGCCCCTCTATGTGCCCCAGCATCCTGCTCTGTGCCCCTCTATGTGCCCCAGCATCCTTCTCTGTGCCCCTCTATGTGCCCCAGCATCCTGCTCTGTGTCCCTCTATGTGCCCCAGCATCATGCTCTGTGCCCCAAAGCCCTGAACGCTGCCCCATGCCCTATAGTCTGCCCATGCCCTGCTGTCTGCCCCCATGCCTTGCTCTTTTCCCCCATTCTCTGATGTGTGCCCCCATGCCCTGCTGAATGCCCCATGCTCTGTTCTGTGCCCACATGCCCTGATGTCTACCCCATGCCCTGCTGAATGCCCCATGCTCTGCTCTGTGCCCCCATGCCCTGATGTCTACCCCATGCCCTGATGATTGCCCCATGCCCTGCTCTGTGCCCCATGCCCAGCTGTCTGCCCCATGCCCTGCTGTCTGCCGCCATGCCCTGCTGCCTGCCCCCATGCCCTGCTGTGTGCACTGTGATATGCCCTACTGTGTGCCCCATGATGTGCTCTAATGTGTGCAATTGTGGTGTGCCCCATGATGTGTCATACTGTGTGCCCCATGCCCTACTATGTGCCCCACTGTGTGCCCAATTCCCTCCTGTGGGCCTTGTGATGTGTCCTGAGCCCTACTGTATGCCCCATGATGTGCCCTGTACCCTGCTGTGTGCCCCTTGATGCATCATTCAGTGCCCCGTAGTGTGCATCATACTGTGCCCTATATGATCCCTCTTGCTCCATGTAATATCCCCTGCTGTGCCCCATAATGTATCCTCTTGCCCCCATGTAATATGCCCTGCTATGCCTCATAATGTGCCCTGCTGTGCCCCATAATATGAGATTTTATCCCTCCTAATTTGCTCTGCTGTGCCCCTAATTTGCCCTCATGCCCCCATGTAATATGCCCTGCTGTGTCCCATTATGTGCCATATTGTCCCCATGTAATATGCCCCATAATGTGCTCTGTTGTGCCCCATAATGTGCCCTCATGCCCCTATGTAATATACTCTGCTGTACCCCATAATGTGCCCTCCTGCCCCATGTAATGTTTCATGCTGTGCCCCACTGCCTACCCCCATGTAATGTGCCCTATTATGTTCCCTGCTGCCCCCCCCCCATGTAATGTGTCCTACTGGCCTGGGCCCCCCCCAACCTGTAATGTTCCCTGGTGTGCCCCATATTGTTCCCTGCTGCTCTTCATTTAGTGTGCCCTCCTGCCCTCCACACACACATATTGTGTCCTCCTTACCCCCTGTGCTATGACCTGCTGACTTCTATACTTTGCCATGATTCCCCCATGCTCTGCCCTGCTGCCCCATGTGTACTGTGCTTGCTTGACATCCAATGCACTGCCCTGCTGCCCCCTGTGCACTGTTTATCTCAGGTTCAACCTAGAATTGAGGCGTCCACGCAGTGCAAGCTGGGGGGTGGGGCTTTGTGTGGGTGTGGCTAGAGTGTGGGCGGGACACAGGGGGCCCCATGATCTCCTGTTGCCCGGGGGCCCCATGAGTTGTCAGTCCGCCCCTGGGTGCGCCCCTTCCTTTTATTTTTGCTGTGTACATAGAAACCTTGAGCTTTATGAACTAGAGGACTGGAAATAGCAAATGTGTGCAGGAGCATGCAAAACTCAGAGGTGAGCAGGAACAGAGTCAGAACTTATGGTAGGGAGATCTTTCCTAAATATGACTAAAATTATACTGGCTTTTTTTTTTTTAGAAAGGTAGACGTGTATTTACAACACAAACAACACCTTCACATATAGGGGCACAAGAGATAGGGACATAAGAGATAAACACTATTGACACACTTAACTGAATGTACGGTAATTGGGTACGGTACTCGTAATCACTTTTTATTTATTTTTTTAGGTGGGAAAAAGGGGGGACAAAAAGGGAAAGAAAGAGGGAAGGGATTTTTTTTTCTTTTGTTTTGGGGGGTTACACGGAACTCACTATTAAAGGGGGAGTGGGTGGGAGTAGAAGAGGTTTGGAGCGGGGCTAAGGGGGGGTTGTTTTTTGTTTTTTGGGGTTTTTGATGTTGTGTGATGTGGGTTATTTTTTTTTGTTTAGTTGGGAGGAGGCCTCTCCCACAGGGCCCCCCTGTATTCTCAGCACCCTAACTAAAGAGGTATACAGCATTGTACCCACTGTCCTTTCTTACTTATTATACTTTCTAAACTGGGGTTCAATTATTTAGTTATTTAGTCATGGTAATTTTTTTTTTATTAATTTTTTGTCCCTATTTTAGGGTACAGTACTTATAATATGGTTAATATCGTGCATAGAAGGGAAACTGTAACATGTTTAAATGTATCAATATATATATATTAGAAGAGAAGTTGTTTGTAATAGGGCAGATAATTTTGATTTGATCAGCGGGGAGAGAGAGGGAGGGATCTCACCCGCACATTCTTGACCGTACCCCCACTTAGGAAGGCACTCACTTAAGTGGTAAATTGAATGTGAGTGCATAAAATTTCCAATTTGAATCCCCCTACTCTTGAAAGGGGGATACGGGGGTGATCTTACCCACCGTAACACATTAGGGTGGTTAGAACCATTTTGGTTTTTCCTTTTTTTTTTTTTTTTTCCGGATCGGCAGGGGAGATGGAGGTATTGAGAGTTATCTCCCTAAATGCCAAGGGGCTCAATACGCCAGAAAAAAGGAGGATGCTCCTTCAAGATTTGAAGCGTTTATAGTCGGATGTGGCATATATTCAAGAAACGCATTTTAGAGAGGGTGAAGCACCAATTTTGAAGAATAATCTCTATCCCCTTGCATACCATGCCTTTAATAGGGCAAGTAAATCCAGAGGGGTGTCTATACTAATAGCAAGACGAGTACATTGGAAATTAATAGACAAAAGAACAGACATTGAGGGCAGATTTTTGTTTCTTAAAGGCACGATTGATGGTATTAAAGTGACTTTGGCTACGATCTATGCTCCCAATATTAACCAAGATCAATTTATTTGCTCCACCCTTAATAAACTTATGAAATTTACAGAAGGGAAATTACTTTTGGGGGAAGATTTTAATCTTCCCCTAGATCCAAAGGTGGACACTTCAGCGAGAATATCCTCGGTCGCCAAAGGCCCTCGCAAGCGGGTCTTGCAGACCCTCCATAATTATCAACTTATCGATGCCTGGAGAGTCTATCATCCAGATGAAAGGGACTACACCATTTACTCAACCCCACATAAGGGGTACTCTCGAATTTACCTATTTATTATCCCACACATTATGTTAATGGAGATTAAAGAAATAGAGATAGGGAGTATCACATGGTCTGACCATGCCCCGATTACCTTGACACTGATTATGAATAAATACTCAGAGGGTAAGATGAGACAGTGGCGACTGAACGAGAGCCTGCTTGAGGATGAGGCAACGGTTGAAGAGGTAATGAGAGAATTGCAATATTATTTTCAATATAACTCTATACCAGAGACAGATGCAGGGATAACATGGGAGGCGCATAAAACCATAATAAGAGGGATCCTTATTAAGCATGGCTCTAGGATAAGGAAGGACAGGGAAAAGCAACTGAATAAATTACTCACAGACATACAAGTACTGGAGACCAAACATAAACAGAATGCGGGAATGCGGGAGAGAGGGAGCTCTTAGCCCTCCGCAGACAAGTGACAGATTTATTGCATTATAGAGCTAAGGCAGCAGTACAGAGATGTCGGAGATATTATTATGAATCAGGAGACAAATGTGGACGAATATTGGCTAGAGCTTTACAAGAACAGAAAACACAATCTTATATTCCCTACTTGGTGGACTCGAGGGGGAGCAAGATACACTCAGATTGCTATGACTTTTCGTAAGTTTTACCAGTCTCTGTATAATCTACCCACCAGATCGCAATCCCAAAATAATATAGAGGAATATATTTCCTCGTCGGGTATTCCCCAGTTATCAGAGCAGATCAGAAAAGATATGGAAGCGGCTATTACATTAGAGGAACTGCAAGAGGCCATTAGGTCAGCTAAACCAGGTAAAGCCCCGGGTCCAGACGGATTTACATATAAATATTATCAGAAATTTTTTCCCCACCTGGGTAAACAGATGGTACAAATATTCAATGCAATAGGACAGGGGACATGATTTACATCAGAAACGTTGAAATCACACATTACTCTTATACCGAAGGAGGATAAGGATCCATCAGCATGTGGCAGTTATCGCCCTATTTCGCTATTAAATGTAGATCTCAAAATATTTACAAAAATCTTGACCACACGTATCCAACCACATCTAACAGCATTAATACACCTAGATCAGGTAGGCTTTATACCAAGTCGAGAGGCCCAAGATGATACCATTAAAACCTTGAACCTTATCCATATAGCCGGCCTTTCCAACATGCCAACTGTGTTTCTAGGAACGGATGCCGAAAAGGCATTCGACCGGGTTAGCTGGCCCTTTTTGTTTTCAGTTTTACGATACGTGGGTATGGGGGAGAGGATGGTTGGATGGATATCGAGTCTATATACAAGACCAGAGGCACAAATTAAAGTAAATGGACACATGTCTGATTCCTTTTTATATCTAACGGCACCCGTCAAGGGTGCCCCTTATCACCCCTCCTTTTTGCTCTCTCGCTGGAACCCCTTCTCTGCAAAGTAAGGCAAAAACCGGACATCTCTGGGATAAGAACTGGAGATACATATTATAAGGTCTCCGCGTATGCGGATGACCTTCTGTTTTCCCTGACAAAGCCTGCAATATCAATGCCGAATCTGATGGGAGAATTGGATCAATATGGCGCTTTATCCAATTTAAAAATCAACATGACAAAATCAGAAGCAATGGGGGTATCTATTTCATGAATACAAATCAGTGCCCTGAAAGTAAATTTTAAATTTAGATGGACCTCGACGGCTCTTAAATATTTGGGCACGTATATGTCACCTAAATTGGACCAAATCTTTATGTTGAATTTTCTACCATTATTAAGCAGAGTGAAAACTCTATTGGCTAAATGGGACAAGGGTACCCTCTCGTGGTTTGGTAGATGTAACATAATAAAAATGTAAATGGTGAGATTAATAGACTGGTGCAGGCATACAAGCCTCAAAATATGGCCAAAGATCGAGCAATCACAGTGCAGGGTCCCATTGTGTCGGGCGGTTTGGTGCTTTAGAGACCTTAGTTCTGACCACAAAAAGCACCCAACCTTGGGCCCTACCCTGCAGATCTGTTCTCGAATATGCTCCACTACCGTACTATCATCCAACTCCCCCCTGTACCCCATTGTGGGGAACCCACACTTCCCCCCGGGACTACAGGAGGGCCCATTGAGAAGACTCTTAGCCCACGTTCACACTGGGGCTGCGGGAGTGAAGCCTGCGAGTTCAGCTGAACTCGCACGATTTCACTCCCGCTGGCAGTCCCGATTTCGGCCGCGATTTTAAAGACATCTGAAACAGATGTCAATGTAAATCGCGGCTGAAATCGCAAAAAGTAGTACAAAAACGACTTTTTGTAATCGGTGCAGCGCCGCAGATGCGGCGTCGCACGATTAGGACGGTGCCATTGGCCGCAATTTGCGGCAAATTTCACCGATTTGACATGCGATTTGACATGTCAAATCGCATGTCAAATCGTACCAGTGTGAACCAGGGCTAAGACTCACAGATTTTCAGGCTTCGCACTTTGTGCAAGTAATGACGGGTAATTGGCCCTCACTGATGGAATTAACCTCATCTAATGATCGTTTCGGACTGGATTTTTGGAGTGGAGCACAATTGAGACATTTTTTCAATATTCTTCCAACTCCGGAGGGATTTTTAAGACCATTGACCCCTTTAGAAAAGCTGTGTGAGGAGACAGGTCCTTGTTATCATACACTCTCGAAAATATATGGACTATTGATTGCTCCTTCAGAGGACTATGTTCCTCCATATATAAGGAAGTGGGAAATGACATTGGACAGGACATTTACTCAGGCACAACATAGGCAGATTATAAATCTTGCGTTAAAATCTTCTATATGTACTAGGGCCCAAGAAACCAATTTTAAAATCATGACAAGATGGTATCGAACACCCTCATTGCTTAATAAATATTTGCTGGAGATCCCAGACAAATGTTGGAGATGCCAGGAAGAAAAAGGGACATTACTTCATGTCTTCTGGTCGTGCTCAAAGCTGCTGCATTTCTGGAGGGAGGTACACCAGATAGCACAGAAATTCACTGATTATAACCACCCAGAAGATCCGGCTTTATTCTTGCTGCACGTATCCAAAATACCGGGGAAAACATACAGTGAATCAAGTTTACGCCATCTTATCAATGGGGCTAGAGCGTGCATTGCTCGGCAGTGGAGAGACACAAAACCTCCAACAATCTTCTCATGGTTCATACGAATTGAAGAAGTAAATAGGATGGAGGATTTGACACTATCATGTCAAAACCGACATGAGATCTACTCTGAAACCTGGGCACAATGGAACATATTTAAATACTCGGAAGAAGGGAAGTCCCTTTTTGAAATTTGAGATGAGGAAAAAGTGGGGGGTGAGGGGAGAGCTCTGGCTCCTCTACCTCCCTGCCGACTGGAGATAAATATTTTCTGGATGGGGTGTTTTTTTTTGTTTGAGTTAATATGAGTTAATTGGAGTTTTTTTTTAAAAAGGGGGGGGGGAAGTCCGGGTATTTAGGAGGGGAAGAACCAAAGGAGAGGGAATATTTCAATATAACTAGTGTGAGGGGGTTAGCTCAGCAGTGGGTGTGTGTGACCCCCTGGATGGGTTCACCACACAAAAACAGGCACAGCAGACAGTGGTAGGAGAAAACAAAAGGGTGTTGTTTTTTTTTAACTATATACCGACAAAAAAATACAGCAAAAACAAAAGAAACATGAAAAGAAATCCTGGTCAACTTGACCGCTCACTACACACGTTGGTGTCCCTAACAACTGGGTATAGCTTTGTGCTGTCCCAGTCCCTAGCTCCCTGCTTTTAGAAGTTCTGAGCAATAACCACGCAGGCTTTGGCTCACCGCACAGAGATCACACTCCCCAGACTATCCACACAGATCTGGTTCCAGGTTGGAGCATCTCCCTTAGCATGCTGGGAGTTCTTGTAGAGGCCCTAATGAGCCCACTTACTTCAGCTGGGCTCATTAACTCTTCCCCTGCAAGACTCCCAGCACTCTCCCTAGTGGTATAAATCGGCATAAAGCCTGAATCTAGGACATATATACCTTCCATCCTGGATGCAACCTGGTGATTTTACCTGCCTGCTGTCACACTAGGTATATGTTGAATTTAAGAAAAGAGGAAGATTGTATAATGAATAGACCCGGTGGGTACTCATTGGTTTGAACTGAATCAGTAAATTTATTATTTGTCATTTCTCTTGTATGCTGGATAAAGCAGATAAATAAATAAAGAAATTGGAAAAAAAAATTATAACTGCCATATGACTGCAAAAGTTCACTGTCATCCTCCCTAAACACACTTGACCCCCACCTCACTACACACAGAATCAGGCCCTGACCCCTACAACCTTGCCAATCAAATGACACCAGAAGTCTCAAAAAAATGTAGCCGAGCTCTTGAGTGCCTGTGGCGTAAGACTAATGCCGCGTACACACGGTCGGAATTTCTGATGGAAAAAGTCTGACAGAATATTTTCATTGGATATTCCGACCGTGTGTATGCCCCATCGGACTTTTTCGGAAATTCCGTTCGCCTGTATGGAGAAAAAAACACGCATGCTCGGAAGCATTGAACTTCATTTTTCTCGGCTTGTCGTAGTGTTGTACGTCACCGCGTTTTGGACGGTCGGAATTTGGTGTGTCCGTGTGTATGCAAGACAGCTTGAGCGGAATTCCGTCAGAAAAACCCGTTATTCCGATGGAAAAACCGGTCGTGTGTACATGGCATAAGTCTCAGAAAGATTTCAACCAATATAAATCTGCGCTCCAAAAATTATATTCCTGCCTCCACAATGCCCAATACCATAGATGAGCTTGCTAAAACGTTTTCTTTTTTTTTTAAATCGCATAACACTGTTTATTTCTTTAAAAAAAAAAAAAAAATCACACAGTATGCACACAAATGGCCAGGCGCCCTCCCTGCCACCAGAAACGATCCGCCGCCAACAATGCAATGCACCGCGACCGCTCCGCACCACGCCCCCAACTGTACATCGAAGCCAGCGCGCGCCCCACTTGGCGGAAGTGGTGCAGTGCTGTGGATCTGCGCCCCTACTCGTTTTGTCACCAGAAAGCGTGGAAGGCACGCCGACCCCGACACACGACCGGAGACACAGAGCGGCCACAGCACACCACACCGCTGACCACAGACAACTCCCGATGACGGGGGAGGCACCCAACCATGTGAGCGCACACCACGCAATTTTTTTTCTTTTAAATCAAAGTCTTTTTATTGAGCAAAAGAGACAATAAATGCATAAGGATATTGTGACAATCGTCAAATACAGCTTACATTATCTCTTAACAGTATTGTATAGCAAAATTCCTTAGTGGTGTAAACATAAACTTGAGACGTCATAATCGGTACCAATAACAGTCGGTCGCTTCAAGGTGATAGTACTCTATGTCACTTGGGGTCCCGCCCCCACCCACCATGCATATTTCCCAGTGGTCCACAGATAAAACACAGAAGGAACAAGCTATACCTTGTCTAATTATACATAAGTTTCAGAGGCCTTGAGCCACCTGTCCCACACTTTTTCGTATTTGGAGGGGCATCCTCTATGGGAGTATATCAATTTCTTGTAGGGTAAGACTGCGTTGACCTCCGCAATCCAGTGAGAAACATTCAGAGGATTGGGTCTCATCCACACTCTAGCAATAACTTTGCGCGCAGAGATGAGTGTTTCATGTAGAAATAGCTTGGTGAATTTATTGAAGTCTGGGTCCGGGAAGATTCCTAGAAGACACGGCTTTGGCTGGAGTGTTATGGGGGATCCCATCGTGTCATGTAGGAATCTTACCACTTGGGACCAGAAAGTCTGTATTTTGGGGCATTTCCACAAAAGATGGAAAAAAGTGCCCGCTTCTTGATTACACATAGGGCAAACACTGGAGAAATTGCTTTTATATTTTGAAATTCTCAATGGTGTGAGATATGTTCTATGTGTTATGAAAATTTGAGTTAATCGGTGAGACCAGTTTTCACGTGTCAAGGGCATCACTCCACTCGTCATCCTCAATGGGGCCTATCTCTCCCTCCCACCTAGTCTTCAGGGCATACACCGCCACAGTTGCCTGAGGAAGCGATAGCATAATATAAAAGTGAGAAATTAGCTTCTTAGGGTCTGGGTACTTTATTGCCTTCATCAAAGAGTTGTTGCCTACAGAGAGGTCATCTAAGGGGAATTGTGTACGGAAAGCATGACAAAGTTGTATGTATCTAAAATACATTCGATTAGTTAGTGAAATTCTGTTCTCAGACGATCGTAGGATTTTAATTTTCCATCAGAGGTGATATAAGACAAATAGAATATTCCCTTTGAGCTCCATAGTCCACTTTCTGGGATTAAAATGAATTCAGGAAGGGCCACATTGTGCCATAGGGGAGTGAAGCCGTGCAGGTACGGCAGGTGTAGTTTGCCTGAGGCTATAGTCCACACTTTTCTATACTGATACAGAAGAGACTTACGGTCAGCCGGTCCACCCTTCCTCTCCGCCCTCCCAGTTATCGCTATCATGGAGTCCAAGGTTGGTTGAGACCATTTTGGACACAGGAAAGGGAGGAACCTGTCCCTGTCTATTTTGTCAATGTGGAAGATTTGCGATAGTTGGGCTGCAAGGTAATACAGGTTAAAATTGGGCAGAGACATTCCTGCAAGGTCAGTGGGGTTTTTAAGTTTGTGCCACGGGAGTTTGTGTCTATTGTTGCCCCAAATGAATGGTTTCAGGAGAGCTTCTATGGATTTGAAAAGCTTAAGCACTGAATACACAGGGGAGTGTCAGAGCATATATAAGATTTTTGGCAGCAGAATCATTTTAATGAGATTTATGCGACCCATGACACCCAGTGGCAGGCGAGCCCACACCTGCGTCCTATGCTTAAGCATGTCAGATAATGGTATTATGTTGAGTGAGACATAGTCAGCCGGTTCTCTGGTGGTATGGATTCCTAAGTATTTGATACAGCTCATCCTTTGCAGGGGGAGCAGGGCCTTATCTCTAGGTGGTGGAAAACTGTCCAGGGGAAGTATCTGGGACTTGTTCCAGTTAATCCGCAGTCCAGAGAAGGCGCCAAACCTTTCTATTAAGGCTAAAGCTATTGGCAGGGAATTACCGGAGTCGTCTAGGTACAGAAGGGTGTCATCTGCATAGGTGCTCATTTTTTCCACTACCCCTGCCTTGTGCAATCCCACTATCCCTGTGTGAGCTCGAATTGCTATGGCGAGTGGCTCTGCCGCCAGTGCATACAGCAGTGGAGACAGGGGACACCCCTGCCTAGTACCCCTGGACAAAGAGAACTGATCCGAGGGTCAGCCATTGGCCAGAACCCTGGCCACCGGACTCTGATAGAGAAGCTGAACCCATTTTATAAATCTGGGCCCTAATCCAAACCTGCCCAAACACGTCCATAGGTAACACCACTCCACGCAATCAAATGCCTTGGCGGTGTCCAAGGCAACTATCATCCTGGACCCCGGATTATCGTGAGCAGTCTGGAGATTAATAATAATGCCTGGCATGAAGCCCGCCTGGTCTTCATGGATCAGCAAGAGAATAACCTTATTAAGGCGTATGGCAAGCACCTTTGCAAGTATCTTGACATCCACCTGGAGTAGGGAGATGGGGCGATAGGATTCCGGGAGATGTGGGTCCTTACCGGGTTTGGGTATTAGCACTATGGTGGCCTCTCTCATAGAGGCCAGCAGGTCGGAAGTTTCAAATATGGAATTGTACAGCGCAAGCAGCTTGGGAACCAGCAGATCCGAGTATGCGGAGTAAAACTCCACAGGAAGACCGTCCGAACCCGGGGCTTTAGAGTTAGGGAATTTGGCTATAGCTTTTAAAATCTCCTCCCGTGTCAGAGGCTCCTCTAATTCCTGTGTCTGTTCTGCAGACAACTGAGGGATCTGTATCTCAGCCAGGAAGGACTCCATAAGAGAGAGGTCATCCGAAACAGTAGTGGCATACAATGAGGTGAAGAAGTCACGGAACATCGTCGTTGTCTGGGGAGCGGAGGGTTATCACCATAGGGGGCCTCTCCTCGCTATGCACACGATAGGCCAGTAACTTCCCTGCTCTCTCGCCATGCTCAAATGACCTCTGTCTAAGAAGAAAAAAGTTTTTGCTTGGACTTTTCATAGTGCAACTGGTCTAGAGCCTTCGAGCATAGTTTAAGGCTGCCTGCCTTTTCAGCCGTGGGATCGTCAACGAATTCCCTCTCCGCGGTCAATAAGTTAGTCGTCGCTGCGTCAAGTGCTACAGTGGAGGACTGTTTCAGTCTGTTAATGCGAGTAGTGAGAGTCAAACAAGCATGTATCTTAAACGCTTCCCACACTATCTGCGGCTGTGCTTAGTCCTCATTAATCTCAAAATATTGCTCCCAATCGGTCACAAGATCATCATCCTCCGGCAACAAAGTTAACCAAAAGAGGTTCAACCGCTATGATGTCGGTGGGCGGGCATATGGCAGGGAAAGTTTAGCCCAGTAGGGGCAGTGATCAGAGAGTGATCTTGGGGAAAAGCCCACATCAGTCAGTCTAGGGAGAAGTGACCTGGAGAGGAGTATAAGATCTATATGGGACATAGAATGGTGAGATGCAGAGAAGCAGGAGTATGCCCGCTCCGCAGGGTGCCTGAATCTCCACATATCCACCAGGTTAAAGTCACTAAGAAGGTGTGCAAATCTCGTCGGGTGGGTGGATATCAAAGAGTGCGAGGGTCCAGTCATTCTATCAAGGGCTGTATCTAACACATTGTTGAAGTCACCTAGCCAAATAGCTGGCACAGCGGGGTGCATTGTCATAAAGTTAAGTCCCTCGGTCAAAACATTGAATTGGAACGGTGGCGGTACATAGAATGCTAGTCGGAGCACCATATCCCCATGCAACTTGGCGTTTAGGAATATGTACCTACTCAATGGGTCTATTACCGAATCCTGGAGCTCAAAGTGTGTAGTTTTAGCAATCAGCAGGGATACTCCTCTAGAGTGAGTGGTGTAAACAGAGTGGTAGGACCCTTAGCGTGCATTTCCACCAGGGCCGTCACGTCCGCCCTCAACTTTTTATGTTGCCCAAAGACGGCTGACCTCTTGATGGGGTCTCTCACCCCCCTTACATTCCATGTAAGGAATTTTAGTGTGGCCATGGGAGGAGATGAAAATTAGATTAGACTCCAGGATTCAGATCACCCCAAGGGGTCAACACTTTTGGTGACCATCTGGGGGCGGTCCCCAGAAACACACTGACATCAATTGGGTACCAAAGAAAATAAATTTGAGCATAAAGAAAAAGACTGTCTCTAAACATTATACACCCTAAAACGCCCCTCCCCGCCCTGCACTGTCCCCAACTGGTGCCGGCATTAACCCTTAACTGCCAACAGGGCATAAACAGTGTCCAACCTGAGAAGGAAATACAAAGGATTAGCAGAACAAATATGCAGGCTGTATTGGCTGGTAGCACAGCAACTCGCCGTGCGTCCCAACCCAGGTTGCACAGTTTAGAAAATGGGGCGAAACTTCGCTGTGCTACGTGACACATTGCAGGACAGCGCTCACTGTTCGAGGTGAGCTCACTAGCGAGGTAGTTCCCTCCGCCGGCAAGAGAGAACAGTAAAATTATATTCCAGGAGTAAATAAGAACAGTAGTCTGACCCTATGTCGGGTATACATAACAATAGAGGTACTCTATGGGGTGTAGAACATATGGTTGGATGTGGCGGATATGCCGCCTGGCAGGTCTCCCTATGCATCAATAGAGAAAATAGCTCCGGCCCTGGGATAGTGACCAGTATGGGCCTGAGCACACAGAAATAGTACACGGCTCAGTCTCTTCAGGCGAAAGGGGCATTAGGATCAGGGAGCAATGTCATTATGCAGTCGTGGGCCCCCCGCCATGCAGGAGATAAAAGGGGATCCACAAAGTTAAGTGTGCATGAAGTAGTGGGGAATGAAGAAAAGGGGAGGCCACCTGAGCACGAACACTTGCATGTGTGTGCTGCTTCAAATCTCCGGGTTAAGGGGCAGTGAAATCAGTGAGCAATGTCAGAATGCAGCCTCATGACTCCTCGCAGAGTCAAGGGCGGTAAGTATCATCAAGAAGGGGAGTATAGGAAAGTTGGAGGCAGAAGCAGACATGAGATTGTAGATATACTTATCTGTGTGCGTCACGCTGTTCAAGCCACGCTATAGCTGCCTCTGGGCCTTCAAAGAAATGAGCTTCACGGGCAGGCGAGCAGGGAACAGCATGGCATATTTCACGTTCTTGATCCGCAGACGGCGTTTTTGCGCTTTCTCTGCACCTCCGCTGAGAAGTCTGGGAAGACGGCGACCATTTTGTTCCCGAATGGGATATTGCCTTTTTCCCTGCTGAGGCGGAGGATGGCATCCCTGTCTCTGAAATTCAAACATTTTGCTATGAAGGTGCGGGGGGTTGCTCCAGCAGGCGGTGGTCTTACAGACATGCGGTGGGCCCGCTCCACAACAAATGCGGGGGAGAAAGACTCCCTCCCATACGTGTCAGCAAGCAGTGTCTCCAGAAATGTTGGGGGGTCTCTCCCCTCCACCCCCTCTGGCAGGCCAATGAATCTGAGGTTACATCTGCGCAGTCTGTTCTCGCTCTTGCTTTTGCAGGAGTTGATTAACTTGGAGCTGCATGGCTTCAGAGGAGGTCTGGAGGGGGGGAATGGAATCCTCCACTTTGCCCAGGCGGGTCTCCGCCTCCGTGACCCTCTCCCTGAGCTTCTGAAAGTCTTGTCTTACCAACGATATGTCCACCTTCACCTCCTCTATGCGAGCTGTGAGGGTGGTCTGACAGGATGTAACAGCATCTTGGCATGCCGCGATTGCTTCCAGCAGTTTAGCCAAGTCTGTACCCCGGGCCGCCTCCTCCCCCTGTGCGGCACCGCCATCTTGGTCTGAGGGGTCTGTCTCCACATGGCAATATTGTGCCAGTTTAGCGGCCGCCGACGTGCTCTTTTTTGGCGGAGACATGGTCTCGGAGGGTGCCCGGTCTGGGGGATGTCAGTACCTGTTGTCTAGCTGCGATCAGGGTCTCAGGATTTCAAGGTAGGATATTTGGCCGGTGGAGCTCAGGTCACCAGCGTCCTATCTCATGCCGCTCCAGGCCACGCTCCGCCTGCTAAACCTTTTTCTAATGCCAACCTAACCACCTTCCCCCTGAACTCTTTTCCCTCACAAATGCTATGGTCACCCTCTGACTCTGACTATCCTACACTCTCTAACTCACATTTTCAAAATTTCTCTCTCTTCTTTCATCTTCCTCAACTCTCTAAACCATGCACTAGTCATCCCCATACTTAAAAAGCCCTTTTTGGACCCCACCAATCTTAACAACCTACAGGCCATCTCCTTACTCCCCTTTTCCTCCATTTTCTTTGAATGAACCTTCTTGATCACCTTCAGTGTGGATTTTGTCCTCAACACTCACAAAGATCTACTAATGGCTAAAACCAATGGGCACTATTCTGTACTCCACTTATCTCCACTGCTTTGGTCTCCGCGATTGTACTCTTTACTAGTTCTCATCATTCACAGCTTGGCTTCCGCCTCTCCTCTCCTCTCCGCTTCTTTTCTCCATCAGGGTACCCCAAGGTATTGTTCTTGGACCTCTCCTATTCTCAATCTACACCTCCTCCCTGGGTCAGCTGATAGCATCCCATGACTTTCAATACTTTCAATGCCATTTCTACGCTGATGACACCCAAATCTATCGCTCTACTCTTCAGCTCACTCTGACCTGGGAAAAGTATGTGGGCTGCTCAGGCTCGATAGGGAGGGGGTATGTAGACAGTGCATCCACAGCTGCTGCTAGAGTTCTGACAGGGGCTGGAGCCTGTCTTGGCTCCTGAAAAAGTTCAAGAAAGAAAGAGTAACCCCTGGAATTCACACATGATGTCCTACTGCAATGAATGGAGTGGCAACCTCAGCCTGGACTCCGACCAGGCCACGCCCCCAACACATTTCACTCCGCCACCCAGAGCTTAGTCATGGGGGTACACCTCAGCTTACTCTGTTAGTCTCCACACGCATCACTAATTTACTAACAGACATATCAGTCTGGATGGCACACCACTTCCTCAAACTCAATCTATCCAAAACTGAGCTCATAATATTTCCTCCACCATGTGCCTCTTTCCCTGACTTCTCTGTCAAGCTCGATGGCACAACTATCAACCCGTCCCCAAAAGCCAAGGTGCTAGGTGTTGTGCTGGACTCTGAACTACCATTTAGGCCCCACATCCAATCACTGTCCAAAGCTTGCCGCCTCAATCTGTGCAACATCTCCAACATACACCCCTTCCTAACCTATTATAAACCCCAAAGCTTCTAATTCACTCCCTGGTCATCTCTCGCCTCAACTACTGCAATTCCTTCCTCATTATTTTACCTTTACATAGTCTTTCCCCCCTTCAGTCAATTATGAATGCTGCTGCCAAACTCATCCACCTTACCAACCATTCAGAATCTGCTATTTATTTCTGCCAATCCCTCCACTGGCTTCCTTGCACCCAACAAATACATTTCAAATACTAACAACAACTTACAAATCCATCCACAACTCGAACCCCAGCTACATCACTAACCTAGTCTCAAAATACTAACCAAATCATTCTCTTCATTCCTCCCAAGACATTCTGCTCCCCATGCCTGCCTCCAGGACTTTTCCTGAGCCTCTCCCATCCTATAGAACTCCCTACCCCAATCTGTCCGACTATCTCCTATCTCATACTCTGCCCACTTTTAGGCGATTTCTGAAAATCCTTCTCTTCATAGAAGCCTATCCTGCCCCAACCTAACAACTGTACTTTTATTTTCTCCATCTGCTCATCCCCCAGAGTTATTACCTTTTGTATCACTTGACCCTCCCTATTAGATTGTAAGCTCCAACAAGCAAGACCTGCTGTATTGAATTGTATTGTAACTGTACTGTCTGCCCTCATGTTGTAAAGTGCTGTGCAAACTGTTGGCACTATATAAATCCTGAATAATAATAATAATAATAATAATAATATGGACTGATTCATTTAAAAGTGCTAAAAAGATAAAGGGAGGAGGTACCTCATAGACAACCAATGTGATAATGTCTTCTGATTGTTTAATCCTTTTCTAGCCTTCTTTATACAGATTACAATTATGAGAGTTTTGGAGGCTCTGGTTAAAGTTGTTCTAAATGCTCAAAGATTTTACCTTCATCCATTCTATGCATGAAGGCATCTCGATCCAGCGATGTGCACGAAAGCCTTGGCTCTCCAGGAACTCTCACTCCTCAATGGCTGAGACATCAGCCATTGCTATCAATAACAGCCAGTGTGCCAATGAGGAGAGTGGCTCTGTTTGTGAATGGACATGAAGAGCCACGGCTTGGGAAAGAGCCTGCTTGGGTGCCCCCAATGCATGCTGATTGCTCTGGGGGCAATCAGCAGGAGGGAGGTGCCAAGAGTGCCGGTGAGGGACCAGAGAAGAGGAGGATCGGGGCTGCTCTGTGCAAAACCACTGACATGTATGTAATGTTTTTATTTTTTAAAGAAAGCCTTTAATATCACGTTTTGTCTTGCACCTTCTTTTCTGCAGTTTTAATGCATAAAGCCCAGTGTTGCAATATTTGGCTTGGGATAGCAATACATGATTTCTATAGGTCTCCTTAACCTTGTTTTAGGTTTCTTTGATGTTTAGATATTAGTAGGCAGCCAAGACAGACTACTATACATTTAGAGGAAATTTATAATAGTGTATTTAGCTGTATTGTTTGCATGACTTTGTTAGTGAAGAAATTGGATATAGGTATAAATTGAAAGTGAGCTGTGCATACAAGTTTCAGCCTTTGGAAATACTTTCATTTTTGGTCTAGATTACATAATTGCTCTAGGAAAGAAATAGCAGCTGAAGCATATGAACAGCCTATGGTGGATGGGGTTTTGGCGTGTGTCCATAAGCACATTGTGTAGTCTTGTAAGCTTTCATTTCAAAGCCCTAAAAAGAAAAGCTGGGTGGTAGAATTTCTGTGTAAACAATATGCTCTGGATATCTCCTGTTCAACTAAATGTGTTCTTCACCTGGACTTTCCTTCTGTGACTATACTACAACATGTGAAAAGTTGAAAAAGTAATCTTTTAATGTTTGGTAAAACAAAATGTTTTTGGTGCGAAGGTACCAATTATTTTGTAAAAACGTAGAAAACCGACATATATATTTGTACCTAATGCAGTCAGAACAATAAAAGTCAGGTTTTTCTGTTACTATTGGTCATGATGTGATATGGTACTAATCTTTATAAACAGACTTTCCTTGACTTACAAGTTATGCTTGGCTATAAGAATGAGCTGAACACATCTCCATTTGGTTGGTGAAGGTTCGGTCGAACTTGTGAAAAATTTGGATGCCAAATTCAAACCCTATTAAAGTCAATGGGAGCTGAATTTGCCAAACCAATTTTTTTGCCATTTTTTTTAAAGAACGCATGGGAGGTTGTACCAATGCAATTTTTTTTTTTTTTTTAATGACTATTTTGCTAGGAGCAGTGAATTTAATATTGCAGGTAGTGCAACATTGAATGCAATCTACTCACTAGGGGGAGAACCACTGGTGGAATCTAGGATGGAAAAGGACCTGGGGGGTCTTAGTAGATGACAGGCTCAGCAAAGGTATGCAATGCCAGGCTGCTGCAAGCAAAGCCAACAGAATATTGTCATGCATTAAAAAGGGGATTCACTCCAGGGATAAAATGATAATTCTCCCACTCTACAAGACTCTGGCCCGGCCACACCTGGAGTATGCCATCCAGTTTTGGGCACCAGTCGTCAGAAGGGATGTGCTGGAGCTGGAGAGAGTCCAGAAAAGGGCAACAAAGCTAATAAAGGGACTTGAGCATCTCAGCTACGGGGAAAGACTGCAAGCACTGAACTTATTTCCTCTGGAGAAGAGACACTTGAAAGGGGATATGATTTAAATGTACAAATACCATATTGGTGGTGACCCCACAATAGGGATAAAACTCCCGTGCAAGGGAAATTAAAAACACACACGGCCATTCACTAAAGAGAAGCAGTTTAACCTTAAACTGCTGTGACAGTAGGAGATGCTGTCACTGTAAAATTGGTAGTTTGGTGGACACAGGGTGTGCACATTGGCTTGGTGTAAGACTGCAGAGCATAGATGTGGACTGTAGAAAACTGCTTTCTCTGCTTTCTCCAGGTTTTGGTATTCCAGCATGGGGCTCTAGAGTTTGGAGATTCCATAGTGTCTTGGGTGTCCCTGGATCTCCAACCCTGTGTCTTTGTAGGTGACCAGCAGGGTGTGTGCTCAGGTGAGCACAGCCCTTATAATGAAGGTATGGGAATACCTCATGGCTCCCAGTTGGAGACTGCTCCATTCTATAGACAGGAGGTCTGTGTATGGGGAGTCAGGGGGGCTGCAGGAGGCAGCCAGAAGGTGTGTGACTGCAAGAGGCAGTAAACGGCCTGAGGACTAAGGCCAGAGCAGAGCTGTGGGCACTAAAGTAAAACCATCCACATTGAAGAACCTATGGTCTGAGGACCAGCATAATGAGCAGAGGTACTGCTAATGAGAGAGCCAGGTGGGCTCGTTTTTTTCATTGTGTGTATTTGCTGGAGAAGAACCCCTGCATGGGAAACCTTTATATTACCGACTTTTATTTGCCTTTTTAACCACTTAACGACCGCTCACTGTATATATACGTCGGCACAATGGCACCGACAGGCACAATCACGTAGAGTGTACGTGATTGCCTTTGTACAGTTGGGGGGTCCGATCGGACCCCCCTTCTGTACAGTGAGCGGTCGGAATTCGTTGGGGAGCGATCCGACATGAGGGGACGGCCGTTCGATTCCGGCCACCCCC
This sequence comes from Rana muscosa, assembly GCA_029206835.1. Classification (NCBI taxonomy): domain Eukaryota; kingdom Metazoa; phylum Chordata; class Amphibia; order Anura; family Ranidae; genus Rana; species Rana muscosa. The sequence goes on along the minus strand of CM055122.1, from coordinate 1,059,627,855 downwards.
CCCCGCGATCGCTCCCGGCGAATGGAAATGCCCCCTCTGTCTGTCGAATGTACACACAGGCAGAGGAAGCAGGAGGAAGTGATGTCATCTCTTGTGCGGCGCTCACATATACCGAGCGCCGTACAAGAGAAGACATCAAGGTTAGTGCACAAACACTACACTAACACCAGCACACATAGGCACATAAATCGCCCCCCCAGGCCCCCCCAGATCACCCCCCAGCCCCCAGTCACAGTGTCACTGATTGCAGTGACCATTTATTTACTGATCACTGCAATCAGTGACATTTGTGACTGTAAAAGTGTCACTACATTTAGTTTTAGGTCCAGTGTAGCCCCCTAACCCCCCCTAATAAAGGTTTAACCCCTTGATCACCCCCCAGATAACCCTTTCACCCCCTATCACCACTGTCGCTAAGCGATCATTTTTCTGATCGATGCCTTAGCGTCGGTGATGCAGATCGGTAGCCAGTATTTTTTTTTTTAGGTTCGCTGCAGGTTTTTATAGCGTCGGGTACCCCCATAAATTATCTAATAAAGGTTTAACCCCCTTGATCGCCCCCCAGGTAACCCTTTCACCCCATATCACCACTGTCGCTAAGCGATAATTTTTCTGATCGCTGTCTTAGCGTCGGTGATGCAGATCAGTAGCCAGTATTTTTTTTTAGGTTCGCCGCAGGTTTTTATAGCGTCAGGTACCCCCATAAATTATCTAATAAAGGTTTAACCCCCTTGATCGCCCCCCAGGTAACCCTTTCACCCCCTATCACCACTGTCGCTAAGCGATAATTTTTCTGATCGCTGTCTTAGCGTCAGTGATGCAGATCGGTAGCCAGTAATTTTTTTTTGGTTCGCCCCAGGTTTTTATAGCGTCAGGTACCCCCATATATTATCTAATAAAGGTTTTAACCCCCTAATTGCCCCTAGTTAACCCTTTCACCAGTGATCATCATATAAGTGTTATGGGTGACGCTGGTTAGTTAGTTTGCTTTTTATAGTGTCAGGGCACCCGCTGTATATAACCCAATAAAGGTTTAACCCCCTGATTGCCCGGCGGGTGATATCAATTAGGTTTTAGCGTCAGAGAGGGTCTGCGTCACACCCCAGGCAGCGTCAGGTTAGTGCCAGTAACACTAACACCCACGCGTGAAGCATACACCTCCCTTAGTGGTATAGTATCTGAACAGATCAATATCTGATCTGATCAGATCTATACTAGCGTCCCCAGCAGTTTAGGGTTCCCAAAAACGCAGTGTTAGCGGGATCAGCCCAGATACCTGCTAGCACCTGCGTTTTGCCCCTCCGTCCAGCCCAGGCCACCCAAGTGCAGTATCGATCGATTACTGTCACTTACAAAACACAACACACATAACTGCAGCGTTCGCAGAGACAGGCCTGATCCCTGCGACTCCAGTGCTGTAGGAGGTGATTTCACCACCACAGTTAAAAAAAAAAGCAAATATGCCGAAGCATTGGGGCAGCAGGGGCGGAGGAGTGATTTTGCTCCTAATGCCGCGTACATACGGTCGAAATTACGACGGAGGCTTGCCCGTGGAAAAGTCCGACCATGTGTGTGCGGCATAACTTTTTTGCAGGAGGATGCCCCCATGCTTCGGCATATATAAATGGTGCATGTATGCCCATCATTAGAAGTGGGTGGATGAAGGGCGGTATTCTAATGGTGGGCATACCCACCGATCAATCTCTTTTTTCGTTCAGCCACCTGGCTGCATGAAAAAAAAAAGATTACAATACATGTCCAACAAGGACCAGCAACGTACTGGTATGTTGCTGGACTTTGAATGGTTATACCAGATTGATGCCTGCGGGTTTAGGTATCATCTTGGTATCATTCTTTTCAGCCAGCGGCCGGCTTTCATGTAAAAGCAATCCTAGTGGCTAATTAGCCTCTGGACTGCTTTTACAAGCAGTGGGAGGGAATGTCCCCCCCCGGATATAAAAAGCGCCATTTGGAAATTGGGAAAGCATTTTATCACACCGATCTTGGTGTGGTCAGATGCTTTGAGGGCAGAGGAAAGATCTAGGGTCTAGACCCCAGTTTTTTCAAAAAAAGAGTACCTGTCACTACCTATTGCTATCATAGGGGATATTTACATTCCCTGAGATAACAATAAAAATGATTAAAAAAAAATATGGAAGGAACAATTTAAAAATAAAATAAAAAAGCAAAATTAATAATAAAAAAAAAAAAAAAAGCACCCCTGTCCTGCCCTGCTCTTGCCCAATGGCGAACGCAAGCGTCGGTCTGGCGTCATATGTAAACAGCAATTGCACCATGCATGTGAGGTATCACCGCGAAGGTCAGATCGAGGGCAGTAATTTTAGCAGTAGACCTCCTCTGTAAATCTAACGGGGTAACCTGTAAAGGCTTTTAAAGGCTTTTAAAAATGTATGTAGTTTGTCGCCAATGCGCGTTTGTGCGAAATTTTAAAGCATGTCGTGTTTGGTATCTATGTACTCGGCCTAAGATCATCTTTTTTATTTCATCAAACATTTGGGCAATATAGTGTGTTTTAGTGCATTAAAATTAAAAAAAGTGTATTTTTTTCCCCAAAAAATGCGTTTGAAAAATCGCTGCGCAAATACTGTGTAGAAAAAAAAATGCAACACCCACCATTTTATTCTGTAGGGCCTTTGATTTAAAAATATATATAATGTTTGGGGGTTCAACATAATTTTCTTGCAAAAAAAAATATGTTTTCATGTAAACAAAAAGTGTCAAAAAGGGCTTTGTCTTCAAGTGGTTAGAAGAGTGGATGTAAGCTTCCTAATGTTGTGTATAAAATGCCAGAACAGTTGAAAACCCCCCAAATGACCCCATTTTGGAAAGTAGACACCCCAAGCTATATACTGAGAGGCATGTCGAGTCCATGGAATATTTTATATGTTGACACAAGTTGCGGAAAAAATACAATTTTTTTTTTTTTTTTTGCACAAAGTTGTCACTAAATGATATATTGCTCAAACATGCCATGGGCATATGTGGAATTACACCCCAAAATACATTCTGTTGCTTCTCCTGAGTACGGGGATACCACATGTGTGAGACTTTTTGGGAGCCTAGCCGCGTACGGGACCCCAAAAACCAATCACCGCCTTCAGGCTTTCTAAGGGTGTAAATTTTTGATTTCACTTCTCACTGCCTATCACAGTTTCGGAGGCCATGGAATGCCCAGATGGCACAAAACCCCCCCAAATGACCCCATTTTGGAAAGTAGACACCCCAAGCTATTTGCTGAGAGGTATTGTGAGTATTTTGCAGATCTCGCTTTTTGTCACAAAGTTTTGAAAATTGAAAAAAAAAAAGAAAAAAAAAATGTTCTTTCTTAATTTTCAAAAACAAATGAGAGCTGTAAAATACTCACCATGCCTCTCAGCAAACAGCTTGGGGTGTCTACTTTCCAAAATGGGGTCATTTGGGGGGGTTTTGTGCTATTTTGGCATTTTATGGCCTTCGAAACTGTGATAGGTAGTGAGGAGTTAAATCAAAAATTTGTGCCTAGAAATCCTGAAGGCGGTGATTGGTTTTCGGGGTCCCGTACGCGGCTAGGCTCCTAAAAAGTCCCACACATGTGGTATCCCCGTACTCAGGAGAAGCAGCAAAATTTATTTTGGGGTGCAATTCCACATATAACCATGGCATGTGTGAGCAATATATCATTTAGTGACAACTTTTTGTAATTTTTTATTATTTTTTTTGTCATTAATCAATCACTTGGGACAAAAAAAAAAATATTCAATGGGCTCAACAGGCCTCTCAGCAATTTCCTTGGGGTGTCTACTTTCTAAAATGGGGTCATTTGGGGGGGGTTTGTGCTATTTTGGCATTTTATGGCCTTCGAAACTGTGATAGGTAGTGAGGAGTGAAATCAAAAATTTGCGCCCTTAGAAATCCTGAAGGCGGTGCTTGGTTTCCGGGGTCCCGTACGTGGCTAGGCTCCTAAAAAGTCTCACACATGTGGTATCCCCGTACTCAGGAGAAGCAGCAGAATGTATTTTGGGGTGCAATTCCACATATAACCATGGCATGTGTGAGCAATATATCATTTAGTGACAACTTTTTGTAATTTTTTATTTATTTTTTTGTCATTATTCAATCACTTGGGACAAAAAATAAATATTCAATGGGCTCAACATGCCTCTCAGCAATTTCCTTGGGGTGTCTACTTTCTAAAATGGGGTCATTTGGGGGGGTTTTGTACTGCCCTGCCATTTTAGCACCTCAAGAAATGAGATAGGCAGTCATAAATTTAAAGCTGTGTAAATTCCAGAAAATGTACCCTAGTTTGTAAACGCTATAACTTTTGCGCAAACCAATAAATATACGCTTATTGACATTTTTTTTTACTAAAGACATGTGGCTGAATACATTTTGGCCTAAATGTATGACTAAAATTGAGTTTATTCGATTTTTCTTATAACAAAAAGTAGAAAATATCTTTTTTTTTCAAAATTTTCTGTCTTTTTCCGTTTATATCGCAAAAAATAAAAATCGCAGAGGCAATCAAATACCATTAAAAGAAAGCTCTAATTGTGGGAAGAAAAGGACGCAAATTTCGTTTGGGTACAACATTGCATGTCCGCACAATTTACAGTTAAAGCAGCGCAGTGCAAAATTCTGAATTCACCTCTGGTCCTTTAGCTACCAAATGGTCCGGGGCTTAAGTGGTTAATAAAAATGGGCTACCATGCCCTAAAATATAGTTCCTGACTGGCTTGAATCACTGATAAATGCATCTACCACAAGAGCTAACGGTCCCCCATGTTACAATGCGGAGAGGGTTCTTTACTGTCAGAGCAGTAAGTATGTTGAATTCTCTTCTACAAACAGTGGTTTCAGCGGGGAGCATTGATAATTTAAAAAAACTATTAGATAGGCACCTTAACAACCACAACATACAGGGATATACAATGGAATATAAACATAAAAGCACACACACAGGTTAGACTTGATGGACTTGTGTCTTTTTTCAACCTCACCAACTATGTAACATTAAATGTGAACTATTCCTTTAAAAGCCTTCTTGGGCGTCCCCTAAACCTGCCTGTGAAGTGGCTCATATCTATCCATATAAACAATTTAGTATTGCAAAAGTGACATTTACAATGAAAAAATACATTTCCCACCCCTATATAATAAACCTGCTCTTATCCTGGGTCTCATCCTCACAAATTTTACATGATAGCCTAATAAAGGTCTCAAACGAATTGCAGATATATGTAATGACCAAGGTATCTTGAAGAGGCAAGCCTTGCGTGACATGTTCCAACTACCTGATCATGAACTCTTTTGCTATACTCCACTAGCCCACTTGCTAAACTCATTTAAATATCATTTGAATCTAACAACTATGACACCTACTTTTGCAGTAAACTCAACAGGCTATCTGATCATATCTTGGCGATTTATATAATAAATACTAGATCCACAAAAAATGGTTAAATGGGAACATGATGTAGATATGAAAATGGATAATAATGACTGGCACAAATTGGTGCCTTCTATGGCTCTGTCGTATATTAATATATCAGTTATTGTGGCAATCTACAGAGTTGTGTATGCTGGTCAATGGAACCATTGGGGCTGGCTTTCTGTATCTCTGGTGCGGTGCCTCCACAAATTGTTTCAGTAGGTGCGGACAGGAGGGCACAGTTTACCATGTTTGGTGGACATCCCCAAAAGTCAAAAGGTTTTGGATTTGCATATTTAATCTCATATAATCTTTGACCCAGATTACCCTTAAAATATCCCTCCTGCAGGCATTATTGAACCAACCAATAGAGGGGCTTTGGATTGTACCAGAAAGCTGATCTCATTTGTTTTCATAGCACCTATTATAACCAGGGCTTTTTTTCAGCTGGAACTTGGTGGAACTCAGTTCCACCACCTCCAGCTCAGGCCCTCTTCTTTCTGCTCGCCACTATCGCTCTGTGACAGCCAAGCCGTCACTTGTAAACACAGAAGCCGGACTTCTGTGTTTACAAGTGACAGCTTGGCTCCCTCAGATCTGATCTGAGTGGCTCCCACTAAATGCAGGATGGGGAGAAGGGGATGCAGGTGCCCAGGGCGTGTACAGGGAATGGTTGAGTTCCTGCACCTATTATCTGAGAAAAAAAGGCCTGATTATAACAATAGGTAGATCTTGAATGTCGTCAACCAAATCCTTAGATTTAGTGAAAACTAAAATGTCGTAGATAATGACAAAATAAAAAAAATTCAGCTATTCTGAATTATGAAGTTAAATTATTTGAGTAAACCTCGGATCCTTGGCTAACTTATTTATCCAGAGAAAAACAATAAGTTTTCTGTTTAGACCAACAGGATGGACTGGTCAGATTCCTAATGCCCTGTACAAACGATAGGAATTTCCTATGGGCTAAAATCTGATGGAATTTTCTGTCAGAATTCTGTTCAAACTCTCTTCCATCAGTCTTGCATACACACTGTCAGACTAAATTTTGACCGTCCAAAGCGCGGTGACGTAAAACACTATGATGAGCCGAGAAAAATTAAGTTCAATGCTTCCGAGAATGCGTCGACTTGATTCTGAGCATGCGTGGGTTTTTTCCACACAGAAGATCGTAATTTCCCATAGGATTTTTTCCATCAGAAAAATTTAAAACATGTTCTATTTCTAAAATCCTACGAAAAAAAGTCTGATGGGCCCACACACGATAGGAATTTCTGATAAAAAAATTCCATCAGACTTTTTTCATCAGAAATTCCTATCGTGTGTACAAGGCATTATTCATTAGATATCTTTTTTTTTCCTTATCCCTCGTTTTCTCACCTTTAATAGAAAAATAAAAGGGTTGAGACATTATATGAGACAAAGGACAAAAAAGTCAGTTACTTCCATCCCTAATTGCGAGATTGCTTGATTGAGAAAAGGTTGGGAATTTATATTAAAGAAGTGACAAATAGGTCTATCAAATTAATAGTATTGGTATCTAAAAACGCTATATCATAATATAATGTAGACAAAAATTATTAACATTGAATAAAATTTATTTCATATGAAACACACATAAGCATCATAGTGTAGTAGCATAGTAGCATAGTAGTACATAATAATACCAGACTTATTTGATCCATATTGATACTGTATATATAAAGAATTCATGAATATTACAGCATGGTACAGTGAAAAGTAAATTTATTGTAATAATCCTGAGATAAAAACACATGATTGTAGCATCTAAATAGGTTGACGCCTTTCATGGATGACCTCCACTTATCAGGAGCAGATGCGGGATAAATATCTAAAAATAATAATTGTTAGTTATAATTTATAGGGTCTCAATATGAGAGAAGGGGAGAAAAAAGGGTAAAAGGAGATAAAGAATAACCACCCTACTGGCAGATCAAATAAGAGTCTGAATTGGAGCGCTGAGGGCTGAAGGCTGGCTGGGAGGATCATCAATCACGGGAGCTGAGGTGGTATAACCCAAGGCAAAGTTATGGAAAACCATCAAGAGACAGATATCCCTGGGAGTGTAGACCCCCATATATGGTATAGGTGATATGAGTAGTATCACCAAAGAATGTAAATAATTGTAAAATAGAGTATAGTTATGCATATCACTAGACATGTGCACTGCTGAAAAATTAGTTTTTTTCGTTTTCGTTTCATTCGTTTTTTTGCTTTTTCAGAAACTCGAAAATTCAGAAATTCTTGAAATTCAAAAAATTAGTTTTTTTTCGTTTTAGTTTTTTAGTTTTTTTGCTTTTTTCGTAAATTCGGGAAATTCGGAATTCAGAAATTCGGAATTACGAATTTCCGAAAAAAGCAAAAAAGCTAGTAAAACGAAAACGAAAATTTTTTTTTTTCGAATTTCCGAAAATTTCCGAAAATTTCCGGAAATTCGGAACTTCGAAAATTCAAAAGATTCGGAATTCGGAAATTCAACTTTCCAAATTTCCCATTTTCGAATTTTAGATCTTCGAATTTTAGATTTTCGAATTTAGCAATTTGCAAAATTCGGAAATTCAAAAATCTGCATACCTTTGCTAATAGGTGTCCCTCATTCCCATTTCAGAAAGTTGGGAGGACTTTATCAGTGTCCAACCTTGTCTGGAGGGAGCTGGAGAGGAGGATCTGAACAGGCCGGGTGAGCAGCCATTAGGAGGAACAGGAGCCTGGGTGTGGAGTCTAACTGCTAAGCTGTCTGCCCCTGCAGGGGCGCCGTGATCTGGTGAGTGGGGACACATGTGGGGGATCACAACAGTCACCTGATTTACCCCTGTCACTACGGAGCACCGGCATTGGTTTTATGAGCACCCTCTGCACAGTTTATTAACTTGTTATGAAGATTTCTGTTCTGGTCTATTGGATCTGCTCTGGACTTATTCCTGGACTCTATATAAAGGGCTTGTGCAATAGGCATGTGCACACTGAAATATCTCGTTTCGGAATTTCGTTTTCGTCCAAAAAATAAATGTATTTAGTTACTCCCGAAATTCGTTTTTATTTATTTTGTTTTTCGTTAGAAATTGCATTCGTCCGAAAATCGGAATTAATTAAGGTCGAATCTGTCATTGAAGGCTTATGGTGTCTGTCGAATGTTCAAAGAAGATTCGACGGAGCAGCGAAACTGTACGAGACTGCAATCATACATTTCCGGTCAAATGTTCCGCCTACAAGCTATAGTAGAATTCTAATGTTGGATGACTAGTAATAATTATATTTATTAATTACTATTACTAGTCAACCAACATTAGAATTCTTCTATAGCCTATGGGCGGATGCATTTGACCGGAAATGTACGATTGCAGCGTCGTACAGTTTAGCTGCACCGTCGAATCTTCTAACTTTCGACAGACACCATAAGCCTTCAATGACAGATTCGACGTTTGTATGTTTTTCGATGCTTTGTCGAATCTTTGTCCATGTTGAATTGTCAAGTTAGTTCTAGCTATTTTACTGCTCCTCCTCTTTGGTTACAATCAGCCAATTACATTCATCATCATCATTATTTTTATTTTACTTCCCCCACCCAATTCCAGCAGCAATCTTTTCTCTCTATGTCGAATCTTTTCTCTCTATAATGTTGAATCTTTTCTCTCTATGTAGAATAATCTTGGACTAATAGAGCTAAGGTTAGGCACATTCGACCACAGGTTTGATAGACACAGATTGTTATTGTCAGCGTCACGTCGAATCTCCTATCTATATCGAACTGTTGTCACAACGAAAACAAAAAAAAAGCATTTGTTTATGTCAAGTCTTTCGGTTTTCGGATTCTGTGCTTTCGTTTTAGTTTGTTAAAACGATAACGAAAATACCTGAAATTCGGACGAAAATGCATTCGGACGAAAACGAATGCACATGTCTATTGTGCAATATGTATTGTTGGTAGGTTGCCACCAGCACCTCTTACATAACCTAACTTGCACACCTACCCTATAAGGGTTATGGGAAGACTGACCTTTTGACCCTTAACCTGATCCATACATATGGTGGAGAACTTATGTCTATGCATTAATTGTCATAATTTTATGATACCAACCATACTTGTTTATCCTTGTGAGTAGGGATGAGTAAAACACCCCCCTGTTCGGTTTGCACCAGAACTTGCGAACAGACCTAAAGTTCACGTGAACTTTTCCAAGGTGTCTGTGTGTTTCTTTACTTTTTTTTTTACGCTTTCTTCATGAAATGGTAGGGGTACAATATACCCCTTACCAATTCACATAGGGGGGTGGGATCTGGGGGTCCCATTGGTAAAGAGGTCTTCCAGATTCCGATAAGCCCCCTGCCCGCAGACCCCCACAATCACCGGGCAAGGGTTGTGGGGATGAGGCCCTTGTCATCCTCCCCATGTTGAGGGCATGTGGCCTGGTACGGTTCAGGAGGGGGGGGGGCGCTCTCTCGTCCCCCCCTCTTTTCCTGTGGCCTGCCAGGTTGCGTGCTCAGATAAAGGGTCTGGTATGGATTTTTGGGGGAACTCCACGCCATTTTTTTTAAAACATTTTGGTGGAGTTCCCCTTAAAATCCATACCAGACTTGAAGGGCCTGGTATGGATATTTGGGGGGAACCCCACGCATTTTTTTTTAAATTTGCGGCAGGGTTCCCCTTAATATCCATACCAGACCTGAAGGGCCTGGTAATTGAATTTGGGGGGACCCCCACGCATTTTTTTTTTTTTTTTATCAATGACTTAACTATAAAAAATAAAAAAACTTCCGCGCCAAAAAACTAATCAATGGTACCCTATATATGATATGTGATGAAAATAAGCAGCTCCCCTAAAAGCAATGAAGTATAAACTCCTATTGAATGATAGTATAAGAATGAAAGGTAGGGGGCGCTAGTTATTAGAAATAAAGTGAAATATCTGTGATCAAACAGTAATTCTGACAATCTTATAAACACTAGTGACAGTGCAACATAATGACCGAATTAAAATCTAAAAAGTCCCAATAATGGAAAAAAAATTTTTTTTTTTTTGAATGGATATCTCAGTCCAATCCAGAAAAATAAATCACCAAAACAAAAACAAACGAATCTTGCTGTGATGATAAATGTAGATCTTCAAGTAAAGTGCATTCCAAATCCTCCACCACACAGAAATAAGGAAAATTATTCAACACCCAAAGTGCTCAGGTTAAGTAGTAGGCTTACCAGAATGTGTAGACTTCTTTATTTAAAAAGAAAGTCACACTCGCTTTGACAGGTTGGTGCCTGTACACATACAATTGGCTGGATGAAAATGTATTCCCTCTCTCCTCCGACAATTAAGGACATGACATGGAATATAAGCAGAAACTTCTCATAGTGCAACCCATTTATTTAAAAATTGAAAATTAAAATAACACAGCCAAATGGCTTCTTACATTATCCTGTGCCTCTCCCGGCACTGGGGCTGCATGCATGTAATGGATACTCCAGGCTCAAGCCACCTCCGCAGCGGCGTGCGTTCCAATGCAGCGTGTAGACAACCAGGATATCCGGGTAGGGCGTGGATACAGAGATCACGTGACTAGGCTCGCCGCCGACGCACGTTTCGTTTGGATTAACGTCTTCAGGGGGCGTGCCTAGTCACCAGCGTCACACGTTTATAAGGACAATGCGTGGGGAGGGATAATTATGATGGACAAAGGCCTATACCAATCACAGTGCAGCCACAGTGCCGTGCAAGACAAACACATCCCATTGACAATTAAAAAGAGAGAGAGACAACTGTGTTACCCGCACAGCGGGAACGCAACTATAATACTCTAAAATATTAAAATAAACAAATATATATAAAAAAATATATTCTCAATCAAATAATATTGGGGAAAGTTAATAGAGTCATAGACAAATAGAACCCCATAACTTGGCAGCTCCTTTGAATGAAATGTGAAAATAACATGAAATTTAAATGCATACTCAAAAATATCCACTAGATGGAGTACCATATAGAATATAATTTAACATGCCAATCTTGCACTTTATTAAACCTAAAGAGAATGCTGAGTCCCTAATTAGGTGATTCGTCCAAAATCCCTATGGAGGCACCCTACTCAACACGAGTGCTCCCAACCAATGGGACAAGGCGATGATGTAATCCTAGACAGGTAAATTTTAAATGGTGAATCCATCCATGCATATTAAATTGTATGACATCCCCATACATTGGCAACCAATATGCATACCGTTTATTGGGCAAAAGGGGAGGAAAAAAGGGGGGAGGGGAAAGGAATAAGAATCAAGGAGAGAAAATAAACACTACTTCATGCTCACGCAAACGAGAAGAGAAATGACAGAGCAGTGGTACTTCTTAATGTTCAAAATTGATACGAAAAGCTCACCAATTTTATTCGTTAGATAGAAAGCAATTTAAATCTATTTCTATATTCATACCATCTGGTTGCATACTCTGTAATTTATATAACCATTTTGTTTCATTTTGTGAAATGGCTCGTTTCATGTGTGTCCCTCTCCAGTGACTAGTGATTTTATCAATTCCGAAAAATTTGCATTGGCTGGGATCACTTTGGTGATGACTTGCAAAGTGTCTCGACACGCTGTGATTCGGAAAACTTTTTTTAATGTTGGCAAGATGTTCATTAATTCTTACTCTCAGTTGTCTAGTAGTTCGTCCCACATACTGGAGTGAACAGGGACATTCCAGGACGTAGGTTACATGGTCCGAATTACACGTAATCAGAGGTTTGATTTTAAATTTCTCCCTAGTTATATTGGACTGGAAGTGTAATATTTTTTTAGAGTCTCCAGACTTCCTTGTGGTTTTACATGCTTTGCAACGAGTGCAATAGTAAAACCCTGAACCATCCAAAAAGGTACCCTGTTTTTTAGGAGGATCTGGTACATTGGGGGCTATACGATTCCTCAAACCTGGGGCCTTCCTATAAATGAATTTAGGTTTGGACGATATGGTGGATACCAGATCTTTGTCTTTAAGGAGAATTGGCCAATATTTTTTGAAAATGGTTTCCACTTGTTTGTACTGCCTGTGGAAGCCTGACACGAAAGCTACTTCACCTCCAAAGTTCTTTTTTAACTTAGTTGTTAATAATGACTTTCTATCCATAGAGGACACCTGGGCCAGCACGTTATCTAGTGTCTCCAATGGATAGCCTTTTTCCAAAAACCTATTTGTCAGCAGATCGGCCTGGGCAGAAAAATCTTCACTGTTTGCACAGTTGCGCTTGAGCCGCATGTACTGCCCTTTAGGTACAGCTCCTATCCACTGGGGGTGGTGGCAGCTTTTAGTCGGTACAAACCCATTCCGATCTGTTGCTTTGAAATAGGTTTTGGTCACAAACTCGTTGTTTTTCTTGGTGATGGTGAGATCTAGATAATTCACAGTAAAAAGGCTATACTCCGCTGAAAATTTCAACCCATAATCATTTTCGTTCATCTGCATCAAAAAAGCTTTTCGCGTTGACTCTGTGCCTTCCCAAAATAAAATAACATCATCTATATATCTCCGGTAAAAAAGAAGTGACTGATCTTTGTTGTTATAGATAGTTTCATGTTCCCATTTGTTCAGCACTACATTAGCCACGCTTGGGGCATAGCGAGCTCCCATGGCTACACCGCCGGTTTGGTTATAGAACTGGTTGTTGGCCCAAAAAAAGTTGTTGCTCATGGCTAATTCTAAACCTTGAATCAAAAACTGGATCTGAATTTTTTTGATTTTAGATTGTTTCATAAGGGCCCACTTCATTGCTTTAAGTGCATCTGAATGCCTGATATTGGTATACAGTGATTCAATATCTACTGTAACCAATATTGTCGTGGCTGTAGCTTTACATGATTGGAGTGCTATTATTAAGTCCCTACTATCTTGAAGGTAGGAGGGGCTTAAAGAAACTAATGGTTTGAAATAGCCATCTAGATATTCTCCTAACCTAGAAAATAGTGATTCAATTCCACTTATTATTGGTCGCCCCGGAGGGGACTCTTTGTTTTTGTGTATTTTGGGTAGTATATACATTACTGGCACCTTTGGGGCAACGAGCATTATATAATTAGCTTCCTTTAGATTTAATATTTCTTTATGAAGTCCCATCTCTATCCATATGCGGAGTTCAGCCTTTAAACGTATTGTGGGATTTCCTGTCATTCGTTGGTAGGTGGTGGTATCTTCAAGTAGTCTTTGCTTTTCTTTGTAGTAATATTCTTTGGTTAGTATCACTAACCCTCCTCCTTTATCTGCAGGCCTCACAATTATTTCTTTGTTGTCTTCTATTGATTTAATTCCATGCCAGATACGTTGATTCGTATTGAATTTTGAGATTTCCATCTCCCGAACTTCATCTTGAACCATGTTCCTAAAGACTTCAATATGGTGATTCATTCCTTTTTTAGGATTGAACACTGATTTATTTTTCAAACCACTATGGAGGTATATGGGGTTTTGATTCTCCATCTCTCCATTTGTGGTTTGTTTTGAAAAATATTTTTTTATATTGAGCTTCCTAATGTGTTTCTCAATATCGACAAATAGTTCAAACTTGTCGACTTGTTTGTCTGGCGCAAATTTTAAACCCTGTTGTAAAACCTCTAATTCCTGTTCGGAAAATTGAACTCCTGCCAAATTAAATATTCCTTCATTTAGTTGGTTCTTTTTCTTTTTCGTTCTGCCTCTTCCTCTTCTTCCTCTCTTTCTCCATGTTCTTTTGAATGCTGTGGGGATCTGGGAGGAATCCGATAGGGCTCCTTCCATCCCCTCCATTCCCCCTGGTACTGATTCTGGTACGGGGCTGGACGTCCCCTGAAATTTCCTCTAAACCCTCCTCTCGGTGGTCTTGGTGGAAAATAAGGACGATATGTTTCTTGATATGCAGTTTCCATTGGTCTATTATCCAAGGGACTTTTTAGATTTTAATTCGGTCATTATGTTGCACTGTCACTAGTGTTTAAAAGATTGTCATAATTACTGTTTGATCACAGATATTTCACTTTATTTCTAATAACTAGCGCCCCCTACCTTTCATTCTTATAATGACTTAACTATGTATTGCCAGGAGCCGACAATTCATTATAGCCGCAAGTGAGTTTTAAATTACTTTTTTTTCTTCAGAAATGACACTTTGTGCAGGGACAGTTCTAAGCACGGGAAACAAGCGCGACTTTACATGCATACTAAACACACACCCTAGGTACGACATTTAAAGGAATATTTCACTTTTATTGTTTCACTTTAAGCATTATTAAAATCACTGCTCCCGAAAAAACGGCCGTTTTTAAAACTTTTTTTTGCATTGATACATGTCCCCTGGGGCAGGACCCGGGTCCCCAAACACTTTTTATGACAATAACTTGCATATAAGCCTTTAAAATTAACACTTTAGATTTCTCCCATAGACTTTTACAGGGTTTTTTCCACGGCTTTTCAAATTTGCCGCGAACACCCCAAATTGTTCGCTGTTCGGCGAACTGGCGAACAGGCAATGTTCAAGTCGAACATAAGTTTGACTCGAACTCAAAGCTCATCCCTTCTTGTGAGGTGGCTTATTATCACAGTATATGATATATACCTACAGCTCACTCAGACACCCTCTGAGTGTCCACACATTTATATAGGATTTGTATCCACACTTAGTGGATTTGTTTGTGTTTCAATAAGATATGGTTTTCTACCCCCGGTTTTTTCTTGTTTATTTAATTCTGAGACTACTTCTAGGTAGCGACACCACCCCATCATTAATTTTCACATTTGTCCTCCCAAGGGAGAATTTAGGGGGGCTGCAAACTTTTATTTATCACCTAAGCACGGACTTCACTAAGGGCTCTTTCACACGGAGGGTCCGTTCAGGTCCGCCTGTCAGTTTTTTTTTAGGCGGACCTGAACGGATGCTCCATGTACCCCTATGGAGCCACGGATGTCAGCGGTGACATGTCCGCTGACATCCGACCCACTCCGATCCACCAAAGTGTGACGGAGGAAAACCCTATTTTTCCATCCGTCTGCGGATCGGATCAGATGACAATGGACTCTACGGTCCGTCGTCATCCGATCCCCCATAGGGGAGAGCGGCGCTCTGACAGGCCCAGTCATCCGCCGGCTCAGCGGGGATCAACGGAGCGATCCCCGCTGAGCAAGCGGAGGTTCACGGGGCGGATTATGACTGATCCGTCCCGTGTGAAAGAGCCCTTAATCACTTTTCACAATTGTATAAGCGCACGTTTTGTTTACTTTTCTTCTTGCTGGGATGCTCAAGAATGCACAATTTTTCCAACGGGGAATTCCCCCCCCAGGCCACCTGCTCCTCTAACATAGAGGTGGTGGTGGGGCAGGAGGTGTCATTCCTTGGCGGGCTGTCTTTCTATGATAAGGTGGCATGCAGATACTGTACTGCTGCACACTAGTCAGCTCAGATCCCAGCCCATCAGTCATGCCCCTCTGATACTGGATGCTTGTAGCGGATCTGTTATGGTATTTGTGAGCCTGATAAGGTGAATATTGTTAAATTGATTCAAGTTTATCTTTCTCTCACTGTTCAGGTATTACTGTTCGAGAAAATTAAGAATGTATAATTGTTGTACAAATATGTTTATACTGCACCTAAGTTTGCATTCCTTTATATCTCTCTTTTCTTACTATAACAATAAAAAAAGAGGCATTTAAAATGCTTTTAATTCACATTTCTCTGCAAGCTTCCTTTATTTTATAAATAAGGGAAAGGATGACCCCATCAAGAAAGAGGCTCTGGTATGCATTTTGGTAGCCCAATTGCGTTATTTACAAAATAAAGAAAGCTTGCAGGGAAAGGTGAATTAACAGCTTTTTTTTCTATAGATGCCGCTTTTTCTATACTTGTAAAAAAATAAAAAATAAATTAAAATAATGACATGTCCCTCCTCCCATATCTCCAAATCATGAACAGATTGTATAGATTTTGGGAGGGAACCCCACGTGGGGACCCACAAATCCATACCAGACTCGTATTCAGAGCACACAGGCGGGAAGGCCAGGAAAGGCAGCCCCCCTCGGACCATACTAGGCCTATTGTCCCTAACATGGAGAGCACCACATGTTTAAGAGAACAAGGGCCTCTTCCCCACAACCCTGGCCTGGTGACCGTGGGTGTGCATGGGGGACTTATTAAAATCTGGAAGCCCCCTTTAAGGTAAAGGGGCTCCCAGATATTCACCACCCCACATGAAAGATTGGGTATATAGTACCCCTGCCTATTCACAAAAAAAGTCAGTTGTAAATAAGCACACACACCTTGTTAAAAAGTCCTTTATTAAAAAAATAATACCCCTATTATACATGACTTTTATCTCCAGCCGAACAGAAAAAAGGTTCAAGCGTTCATTTGAACAGCAAAGGTTTGGTCCAAACTTGTGCTCAGACTGAACCTTAAAGCGGAGGTTCTGCGTGGCATACTTTTTTTTTTTGTTATTCATTCTATGTAAATACCTTAGCAAAGTAATTACTCACGTCCGCCGCTCTTTAAAACACCCCCCGTCCGTTTTGCGGTAAAAAAAGAGTTTATAAAACTCTTCCTGCTTTTTCCATCTTGCTTGTGGGCATCTTGAAGCCCACAAGCATATCCTTCCGGGTAGAGATGAATGCCTCTCTCCCGGCATTCAGCGCTGGATCTCGCGCATGCGCAGTGTTGACTGCGAGCAGCGCCGTCAACACTTCCTGGTTTCCATGACAACGTGCCTAAACATTTAAAGTACACGCCCAGTAGTGATGAAAGCCAAAGAAAAAGAAACAGCAGGAACGTCTCACAACACTCTATAGACACAGCTTGGCATGTAATGTTTATTTCTCCCTCTCTGCCAAATTAATTATAACAATTTTTTTTTCAATAAAGAGCATATACATAGATATATCTAAAATATTCTTCAAAAAAATAATTTAATTTTAGGTGTATTTGGGTGTATATTGTGAGGGGGTTAGCTCGGCAGCGGGTGTGTGTGACCCCCGGGATGGGCTCCCCATACAAAAACAGGCCCAGCAAACGGAGGTTGTGGTTTTCAAAATCAAAAAAAAGGTGCGGTTTATTTTCTATTTACAGTGACAAAACACAGCAAAGCCAAAAGAAACATATAAACAAAATAAATCCTGGTCAACTTGACCTCTGACTAAACATACAGGTTTCCTAACTAACAACTGGGATCAGCCTAGTGCTGTCCTAGTCCCTAAGTCCCTGGTTTTAAATGTCCAAGCAAATAGCCACACAGGCTTTGTCTCACCGCACAGGGGTTCACTCTCCCTAGACAGTCCACACAGGTCTGGGTCCAGGCATGAGCTAACACCTAATGAATCTGGGAGTTTTTATAGAGGCCTTAAACGAACTGACAGGCTTCAGCTGGCCTCATCAACTCCCTGCCTGCACGACGCCCAGCCCTCTCCCTAGAGGTATGAGTCATCCATGAGCCCACTAGCCTTAGCTGGGCTTATACAACTCTCCACCTAGTTGTATAAGTCGGCGTAAAGCCTGAATCTGGGCGAAATATATCTACCCCCCTGGATGCAACCAGGTGACTTTACCTTCCTGCTGTCACATACCCCCCCCTCTTGTTTTAACCTCGGGGTTGGAACACCAGCAATCAGGCATTCATGTACTCGAGACAAAGCATCCACATTCCCCATTTGAACGCCAGGGCGATGCTTTACTGTGAAGTTGAATTCCTGGAGGGCCAGGAACCACCTATTCACTCTTCTATTTGTTTCCTTGTTTTGAGCCATCCACTTTAACGGAGCGTGATCCGTAACCATGTCAAAGTGCCTACCTAGCAGGTAGTACCGAAGGGAATCTAGAGCCCACTTCACCGCTAAACACTCCTTTTCAACGGTGGCGTAATTTACCTCATGGGACTTCAACTTCCTGCTGAGGTAAATGACTGGGTGCTCTTCCCCGTTCCAGACCTGGGACAATACTGCTCCTAACCCCACATCTGACGCATCACTTTGTACGACAAAGTCTTTAGAGAAGTCGGGTGAGTACAACACTGGCTGGCTACATAAGGCTTGTTTCAAGAATTGGAATGCTGCCTCAGCCTCGGGGGTCCA
Source organism: Rana muscosa (assembly GCA_029206835.1). Classification (NCBI taxonomy): domain Eukaryota; kingdom Metazoa; phylum Chordata; class Amphibia; order Anura; family Ranidae; genus Rana; species Rana muscosa. The sequence continues at coordinate 1,059,609,345 of CM055122.1, read as the reverse complement.
TTTAATCATGACCGACCCTTTCCCCTTCGTTAGGTTGGTTAGGGGCACAGCCTTAGAAGCAAAGTGGGGAATGAATCGCCGATAATACCCAGCGATTCCCAGAAAGGCTCGTACCTGCTTCTTGCTGTTGGGACGTGGCCAACTCTGGATGGCCTCGACTTTGTTGAGTTGGGGTTTTATTACTCCCCTCCCAATGGTGTACCCAAGATATTTGGCCTCCTCCTGCCCAATGGTACACTTCTTGGGGTTAGCCGTAAACCCCGCTTCCCGAACAGAGTCCAGGACTGCTTGCACTTTTGGCAGATGTGAGGCCCAATCTGTGCTATGGACAATTACGTCATCCAGGTAAGCCGCAGCATACTTCCGATGGGGCCTCAGCATCTGGTCCATTTTCCGCTGGAATGTGGCCGGCGCATTCTGTAACCCGAACGGCATTCTTTTATATTGGAACGCCCCGTCTGGGGTTACAAATGCGGTTTTCTCTTTGGCCAATTTGGCCAGGGGGATTTGCCAATACCCTTTTGTGAGGTCAAGAGTCGTCATGTATCGGGCTGTTCCCAGACGGTCGATCAACTCATCTATACGTGGCATGGGGTAGGTGTCAAATTTTGTAACTTTGTTCAACTGACGAAAATCGTTACAAAATCGCCAGCTCCCATCCGGTTTAGGCACCAACACAATGGGACTAGACCAATCACTTTGGGACTCCTCTATCACCCCTAAGTTCAGCATTTTCTGTACTTCCTCCCGTATTGCCTCCCGTCGGGCCTCTGGGATCCGATAGGGTTTTAACTTCACCCTTTCACCGGGCGGGGTAATGATGTCATGCTCTACCCCAAATGTTTGTCCCGGCAGCTCAGAGAATACCTCCTTGTTGCGAAGCACAAACTCCTTAACCTCCTGTTGTTGGGGTTGTGACAAGGTGGCTGTTATTCCAACCTCAGGAATCACGCAACCAGTTTGAGCTGGTGACCAAGTGTCTGCGACTAGGGACTCTCTATCCCTCCAGGCTTTCAACAGATTAACGTGATAGATCTGTTCGGGCTTTCGCCTTCCTGGTTGTCTGACCTTGTAATTCACTTCGCTCACTTTTTCCATTATCTCGTAGGGGCCTTGCCATTTGGCAAGGAATTTACTTTCAACCGTAGGGACAAGTACCAGTATCCTATCCCCCGGGGAAAAGGTACGGGTCTTGGCTCCACGGTTGTACACTCTCTGCTGTGCTAACTGCGCTTGGGCCAAATGTTCCTTCACGATGGGCATTACCTGTGCAATTCGGTCTTGCATCAGGGCGACATGCTCAATCACACTCCTGTGGGGAGAACTCTCACTTTCCCAAGTTTCCTTGGCAATATCCAACAGCCCTCTTGGGTGTCTCCCATACAGTAACTCAAAGGGGGAGAATCCCGTAGAGGATTGGGGCACCTCCCTAATAGCAAACATCAGATAAGGAAGTAGACAGTCCCAATCCTTTCCATCTCTATCCACCACTTTCTTCAACATTTGTTTTAGGGTTTTGTTGAATCTTTCAACCAGCCCATCGGTTTGGGGGTGATACACAGATGTACGTAATTGCGTCACTTTGAACAATTTACACAGCTCCTTCATAACCCGGGACATAAAGGGTGTACCTTGGTCCGTAAGCAGTTCTTTACAAATACCCACCCGGCTAAACACAAGAGATAGCTCTTTGGCTATGGTTTTGGCCGAGGTATTTCGGAGAGGGATCGCTTCTGGATAACGGGTGGCATAGTCCATTATAACTAATATGTACTGGTGCCCCCTAGCGGACTTGATTATAGGACCTACCAAATCCATGGCGATCCTCTCAAACGGGACCTCAATGATGGGTAGAGGGACCAGCGGGCTACGGAAATGTGGCATCGGGGCCGCCCTCTGACACACAGGGCAGGAGGAACAATAATTTTCTATGTCCTTCATCACCCCCGGCCAATAGAATCTCTGTAATACCCTCTCTCGGGTTTTCTCTGTCCCCAGATGACCTCCAAGAATGTGCCCATGGGCCAACTCCAACACCAACTTCCTGTAAGGTTTGGGCACCACAAGCTGCTCAACGGTTTCTTCTGCCCTTTTTGCCACCCGATACAGTAGGTCCTTCTCTACGCTGAAGTATGGGTAAGTGCAGGTATTATCTGGGTTCACTAACTCGCCATCTATTTTCACTACGTTTTCGCGTGCCTTTATTAGGGCGGGGTCTTTCAACTGTTCTGTGGCAAAGTTTTCCCTGTGAACCTCAAGATCAGAAAACTCCACAGACGGTAGGTTTTCGTCTGAGGAGGTGGGCTCCTCTCCAGTTTCTTGAGTCTCCCCTGCCAATACTGATAAGGGAAATTCCGGAGAGTCCTCACCACTCTCAGGGGAGTTCTGGCTATCACATTCCTGGTACATAGGGGCACCAGTGGGGGGCTCAGGATCATCCCACAGTTCCCAGAACTTCGGAAAATCCCTTCCCACAATGGCGTCATACGGTAACTGAGATACTAAGCCCACTGGATGAGAGAGGGTACCTTTGGGGGTCTCGAAACACACTGTAGTCACTGGATACTCTCGGGTGTCCCCATGCACACAAATAACAGCTACCTTGCTATTCCCAGAGACCTCTGTTTTAACTAACTCAGCCTTTATCAGGGTCACAAGGCTACCTGAATCCAGCAATACCACAACATTTCTACCATTAACACACATTTTGCATAAATGTTTCTCAATTCCTCGAATGGCAGTGCATGCGACTGTCGCACACAGCGACTGACGTCTGCCCGTCAGAAAGTCACACTGCATGGGTTCCTCCACAACCGGGCAATTGGCTGCAATATGTCCCGCTTGCCGGCAGCGGTAGCAAACGATCCTTCTTGCCGCCTCTTGAGCCGCTGATTTCCCAGGCTGTTCTCGCCAAACTTGGGGTAGAGCTCCCACCCTCTCACTCTCTCCACCCTTACCCCTTGGAATCCTCTTATCCGCCCCTGGGGATGGTCTGGTCTTAGGGTGGAAAGTCCGAGTGTCTCTGGAAGAGGCCGTCAGGTTCTCTGTAGCCAAGTATTTCTCCACACGATCCACAAGACCATCGGCCGTCTCTGGGTCTCCATGGCTTACCCACTTTTGGATGGCAGTAGGAAGAGCTCTCAAAAACCGATCCATTACAACACGTTCCACAATCTTTGGTGCGGACAAAGTCTCTGGCTGTAGCCACTTTCTGCTCAGGTGAATGAGATCATACATTTGAGACCTGGGGGGTTTTCCAAGCTGGAAAGTCCAGTTATGCACACGCTGAGCCCGGACAGCCTGGGTGACACCCAGCCTTGCCAATATCTCAGCTTGTAGCATCACATAGTCTTTTGCTTGGTCAGGCTCTAGGTCATAGTAAGCCTTCTGCGATTCACCAGTTAACAGAGGAGCCACCAGTCCAGCCCACTGCTCCTCAGGCCACTTTTCTCTTTCAGCAGTCCTTTCAAATGTGGTCAAAAATACCTCTGGATCATCCTCTCCAGTCATTTTTGTCAATAAACGACTCACCCCAAAGGACGCGGTATTAGTGGGACGGCTTTCCTCACTGGTCTGCGGACGTTGCTGCATTACTGCTTCCATTTGTTGTAGTCTCTGCTCTTGCTTCTGTAACATGTCTATGAAGCGGGCCTCAGATTGCTGCTGGGCTTGTTGCTGAGCTTCCAGACTCTGTTGGTGAGCTTGCTGCTGGGCTGCAAGGCTCTGTTGATGAGCTTGCTGCTGGGCTGCGAAGTTCTGTTGTTGAGCTGCAAGGCTCTTTTGCAAACCTGCATTTGTCTGCTGTTGATTGGCATTTGCTAGAGCCAGCTGCTTCAGTATCTCCTCCATGCTGGCTTAAAAAAAACTGCCACTGGTTCTCCACCAACTGTGAGGGGGTTAGCTCGGCAGCGGGTGTGTGTGACCCCCGGGATGGGCTCCCCATACAAAAACAGGCCCAGCAAACGGAGGTTGTGGTTTTCAAAATCAAAAAAAAGGTGCGGTTTATTTTCTATTTACAGTGACAAAACACAGCAAAGCCAAAAGAAACATATAAACAAAATAAATCCTGGTCAACTTGACCTCTGACTAAACATACAGGTTTCCTAACTAACAACTGGGATCAGCCTAGTGCTGTCCTAGTCCCTAAGTCCCTGGTTTTAAATGTCCAAGCAAATAGCCACACAGGCTTTGTCTCACCGCACAGGGGTTCACTCTCCCTAGACAGTCCACACAGGTCTGGGTCCAGGCATGAGCTAACACCTAATGAATCTGGGAGTTTTTATAGAGGCCTTAAACGAACTGACAGGCTTCAGCTGGCCTCATCAACTCCCTGCCTGCACGACGCCCAGCCCTCTCCCTAGAGGTATGAGTCATCCATGAGCCCACTAGCCTTAGCTGGGCTTATACAACTCTCCACCTAGTTGTATAAGTCGGCGTAAAGCCTGAATCTGGGCGAAATATATCTACCCCCCTGGATGCAACCAGGTGACTTTACCTTCCTGCTGTCACAATATATATATATATATATATATATATATATATATATATATATATATATATATATATACATATACACACACACACATAATAAATTAATCCATGTTTAGATACGTGTGTGTATTGTGAGGGGGTTAGCTCGGCAGCGGGTGTGTGTGACCCCCGGGATGGGCTCCCCACACAAAAACAGGCCCAGCAAACGGAGGTTGTGGTTTTTCAAAATCAAAAAAAGGTGCGGTTTATTTTCTATTTACAGTGACAAAACACAGCAAAGCCAAAAGAAACATAAACAAAATAAATCCTGGTCAACTTGACCTCTGACTAAACATACAGGTTTCCTAACTAACAACTGGGATCAGCCTAGTGCTGTCCTAGTCCCTAAGTCCCTGGTTTTAAATGTCCAAGCAAATAGCCACACAGGCTTTGTCTCACCGCACAGGGGTTCACTCTCCCTAGACAGTCCACACAGGTCTGGTTCCAGGCATGAGCTAACATCTAATGAAGCTGGGAGTTCTTATAGAGGCCTAAATGAGCTGACAAGCTTCAGCTGGTCTCATCAACTCCCTGTCTGCACGACGCCCCACACTCTCCCTAGACATATGAGTCATCCATGAGCCCACTAGCCTTAGCTGGGCTTATACAACTCTCCACCTAGTTGTATAAGTCGGCGTAAAGCCTGAATCTGGGCGAAATATATCTACCCCCCTGGATGCAACCAGGTGACTTTACCTTCCTGCTGTCACATACCCCCCCCCCTCTTGTTTTAACCTCGGGGTTGGAACACCAGCAATCAGGCATTCATGTACTCGAGACAAAGCATCCACATTCCCCATTTGAACGCCAGGGCGATGCTTTACTGTGAAGTTGAATTCCTGGAGGGCCAGGAACCACCTATTCACTCTTCTATTTGTTTCCTTGTTTTGAGCCATCCACTTTAACGGAGCGTGATCCGTAACCATGTCAAAGTGCCTACCTAGCAGGTAGTACCGAAGGGAATCTAGAGCCCACTTCACCGCTAAACACTCCTTTTCAACGGTGGCGTAATTTACCTCATGGGACTTCAACTTCCTGCTGAGGTAAATGACTGGGTGCTCTTCCCCGTTCCAGACCTGGGACAATACTGCTCCTAACCCCACATCTGACGCATCACTTTGTACGACAAAGTCTTTAGAGAAGTCGGGTGAGTACAACACTGGCTGGCTACATAAGGCTTGTTTCAAGAATTGGAATGCTGCCTCAGCCTCGGGGGTCCATTTAATCATGACCGACCCTTTCCCCTTCGTTAGGTTGGTTAGGGGCACAGCCTTAGAAGCAAAGTGGGGAATGAATCGCCGATAATACCCAGCGATTCCCAGAAAGGCTCGTACCTGCTTCTTGCTGTTGGGACGTGGCCAACTCTGGATGGCCTCGACTTTGTTGAGTTGGGGTTTTATTACTCCCCTCCCAATGGTGTACCCAAGATATTTGGCTTCCTCCTGCCCAATGGTACACTTCTTGGGGTTAGCCGTAAACCCCGCTTCCCGAACAGAGTCCAGGACTGCTTGCACTTTTGGCAGATGTGAGGCCCAATCTGTGCTATGGACAATTACGTCATCCAGGTAAGCCGCAGCATACTTCCGATGGGGCCTCAGCATCTGGTCCATTTTCCGCTGGAATGTGGCCGGCGCATTCTGTAACCCGAACGGCATTCTTTTATATTGGAACGCCCCGTCTGGGGTTACAAATGCGGTTTTCTCTTTGGCCAATTTGGCCAGGGGGATTTGCCAATACCCTTTTGTGAGGTCAAGAGTCGTCATGTATCGGGCTGTTCCCAGACGGTCGATCAACTCATCTATACGTGGCATGGGGTAGGTGTCAAATTTTGTAACTTTGTTCAACTGACGAAAATCGTTACAAAATCGCCAGCTCCCATCCGGTTTAGGCACCAACACAATGGGACTAGACCAATCACTTTGGGACTCCTCTATCACCCCTAAGTTCAGCATTTTCTGTACTTCCTCCCGTATTGCCTCCCGTCGGGCCTCTGGGATCCGATAGGGTTTTAACTTCACCCTTTCACCGGGCGGGGTAATGATGTCATGCTCTACCCCAAATGTTTGTCCCGGCAGCTCAGAGAATACCTCCTTGTTGCGAAGCACAAACTCCTTAACCTCCTGTTGTTGGGGTTGTGACAAGGTGGCTGCTATTCCAACCTCAGGAATCACGCAACCAGTTTGAGCTGGTGACCAAGTGTCTGCGACTAGGGACTCTCTATCCCTCCAGGCTTTCAACAGATTAACGTGATAGATCTGTTCGGGCTTTCGCCTTCCTGGTTGTCTGACCTTGTAATTCACTTCGCTCACTTTTTCCATTATCTCGTAGGGGCCTTGCCATTTGGCAAGGAATTTACTTTCAACCGTAGGGACAAGTACCAGTATCCTATCCCCCGGGGAAAAGGTACGGGTCTTGGCTCCACGGTTGTACACTCTCTGCTGTGCTAACTGCGCTTGGGCCAAATGTTCCTTCACGATGGGCATTACCTGTGCAATTCGGTCTTGCATCAGGGCGACATGCTCAATCACACTCCTGTGGGGAGAACTCTCACTTTCCCAAGTTTCCTTGGCAATATCCAACAGCCCTCTTGGGTGTCTCCCATACAGTAACTCAAAGGGGGAGAATCCCGTAGAGGATTGGGGCACCTCCCTAATAGCAAACATCAGATAAGGAAGTAGACAGTCCCAATCCTTTCCATCTCTATCCACCACTTTCTTCAACATTTGTTTTAGGGTTTTGTTGAATCTTTCAACCAGCCCATCGGTTTGGGGGTGATACACAGATGTACGTAATTGCGTCACTTTGAACAATTTACACAGCTCTTTCATAACCCGGGACATAAAGGGTGTACCTTGGTCCGTAAGCAGTTCTTTACAAATACCCACCCGGCTAAACACAAGAGATAGCTCTTTGGCTATGGTTTTGGCCGAGGTATTTCGGAGAGGGATCGCTTCTGGATAACGGGTGGCATAGTCCATTATAACTAATATGTACTGGTGCCCCCTAGCGGACTTGATTATAGGACCTACCAAATCCATGGCGATCCTCTCAAACGGGACCTCAATGATGGGTAGAGGGACCAGTGGGCTACGGAAATGTGGCATCGGGGCCGACCTCTGACACACAGGGCAGGAGGAACAATAATTTTCTATGTCCTTCATCACCCCCGGCCAATAGAATCTCTGTAATACCCTCTCTCGGGTTTTCTCTGTCCCCAGATGACCTCCAAGAATGTGCCCATGGGCCAACTCCAACACCAACTTCCTGTAAGGTTTGGGCACCACAAGCTGCTCAACGGTTTCTTCTGCCCTTTTTGCCACCCGATACAGTAGGTCCTTCTCTACGCTGAAGTATGGGTAAGTGCAGGTATTATCTGGGTTCACTAACTCGCCATCTATTTTCACTACGTTTTCCCGTGCCTTTATTAGGGCGGGGTCTTTCAACTGTTCTGTGGCAAAGTTTTCCCTGTGAACCTCAAGATCAGAAAACTCCACAGACGGTAGGTTTTCTTCTGAGGAGGTGGGCTCCTCTCCAGTTTCTTGAGTCTCCCCTGCCAATACTGATAAGGGAAATTCCGGAGAGTCCTCACCACTCTCAGGGGAGTTCTGGCTATCACATTCCTGGTACACAGGGGCACCAGTGGGGGGCTCAGGATCATCCCACAGTTCCCAGAACTTCGGAAAATCCCTTCCCACAATGGCGTCATACGGTAACTGAGATACTAAGCCCACTGGATGAGAGAGGGTACCTTTGGGGGTCTCGAAACACACTGTAGTCACTGGATACTCTCGGGTGTCCCCATGCACACAAATAACAGCTACCTTGCTATTCCCAGAGACCTCTGTTTTAACTAACTCAGCCTTTATCAGGGTCACAAGGCTACCTGAATCCAGCAATACCACAACATTTCTACCATTAACACACATTTTGCATAAATGTTTCTCAGTTCCTCGAATGGCAGTGCATGTGACTGTCGCACACAGCGACTGACGTCTGCCCATCAGAAAGTCACACTGCATGGGTTCCTCCACAACCGGGCAATTGGCTGCAATATGTCCCGCTTGCCGGCAGCGGTAACAAACGATCCTTCTTGCCGCCTCTTGAGCCGCTGATTTCCCAGGCTGTTCTCGCCAAACTTGGGGTAGAGCTCCCACCCTCTCACTCTCTCCACCCTTACCCCTTGGAATCCTCTTATCCGCCCCTGGGGATGGTCTGGTCTTAGGGTGGAAAGTCCGAGTGTCTCTGGAAGAGGCCGTCAGGTTCTCTGTAGCCAAGTATTTCTCCACACGATCCACAAGACCATCGGCCGTCTCTGGGTCTCCATGGCTTACCCACTTTTGGATGGCAGTAGGAAGAGCTCTCAAAAACCGATCCATTACAACACGTTCCACAATCTTTGGTGCGGACAAAGTCTCTGGCTGTAGCCACTTTCTGCTCAGGTGAATGAGATCATACATTTGAGACCTGGGGGGTTTTCCAAGCTGGAAAGTCCAGTTATGCACACGCTGAGCCCGGACAGCCTGGGTGACACCCAGCCTTGCCAATATCTCAGCTTTTAGCATCACATAGTCTTTTGCTTGGTCAGGCTCTAGGTCATAGTAAGCCTTCTGCGATTCACCAGTTAACAGAGGAGCCACCAGTCCAGCCCACTGCTCCTCAGGCCACTTTTCTCTTTCAGCAGTCCTTTCAAATGTGGTCAAAAATACCTCTGGATCATCCTCTCCAGTCATTTTTGTCAATAAACGACTCACCCCAAAGGACGTGGTATTAGTGGGACGGCTTTCCTCACTGGTCTGCGGACGTTGCTGCATTACTGCTTCCATTTGTTGTAGTCTCTGCTCTTGCTTCTGTAACAGGTCTATGAAGCGGGCCTCAGATTGCTGCTGGGCTTGTTGCTGAGCTTCCAGACTCTGTTGGTGAGCTTGCTGCTGGGCTGCAAGGCTCTGTTGATGAGCTTGCTGCTGAGCTGCGAAGTTCTGTTGTTGAGCTTCAAGGCTCTGTTGATGAGCTGCAAGGCTCTTTTGCAAACCTGCATTTGTCTGCTGTTGATTGGCATTTGCTAGAGCCAGCTGCTTCAGTATCTCCTCCATGCTGGCTTAAAAAAAACTGCCACTGGTTCTCCACCAACTGTGAGGGGGTTAGCTCGGCAGCGGGTGTGTGTGACCCCCGGGATGGGCTCCCCACACAAAAACAGGCCCAGCAAACGGAGGTTGTGGTTTTTCAAAATCAAAAAAAAGGTGCGGTTTATTTTCTATTTACAGTGACAAAACACAGCAAAGCCAAAAGAAACATAAACAAAATAAATCCTGGTCAACTTGACCTCTGACTAAACATACAGGTTTCCTAACTAACAACTGGGATCAGCCTAGTGCTGTCCTAGTCCCTAAGTCCCTGGTTTTAAATGTCCAAGCAAATAGCCACACAGGCTTTGTCTCACCGCACAGGGGTTCACTCTCCCTAGACAGTCCACACAGGTCTGGTTCCAGGCATGAGCTAACATCTAATGAAGCTGGGAGTTCTTATAGAGGCCTAAATGAGCTGACAAGCTTCAGCTGGTCTCATCAACTCCCTGTCTGCACGACGCCCCACACTCTCCCTAGACATATGAGTCATCCATGAGCCCACTAGCCTTAGCTGGGCTTATACAACTCTCCACCTAGTTGTATAAGTCGGCGTAAAGCCTGAATCTGGGCGAAATATATCTACCCCCCTGGATGCAACCAGGTGACTTTACCTTCCTGCTGTCACAGTATATATATATATATATATATATATATATATATATATATATACATACACATATTTTTATATATATATATATATATATATATATATATATATAAATATTTAATTACATAAAAATATTTAATTATATATATATATATATATATATATATATATATATATATATATATAATGTGTGTGTAATTAAATATTTTTCTATATATATATATATATATATATATATATATATATATATATACACATACACATACACACACACATAATAAATTAATCCATGTTTATATACGTGTGTGTATATATATATATATATATATATATATATATATATATATATACACACACGTATATAAACATGGATTAATTTATTATGTGTGTGTGTATATATGTATATATATATAAAAATATTTAAATATATATATATATATATATATATAATTAAATATTTATATATATATATATATATATATATATATATATATATATATATACACACACACACACACACATAATAAATTAATCCATGTTTATAAACGTGTGTGTATATATATATATATATATATATATATATATATATATATATATATACACACACACGTATATAAACATGGATTAATTTATTATGTGTGTGTGTGTATATATGTGTGTATATATATATATATATATATATATATATATATATATATATATATATTTAATAATATATTATATATAGTTGTGTGTATATATATAATGTTTATTAATATTTTATTAAAATTCTAAAAAATTAATTTTAGTTAAATAAAAAAAAAAAGTAGAGTAGAGAAATTTGGTTAATTATTTTTAAAGTTTAATTTGCTACAGTTATAGACTATGTACAGACTTGTTAAATATTATTAATAATCCTGAAAATAAACACAAAAATTTTCCAAAGCAAAAATGTTTATTTTTTCTAAATAAAAACCATGTAAACTGTAGAAATCCATTTATAATAATAAAAAAAAATATTTACATTTACCGGTATATTATATTGTTTATTTTAACATAGCAAACTATACAGATATTTACACCAAAAATTACATATTTGTATGCTTATTTAGCAACTTTTGGAAATCGTGACATGTGTTCCTTTACTGCCACACTTGTTTCAGGCCTTTCAATTGGGGCAATGTTCCTTGGCATGAGTGGATTCCCAAGAACAAATAAGTGTACCCTCAACAATGCTAATCATGTCGGATAGCATAATGTAAAGATGTTCGTTATTCATGTTTTCAAAAACATTACGGACAACCCATTTTTTTCTACCTCTTGGAAATTCCAGATTTTTACGTTCAACAAAAAATTCTTGGCCACTTTCATCTTTTTTTTTTTGTCAGAGCGGGGTTTCGTACCACATTGTGATTGTGGCATAAAGCAGCCAATTTTGTCCTTGCTTCCATGGAATCAAATCTGTAATGAATTCTTTTGGGCCGATATTTAAGAATCATACTGTGGTATGTTTCAATAACCCCTGTCTGACAAAAAAAAGTTAGATGCTTTATGTCTTTATCCAATTGACTATCCAAGACAATTGTGGACAATGAATGAAATGCAGGTGTGCTTTTGCTTATCCAGGGAACAGGATGAGAATCCACACTGAGTGGATCGTGTAAGCATTTGTGCTGTACACCGTCAATTTCCCATTCATGAACATTTACTACATGATATAGTAGAGATTGCCAAAGCTCTCTGAAAACCTTCTCGTCTCCCTCACAATGTCTACTACAAAAATAGAAATGCAGCAAAATGGCTCCAATCCATGGTAAAATTGCACGGTTTATTTTTTTTTGGAAATTTGCATCAATTTTCTCCGTATATTTTTCACGTAATGCCACATATCAAATTGATGGTTTATGTTTTTTGTATTTTTCGTTTGTCGAAAGTAATTTTCGAATACCAGTGTGTCGATCCGTTCCCACAAATTGAACATCCAATCCATTGTCAATTATGCGATCTAAACATTTGATAAATCCAAACTTCTCCATCGCAACAGAAGAAGTGGTCTGTGACACCTGCACTAGTTCAAAGTCCACAATTTTCTTTGAAATAAAATCCTTGAACGTGTATGTAGAATACTTTGCTGAAAACCCTGGGCTATCACATTGCCCATCCCCTAACAAGAAGACTGGTTTTCCTAACAATTCCTCAGTGACATTAGAAATCATAGTTTGCCAACTACGATCAATTGCTTTAAAAACAAATGCATTTTGAGCTCTGTGGAAAGAAGTTTTTCCAAACATTTGTATGCCACAGAGATCAAACATTTCTCTAACTTTTGCGTAGCTTCCTCCGGTTAAAGTTACAGCCCCAGAAAGCAAAATATTACCAGCCGAATAATGTTTAATTTTGGGCTGGCTTTCCCAAAGTTTTGAACGGTGAAAATCTGTACAGATCGAGTGAACTGAAATCATTGTGCCAATAAATTTTTTCTCAATCTTTCTGATTTTAGAAAAACAGCCAGGTTCAGGGCAAATCATCGCATAAAGTAGTTTATCAAGGCAGCTTTCAAAAACAATAAATTTGTTCTCTTTCACCAAATTCAAGGGATGAGGAAGTGCATCTTCTGTTTCAATTTCCACCTCACTTTCACAAAGACTATGATCGCCTTTTTGGGGTGTATCACAATCTGACTCGTGAAAGCTCGGATCCTCCAGATAAGCCAATTTTCTTTTAGTCCCAACTTCTGGACTTTCAACATACGGGTTGAAGGCCGATTTACTTTTTCTTGGTATTAGTGAAGGGGTAGACAACACAGGTAAAGAGGGTGAAAAAGAGATCTCCGATTGCACTTCTGTTGTCTTTTGATGACTTTGTGGTGTTGACACTAGAAGTGGTGTCATTAAAAGATCCTCTTTGCTACAATACGAATGTTCTAAAAAAATTGTATCACTTGTACCTTCCGATTCCACAAATTCACAATGTCCAAGGCCAGTTTGTGTGCAGGCGTCGTTGTTTGTCACATGTTTAGATTGACTACTAACATGACATTGGCAAGTACATGTATCACTGCCCACGGCTGTCTGAGAGGTTCCAGCCTTCATGTGTTGTGCCATCCATATTTTTTTCAATCTATTAAGCCATTTATTTCCAGTTTTTTCTGTTGTTCCTGTTTCATTAAATATGGTGGGAACAGATTGAGGACTTAATCTCCTTTGACTTCCCCTCATAATAAAGCACTCACTTTCAAAATGTGAAGAACACATACGATAAATATCAGAACGAATGTCCGCTTTGATAATTGGAATATATTCTTCTATCATTCCTGTGTCCATTCCAGCATTGCGCAGCCATATTTTGATTTGCTGTTCCTCTTTCGGAAAAGCAAAATAGCTTAATTTTTTTTTTTATTTCCGGGAGTAGTGCAGTTTGAACAAAATTTTGCCATGCATCCTGGCATTTCTACTGCTTATATAAAAAATTATAGTTAGTGAAGAACAAAATATCCATTAAGAAGTTTGGGTATGTATTTAGTAAAATGTTATATATTAAATAAATATTACTATAAATCAACAATTTATTTTATTCATGTTAATGGCTGTGTACTAAAAAAAAGCAATCAATAAAATATTCAATTGATTACATTATTATCTCTCTGTTATTATTTTTAAATAATTTAAAATAATAAAATTAATTATTTGGACTAGCTAAAATAAACATATATATGTGTATTCAACTAAACAAAAGACAACAACGCTTTAATTTCATAATATAATATATCTTTATTTTAATTTAAGTAGTAATATAAACAAATAATAATTGTTAAATAATATATTATTATTATTATTATTATTAAATAGAGAATCCAAAAAAAAAAAAGGTAAATAAAAGTAAAAAATAAGAAAAATGTATAAATACAGCGAGAGACCTATAGAGAAAGATAGAGAGGGTTACATAGAGGAAAAGAGAGAGAGAGGGTTACATAGAGGAAAAGAGGGAGAGAGGTACAGAGGGAAAGAGAAAGAGGAAGAGGTAAAGGGAGAGAGAGAGAGGGGGGAGAGAGAGAGGGGGAGAGAGAGAAGGGGGATAGAGAGAGAGGGGGAGAGGGAGAGAGGGGGAGAGAGGGGGGGAGAGAGAGAGAGAGAATGAGGGAGGAAAAAAAGGGAAAAAGGTAGAGCAAGAGAGAGAAAGGGAGAAAGGGAAAAAGGGAGTGATAGAGAAAGCGAGATAGAGGGAATGAGGGAGGGAAACAAAGGGAAAAAGGTAGAGCAAGAGAGAGAAAGGGAGAAAGGGAAAGAGGGAGTGATAGAGGGAGAGAGAGGAAATGAGGGAGAGAGAGGGAATGAGGGACGAAAAAAAAGGAAAAAAGTAGAGAGAGAGAAAGAGGGAGTGATATAAGGAGACAACGTGGAAGATAGAGGGAGAGTAAGAGGGATAGAAAGAGAGAGAGAGAGAGGAAAAAAGGCAGTGATAGAGAAAGAGAGATAGAGGGAATGAGGGAGGGAAACAAAGGGAAGAAGGTAGAGCAAGAGAGAGAAAGGGAGAAAGGGAAAGAGGGAGTGATAGAGAAAGAGAGATAGAGGGAATGAGGGAGGGAAACAAAGGGAAAAAGGTAGAGCAAGAGAGAGAAAGGGAGAAAGGGAAAGAGGGAGTGATAGAGGGAGAGAGAGGAAATGAGGGAGAGAGAGGGAATGAGGGACGAAAAAAAAGGAAAAAAGTAGAGAGAGAGAAAGAGGGAGTGATATAAGGAGAGAACGTGGAAGATAGAGGGAGAGTAAGAGGGATAGAAAGAGAGAAAGAGAGAGAGAGAGAGGAAAAAAGGGAGTGATAGAGAAAGAGAGATAGAGGGAATGAGGGAGGGAAACAAAGGGAAAAAGGTAGAGCAAGAGAGAGAAAGGGAGAAAGGGAAAGAGGGAGTGATAGAGAAAGAGAGATAGAGGGAATGAGGGAGGGAAACAAAGGGAAAAAGGTAGAGCAAGAGAGAGAAAGGGAGAAAGGGAAAGAGGGAGTGATAGAGGGAGAGAGAGGAAATGAGGGAGAGAGAGGGAATGAGGGACGAAAAAAAAGGAAAAAAGTAGAGAGAGAGAAAGAGGGAGTGATATAAGGAGAGAACGTGGAAGATAGAAGGAGAGTAAGAGGGATAGAAAGAGAGAAAGAGAGAGAGAGAGAGGAAAAAAGGGAGTGATAGAGAAAGAGAGATAGAGGGAATGAGGGAGGGAAACAAAGGGAAAAAGGTAGAGCAAGAGAGAGAAAGGGAGAAAGGGAAAGAGGGAGTGATAGAGGGAGAGAGAGGAAATGAGGGAGAGAGAGGGAATGAGGGACGAAAAAAAAGGAAAAAAGTAGAGAGAGAGAAAGAGGGAGTGATATAAGGAGAGAACGTGGAAGATAGAAGGAGAGTAAGAGGGATAGAAAGAGAGAAAGAGAGAGAGAGAGGAAAAAAGGGAGTGATAGAGAAAGAGAGATAGAGGGAATGAGGGAGGGAAACAAAGGGAAAAAGGTAGAGCAAGAGAGAGAAAGGGAGAAAGGGAAAGAGGGAGTGATAGAGGGAGAGAGAGGAAATGAGGGAGAGAGAGGGAATGAGGGACGAAAAAAAAGGAAAAAAGTAGAGAGAGAGAAAGAGGGAGTGATATAAGGAGAGAACGTGGAAGATAGAGGGAGAGTAAGAGGGATAGAAAGAGAGAAAGAGAGAGAGAGAGGAAAAAAGGGAGTGATAGAGAAAGAGAGATAGAGGGAATGAGGGAGGGAAAAAAAGGGAAAAAGGTAGAGCAAGAGAGAGAAAGGGAGAAAGGGAAAGAGGGAGTGATAGAGAAAGAGAGATAGAGGGAATGAGGGAGGGAAACAAAGGGAAAAAGGTAGAGCAAGAGAGAGAAAGGGAGAAAGGGAAAGAGGGATTGATAGAGGGAGAGAGAGGAAATGAGGGAGAGAGAGGGAATGAGGGACGAAAAAAAAGGAAAAAAGTAGAGAGAGAGAAAGAGGGAGTGATATAAGGAGAGAATGTGGAAGATAGAGGGAGAGTAAGAGGGATAGAAAGAGAGAAAGAGAGAGAGAGAGGAAAAAAGGGAGTGATAGAGAAAGAGAGATAGAGGGAATGAGGGAGGGAAACAAAGGGAAAAAGGTAGAGCAAGAGAGAGAAAGGGAGAAAGGGAAAGAGGGAGTGATAGAGAAAGAGAGATAGAGGGAATGAGGGAGGGAAACAAAGGGAAAAAGGTAGAGCAAGAGAGAGAAAGGGAGAAAGGGAAAGAGGGAGTGATAGAGGGAGAGAGAGGAAATGAGGGAGAGAGAGGGAATGAGGGACGAAAAAAAAGGAAAAAAGTAGAGAGAGAGAAAGAGGGAGTGATATAAGGAGAGAACGTGGAAGATAGAGGGAGAGTAAGAGGGATAGAAAGAGAGAAAGAGAGAGAGAGAGGAAAAAAGGGAGTGATAGAGAAAGAGAGATAGAGGGAATGAGGGAGGGAAAAAAAGGGAAAAAGGTAGAGCAAGAGAGAGAAAGGGAGAAAGGGAAAGAGGGAGTGATAGAGAAAGAGAGATAGAGGGAATGAGGGAGGGAAACAAAGGGAAAAAGGTAGAGCAAGAGAGAGAAAGGGAGAAAGGGAAAGAGGGATTGATAGAGGGAGAGAGAGGAAATGAGGGAGAGAGAGGGAATGAGGGACGAAAAAAAAGGAAAAAAGTAGAGAGAGAGAAAGAGGGAGTGATATAAGGAGAGAACGTGGAAGATAGAGGGAGAGTAAGAGGGATAGAAAGAGAGAAAGAGAGAGAGAGAGGAAAAAAGGGAGTGATAGAGAAAGAGAGATAGAGGGAATGAGGGAGGGAAACAAAGGGAAAAAGGTAGAGCAAGAGAGAGAAAGGGAGAAAGGGAAAGAGGGAGTGATAGAGAAAGAGAGATAGAGGGAATGAGGGAGGGAAACAAAGGGAAAAAGGTAGAGCAAGAGAGAGAAAGGGAGAAAGGGAAAGAGGAAGTGATAGAGGGAGAGAGAGGAAATGAGGGAGAGAGAGGGAATGAGGGACGAAAAAAAAGGAAAAAAGTAGAGAGAGAGAAAGAGGGAGTGATATAAGGAGAGAACGTGGAAGATAGAGGGAGAGTAAGAGGGATAGAAAGAGAGAAAGAGAGAGAGAGAGGAAAAAATGGAGTGATAGAGAAAGAGAGATAGAGGGAATGAGGGAGGGAAACAAAGGGAAAAAGGTAGAGCAAGAGAGAGAAAGGGAGAAAGGGAAAGAGGGAGTGATAGAGGGAGAGAGAGGAAATGAGGGAGAGAGAGGGAATGAGGGACGAAAAAAAGGAAAAAAGTAGAGAGAGAGAGAAAGAGGGAGTGATATAAGGAGAGAACGTGGATGATAGAGGGAGAGTAAGAGGGATAGAAAGAGAGAAAGAGAGAGAGAGAGGAAAAAAGGGAGTGATAGAGAAAGAGAGATAGAGGGAATGAGGGAGGGAAACAAAGGGAAAAAGGTAGAGCAAGAGAGAGAAAGGGAGAAAGGGAAAGAGGGAGTGATAGAGAAAGAGAGATAGAGGGAATGAGGGAGGGAAACAAAGGGAAAAAGGTAGAGCAAGAGAGAGAAAGGGAGAAAGGGAAAGAGGGAGTGATAGAGGGAGAGAGAGGAAATGAGGGAGAGAGAGGGAATGAGGGACGAAAAAAAAGGAAAAAAGTAGAGAGAGAGAAAGAGGGAGTGATATAAGGAGAGAACGTGGAAGATAGAGGGAGAGTAAGAGGGATAGAAAGAGAGAAAGAGAGAGAGAGAGAGGAAAAAAGGGAGTGATACAGAAAGAGAGATAGAGGGAATGAGGGAGGGAAACAAAGGGAAAAAGGTAGAGCAAGAGAGAGAAAGGGAGAAAGGGAAAGAGGGAGTGATAGAGGGAGAGAGAGGAAATGAGGGAGAGAGAGGGAATGAGGGACGAAAAAAAAGGAAAAAAGTAGAGAGAGAGAAAGAGGGAGTGATATAAGGAGAGAACGTGGAAGATAGAGGGAGAGTAAGAGGGATAGAAAGAGAGAAAGAGAGAGAGAGAGGAAAAAAGGGAGTGATAGAGAAAGAGAGATAGAGGGAATGAGGGAGGGAAACAAAGGGAAAAAGGTAGAGCAAGAGAGAGAAAGGGAGAAAGGGAAAGAGGGAGTGATAGAGAAAGAGAGATAGAGGGAATGAGGGAGGGAAACAAAGGGAAAAAGGTAGAGCAAGAGAGAGAAAGGGAGAAAGGGAAAGAGGGAGTGATAGAGGGAGAGAGAGGAAATGAGGGAGAGAGAGGGAATGAGGGACGAAAAAAAAGGAAAAAAGTAGAGAGAGAGAAAGAGGGAGTGATATAAGGAGAGAACGTGGAAGATAGAGGGAGAGTAAGAGGGATAGAAAGAGAGAAAGAGAGAGAGAGAGGAAAAAAGGGAGTGATAGAGAAAGAGAGATAGAGGGAATGAGGGGGGGGGGAAACAAAGGGAAAAAGGTAGAGCAAGAGAGAGAAAGGGAGAAAGGGAAAGAGGGAGTGATAGAGAAAGAGAGATAGAGGGAATGAGGGAGGGAAACAAAGGGAAAAAGGTAGAGCAAGAGAGAGAAAGGGAGAAAGGGAAAGAGGGAGTGATAGAGGGAGAGAGAGAGGAAATGAGGGAGAGACAGGGAATGAGGGACGAAAAAAAAGGAAAAAAGTAGAGAGAGAGAAAGAGGGAGTGATAGAGGGAGAGAGAGGAAATGAGGGAGAGAGAGAGAGAGAGAGAGAGAGAATGAGGGAGGAAAAAAAAGGAAAAAAGTAGAGAGAGAGAAAGAGGGAGTGATATAAGGAGAGAACGTGGAAGATAGAGGGAGAGTAAGAGGGATAGAAAGAGAGAAAGAGAGAGAGAGAGGAAAAAATGGAGTGATAGAGAAAGAGAGATAGAGGGAATGAGGGAGGGAAACAAAGGGAAAAAGGTAGAGCAAGAGAGAGAAAGGGAGAAAGGGAAAGAGGGAGTGATAGAGGGAGAGAGAGGAAATGAGGGAGAGAGAGGGAATGAGGGACGAAAAAAAGGAAAAAAGTAGAGAGAGAGAAAGAGGGAGTGATATAAGGAGAGAACGTGGATGATAGAGGGAGAGTAAGAGGGATAGAAAGAGAGAAAGAGAGAGAGAGAGGAAAAAAGGGAGTGATAGAGAAAGAGAGATAGAGGGAATGAGGGAGGGAAACAAAGGGAAAAAGGTAGAGCAAGAGAGAGAAAGGGAGAAAGGGAAAGAGGGAGTGATAGAGAAAGAGAGATAGAGGGAATGAGGGAGGGAAACAAAGGGAAAAAGGTAGAGCAAGAGAGAGAAAGGGAGAAAGGGAAAGAGGGAGTGATAGAGGGAGAGAGAGGAAATGAGGGAGAGAGAGGGAATGAGGGACGAAAAAAAAGGAAAAAAGTAGAGAGAGAGAAAGAGGGAGTGATATAAGGAGAGAACGTGGAAGATAGAGGGAGAGTAAGAGGGATAGAAAGAGAGAAAGAGAGAGAGAGAGGAAACAAGGGAGTGATAGAGAAAGAGAGATAGAGGGAATGAGGGAGGGAAACAAAGGGAAAAAGGTAGAGCAAGAGAGAGAAAGGGAGAAAGGGAAAGAGGGAGTGATAGAGAAAGAGAGATAGAGGGAATGAGGGAGGGAAACAAAGGGAAAAAGGTAGAGCAAGAGAGAGAAAGGGAGAAAGGGAAAGAGGGAGTGATAGAGGGAGAGAGAGGAAATGAGGGAGAGAGAGGGAATGAGGGACGAAAAAAAAGGAAAAAAGTAGAGAGAGAGAAAGAGGGAGTGATATAAGGAGAGAACGTGGAAGATAGAGGGAGAATAAGAGGGATAGAAAGAGAGAAAGAGAGAGAGGAAAAAAGGGAGTGATAGAGAAAGAGAGATAGAGGGAATGAGGGAGGGAAACAAAGGGAAAAAGGTAGAGCAAGAGAGAGAAAGGGAGAAAGGGAAAGAGGGAGTGATAGAGGGAGAGAGAGGAAATGAGGGAGAGAGAGGGAATGAGGGACGAAAAAAAAGGAAAAAAGTAGAGAGAGAGAAAGAGGGAGTGATATAAGGAGAGAACGTGGAAGATAGAGGGAGAGTAAGAGGGATAGAAAGAGAGAAAGAGAGAGAGAGAGGAAAAAAGGGAGTGATAGAGAAAGAGAGATAGAGGGAACGAGGGAGGGAAACAAAGGGAAAAAGGTAGAGCAAGAGAGAGAAAGGGAGAAAGGGAAAGAGGGAGTGATAGAGAAAGAGAGATAGAGGGAATGAGGGAGGGAAACAAAGGGAAAAAGGTAGAGCAAGAGAGAGAAAGGGAGAAAGGGAAAGAGGGAGTGATAGAGGGAGAGAGAGGAAATGAGGGAGAGAGAGGGAATGAGGGACGAAAAAAAAGGAAAAAAGTAGAGAGAGAGAAAGAGGGAGTGATATAAGGAGAGAACGTGGAAGATAGAGGGAGAGTAAGAGGGATAGAAAGAGAGAAAGAGAGAGAGAGAGGAAAAAAGGGAGTGATAGAGAAAGAGAGATAGAGGGAATGAGGGGGGAAACAAAGGGAAAAAGGTAGAGCAAGAGAGAGAAAGGGAGAAAGGGAAAGAGGGAGTGATAGAGAAAGAGAGATAGAGGGAATGAGGGAGGGAAACAAAGGGAAAAAGGTAGAGCAAGAGAGAGAAAGGGAGAAAGGGAAAGAGGGAGTGATAGAGGGAGAGAGAGGAAATGAGGGAGAGACAGGGAATGAGGGACGAAAAAAAAGGAAAAAAGTAGAGAGAGAGAAAGAGGGAGTGATATAAGGAGAGAACGTGGAAGATAGAGGGAGAGTAAGAGGGATAGAAAGAGAGAAAGAGAGAGAGAGAGGAAAAAAGGGAGTGATAGAGAAAGAGAGATAGAGGGAATGAGGGAGGGAAACAAAGGGAAAAAGGTAGAGCAAGAGAGAGAAAGGGAGAAAGGGAAAGAGGGAGTGATAGAGAAAGAGAGATAGAGGGAATGAGGGAGGGAAACAAAGGGAAAAAGGTAGAGCAAGAGAGAGAAAGGGAGAAAGGGAAAGAGGAAGTGATAGAGGGAGAGAGAGGAAATGAGGGAGAGAGAGGGAATGAGGGACGAAAAAAAAGGAAAAAAGTAGAGAAGAGAGTAAGAGGGAGTGATATAAGGAGAGAACGTGGAAGATAGAGGGAGAGTAAGAGGGATAGAAAGAGAGAAAGAGAGAGAGAGGAAAAAAGGGAGTGATAGAGAAAGAGAGATAGAGGGAATGAGGGAGGGAAACAAAGGGAAAAAGGTAGAGCAAGAGAGAGAAAGGGAGAAAGGGAAAGAGGGAGTGATAGAGAAAGAGAGATAGATGGAATGAGGGAGGGAAACAAGGGGAAAAAGGTAGAGCAAGAGAGAGAAAGGGAGAAAGGGAAAGAGGGAGTGATAGAGGGAGAGAGAGGAAATGAGGGAGAGAGAGGGAATGAGGGACGAAAAAAAAGGAAAAAAGTAGAGAGAGAGAAAGAGGGAGTGATATAAGGAGAGAACGTGGAAGATAGAGGGAGAGTAAGAGGGATAGAAAGAGAGAAAGAGAGAGAGAGAGGAAAAAATGGAGTGATAGAGAAAGAGAGATAGAGGGAATGAGGGAGGGAAACAAAGGGAAAAAGGTAGAGCAAGAGAGAGAAAGGGAGAAAGGGAAAGAGGGAGTGATAGAGGGAGAGAGAGGAAATGAGGGAGAGAGAGGGAATGAGGGACGAAAAAAAGGAAAAAAGTAGAGAGAGAGAAAGAGGGAGTGATATAAGGAGAGAACGTGGATGATAGAGGGAGAGTAAGAGGGATAGAAAGAGAGAAAGAGAGAGAGAGAGGAAAAAAGGGAGTGATAGAGAAAGAGAGATAGAGGGAATGAGGGAGGGAAACAAAGGGAAAAAGGTAGAGCAAGAGAGAGAAAGGGAGAAAGGGAAAGAGGGAGTGATAGAGAAAGAGAGATAGAGGGAATGAGGGAGGGAAACAAAGGGAAAAAGGTAGAGCAAGAGAGAGAAAGGGAGAAAGGGAAAGAGGGAGTGATAGAGGGAGAGAGAGGAAATGAGGGAGAGAGAGGGAATGAGGGACGAAAAAAAAGGAAAAAAGTAGAGAGAGAGAAAGAGGGAGTGATATAAGGAGAGAACGTGGAAGATAGAGGGAGAGTAAGAGGGATAGAAAGAGAGAAAGAGAGAGAGAGAGGAAAAAAGGGAGTGATAGAGAAAGAGAGATAGAGGGAATGAGGGAGGGAAACAAAGGGAAAAAGGTAGAGCAAGAGAGAGAAAGGGAGAAAGGGAAAGAGGGAGTGATAGAGGGAGAGAGAGGAAATGAGGGAGAGAGAGGGAATGAGGGACGAAAAAAAAGGAAAAAAGTAGAGAGAGAGAAAAAGGGAGTGATATAAGGAGAGAACGTGGAAGATAGAGGGAGAGTAAGAGGGATAGAAAGAGAGAAAGAGAGAGAGAGAGGAAAAAAGGGAGTGATAGAGAAAGAGAGATAGAGGGAATGAGGGAGGGAAACAAAGGGAAAAAGGTAGAGCAAGAGAGAGAAAGGGAGAAAGGGAAAGAGGGAGTGATAGAGAAAGAGAGATAGAGGGAATGAGGGAGGGAAACAAAGGGAAAAAGGTAGAGCAAGAGAGAGAAAGGGAGAAAGGGAAAGAGGGAGTGATAGAGGGAGAGAGAGGAAATGAGGGAGAGAGAGAGGGAATGAGGGACGAAAAAAAAGGAAAAAAGTAGAGAGAGAGAAAGAGGGAGTGATATAAGGAGAGAACGTGGAAGATAGAGGGAGAGTAAGAGGGATAGAAAGAGAGAAAGAGAGAGAGAGAGGAAAAAAGGGAGTGATAGAGAAAGAGAGATAGAGGGAATGAGGGGGGGGGGAAACAAAGGGAAAAAGGTAGAGCAAGAGAGAGAAAGGGAGAAAGGGAAAGAGGGAGTGATAGAGAAAGAGAGATAGAGGGAATGAGGGAGGGAAACAAAGGGAAAAAGGTAGAGCAAGAGAGAGAAAGGGAGAAAGGGAAAGAGGGAGTGATAGAGGGAGAGAGAGAGGAAATGAGGGAGAGACAGGGAATGAGGGACGAAAAAAAAGGAAAAAAGTAGAGAGAGAGAAAGAGGGAGTGATAGAGGGAGAGAGAGGAAATGAGGGAGAGAGAGAGAGAGAGAGAGAGAGAGAGAATGAGGGAGGAAAAAAAAAGGAAAAAAGTAGAGAGAGAGAAAGAGGGAGTGATATAAGGAGAGAACGTGGAAGATAGAGGGAGAGTAAGAGGGATAGAAAGAGAGAAAGAGAGAGAGAGAGGAAAAAATGGAGTGATAGAGAAAGAGAGATAGAGGGAATGAGGGAGGGAAACAAAGGGAAAAAGGTAGAGCAAGAGAGAGAAAGGGAGAAAGGGAAAGAGGGAGTGATAGAGGGAGAGAGAGGAAATGAGGGAGAGAGAGGGAATGAGGGACGAAAAAAAGGAAAAAAGTAGAGAGAGAGAAAGAGGGAGTGATATAAGGAGAGAACGTGGATGATAGAGGGAGAGTAAGAGGGATAGAAAGAGAGAAAGAGAGAGAGAGAGAGGAAAAAAGGGAGTGATAGAGAAAGAGAGATAGAGGGAATGAGGGAGGGAAACAAAGGGAAAAAGGTAGAGCAAGAGAGAGAAAGGGAGAAAGGGAAAGAGGGAGTGATAGAGAAAGAGAGATAGAGGGAATGAGGGAGGGAAACAAAGGGAAAAAGGTAGAGCAAGAGAGAGAAAGGGAGAAAGGGAAAGAGGGAGTGATAGAGGGAGAGAGAGGAAATGAGGGAGAGAGAGGGAATGAGGGACGAAAAAAAAGGAAAAAAGTAGAGAGAGAGAAAGAGGGAGTGATATAAGGAGAGAACGTGGAAGATAGAGGGAGAATAAGAGGGATAGAAAGAGAGAAAGAGAGAGAGGAAAAAAGGGAGTGATAGAGAAAGAGAGATAGAGGGAATGAGGGAGGGAAACAAAGGGAAAAAGGTAGAGCAAGAGAGAGAAAGGGAGAAAGGGAAAGAGGGAGTGATAGAGGGAGAGAGAGGAAATGAGGGAGAGAGAGGGAATGAGGGACGAAAAAAAAGGAAAAAAGTAGAGAGAGAGAAAGAGGGAGTGATATAAGGAGAGAACGTGGAAGATAGAGGGAGAGTAAGAGGGATAGAAAGAGAGAAAGAGAGAGAGAGAGGAAAAAATGGAGTGATAGAGAAAGAGAGATAGAGGGAATGAGGGAGGGAAACAAAGGGAAAAAGGTAGAGCAAGAGAGAGAAAGGGAGAAAGGGAAAGAGGGAGTGATAGAGGGAGAGAGAGGAAATGAGGGAGAGAGAGGGAATGAGGGACGAAAAAAAGGAAAAAAGTAGAGAGAGAGAAAGAGGGAGTGATATAAGGAGAGAACGTGGATGATAGAGGGAGAGTAAGAGGGATAGAAAGAGAGAAAGAGAGAGAGAGAGGAAAAAAGGGAGTGATAGAGAAAGAGAGATAGAGGGAATGAGGGAGGGAAACAAAGGGAAAAAGGTAGAGCAAGAGAGAGAAAGGGAGAAAGGGAAAGAGGGAGTGATAGAGAAAGAGAGATAGAGGGAATGAGGGAGGGAAACAAAGGGAAAAAGGTAGAGCAAGAGAGAGAAAGGGAGAAAGGGAAAGAGGGAGTGATAGAGGGAGAGAGAGGAAATGAGGGAGAGAGAGGGAATGAGGGACGAAAAAAAAGGAAAAAAGTAGAGAGAGAGAAAGAGGGAGTGATATAAGGAGAGAACGTGGAAGATAGAGGGAGAGTAAGAGGGATAGAAAGAGAGAAAGAGAGAGAGAGAGGAAAAAGGGAGTGATAGAGAAAGAGAGATAGAGGGAATGAGGGAGGGAAACAAAGGGAAAAAGGTAGAGCAAGAGAGAGAAAGGGAGAAAGGGAAAGAGGGAGTGATAGAGGGAGAGAGAGGAAATGAGGGAGAGAGAGGGAATGAGGGACGAAAAAAAAGGAAAAAAGTAGAGAGAGAGAAAGAGGGAGTGATATAAGGAGAGAACGTGGAAGATAGAGGGAGAGTAAGAGGGATAGAAAGAGAGAAAGAGAGAGAGAGAGAGGAAAAAAGGGAGTGATAGAGAAAGAGAGATAGAGGGAATGAGGGAGGGAAACAAAGGGAAAAAGGTAGAGCAAGAGAGAGAAAGGGAGAAAGGGAAAGAGGGAGTGATAGAGAAAGAGAGATAGAGGGAATGAGGGAGGGAAACAAAGGGAAAAAGGTAGAGCAAGAGAGAGAAAGGGAGAAAGGGAAAGAGGGAGTGATAGAGGGAGAGAGAGGAAATGAGGGAGAGAGAGGGAATGAGGGACGAAAAAAAAGGAAAAAAGTAGAGAGAGAGAAAGAGGGAGTGATATAAGGAGAGAACGTGGAAGATAGAGGGAGAGTAAGAGGGATAGAAAGAGAGAAAGAGAGAGAGAGAGGAAAAAAGGGAGTGATAGAGAAAGAGAGATAGAGGGAATGAGGGGGGGGGGGAAACAAAGGGAAAAAGGTAGAGCAAGAGAGAGAAAGGGAGAAAGGGAAAGAGGGAGTGATAGAGAAAGAGAGATAGAGGGAATGAGGGAGGGAAACAAAGGGAAAAAGGTAGAGCAAGAGAGAGAAAGGGAGAAAGGGAAAGAGGGAGTGATAGAGGGAGAGAGAGGAAATGAGGGAGAGACAGGGAATGAGGGACGAAAAAAAAGGAAAAAAGTAGAGAGAGAGAAAGAGGGAGTGATAGAGGGAGAGAGAGGAAATGAGGGAGAGAGAGAGAGAGAGAGAGAGAGAATGAGGGAGGAAAAAAAAGGAAAAAAGTAGAGAGAGAGAAAGAGGGAGTGATATAAGGAGAGAACGTGGAAGATAGAGGGAGAGTAAGAGGGATAGAAAGAGAGAAAGAGAGAGAGAGAGGAAAAAATGGAGTGATAGAGAAAGAGAGATAGAGGGAATGAGGGAGGGAAACAAAGGGAAAAAGGTAGAGCAAGAGAGAGAAAGGGAGAAAGGGAAAGAGGGAGTGATAGAGGGAGAGAGAGGAAATGAGGGAGAGAGAGGGAATGAGGGACGAAAAAAAGGAAAAAAGTAGAGAGAGAGAAAGAGGGAGTGATATAAGGAGAGAACGTGGATGATAGAGGGAGAGTAAGAGGGATAGAAAGAGAGAAAGAGAGAGAGAGAGGAAAAAAGGGAGTGATAGAGAAAGAGAGATAGAGGGAATGAGGGAGGGAAACAAAGGGAAAAAGGTAGAGCAAGAGAGAGAAAGGGAGAAAGGGAAAGAGGGAGTGATAGAGAAAGAGAGATAGAGGGAATGAGGTAGG
Source organism: Rana muscosa (assembly GCA_029206835.1). Lineage (NCBI taxonomy): Eukaryota > Metazoa > Chordata > Amphibia > Anura > Ranidae > Rana > Rana muscosa. Next base: position 1,059,582,975 of record CM055122.1, on the reverse strand, counting down.
GAAACAAAGGGAAAAAGGTAGAGCAAGAGAGAGAAAGGGAGAAAGGGAAAGAGGGAGTGATAGAGGGAGAGAGAGGAAATGAGGGAGAGAGAGGGAACGAGGGACGAAAAAAAAGGAAAAAAGTAGAGAGAGAGAAAGAGGGAGTGATATAAGGAGAGAACGTGGAAGATAGAGGGAGAATAAGAGGGATAGAAAGAGAGAAAGAGAGAGAGGAAAAAAGGGAGTGATAGAGAAAGAGAGATAGAGGGAATGAGGGAGGAAAACAAAGGGAAAAAGGTAGAGCAAGAGAGAGAAAGGGAAAGAGGGAGTGATAGAGGGAGAGAGAGGAAATGAGGGAGAGAGAGGGAATGAGGGACGAAAAAAAAGGAAAAAAGTAGAGAGAGAGAAAGAGGGAGTGATATAAGGAGAGAACGTGGAAGATAGAGGGAGAGTAAGAGGGATAGAAAGAGAGAAAGAGAGAGAGGAACAAAGGGAGTGATAGAGAAAGAGAGATAGAGGGAATGAGGGAGGGAAACAAAGGGAAAAAGGTAGAGCAAGAGAGAGAAAGGGAGAAAGGGAAAGAGGGAGTGATAGAGAAAGAGAGATAGAGGGAATGAGGGAGGGAAACAAAGGGAAAAAGGTAGAGCAAGAGAGAGAAAGGGAGAAAGGGAAAGAGGGAGTGATAGAGGGAGAGAGAGGAAATGAGGGAGAGAGAGGGAATGAGGGACGAAAAAAAAGGAAAAAAGTAGAGAGAGAGAAAGAGGGAGTGATATAAGGAGAGAACGTGGAAGATAGAGGGAGAGTAAGAGGGATAGAAAGAGAGAAAGAGAGAGAGAGAGGAAAAAAGGGAGTGATAGAGAAAGAGAGATAGAGGGAATGAGGTGGGGGAAACAAAGGGAAAAAGGTAGAGCAAGAGAGAGAAAGGGAGAAAGGGAAAGAGGGAGTGATAGAGAAAGAGAGATAGAGGGAATGAGGGAGGGAAACAAAGGGAAAAAGGTAGAGCAAGAGAGAGAAAGGGAGAAAGGGAAAGAGGGAGTGATAGAGGGAGAGAGAGGAAATGAGGGAGAGACAGGGAATGAGGGACGAAAAAAAAGGAAAAAAGTAGAGAGAGAGAAAGAGGGAGTGATAGAGGGAGAGAGAGGAAATGAGGGAGAGAGAGAGAGAGAGAGAGAGAGAATGAGGGAGGGAAAAAAAGGAAAAAAGTAGAGGGAGAAAGAGAGAGAAAGAGGGAGTGATATAAGGAGAGAAAGTGGAATATAGAGGGAGAGTAAGAGGGATAGAAATAGAGAAAGAGAGAGAGAGAGGAAAAGAGAGAATGATAGAGAAAGAGGGATAGAAGGAGAGAAAGAGGGAATGAGGGAGAGAGAGAGGGAATGAGGGAGAAAAAAAAAAGGGAAAAAGGTAGAGCAAGAGAGAGTAAGAGAGATAGAGTGAGAGAAAGAGGGATAGATGGATAAAGAAAGGGAATGAAGGAGAAATAAAAAAATAAAAATTAAAAAACACAAAATATACCAAGAGTACTAATAAGATATTCTTGCATGGGTTTGAAAAATTCAAATCAACTTGTCTTGTGTAATCTAGGAAATAAAAAAAAATATAATAAAATTTAATGTTGTATTAAACTAAATTTTTTTGTGTTTTTATAAGATGTGATATATAATATATTTGTTATATTAGAAGCAAAGTGAGACGTGTATATACATAAATATATATACACATACACACACACACACACACATATTTTGATTTATATATATATATATATATATATATATATATATATATATATATATATATTGTGAGGGGGTTAGCTCGGTAGCGGGTGTGTGTGACCCCCTGGATGGGCTCCCCACACAAAAACAGGCCCAGCAGACGGAGGTTGTGGTTTTCAAGATCAAAAGGTGCGGTTTATTTCTCTATTTACAGTGACAAAAACACAGCAAAGCAAAAAGAAACATAAACAAAATAAATCCTGGTCAGCTTGACCTCTGACTAAACATGCAGGTTTCCCTAACTAACAACTGGGATCAGCCTGGTGCTGTCCTAGTCCCTAAGTCCCTGGTTTAGTAAATGTCCAAACAAATAGCCACACAGGCTTTGTCTCACCGCACAGGGGTTCACTCTCCCTAGACAGTCCACACAGGTCTGGGTCCAGGCATGAGCAAACACCTAATGAAGCTGGGAGTTTTTATAGAGGCCTTAAACGAGCTGACAAGCTTCAGCTGGTCTCATCAACTCCCTGCCTGCACGACGCCCAGCACTCTCCCTAGAGGTATGAATCATCCATGAGCCCACTAGCCTCAGCTGGGCTTCATCAACTCCCTCCCTAGTTGTATAAGTCGGCATAAAGCCTGAATCTGGGAGAAATATATCTACCCCCCTGGATGCAACCAGGTGACTTTACCTTCCTGCTGTCACATACCCCCCCCTCTTGTTTTAACCTTGGGGTTGGAACACCAGCAATCAGGCATTCATGTACTCGAGACAAAGCATCCACATTCCCCATTTGAACGCCAGGGCGATGCTTTACTGTGAAGTTGAATTCCTGTAGGGCCAGGAACCACCTATTCACTCTTCTATTTGTCTCCTTGTTTTGAGCCATCCACTTTAACGGAGCGTGATCCGTAACCATGTCAAAGTGCCTACCTAGCAGATAGTACCGAAGGGAATCTAGAGCCCACTTCACCGCTAAACACTCCTTTTCAACCGTGGCGTAATTTACCTCATGGGACTTCAACTTCCTGCTGAGGTAAATGACTGGGTGCTCTTCCCCGTTCCAGACCTGGGACAATACTGCTCCTAACCCCACATCTGACGCATCACTTTGTACGACAAAGTCTTTAGAGAAGTCGGGTGAGTACAACACTGGCTGGCTACATAAGGCTTGTTTCAAGAATTGGAATGCTGCCTCAGCCTCGGGGGTCCATTTAATCATGACCGACCCTTTCCCTTTCGTCAGGTTGGTTAGGGGCACAGCCTTAGAAGCAAAGTGGGGAATGAAGCGCCGATAATAACCCGCGATTCCCAGAAAGGCTCGTACCTGCTTCTTGCTGTTGGGACGTGGCCAACTCTGGATGGCCTCGACTTTGTTGAGTTGGGGTTTTATTACTCCCCTGCCAATGGTGTACCCAAGATATTTGGCCTCCTCCTGCCCAATGGTACACTTCTTGGGGTTAGCCGTAAACCCCGCTTCCCGGATAGAGTCTAGGACTGCTTGCACTTTTGGCAGATGTGAGGCCCAATCTGTGCTATGGACAATTACGTCATCCAGGTAAGCCGCAGCATACTTCCGATGGGGCCTCAGTATCTGGTCCATTTTCCGCTGGAATGTGGCCGGCGCATTCTGTAACCCGAACGGCATTCTCTTATATTGGAACGCCCCGTCTGGGGTTACAAATGCGGTTTTCTCTTTGGCCGACTTGGCCAGGGGAATTTGCCAATACCCTTTTGTGAGGTCAAGAGTCGTCATGTATCGGGCTGTTCCCAGCCGGTCGATCAACTCATCTATACGTGGCATGGGGTAGGTGTCAAATTTTGTAACTTTGTTCAACTGACAAAAATCGTTACAAAATCGCCAGCTCCCATCCGGTTTAGGCACCAACACAATGGGACTAGACCAATCACTTTGGGACTCCTCTATCACCCCTAAGTTCAGCATTTTCTGTACTTCCTCCCGTATTGCCTCCCGTCAGGCCTCTGGGATCCGATAGGGTTTTAACTTCACCCTTTCACCGGGCGGGGTAATAATATCATGCTCTACCCCAGATGTTTGTCCCGGCAGCTCAGAGAACACCTCCTTGTTGCGAAGCACAAACTCCTTAACCTCCTGTTGTTGGGGTTGTGACAAGGTGGCTGCTATTCCAACCTCCGGAATCACGCAACCAGTTTGAGCTGGTGACCAAGTTTCTGCGACTAGGGACTCTCTATCCCTCCAGGCTTTCAACAGATTAACGTGATAGATCTGTTCGGGCTTTCGCCTTCCTGGTTGTCTGACCTTGTAATTCACTTCGCTCACTTTTTCCATTATCTCGTAGGGGCCTTGCCATTTGGCAAGGAATTTACTTTCAACCGTAAGGACAAGTACCAATATCCTATCCCCCGGGGAAAAGGTACGGGTCTTGGCTCCACGGTTGTACACTCTCTGCTGTGCCAACTGCGCTTGGGCCAAATGTTCCTTCACGATGGGCATTACCTGTGCAATTCGATCTTGCATCAGGGCGACATGCTCAATCACACTCCTGTGGGGAGAACTCTCACTTTCCCAAGTTTCCTTGGCAATATCCAACAGCCCTCTTGGGTGTCTCCCATACAGTAACTCAAAGGGGGAGAATCCCGTAGAGGATTGGGGCACCTCCCTAATAGCAAACATCAAATAAGGAAGTAGACAGTCCCAATCCTTTCCATCTCTATCCACCACTTTCTTCAACATTTGTTTTAGGGTTTTGTTGAATCTTTCAACCAGCCCATCGGTTTGGGGGTGATACACAGACGTACGCAATTGCGTCACTTTGAACAATTTACACAGCTCTTTCATAACCCGGGACATAAAGGGTGTACCTTGGTCCGTAAGCAGTTCTTTACAAATACCCACCCGGCTAAAAACAAGAGATAGCTCTTTGGCTATGGTTTTGGCCGAGGTATTTCGGAGAGGGATCGCTTCTGGATAACGGGTGGCATAGTCCATTATAACTAATATGTACTGGTGCCCCCTAGCGGACTTGATTATAGGACCTACCAAATCCATTGCGATCCTCTCAAACGGGACCTCAATGATGGGTAGAGGGACCAGCGGGCTACGGAAATGTGGCATCGGGGCCGACCTCTGACACACAGGGCAGGAGGAACAATAATTTTCTATGTCCTTCATCACCCCAGGCCAATAGAATCTCTGTAATACCCTCTCTCGGGTTTTCTCTGTCCCCAGATGACCTCCAAGAATGTGCCCATGGGCCAACTCCAACACCAACTTCCTGTAAGGTTTGGGCACCACAAGCTGCTCAACGGTTTCTTCTGCCCTTTTTGCCACCCGATACAGTAGGTCCTTCTCTACGCTGAAGTATGGGTAAGTGCAGGTATTATCTGGGTTCACTAACTCGCCATCTATTTCCACTACGTTTTCCCGTGCCTTTATTAGGGCGGGGTCTTTTAACTGTTCTGTGGCAAAATTTTCCCTGTGAACCTCAAGATCAGAAAACTCCACAGACGGTAGGTTTTCGTCTGAGGAGGTGGGCTCCTCTCCAGTTTCTTGAGTCTCGCCTGCCAATACTGACAAGGGAAATTCTGGAGAGTCCTCACCACTCTCAGAGGAGTTCTGGCTATCACCTTCCTGGTACATAGGGGCACCAGTGGGGGGCTCAGGATCATCCCACAGTTCCCAGAACTTCAGAAAATCCCTTCCCACAATGGCATCATGCGGTCATTGAGATACTAACCCCACTGGATGAGAGAGGGTACCTTTGGGGGTCTTGAAACACACTGTAGTCACTGGATACTCTCGGGTGTCCCCATGCACACAAATAACAGCTACCTTGCTATTCCCAGAGACCTCTGTTTTAACTAATTCAGCCTTTATCAGGGTCACAAGGCTACCTGAATCCAGTAATACCACAACATTTCTACCATTAATACACATTTTGCATAAATGTTTCTCAGTTCCCCGAATGGCAGTGCATGCGACTGTCGCACACAGCGACTGACGTCTGTCCGTCAGAAAGTCACATTGCATGGGTTCCTCCACAACCGGGCAATTTGCTGCAATATGTCCCGCTTGCCGGCAGCGGTAGCAAACAATCCTTTTGGCTGCCTCTTGAGCCCCCGACTTCCCAGGCTGTTCTCGCCAAACCCTGGGCAGAGCTCCCACCCTCTCACTCTCTCCACCCTCACCCCTTGGAATCATCTTATCGCCCCTGGGGATGGTCTGGTCTTAGGGTGGAAAGTCTGAGAGTCTCTGGAAGAGGCCGTCAGGTTCTCTGCAGCCAAGTATCTCTCTACACGATCCACAAGTTTACCGGCCGTTTCTGGGTCTCCATGGCTTACCCACTTTTGAATGGCGGTAGGAAGAGCTCTCAAGAAACGATCCATCACAACACGTTCCACAATCTCCGGTGCGGACAAAGTCTCTGGCTGTAGCCACTTCCTGCTCAGGTGAATGAGATCATACATTTGAGACCTGGGGCGTTTTCCAAGCTGGAAAGTCCAGTTATGCACACGCTGAGCCCGGACAGCCAGGGTGACACCCAGCCTTGCCAATATTTCAGCTTTTAGCATCACATAGTCTTTTGCTTGGTCAGGCTCTAGGTCATAGTAAGCTTTCTGCGATTCACCAGTTAACAGAGGAGCCACCAGTCCAGCCCACTGCTCCTCAGGCCACTTTTCTCTTTCAGCAGTCCTTTCAAATGTGGTCAAAAATACCTCTGGATCATCCTCTCCAGTCATTTTTGTCAATAAACGACTCACCCCAAAGGACGCGGTATTAGTGGGACGGCTTTCCTCACTGGTCTGCGGACGTTGCTGCATTACTGCTTCCATCTGTTGTTGTAGTCTCTGCTCTTGCTTCTGCAACAGGTCTATGAAGCGGGCCTCAGATTGCTGCTGGGCTTGTTGCTGGGCTGCGAAGCTCTGTTGTTGAGCTGCAAGGCTCTTTTGCAAACCTGCATTTGTCTGCTGTTGATTGGCATTTGCTAGAGCCAGCTGTTTCAGTATCTCCTCCATGCTGGCTTAAAAAAAAACTGCCACTGGTTCTCCACCAACTGTGAGGGGGTTAGCTCGGTAGCGGGTGTGTGTGACCCCCTGGATGGGCTCCCCACACAAAAACAGGCCCAGCAGACGGAGGTTGTGGTTTTCAAGATCAAAAGGTGCGGTTTATTTCTCTATTTACAGTGACAAAAACACAGCAAAGCAAAAAGAAACATAAACAAAATAAATCCTGGTCAGCTTGACCTCTGACTAAACATGCAGGTTTCCCTAACTACCAACTGGGATCAGCCTGGTGCTGTCCTAGTCCCTAAGTCCCTGGTTTAGTAAATGTCCAAACAAATAGCCACACAGGCTTTGTCTCACCGCACAGGGGTTCACTCTCCCTAGACAGTCCACACAGGTCTGGGTCCAGGCATGAGCAAACACCTAATGAAGCTGGGAGTTTTTATAGAGGCCTTAAACGAGCTGACAAGCTTCAGCTGGTCTCATCAACTCCCTGCCTGCACGACGCCCAGCACTCTCCCTAGAGGTATGAATCATCCATGAGCCCACTAGCCTCAGCTGGGCTTCATCAACTCCCTCCCTAGTTGTATAAGTCGGCATAAAGCCTGAATCTGGGAGAAATATATCTACCCCCCTGGATGCAACCAGGTGACTTTACCTTCCTGCTGTCACAATATATATATAAACACACACAAAAACACACACACACACACACAAAATATACCTTCTATAACTACACACATTCTCCACATGACAAACACGTACAAAATTTATATAAAATTTTTAATAACATTTTTTTTATAAATTTGATCTATAAGAAGAATATTATATATATGTTTTTTTTAAAATTATTAAAAGAATATGATTTTTTTTTATTTCTTGATAAAAAATATATATATATATATATATATATATATATATATATATATATATATATTTGTTTTTTAAAGATAAAGTAGAAAAAAATGATTTAATGTAAACGCACGCACACACACACACACACAAAATATTTTAAATATACATACATGGGTAATCACAACAACACATATATATATATATATATATATACATACATGATAAAAAAATATATATTATCTTACCTGATTAAAAAGCGTATGATAAAGTAATATGAGAAATCGAAGTTGTAATACCAGTTAAACAATCTAGAAAAAAAATATATATTTATAGATTTTATTTTAATAAGCTATTAATATATATATTATCAATAATATTTAAAATATTATAGTCAAGAAAACAGCAATAAAATATATAAATATAACAATTTATAACATTTAATACATTTTAAAGTAGATATTTATATAAATAGGATCAATATACATACCTGTAAATATATGCAAGAAAACGTGGAAAAAACTGATTATCTGTTCCTTTCTTTACAAACGAACGAATAAAAATGACCTTAAAAAAAAAAGTAAAATATATTAAAATGAATGAAAATATATATATACATTGAACATATATATATAAAATTAAAATTGCTTACCTTATCAAGTAATTTGCGAACAGATATCTATAATCGAATTTTTCGTTCAGAGGATTTGTATGCCGTCCTTTACCTCGTGTCTGCAGATGTATAATGGCAAAATACACCTGCGTTCCCTTATCTAAAATGGCGGAATTAGATCCGCCCCCGTCACATGACCGGCTAGACGAGTCACGTGACGATACACTTATCGTGAGATCTGACTCTAAGGAGGGTACATTGTAGTCCTCGGAAGCAGGACAATTTGCTCCCAGGATCCACTGCGAGAATAGGAGCATAGTAAAGGACACGCCTACTCCCGCGGGAGTAAATCCGGAAGTAAGAATAAATATAGAAGATAAAGGCAAAACTACTTAAAAAAAAAAAAAAAAAAAGGTTAGTGCTATTATTTTTTAGGTGATAAGAGGAAATAATGATCTTAAAGTTAAATATGTGGGTGAACCTCCGCTTTAAGCTTATCCTTACTTGGCAATAACAATGGGCTAGGACAAAAATTTCAGCAATGGACATTTGATATTGTACTTCACCTAAAGAGAGTCTGACATTTTTGGGATGCTGAAAGATGCTCAGAACAGCCCAGTGGGATACTAAAAACTGCTGCAGGTATATTCAGACTTCCCTGAGCGCCATTACTTCACACCTAGCTTTTAGTTTTCCCAAAGTGCCAGAGTCTCTTTAAACAAAACAGAGTATCTACTCTAGTATTTATGGAAGTAGCTTGGGATGTAACATTTATAATACAAACAAGACAAAACAGAACTGAAATAAATAATGAAATGTGTGATTCCTCTGCTGCAGTGACATCGTGCCCACATAAACAATCAATATGTGTATTATACATCAATTCATGTAGATAGGAAGCATAAAAAAAAATAACAAAATGGCTGAAAATTCATTAATAAGTGTGCCAAACATGAAATCAATCTATATACAATAAAATATGTGATTACAAATAGAAAAATATATATATATATAAAGAAAGGTTAACAATCTCAAGTGTCCAATAAAGTCCTTTTTTAGTGCATCTTCTGTCATAAGCTCCCATACAATGAATCCACTCTGTGCTTCACCACAAAACAGTGCTCCACCACCTGGGGAAATGCTTGCTCACCTTGCTACTGGACCCATATAATATACAGGCCAATAACGCATGTAAGGGGGCATCGTCAATAAGATGTCCTATCCCAGGGGGTGGTCCTCTTCGTATATCCACCTTAATAATTAGGGGGTCCTTAGGCTGCACATCTCCATATAGCTCACCATAAGACAGGGAACAATCACCAATAGTGTAATATGTTTATTAAAATAATAGGCATAAATCTTTTATAAGATGCTTAAATGACAACCAGTATGGCTTAAAGTTCACGGCTGAATGGAGTAAGGTGGCAGTCAATTATTTGGATCTCACTTTAATCAAGAATCACAATAAAATTTGTACTAGGACCTTTTTCAAAAGTACTGATAGAAATGGCTTTGTGCCAACAACTAGTTGCCATCATCACTAATGGCTGGGAGCTATACCCAAAGGTCAGTACATGCGGATCAGGAGGAACTGTGAGAGCCTGACTTATTTCCATGAACAAGCTTCTATTCTCACGAGAGGTTCAGAGAAAAGGTGTACTCCCAACAGATGCTTTTAAAAACCCAGACTCAAGTTTCCACTATGGATAGGGAGACACTCCTAAACTCTAAGAATAAATTGCCCTTTCAAGGTGAATTGGCCTTTGTCTCTGGTTTTCACAGACAATGTAAGACCATTGAACACACTTTTCACAAATTCTGGCCTATACTTTTAAAAGATAGGGATCTAGCAAATGTCTTGCCCTCTAGACCCAAATTTATCTATAGACGAGCACCAGGGTTAAGAAACATGATAGCACCCAATGTCCCTGACCCCCCCAAAAAAACCTTAACTTTCTTGGATGGATCTGAGTTTCACTATTGTACCAGATGTAAATCCTGTCGCACAACTACCAGACATGGGAAAAAAGTCACCAAATTCCGGTCTTTGGTAACTCAACAAGAATTTTCTGTGAAACCTTTGATTACATGCTATTCCAAGTATGTCACATATGTTCTGGAATGCCCCTGCTCCCTACAATATGTGGTGCGCACCACACGGGAGATAAGAGTTAGGATTAATGAACATGTGGCCAACATTTCTAAAGGTTTCCCTAACCATAGTGTGTAGCGCCATTTTGATCAATTCCACAATAGAGATCCCCGCCAGCTCACATTTTATGGTATAGAGCAGTTTCACTGCCTTAGTACTTACCACAGCTGCTTCATCTTAGGTAAACCCTGAAAACAGACCTGTTGGGGCGCCTTGAGGACTGGAGTTGAGAAATACTAGTATAGATAGAGCTGTGCACCATTGGAGAGGTACTGATCTCAAAAAGGCTATGTCAGGGAAATAGCCGAAGAAGGACTGACAATTCCGCCCAAGACAATCATGGCCGCCATGGTGCACAGCATGACTAAGGTGGGCGGTACTTCCTCCTTGTAACCTGAACAGATCACATGACTAACTTCCTGGTCTATTTAAGCTTGCTGCTGGAGCTGCTCATTGCTGGATTATCTCTTCAGTCTCCTGTGTACCTTGACCTTGTCTCCTGATCTGTGCTTATTGGTTGTGACCCGGCTTGCCTTGACCTCGCTTCCTGATCTCCTGTGTTTGACCCTCGGCCTGCTTCTGGACTCTGCTTCTGCTTTCTGACCATCCAGCTTGACCCTTGGCTTGTACCTGTACCCTGCACGTGTATGACCATGGCTCGCCCCTGTATATGCTATGGACTGATCTCCTGTGTTTGACCCCTGGCCTGGCTTCCGATATCTCCGTTCATATGAATATAACTAGCTCAGTTCTGCCTGCCTCAGCCATCCCTCAGTGGCTGAGCTCATCAGACTGCAAGCAAGCACCTGGCCAACCGTGCTTCTGTGGGCACCGCGCTCCCTATTCCAAACTCCAGGGTCGCGCTGCCCTCAGCCGCAAGGGGAGCCCTCTTAGCATCTCGATCTCCATACTCGTTCCTGACAGTATAAACCAGCCATGTCAGAGATCGACAGAGGCGCTTCCCCTATAGAGGCTGTGTGCCAGCAGATCACCGCACTTACCCAAACAGTGCAAAGACTACAAGACGTCCATGAGCAATTAGAGGGTCACCTGCATCACTTGTCTTCCGATCTTATATCTCCTGATCCAAGACCTACCTCCAGTTGTACTCCCTCTGCTGCAATGTCTCAGGAGGCTCCTCTCATGGTGCCGATCCCGCTTCCTGAACCACGCGTGCCGACTCCTGAACGGTTCTCGGGGGACCGAAGAAAGTTTAGGACTTTTAAGAATGCCTGCCTACTATACCTGGCTCTTCAACCAAGAACTTTCTCCTTGGAGAATATTAAAGTTGGTTTCATTATCTCCTTACTCTTGGACGACCCCCAGGTGTGGGCCCACGGCCTACTGGAACAGAAGAGCCCCATTACTGACTCTGTTGACACTTTCTTCACAGCTATGGCCCAGTTGTACGATGATCCCCAACATATGACTATGGCCGAGAATGCCCTGCACACCCTGCAGCAGGGGCAACGTCCCACAGAGGATTACACTGTGGACTTCCGCACGTGGGCCACAGACACATGTTGGAATCAAGCTGCCCTGAAGTACCAATATTGTCTGGGCCTATCAGAGTCCCTCAAGGACGAGCTGGCCAGGGTAGCAATCCCAGATACCTTGGAGGGCCTCATCCAGTTAGCCATACAACTGGACAGACGCCTACGTGAACGTCTATTCGAGAAGTCTCAGACTCTCCAATCAGCTCAAGGACTGCCAGAATCCTCTTTTTCTCTCGCATCCAGTCCACCCATACCTGAAGTCAAGCCCAGAAAGATGGGCCTGTTTCCCCCTGCTCTATCACCTGAGGAAAGACTCTACCGTCGAAAGGCGAACCTTTGCTTTTACTGTGGAGACAATGCCCATTTCTTACAAAGTTGCCACCTCAGGCCGAAGAAACCTTTCTTCAAACCCCCAGTACATTGTCAAGTGTCAGGACTTACCTCCTTGCTATCTCCCTATTGGTGGCCAGGGAAGAGATCCGGCTTTCATCCATCATCGACTCTGGGGCCTGCAGCTGCTTCCTAGACATCAACTTGGCCAAAGGACTTGGAATTCCCCTTGTTACCAAGAAGCAGCAGTTAACAGTTCATTTGGCTGATGGATCTCTACCCAGTTCTGGACAGATTACCCATGAGACCCTGCCAATCCCTATGACAACCAGCTCTGGCCACAAGGAACTGGTACGTTTTAATGTTTTGTGCTCTCCTCTGTTTCCGGTCATTCTGGGAGTCCCCTGGTTACGAACACACAACCCTCACATTGACTGGCTGAAGAATGAAGTGCTGTTTTCATCTGCTTACTGTCAGCAGAATTGTCTGCCCCCTGGCCCTAAGGACTTTACCAGCTGCCTGACCATACAACCTGTTTCTAGTCCCAACCCTCATGTACCCTCTGCCTACCTAGAATTTCTGGATGTATTCGACAAGAAGGGAGCAGACTCCCTTCCACCTCATCGTCCCTACGACTGCCCTATTGACTTGCTCCCAGGCTCCGAAATTCCCTTTGGTCGTTTCTTACCTTTATCAGAGACTGAACTCGAAACATTACGACTCTATTTCGATGAAAACCGGGAAAAGGGATTCATTCATCCCTCTTCTTCCCCTGCAGGTGCTGGCATCTTTTTTGTCGAAAAAAAAGATAAAACGCTTAGGCCTTGTATAGACTACCGAGATCTGAATAAGATCACTATCAAAAATCGCTATCCACTCCCTCTCATCCCGGAACTCTTCCAACGATTCCGTTCTGCTCGAGTTTTCTCCAAACTGGACTTACGAGGTGCTTATAATCTGGTTCGCATTCGAGAGGGGGATGAGTGGAAAACAGCTTTCCGAACTCGTTTCGGACATTTCAAATATTTGGTGATGCCTTTTGGCCTCTGCAATGCTCCAGCCACGTTCCAGCACTTTGTGAACAACATTTTCCGAGACCATCATGACAACTTCCTCATTGTATACCTGGATGATATCCTTGTCTTCTCAGCCACGCTGGAAATTCATCGAATGCACATGAAAAAGGTACTAACTATTCTAAGAACGCAATGACTATATGTAAAAGCCGAAAAATTTAACTTTGAGAAAGAATCTATCCAGTTTTTGGGTCTTGTCATATTTATGAAAGGAGTGGCCATGGATCCCCAGAAAGTAAAAGCGATCTTGGAGTGGCCTGTCCCCTCCGACAAGAAGGGTGTTCAAAGGTTTATCGGCTTTTCAAACTTTTACAGACGATTTATTAAGAAATGTTCAGCCATTATATCACCCATTACCCAACTAACCCGTTTGCATTCCAGATTCCAGTGGTCCCCGGAGGCTCAGGCAGCTTTCGACAGACTTATACCAGTGTTTGTTTCAGCACCAGTTCTTCAGCATCCTGACCCTACATTGCCCTACATTTTGGATGTCGATGTCTCCGAAGTGGCCACAGGAGCTATCCTTTCTCAACGACAGGGCCCCAAATCATTGTTACATCCTGTAGCCTTTTCCTCTCGAAAAATGACACAACCGGAAAGAAATTACGACGTCGGAGATCGGGAGCTTTTGGCCATCAAAACAGCCCTGGAAGAGTGGAGATATTTACTTGAAGGTGCAGCACATCCCATTATGATCTTTACCGATCATAAAAATTTAGAATATCTGAGGACTGCAAAACGTTTGAGACCGCGTCAAGCGCGGTGGACGTTATTATTTTCGAGATTCAATTTCCACATCTCGTTTTGTCCCGGATCTAAAAATGGAAAGGCGGATGCTCTGTCTCGGATGTTCCCAGACACCCCTGAAGAAACCACTCCCGGCACAATCCTGTCCACACAAAATTTCCTTCTGATTCATCCAGACCTAAAAGCATCCATTGTACAAGCCTCTCTTCAGTGCCCAGAGTCGGAAATTTCTACCTTAAGGAGTCACAAGGGATTTCTGTGGCATCAGGACAAAATCTTTGTCCCCCAGGAAGTCAGACTGCAGGCCTTGAAAAGATTTCATGATCACCAGCTGGCCAGGCATTTCGGGGTCTGGAAGACGATCGACCTTGTCCAATGTTACCTATGGTGACCTTCCCTAAGATCAGACTGTAAAAAATATGTTGAGTCTTGTTTGGTTTACCAGCGTAACAAGGGTCCCAAGACCAGGTCTTGGGGTCTATTAAGACCCTTACCAGTTCCAGAGCAGCCTTGGAAAAACATCTCTATGGACTACATAGTCGATCTCCCTCCATCAGAGAACTTTACAACAATCTTGGTAGTAGTGGACCGACTATCAAAGATGGCCCACTTCCTGCCCATGCTTGGCACCCCCTCTGCCATGGACACGGCAACATTTTTTATCAAGGAGATAGTCAGACTTCATGGGTTACCCGACAATATAGTCTCCGATAGAGGGGTTCAATTCACCTCTGGTTTCTGGAAGAATCTTTGTAAGATCTTGTCAATTAACTTATGTCTTTCTTCTGCTTACCACCCTCAAAGTAATGGCCAAACAGAAAGAACGAACCAGACCTTAGAGCAATACCTGCGGTGCTTCTGCTCTTTCTTCCAAAATGACTGGGTCTCCTTGCTACCTTGTGCCGAGTTTTCATACAATTTTACCATACACACGGCCACCAATCAGTCGCCTTTTTGGGCAAACTATTGCTTTCACCCATCCTTTCTTCCCAACACCATTCCTGAATCTCCGGTACCAGCCGTTCAGGATAGGATAAACTTCTTCCAAACTAATTACTGAATGCTTCAAGAGACCATGCGAAAGGCTCAGGAAGACTTCAAGAAACAATATGACAGGAGAAAGAGAGGGAATCCCATCTACAAGGTGGGGGACAAGGTATGGCTGTCCTCTATTAACCTCAGACTTTCTTGCCCTTCCAGGAAGCTTGGTCCAAGGTTTGTGGGTCCATTCGAGATCAAGAAGGAAGTGAAACCTGTGGCTTTTGAACTCGCTTTACTGACCTCCTACAAGATCCATCCGGTGTTCCATGTCTCGCTTTTGAAACCAGCTGTGCCAAGTCCATTTCCAGGAAGAGAGGAGTTGCCACCTCCACCAGTTATCATAGGTAACGCTACCGAATATGAAGTTGAAGCCATCCTAGATTGCCGGAAAAGAGGTAGGCAGACTCAATTTCTTGTTAAATGGAAGGGGTATTCTTCAGAGGAAAATTCTTGGGAACCAATGGAAAATTTACATGTTTCAAGACTTTTGCTAAATTTCCGCAACAGGTACCCAGAAAGATGGTCTAGGTTGGGCATCCAGAGGCTGACCCTCAGGGGGGGGGGGCACTGTTAGGGAAATAGCCGAAGAAGGACTGGCAATTCCACCCAAGACAATCATGGCCGCCATGGTGCACAGCATGGCTAAGGTGGACGGTACTTCCTCCTTGTAACCTGAACAGATCACATGAGTAACTTCCTGGTCTATTTAAGCCTGCTGCTGGAGCTGCTCATTGCTGGATTATCTCTTCAGTCTCCTGTGTACCTTGACCCTGTCTCCTGATCCGTGCTTATCCATAGTGACCTGGCTTGCCTTGACCTCGCTTCCTGATCTCCTGTGTTTGACCCTCGGCCTGCTTCTGGACTCTGCTTCTGCTTCCTGACCATCCGGGTTGACCCTCGGCTTGTACCTGGACCCTGCACGTGTATGACCTTGGCTCGCCCCTGTATATGCTCTGGACTGATCTCCTGTGTTTTACCACCGGCCTGGCTTCCGATATCACTGTTCATCTGAATATAACTAGCTCAGTTCTGCCTGCCTCAGCCATCCCTCAGTGGCTGAGCTCATCAGACTGCAAGCAAGCACCTGGCCAACCGTGCTTCTGTGGGCACCGCGTTCCCTGTTCCCAACTCCAGGGTCATCCGCAAGGGGAGCCCTCTTAACCTCTCAATCTCCATACTCGTTCCTGACAGGCTATCTCACAAAATAAGACCCAATGGCTATATCGTTTGCAGACAATGCAACCGCAGGGACTCAATATAGACCTGGACCTTAATTGTTTTTTAACCAGCGAATAAACTTTCCCTTTAACTTTTATTAATAATCATCTCCATTTTTATATATGTATATTTAATTTCTCTTTTTTAAATGGTTTCATGAGTATATACACATTTTATATCACGCAATTTAGTATAGATACAATCTTGTAAAATAACTAGGCAATGCTACTTTAACCTATCTATTAGACTAACACCATTCCTTTTCACAGGATGTGTCGTTTTTTAACAAGCCCGATGTATAATACGTTCTGTATTGGCGTCATTGATCCGGTACTGAGGCTGTTCAAATTACACTTTCCAGTTAATTGATTGACAAGCATTCATAAGACCATTCATCCAGTGACCAAGTACGCTTTCTGATGACATGTTAGACGAAAAGTAAGTTGAGGCGGTACTTGGTCACATTCTTACCTCACTTCCGGTCCCGCTGGCTTACCGCTGTAACAGGTGGAACGCATGCCAGGCTCCTGACGGACGGATGGAACACACACTTAATTTACTATGCCTTCCAGCCTCAGTGCCAAGGCACACCAAAATGTAAGCAGCCAATCGGCTTTTTTATTATTGTTTTTATATTCATTAAACGGGATTGCACTATTCT
This sequence comes from Rana muscosa, assembly GCA_029206835.1. Classification (NCBI taxonomy): domain Eukaryota; kingdom Metazoa; phylum Chordata; class Amphibia; order Anura; family Ranidae; genus Rana; species Rana muscosa. Next base: position 1,059,566,111 of record CM055122.1, on the reverse strand, counting down.
TGGTTCCTATTCGTTTTGTTCACATATCCTGATTTGAGTCATCCCTGGGGAGTCAGATCGGATCCGGGACTACATCTATACACATGTAGCAAGTGCCATCTGGCATAAGCGCATTTGACCTTTTTTTTAGTTAAAGGGGTCTACATCTTGTGGTAAGCGGACATCTATCTATTGAGCACTTCAGGTGTTTTTTTAGGTGAAGGTGTCACTTCAAGATTTCCATTGGATTATAATTTATTGTTTGTATTTATGGACTGGTCATTTAACTCAAGGAATCACCATTAGAATTATTCAATGGACTTTAATCACCAGTATCAGCTTATATATGATATATATTGCTTGATTAATTCACCATTCACCACGGATTTTGTGTTGATTCATCTCACCACTATTACCAATTCATTTATATATATAGTATATTGCTTTTTGTTTTCAATGATTTGTATCACTTATGGTTATATACAAATTGATGAGTTAATAACTTATTAATCAATGTGGCTAGGTATATCTCAACTTTGGCTTAATTTTGTAGTTTAAACTTAGCCTCTTAGTGCCCCCTCACACATTTATCACTACTGCACTATTGGTATCTCCACTTAGTTATTAGGGGAGCAGCTTCACATACACAATAACATTTTAAATAAAAAAATTGTGTACAATTTATTTGGTGCGAGAATTACTTTTTCACATAAACCAGTAAAGCTTCTATTAACCACTCACATTTATTGTGTAACAAACAAGCATAAAACGCCTAGTATGGCATCAACAGAGACAGCTTCTCATAGCTAAGTCCGCCGAGACACTCACGTCGCTTGGCTCTGCCTCCACGCGTTACGCCACCCACATGGCTTTGTCAGGAAGGGACTGTTAACCTTTCTTTATATATATTTTCTGTTTTTAATCATTATATTAATATTATATTTTACTGTATATAAATTGATTTCACGTTTGGCACACTTATTAATGAATTTTCAGTCATTTGTTATTTTATATGCTTCATATCTACATAAATTGATGCATAATACAAATATTGGTTGTTTATGTGGGTATGATTTCACTGCAGCAGCACAATCACACATTTAATTATTTATCTGTATTATTGTGGGAACACAATTAGTGGTTGCAGCAGCGGATATTTAAAATGTATCCACACTTACTGGCAGCGCACAACATTTGTAGTGTTTTAGAACTGAAATAAAATAGACCTAACTCACAGAGCTGGGTTCGGCAAACTTCAAAGAAGTTCGGATGCTGAACCTGAACCCCATTTAAATCAATGGAAAATTCAAAATTCCAATTTTCTAGTCTATTAACCACTTCAGCCCTGGAAGATTTGGCTGCTCAATGACCAGGCCATTTTTTGCAATATGGCACTGCGGCGCTTTAACTCACAATTGCGCGGTCGTGTGACGCTGTATCCAAACAAAATTGATGTCCTTTTTTATTCCCACAATTAGAGCTTTCTTTTGGTGGTATTTGATCATCTCTGCAGTTTTTGTTTTTTTGCGCTATAAACAAAAAAAGCACATTTTGAAAAAAACACAATATTTTGTACTTTTTGCTGTAATAAATAGCCCCAAATTTCTTTTTTAAAAAGCACATTTTTTCCTCAGTTTAGGCCAATATGTATTCTTCTACATATTTTTGGTAATAAAGCAAAAAGCGTACATTGATTGGTTTGCGCAAAAGTTATAGCGTCTACAAAATAGGGGATAGATTTATGGCATTTTTATTATTATTATTTTTTTACTAGTAATGGTGGCGATCTGCGATTTTTATCGGGACTGCAACATTATGGCGGACATATCAAACACTTTTGACACATTTTTGGGATCATTGGCATTTATACAGCGATCAGTGCTATAAAAATGCACTGATTACTGTGTAAATGTCACTGGCAGGGAAGGGGTTAACACTAGGGGGCGATCAAGGGGTTAACTGTGTTCCCTAGTGTGTGTTCTAACTGTGGGGGGATGGGATTGACTATAGCAGATGACAGATCGTGGTTCCCAGCTCGTAGGAACTCACAATCTCTCTCTCCTCTTCTCACAGAACTGGGGTGTGTGTGTTTACACAAACACGTCACGTCCCTGTTCTGCCTCTCGTGCACGCGATCGCGAATGGCCGCCTGCTATCCCGCTTAAAGGAGCCGACGTACAGCTACGACAGCTCGTGGGATCATGCCGACCTGTCGCAGTATAATGTCAAATATAGCATACCTGGGGAACATATAACGATGCAAAAAACAAAAATATAAATATTCGATTTGGCCGGTAATCCTGCTTGTGAAGGGTTGCACCTCTGTGATGTACAGAATATGCTGCAGCAGCACTAACATTTACAAAAAGGAAAAAAAAAAGTGTTTAAAATTGCTGGCAAATAATACGTCTTTGACAGCTCATTTAGGAAACACTACGAATTTTCTCAATGAATGCAAAGTGTTCTGTGATTGGGTAGGGTGGAGGCAGGGCAGTAAAATTACAATCTCCACTTTGTCAAATCAGAGAACACTTTGCATTCATTGAAAAAATGCAAAGTGTTCCCTAAATGGCATCCAAGCCGAGTGAGCAACCTCCTGTGTGAATAGCAGCAGTGCCAAAGTGGAGACCTCCTGTATTCCTAATGCAACAGGTAAGCCGCTTGACGTGGGACCCAGAAGCTAGTTGAGATCACCATAGAAGCAGTGGCTAATACAATGATTTCCAGCTTCCAGAGGAATCCCACTGGTATAGCACATACATACATACAATGGACCAATGTAACTATTTAAAAATTGCTATACCTGGAATTCATCTTTAAAATGAATAAGAAATTATTCAAGAAGCAGGATATGCCAAAGTCTCCTATGAAACAAGATACAATTTCAGTTGTTACTGTATGCCATGAGTATTGCAAAGTCTGCATTTAAATAAGGAGGTTATGCAAAAACTGTCCTAATTCTAGGGTGACCTATATTGTGAAAAGCACAATAAGGCATCTTCATATAGTTCAGATTTTATACTACTGTACATAAAATGAAGTTAGTTGAGCAAAAAAATACAAACACTGTAACTATATAATGCAGTAACATTTAGATCAGTTCGATGAAAGCATGGGAGCAATCTAAATGCACCACAAATTAACCACTTAACGACCGCTCACTGTATATATACGTCGGCAGAATGGCACCGACAGGCACAATCACGTAGAGTGTACGTGATCGCCTTTGTACAGTTGGGGGGTCCGATCGGACCCCCCTCCTATACAGTGAGCGGCCGTTTATCGTTGGGGAGCGATCAGAGATGAGGGGGTGACCATTCGATTTCGGCCACCCCCTCGCGATCGCTCCCGGCGAATGAAAATGCTTCCTCCGCCATGTGATGTAAACACAGGCAGGAGGAACTGATGTCATCTCCCTCGCGGCGGTCTTTTCGATTCCGGCGCCGAGGAGAGAGGAAGCAGGTTAGTGCACCAACAGTCCACTGAAACTTAGGTACACATAGGCACACATTTCACCCCCCAGTCACCCCCAGATCACCCCCCAGGTCACCCCCCAGCCCCCAATCACAGTGTCACTGATTGCAGTGATCATTTATTTTACTGATCACTGCATTTAGTGTCATCTGTGATAGTAAAAAGTTGCAGGGCAGTTAGGATTAGGCCCCTTTAGGTCCAGGGTAGCCCCCTAACCCCCCCTAATAAAGGTTTAACCCCTTGATCGCCCCCCCAGGTAACCCTTTCACCCCCTAACGCCAGCGTCACTAAGCAATCGTATTTTCGATCGCTGTATTTAGTGCCGGTGGTGCCCTAGATAGCCAGTTATTTATTTTTAGTTTCGCCGCAGGTTTTTAGAGCGTCAGGTACCCCCATATATTATTTTAACCCCCTGATTGCCCCTAGAGTTAACCCTTTCACCAGTGATCACCGTATAAGCGGCACTGGTGACACTGGTTACCCAGTTAGTTATTTAGTTATTTAGGTAACCCGTCAGGTTTTTATATAGCGTTGGGTACCCCCATATTTAACCTAATAAAGGTTTTAACCCCCTGATTGCCCCTAGTTAACCCTTTCACCAGTGATCACCATATAAAGGTTATGGGTGACGCTGGTTGGTTAGTTTGCTTTTTATAGCATCAGGGCACCCGCCGTATATAACCCAATAAAGGTTTAACCCCCTGATCGCCCGGTGGGTGAGATCAATTAGGTTTTAGCGCCAGAGAGGGTCTGCGTCGCCCCAGGCAGCGTTAGGTTAGTGCCAGTAACGCTAACACCCACGCGCAAAGCATACACCTCCCTTAGTGGTATAGTATCTGATCAGATCTATACTCGCGTCCCCAGCGGTTTAGAGTTCCCAAAAACGCAGTGTTAGCGGGATCAGCTCAGATACCTGCTAGCACCTGCGTTTAGCCCCTCCGCCCAGCCCAGCCCACCCAAGTGCAGTATCGATCGATCACTGTCACTTACCAAACACAAAACACATAACTGCAGCGTTCGCAGAGACAGTCCTGATCCCTGCGACCGCTAACAGTTTTTTTTTGTAGCGTTTGATATATTTGCTGACGACAGTCGGGTGCTTTTTTTCCTGTGAATCTTACTAGTGTACCCCTAAATTTAGAGCCCAAAATGGCAAGTCGAATGTACACTAGTAAAGAGGCCTACGAGATTCTGAGCATGACAGATAGTGAAGAGGAGGTCACGTATCTGTCAGATTCAGGCTCAGAATATCTTCCCGTAGAAGACAGTGACGTCAGCGGCCCCACGTCAGATAGCTCTGACGACGAAGTTGAGGTCCCTGCTAAGGTCAGGCGTACCCTATCCCGATCTTCTGAGGTTATTGAGGAGCAAGAACCGCAGGGCTCTCGTATCATGGAGCAGAGTAGTACTAGCGCCGCTATTCCTTCTGGTGAATTGGCAAGCACCAGCGGCCTAGTACAGCCTGGGCATACATCCAGCACTGCAGTATCACTTGGTGACGTGGCGAGTCCCATAAGTGCAGTTCAAGCTGGCGAGGTGGCAAGCACAAGTAGTGTCCCGCTGCCACCAATAAGAAGACAAAGGCAGGCCCGTCGTACCCAAAGTGCTCTTGCTGCAGAATTCGCCTATCCTGATTGGGTCCCCACAACTTCTGCAGAACTCGTACTTCCCCCATTCACTGCCCAACCCGGTATTCAGGTGGAAACAGCTGATTTTATGCCAAGTGGTTATTATTCGCTGTTTTTCACAGAAGATCTCTATAGATCTATTGTGGACCAGAGTAATTTATATGCTGGTCAATTCATCGCCGCTAATCCCCAGTTGCCTTCCATTGCCAAAGATTGGAAACCAATTACGGTTTCCGAATTTAAGACCTTTCTGGGCCTTTCCCTCAACATGGGCACACATAAATTCCCGTCATTGCGTGCTTATTGGTCCACACACCCAATTGACCACATGCCCGTGTTCTCTGCCTCCATGCCCAGGAAACGATACGAGCAGATTTTGCGGTTCATGCACTTCAACGACAATGAACTTTGTCGTCCACGTGGGGACCCTGAATACGACCGGCTCTATAAAATTCGGCCCCTCATAAACCACTTCAACTAACGTTTTGCAGCCTTGTTTATTCCCGATCAAGCTGTCTGCGTTGATGAGTCCCTGATTAAATTTTCTGGCCGCTTGGCTTTCAAGCAGTACCTTCCCAGCAAGCGTGCCAGATACGGGGTCAAGCTCTATAAGTGCTGTGACAGGGCAACAGGCTATGTATGGAGCTTTATGGTTTATGAGGGAAAAGATAGTCAGGTTGAGCCGGTCAACTGCCCGGATTACATAGGGAGCGCTGGCAAGATAGTGTGGAACTTGGTGTCACCCTTATTCGGAAAGGGGTACCACTTGTATGTGGACAATTATTACACAAGCGTGCCACTGTTTAGTCACTTGTTTGATCATCAGATTGGAGCATGTGGCACGTGCGACCTAATCGCCGGGGCTTTCCCCAGCGGCTTGTAGATGCCCGTCTTAGGCTGGGGGAGAGAGCCTGCGTAAAGTGTAATAACTTGCTCGCTATGAAGTGGAGGGACAATAAGAATGTTTTCCTTCTTACCTCCCTTCATGCAGACACGACAGTCCAAATTCGTACAGCGACTAATGTTGTGGAGAAACCCCTCTGTGTCCACGAATATAACAAAAATATGGGAGGGGTGGACCTCAACGACCAGTTGATGGCGCCGTATCTAATTGACCGTAAGGCGAGACGCTGGTACAAAAAAGTGTCTCTATCCTTATTACAATTGGCTTTGCTGAACGCTCATGTGCTATACAGAGCTTCAGGCGGGACTTTATCTCTTCTAAAATTCCAGAATGAGATAGTCACAGAACTCCTGTATCCAGGCGGTTCTGCACCTCACCATCCCCTACCAAATGCAGTAAGCCGGCTGCATGAGAGGCATTATACGCATCTCCTCCCGAGTACCCCTACCCAACGAGCCCCCCAAAAAAGATGTCGTGTCTGTAGCAAGCGCAGATTTAGGCGTGACACCCGTTATTATTGTCCACTCTGTCCTGACAAACCTGGTCTTTGCCTTGGTGAATGTTTTGAACGCTACCACTCAAAAGTGAAGTTTTAGCGTAGGGTACAGCATTTCACAGACTTACACAGGGTCTCCCAAGATGCCATTACATTTTGAGAGACCCGAACCATTACAGTTGTTAAAGTTTAAAAAAAAAAGTGTAAAAAAGAAAAAAAAAAACGTAAAACACAAAAAACAAAAAACAAAAAAAAAAAAAAATAGTTGTCGTTTTATTGTTCTCTCTCTCTCTCTCTATTTTCTCTCTATTGTTCTGCTCTTTTTTACTGTATTCCATTCTGCAATGTTTTATCATGCTTGCTTTTCAGGCATGTAATTTTTTGTTTTCAGGTGCGCCATTCAACTGCAGCACGGAATTATTTATCTTGACAGCAACAGCGTTTGCTCCCACGATACATAAAGCCGTGACTCCAGTGCTGTAGGAGGTGATTTCACCACCACAGTTAAAAAAAAAGAGCATATATGCCGAAGCATGGGTGCAGCAGGGGCGGAGGAGCGATTTTGCTCCTAATGCCGCGTATATACGGTCGAAATTCCGACGGAGGCTTGCCCGTGGAAAAGTTTGACCGTGTGTAACCTTTTATGCCGCGTACATACGGTCGAAATTTCGACAAAGGCTTGCCCGTGGAAAAGTCCGACCGTGTGTACGCGGCATAACTTTTTTGCGGGAGGATGCCCCCATGCTTCGGCATATATATATTTTAGGCACAGGTTGCGTTAAAAAAAAATTAAATTTTTTACTAGGTTTTGTTTTGGTATTTGCTTTGCAGGTATGGTATGGTAAGGTCTTACTGTTGTACTGTAATGTTACTTTGTTTTAATGTTAACCATCATTTGCTTAGCAGGTACGCCATTCAGTTGCATCGCGGATTTATTTATCTTGACAGCAACAGCGTTTGCTCCCACGATACATAAAGCCGTGACTCCAACGCTGTAGGAGGTGATTTCACCACCACAGTTAAAAAAAGAGCATATATGCCGAAGCATGGGGGCAGCAGGGGCGGAGGAGCGATTTTGCTCCTAATGCCGCGTATATACGGTCGAAATTCCGACGGAGGCTTGCCCGTGGAAAAGTTTGACCGTGTGTACGCGGCATAACCTTTTATGCCGCGTACATACGGTCGAAATTCCGATGAAGGCTTGCCCGTGGAAAAGTCCGACGCGGCATAACTTTTTTGCGGGAGGATGCCCCCATGCTTTGGCATATATGCCCATCATTAGAAGTGGGTGGATGAAGGGAGGTATTCTAATGGTGGGCATACCCACCGATCAATCTCTTTTTTTCGTTCAGCCAACAGGCTGCATGAAAAAAAAGATTACAATACATGTCCAACAAGGACCAGCAACGTACTGGTATGTTGCTGGACTTTGAATGTTTATACCAGAATGATGCCTGCAGGTTTAGGTATCATCTTGGTATCATTCTTTTCAGCCAGTGGCCGGCTTTCATGTAAAAGTAATTCTAGCAGATAATTAGCCTCTAGACTGCTTTTACAAGCAGTGGGAGGGAATGCCCCCCCCGGATATAAACAGCGCCATTGGGAAATTGGGAAAGCATTTTATCACACCGATCTTGGTGTGGTCAGATGCTTTGAGGGCAGAGGAAAGATCTAGGGTCTAACCCCCCATTTTTTTCAAAAAAAGAGTACCTGTCACTACTTATTGCTATAATAGGGGATATTTACATTCCCTGAGATAACAATAAAAATGATAAAAAAAAATAAATATGGAAGGAACAGTTTAAAAATAAAATAAAAAAGCAAAATAAATAATAATAATAAAAAAAAGCACCGCTGTCCCCCCCCTGCTCTTGCGCAAAGGCGAACGCAAGCGTCGGTCTAGCGTCATATGTAAACAGCAATTGCATCATGCATGTGAGGTATCACCGCAAAGGTCAGATCGAGGGCAGTAATTTTAGCAGTAGACCTCATCTGTAAATCTAACGTGGTAACCTGTAAAGGCTTTTAAATGCTTTTAAAAATGAATGTAGTTTCTCGCCGCTGCGCATTTGTGCGCAATTTTAAAGCATGTCGTGTTTGGTATCCATGTACTCGGCCTAAGATCATCTTTTTTATTTCATCAAACATTTGGGCAATATAGTGTTTTTTAGTGCATTAAAAATAAAAAAAGTGTGTTTTCCCCCAAAAAATGCGTTTGAAAAATCGCTGCGCAAATACTGTGTGGAAAAAAATAATGCAACACCCACTATTTTAATCTGTAGGGCCTTTGCTTTAAAAATATATATAATGTTTGGGGGTTCAACATAATTTTCTTGCAAAATTTTTTTTTTTTTCATGTAAACAAAAAGTGTCAGAAAGGGCTTTGTCTTCAAGTGGTTAGAAGAGTGGATGATGTGTGACATAAGCTTCCTAATGTTGTGCATAAAATGCCAGGACAGTTCAAAACCCCCCCAAATGACCCCATTTTGGAAAGTAGACACCTCAAGCTATTTGCTGAGAGGCATGTTGAGCCCATTGAATATTTTTTTTTTTTGTCCCAAGTGATTGAATAATGACAAAAAGAAAAAAAAAATGTACAAAAAGTTGTCACTAAATTATATATTGCTCAAACATGCCATGGTTATATGTGGAATTGCACCCCAAAATGCATTCTGTTGCTTCTCCTGAGTACGGGGATACCACATGTGTGAGACATTTTGGGAGCCTAGCCGCGTACAGGACCCCAAAAACCAAGCACCGCCTTCAGGATTTCTATGGGTGTAAATTTTTGATTTCACTCCTCACTGCCTATCACAGTTTCGGAGGCCATGGAATGCACAGATGGCACAAAACCCCCCCAAATGATCCCATTTTGGAAAGTAGACACCCCAAGCTATTTGCTCAGAGGTATGTTGCGTATTTTGCAGATCTCGCTTTTTGTCACAAAGTTTTAAAACTTGAAAAAATAAAAAATAAAAATAAAATATGTCTTTCTTCATTTTCAAAAACAAATGAGAGCTGTAAAATACGCACCATGCCTCTCGGAAAATAGCTTGGGGTGTCTACTTTCCAAAATGGGGTCATTTGTGGGGGTTTTTGGCTATCTTGGCATTTTATGGCCTTCAAAACTGTGATAGGTAGTGAGGAGTGAAATCAAAAATTTGTGCCCTTAGAAATCCTGAAGGCGGTGCTTGGTTTTCGGGGGCCCGTACGCGGCTAGGCTCTCAAAAAGTCCCATACATGTGGTATCCCCGTACTCAGGAGAAGCAGCAGAATGTATTTTGGGGTGTAATTTCACATATGCCCATGGCATGTTTGAGCAATATATCATTTAGTGACAACTTTTTGTACATTTTTTTTTCTTTTTGTCATTATTCAATCACTTGGGACAAAAAAAAAATATTCAATGGGCTCAACATGCCTATCAGCAAATAGCTTGGGGTGTCCACTTTCCAAAATGGGGTAATTTTGGGGGGTTTTGTGCTATCTTGCCATTTTTTGGCCTTCAAAACTGTGATAGGTAGTGAGGAGTGAAATCAAAAATTTATGCCCTTAGAAACCTTGAAAGCGGTGCTTGGTTTTTGGGGTCCCGTACGCGACTAGGCTCCCAAAAAGTCCCACACATGTGGTATCTCTGTACTCAGGAGAAGCAGCAGAATGTATTTTGGGGTGTAATTTCACATATGCCCATGGCATGTGTGAGCAATATATCATTTAGTGACAACTTTGTGCAAACAAAATAAAGTTTGTCATATTCCCGCAACTTGTGGCAAAATATAAAATATTCCATGGACTAATCATGCCTCTTAGTAAATATCTTGGGGTGTCTACTTTCCAAAATTGGGTCATTTGGGGGGGTTTTGTGCTATTTTGGCATTTTATGGCCTTCGAAACTGTGATAGGTAGTGAGGAGTGAAATCAAAAATTTGCGCCCTTAGAAATCCTGAAGGCGGTGCTTGGTTTATATATTTATATATTTATCTTTACAACCTATATCTAGGTATTTAACTGTTTACACACACTATATACAGTATATACATATACTGTGAATATTTTGTAAAAATTACTTCAGGTTAAAAAAGTTTGTTAAAAAAAATAAATAAATCTGGTATGTATACATCAAACAGGCTGACTTTCATTTTTACACTGCTTATACACTAAAAAAGCCTAAACTATTTTAATGAGAATGTTAACTCAGGGTGGTCACCATCTGTGCAAACTGTCTGAAACTGTGACTTCCTCTTTGCTTTATTCTCAGCCAGAAAGGAAACCAATTTTATAGATAGTCAAAGAAGTATCAATTAGTTTTCAAGCAATTGAGGATTTACAGCCTAAACAAATGTTACGTCTGGAAAAGACTCCTTAAAACAAACAGATAAACATGTTATCAGCTACTTCAGATGTTTTTCAAGCAGACAAAACAGTCAGTATTATTTCATAATCTCAATTCATAGACCTTGATATTTTTTCCCCTGCAAAGCCTTTCTCCGCAAAAATGTAAAGAATATGCTTATTTAAAACTGTTTAACATTTGATTCTTTCCATTCACATTTGGTGATATTCACCGAATATTTAAGGATCACCTTTAAATGCGTATTAATTTATTAAATGTAGTACGAGGATTTGGATTTTACTACTAGATTTCTTTCTTTTTGCTTTATTTGGCATTTTGTTAATTTATTTTATTTATTGCTTTCAGTATTATTACAATACATGTTTTTCTGTACCATAGATGATAATTTACCATAAATGAATACTGTTTATTTATACTTTATTTATTTTTTTATGATTAAAAGGACTACCGGTAATTATAATTAATAATGCTCAAAAAAAAAAAAAGAATCATGGCAGCTGGCTGTGTTTTTTTTAAAAAAATGTACGCTCTAAAAAAAGCATGGCGATGCCTGTTTCAGTATAAAGTTAGTCACTAACCTAAAAGAAGCATGCAGGTTGGGAGTTCACACTCTACTGTCTGCATGCTTATTCTGGGTGAGTAATTTACAAAACAATAAAGTCAGTATAAAGATTATAGCTCTTAAAGTGGAAATCCATGCTAAAACTAAAATCCCTGCATCTATAGCCACCAACATTCTAACACTAACCTATCTAGCCCTGAAAAGAAAAAAACAGTATACATACCTTTTTTGAAGGCGATCCGACCCGATCTCCAGATCTCCAGCGGTGGAAGCTCTGCAGAGGACATTGCCGACAACGGCTGTGAAATGAATGGTATGCGACGTCACCCTAATGCCTCGTACACACGACCGGTTTTCCTGACATGCCAAAAACTAAAGTTTTTCCCAACGTGATTCCTCTGAAGCCTGCCTTGCATACACACATTCAGGCAAAAAAACGCTCGACCAAATCGCAGTGACGTACAACACGTACAACGGCACTACAAAGGGGAAGTTCCATTAAAATGGCGCCACCCTTCGGGCTGATTTTGCTGATCTCGTGTTATCGCGTGTTAGTAAAAGTTTGGTGAGAGACGATTCGCGCTTTTCAGCCTTGTGCTGTTCAGTCCGTTACAGCGTAACAAATGTGATATCTCCATTACGAACGCTAGTTTTACCAGAACGATCGCTCCCGTCTCATACTTGATTCTGAGCATGCGCGTTTTTTTCCCCTCGGAAAAGCATACACACGAGCGGTTTTCGAGATGAGAAAAAGAGCGACGGGAAACACGACAGGAAAAAATAGAGCAGGTTCTAATTTTTTGCGGGCAGTTTTCTCGTCTGGAAAACAGCTATGGAGCATACACACGACCAGTTTTCCCGACCAATCTAAAAAATTGCAGTTTTCTCGTGGGGAAAACCGGTCATGTGTACGAGGCAATAGAGTTACTATGGGGCTTTTATTGTCGGACGTGTCCCCTTCACCCGCCTCCACAGAGAAGCCGTGGCTGACAGCTCAGCTTGGGATCAGAGCTTCCGCTGCTGGAAATCGGGTCGAATCACCTGCAGAAAAGGTATATATACTGATTTTTAATTTACAGGGCTAGATAGGATAGTGTTAGAATGTTGGTGGCTATAGATGCAGGGATTTTAGTTTTAGCATAGACTTCCACTTTAAGCTTGATTCTTTAAAAAAAACTGAAAAAAAAACAAAAACAAGAAATGGCAAGTCCCATGTTTGTTTTTTTTTCACATGTTTCTGTTATTAAAATGTTCAGCTTTAATATGCATATTAAAGCAGAGTTCCAGGCTAAAATGCAAATAGGTCCTGAACAATAAAGCACCCCACCCCCTCGTTTTTTTTTTTTGTATATACGGTACCGTATATATTTTTTTTTTCAGTAGTTTTGTACCTTTTCTAATGGTTTTTAAGCTGCCCCTCCTTCCTACCTCAGCAGTGAGGTATGTCATTTCGGCAACTGCTTTTGGCCCTCCTCCTTCCCCCTGCTGCTTTCTGGAACCTGTGTGTGTCCCAGAAGATGACGGGACCACTGAGAAAGCACAGTGCGACTCGTGCACGCACAGTATAAAACAGACTGTGAAGCTTGAAGGCTTCCCTGACGGTTTCCCTTACTTATGATGCCTGCACCCGAAGTCAATGGACGAATCAGCTTGGGCTGCCGACATCGCAGGAACCCTGGACAGGTAAGGGTCCTTATATAAAAAGTATTTGTAGCTGCTGACTTTTAATTATAATTTTTTTTTGTACAGGCCGGAACTCCGCTTTAAGCAAACTATCTTTCAATATGACAAAATGGCAGATGCCTTATGAAATATGTCCAGATTTGGCCAGTGAATTTCTGGTTTCTTGTGTTAGTTATATCAATTTAAAATATGTTAGATATCCAAAGTTTAAATAGAAAATAGATGTACTTTATTTTTTTTAAAGTGGTAAGCCAATAATAATATGAACAATTAAAAAAAGTAGGATTTTTAAAACAGCTTACCTGTAAAATCCTTTTCTTGGAGTACATCACGGGACACAGAGCAGCATAGTCATTACTATGTGGGTTATATAGAATTACCTTCAGGTGCTGGCACTGGCAACTTCCAAAACAGGAAGTACCCTCCCCTATATAAGCCCCTCCCATCCGGGAGTACCTCAGTTTTGTAGCAAAGCAATACGTGTCCCCAAAAGAGGGGTGGGAGCTCTGTGTCCCGTGATGTACTCCAAGAAAAGGATTTTACAGGTAAGCTGTTTTAAAAATCCTACTTTCTTGTTCATACATCACGGGACACAGAGCAGCATAGTCATTACTATGTGGGACGTCCCAAAGCAATGCCACATGAGGGGGGGATACACCATACATAAGCTGGGCGCCATCAGGCATGAGGATCTTTTGCGGCCTGCAACACACTGCGCCCAAAGGCGACATCCTCCTGACTTCTAATGTCCACCTGGTAGAACCTAGTAAACGTGTGTACTGAAGACCATGTTGTGGCCTTACAAATTTGCGCCAGGGAGGCCTGGTGATGCACTGCCCATGAAGTTCCAACTGCTCTCGTGGAGTGCGCCCTAACTTTGAACGGAGGCGGTCTACTTCTCAAGCCATAGGCTTGTATTATGACCTGTCGAATCCACTTGGCTAAAGTAGATTTTGATGCTGCCTGACCCTTTCTGGGGCCTTCCGGCAGAACAAACAAAGAATCCGTTCTACGAATCTGAGCAGTGGCTTTTAGATAAGCTTTAACTGCTCTTACTACATCCAAAGAATGCAATAACTTTTCCTCTACCGAGCTTGGTTTGGGGAAAAAAGAAGGAAGAACCACATCCTGGTTCAAGTGAAACCTCAATACCACCTTAGGAAGAAAGGCTGGGTGAGGACGTAATACTACTCTGTCCTTATGGATAACCAGATATGGCTCTTTACAGGACATGGCGGCTAATTCCGACACTCTTCTAGCCGAGCATATGGCTACTAAAAATATCAATTTCCTGGTGAGTAGAACCAAGGAAATGTGCCGCAAAGGTTCAAATGGCTGCTTCTGCAGAACCGACAGAACCAAATTTAGATCCCATGGGCATATGGGAGCCTTAATCGGTGGAATAATACGAGTCACACCTTGCATAAAGGATTGACAAGTGAATGCATAGCCAGGGGCCTTTGAAATAGTATTGACAAGGCCGAAACCTGGCCCTTGATAGTACTTAAGGCAAACTTCCTGTCTACAGCCCACTGCAGGAAGTCCAGAATTCTGCCTATAACGTACTTACGTGGATGCCATTTTCTGGCCTCGCACCAAGTGATGTACGCCTTCCAAACTCTATAGTAGATCTGCCTGGATACAGGCTTCCTGGCATTGATTATAGTTGATACCACAGAGTTAGAGAGACCTCTCTTCTTTAGGATGTGGGATTCAATAGCCAGGCCGTTAAACTTAGAGTTAGTAAGGAAGGGTGGTATATCGGTCCTTGCGAAAGCAGGTCCGGACGACGTGGAAGGGTCCAAAGACTCCCCACAGACATTTTGATGATCTCCGCGTACCAGGCCCTTCGGGGCCACGCTGGAGCCACCAGGATCACCGGCTTCTTCTCCAACCTGACTCTGCGAAGGAGTCGAGGCAACAATTGTAGCGGAGGGAATGCATATATCAGTCTGAACTGATCCCAAGGGAACACCAGAGCATCCGAGCCGCAAGCGAGGGGATCCCTTGTCCGGGAGACAAATCTGTCCACCTTTGCGTTGAATCTGGATGCTAGCAGATCTATATCCGGTGTTCCCCACCGCTGACATATTGCTCGGAAGACCTCGGGATGAAGGGACCATTCCCCTGGGCATAACTGTTGGCGACTCAGAAAGTCCGCCTTCCAATTCTCCACCCCTGGAATGAAGACAGCTGATATACATGGGACATGCTTTTCTGCCCATTCCAGGATGTGACTTACTTCCCTCTGGGCTGCACGACTCCTGGTGCCTCCCTGATGATTGATATATGCCACTGCTGTGGCATTGTCTGATTGAATTCTGACAGGGGACCCTTGGAGTCTGGATGTCCAGGCTACTAGGGCGTACCGGGCTGCTCGTATCTCTAAGAGATTGATGGGCAGGGTTTTTACTACATTTGACCATCTGCCCTGGAGAGACCATTGCTCCAGTACTGCCCCCCAGCCTATAAGGCTGGCATCTGTAGTGACCACCTTCCAAGATATCGGGCTGAAGGGTTTTCCCTTCTGGAGATTCTGGGGGATCAACCACCAGCAGAGACTCTTCCGAACGGAAGGGGACAAAGCCATCGGGAAGTCTAGAGCCTGAACTTTTCCGTTCCATGCTGACAATATGGCCCTTTGTAAATTCCTTGAGTGGAATTGGGCGTATGGTACAGCTTCGAATGATGCTACCATCTTTCCTAGCAGCCTCATGCACAGGCGTATGGACGGCTGTCTTTTTGCACAAAGCAGACGGACCAAGGCCCTCAAAGAGGATACCTTGTCTAGAGGTAAGAAAATCTTCCTCTGGTCTGAATCCAGCCGTAGCCCTAGATATACCAGGTTTTTCACTGGCTGTAGGGCTGACTTGTCCAGGTTGATGACCCAACCGTGAGACTCTAGATACTTGATTGTATCGACAATTACCACTTCTAGCTTGGCAACTGAGTGGTCCATCAACAACAGGTCGTCTAGGTATGCCATTATCGTTACACCCCGTGTTCTTAGATCGGCCAACAGTGGGGCCAGAATTTTTGTGAACACTCGTGGTGCTGTGGCCAGACCGAATGGTAAGGCTCTGAACTGAAAATGGCGCCCTTCTACTGCAAAGCGTAGGAATTTTTGATGACCTGGAAAGATGGGAACATGCAAGTAAGCATCTTTGATGTCGATCGAGGCTAACCATTCCTCCCCTTGTAGGGCAGCGGTGACCGATCGGATCGACTCCATCCGGAAAGACCGGACGTTTAGAAATTTGTTTAGACTCTTTAGGTCCAATATGGGTCTTATGTCCCCGTTTGGCTTCGGGACTGTGAAAAGGTTTGAGTAGAAACCCAACCCCCACTCTTCCATAGGAACCTCCATAATTACTCCTTGGAGCAATAGTTGTTCTAACGCCAATAGGAGAGACCCTCTTTTCAGAGGGTCTCTTGGCATGCCTGACCACATAAAATGGGATGGAGGAGACTCTTTTAACTCCAACTTGTATCCCAGAGTTACTGCGGAGAGCACCCATCTGTCTTTGATCGTCTCCCGCCAGGTCTCTGCGAACAACTGAAGTCTTCCCCCCACCCGTTTGAGTGGGGGCAGCCCTTCATAGGCTTGACTTGGAGGCTGGTTTAGTACCTCTTCGGATCCAGGGCTTTTTATTACCCTGTGGCTGTCCCTGATTTTTACCTCCTGAGTTTGACCGAGGAGGCCGTCGGAACTGCTTAGTAGCAGACGTCGCAGGGATAGGAGAGGTAGTCCTCTTAAAAGATGGACCCCTAGACCTCTTTTTACTCGGTAAGAGAGTACTTTTACCACTGGAAATCTTCTGGATATACTTATCCAGGTCTTCGCCAAAAAGGCGTTCCCCATGAAATGGGAAGCTAACTAAGAGCTTCTTACAGGGAGCTTCAGCAGACCAGTTTTTGAGCCACAGAAGCCTACGCATATGTACCAAAGACAGCGTGAGGCGGGAGGCCTGATGGATAGAATCCTTGATGGCGTCAACCGCAAAGCATAATGCTCTAGGCAGATCAGCCAGAGCCTGGGCCTGCTGGTCTGGCAAATCCCTCAGGACCATTTTCATTTGATCCTTTAAAGCTTGGCAGACCCCAATAGCTGCCACTGCTGGCTGTGTAACAGCCCCTGCTGTGGAAAAAGCAGATTTTAATAAAGATTCCAATTTTTTATCCACTGGATCTTTGAACATTTGAACATTATCTACTGGACATGTCAGTGATTTGTTCACAGAAGAGATGGCTGCATCCACCGTAGGAACATTCCATCTCTGGGTGAACTTTTCCTCCATGGGATAGATCACCGGAAACCTTTTAGGCGGAACAAATAGTTTATCAGGATGTTCCCAGTCCTGGTATATAAGTCCTTCCAATAATGGATGTATTGGAAAGGAGCAATTAACCTGGGGAGCTTTTAGCGACCCCAATGAGGAGACAGCAGTAGTTGATGGTTCAACAAGAGGCATTTTAAATGCAGATCGAACCATGTCAGTTAGGGTCTGGACCCACAATCTTTCAGTCTGCGATGCTGAAAATGGTTCATCTACTGTCGATTCCTCAAAAACAGAGCTAACCTCCTCCTGATCCCCTTCAGGTAGGTCGGTCCCTTCCTGGGACTGTTGCTCTGCCAACAGGCACTCTAATGGAGGTGATGGAGATCTGGCGCGCTTTCTTTCCTGTAGAGAAGAAGCGATCAATGCTGCCAATCTCTGCTCCAATCCCTCCAGAGTTGAGGAAAAAACCTCCTCTGTTATATATGCAGGAGCAGGTGGACTGAGGACAGCCGCAGTACCTGGCACTCCCGGGGGTTCCTTATGGGTATTAACCTCTGATTTATCAGGGGAGGAGGGTGCAGATGACTGCTCCAGATCCTCAGAGCCCGATGGAGACCCCCTACACTTCCTGAGAGGTATATCTCGGAGTTTTTTAGGCGGCATATTCCTTAGTTCAAAGCTGAGGTATTCCAGCCGCAATACACCCCTTACTGAAATAGTCTAATGCAATTTGCTGCTATGTACATCAGTGGGTGTCTACTAATGCGTCTTTCTGGGGATGCCTGTATCAACCGCCCGCTGTAAGCCCCTATACCATGCTACCAGCTCCTTTTCATGCTCTGTGTCCATAGCAAGCAGCGTGGACTGAGTCCTTTTATCTTGCTGGGACGCCCGCACATGCGCAGAAGCGCTGGGCGCACAGAGCGCGTCATCCGCCAGGCTCCGCCCCCTTTTTTGAAGCTAAACCTTATAAAAGGAAAGCATGTGTGCGCGCGCGTGCACGTGTGCGCTCTTGGCGCCATGTAGGGAGAGGAGCCAGGGTCCCTGTTTCACCAGGACTCGGGGATGGAAGGAAACTACTTGGCAGCATGACAGAGGAATGCAGCTTCCCTGATAGAGAGCTCACTCATCTGCCTGGACTTTCACCATGGAAGGAATAGTCCCAAGAAAAAAGACGTTCCACAGCGGCCTCTAGTGGACAAACACAGGTACCGCACCTTTGTCTTTTTTTTTTGAAACCTCCTTTATGAAAAAACATTTCCAGGTTTACAGTTTTTTTAAAACTTCCCTTATGAAAAAACATTTCTAGGATTTCTTAGGCATATACAGCTATTAGCGGGAATACCCTTTAGGTAACAGGCAGAAAGACATATTAGGCTTGGCGGTCCCCTCAATAGAACCAAGTTCCTGAGGGGCCCCCACTTACCTTTTCCCCGCCGCAGGACTTTGTTTGGTCCACAGAAGCCCAAACTTCACCTCTCACGGCAGGCATTGTACTAGACCTTCAGGGACCGGGTTCCCAAGGATTCCACTCCCCTGGACCTGTATAGCACCCTGCACAGATAGCCTCTTGGTTTTGGGTATGACCAGAGCTCTGGATCCCAGGGTCCAGCCCTCCTAAGAGAGGCATTACAGGCAAAACCCTGCTCTTCTCTGCAAGGCCCGGGTACCGACCGTTTAGCTATGAAGCTTTTTTGGTCGGATCCGGAATAGCTTGCTAAGGCCCAGAGAACCTGTACACAAGCCCAGATGAATACATGTTAACCTTGGCCAACACCTTAGACACTGGCAAAAAACTGAGGTACTCCCGGATGGGAGGGGCTTATATAGGGGAGGGTACTTCCTGTTTTGGAAGTTGCCAGTGCCAGCACCTGAAGGTAATTCTATATAACCCACATAGTAATGACTATGCTGCTCTGTGTCCCGTGATGTATGAACAAGAAAAAGGAGTTTCTCCTTATCATGACTAGATGTTTACAATTGATTATTTAGTAGATAGCCAATTGCTGTGAATCTATTACTAAAGCCCTCAGAGCAACCATACAGATACAGTTTCCATCATTTTAAATATATTGTTTTTACATATCCCTTGTTTAGGCAATGCATGACAATTTGCAATACAACAAATGACAGATTTTTCTGATTTTAAGTCCCATGTAATAAGGAAAAAAAAAATGACTTAGGCCCCTTTCACACGGGCAGACCGTATGTCCGTTTTTCACCCATCCATTTTCGGATGAAACACGGACATACATGTATCCCTATGGGATAGCGGATGTCAGTGGATGAACATCCACTGACACCCAATCTCACACGTGTCCGCTATGCTCCGTTTTTCAGGATAGAAAAAATGTATATTTTTCTATCCGTCTGCGGAGCGGATCGGATGAACACGGACAGACGGTCCATGTTCATCCGATCCCCCATAGGGGAGAGCGGAGATCTGACAGGGCGGTCCCTGCACAGTGTGCGGGGACCGCCCAGTCATCCGCCGGCTCAGCGGGGATCAACAGAGAGCGATCCCCGCTGAGAAATATTGAGGTTCACGGGGCGGATCATGACTGATCCGTCCCGTGTGAAAGGGGCCTAAATATAAGGCTTTGTCACCTTGGGTAATTATTCCTGACCATAAAAATCGATAAGATTAGTAATGTTTATATAGCCGCCCAATACAATTATGAGAAAAGAAAAGGGGTGCAATGGGGGACCAATAACTTTTTTATTAAAATATTGTACCCCTATTCTGTTACTATTAAATAATTAGAAATAGCAATTTACATCAACAGAGAACAGTTAAAGGATATCTAACCACCCCCCCACCCAAAAAAAAAAGATATAATGCAGCTTACCCGTTCTTAGATGTCATGGCTGTGTTTGTTTTCACTTTCCAGGCTAAGAAGATTTTCAGCACATACAGGAAATACCTGTTGATCTTGCCTGAAGTTCAGTGTTCTTGTCAATTCCCGTGAGCTTATCTTTACTGTATAGACTACTGGTCTCTTTAATCCACCATGTAATGGAGATTAACAAAGGCAGTCAACTTGTGTGACAACCGTGGATGCCCCCCTAGATACAGTGGACAAATAAGTGCACATATGAACGGGCAGAAAGCATATTATTCTCAGGATTGCCAGGTCAAAAAAATCATTAAAACTATTGCAGCCAATACACACAAGGTAAGCTGCAATATGTAAATGTTTATTTTGGGTTTAGATACTAAATTAAGGCCTAGAAACAGTGCATATACAGTAATGTTTCAGGATTCAATGTCAAGAACAAGCATCTCCATTTCAAAAATAGCAGCTTAATACTGTGGTCAAGCTGTGGATATTCAAGTATTTACACATTCTCAACAAGCAGTCAATAAGCTTTTAAGGAAACTATCACTGACCTCTGTAGCTGCAAGCAATGTGGATATATTTGCCTCAAATTTCACAGCAGAAGTAGTGAATTTGTTCAAATCATTCTTTCAGGAGCTCAACTCATCTAAGGGTGTACCTTGTATGCCCTGCAATGCCCTTGTGCTGGTCATACTGTGGTGGGTAAAGCCACAGCCAACGAAAATAGTTGCTTGCATGTAGGTTGCTGTCAGCATTGATTTGTACAGGCTGAGGGCCACAGATGAACATAAAACAGGGCCATACCCACCACAGAAATGCACTTTTATAGATGGTTTATGTGAATGACCCCTTGGTGCCTCAGTGCTGTTAAAAAACAAACAAAAAAAAACGGTGTCAATACTTACCTTCCATCTGAAACTACTCCGCACAGTACTTCCCTCCCACCAAATGCCTAGTGTTGCTTAACCCGTAAGACATACTGTCAATGCAAGAGCATCATAAGCCAGCCTCCAGAGGGACATTACCATAGCCTCCTGCATTTACTCTGTTTGTAGTGTATGATGCAGATGTTATCTCATCACTGTCACTCTATGAATTTCTGGGGTCTGCCCGCTAATGGAGATGATCAGGATAGTAATAGGACCCAGCACATTATGTAAAAAAGAAAAAAGTATATATGATAAAAAAATAACATACACACTTGGGGGAAGGGGCTGGGGATGTGGCGGTCACTTGCTGGGGAGACTAAAGTTGGACTTTCAGATGTTCAAACTGTAGAATAATATTTAACCACTTCCCTACCCAGCCATAGTCAAATGACGTCCACAGATGGGATCTCCCATCCTGGGTGGACGTCATATGACATCCTCGGTTTGTAGGGGGATATCTGAATGATGCCTGCAGCTAGAGACATCATTCAGATATCCTTTTAAAGTGCCGGCGATTCTGTGCACCATAAGAATGATCATAGCAGCGGTTCTGCCACTTGATCGTTCTTATAGGCAGCGGGAGGGGACATCCCCCCCTCCCGCCGCCATCCGGTGCTTCTCCAGGCTCTCCCGTGCGATCGGGGACCCAGAGCGAATCTTCCGGCGCCGTTGGTGTGTCACGTGATGAGCATAGAGATGACTGCTGACCAGATGGTCACCAGTCATCTCTATGATCGTCGGAGGCCCGGGCGCGATGTGATGATGTCACGCCCGGGTCCTCAAATGTAAACAAAGCCGCCATTGCGGCTGTAAGTATGAGATCAGTGAAAAATTTTTCACTGATCTCATGCTTTCCAGCCTGGAGGAGAGATGTGGGGTCTTATTGACCCCGCATCTCTCAATAAAGAGGACCTGTCACACACATTCCTATTACAAGGGATGTTTACATTCCTTGTAATAGGAATAAAAGTGATTAAAAAAAAAAAAAGTAAAATAATTGTAAAAAAAAAAAAAAATAAGTAAAAAAAAAAAAAAAATTAATAAAAAAAAAAAAAATTAAAACGCCCCTGTCCCCGGTAGCTCGCGATCAGAAGCGAATGCACACGTAAGTTGGCCACATATGTAAATGCCGTTCAAACCACACATGTGAGGTATCGGCGCGCGCGTTAGAGCGCGTGCAACAATTTTAGCACTAGACCTCCTCTGTAATTCTAACCTGGTAACCTGTAAAAATAAATAAAGCATCGCCTATGGAGATTTTTAAGTACCGAAGTTTGGCGCCATTCCATGAGTGTGCGCAATTTTAAAGCGTGACATGTTAGGTATCTATTTACTCGGTGTAACATCATCTTTCATATTTTCCCCAGAAATTGGGCTAACTTTACTGTTTTGTTATTTTTTAATTCATGAAACCATTTTTTTTCTTAAAAAGGCGTTTGAAAAATTATTGCTCAAATATCGTGCAAGAAAAAAAGTTGCAATGACCATCATTTTATTCCCTAGGGTGTCTGCTAAAAAAACATATATAATGTTTGGGGGTTCTGAGTAATTTTCTAGCAAAAGAATGATGATTTGTACATGTAGGAGAGAAGTGCTAGAATAGGCCCGGTATTGAAGTGGTACAAAAAGCCCTGTATTGAAGTGGTTAAGAATGATACCACCTTGGGTAAATGAAAATTGTATACTTACCTATCAATATTTTTTTTTCCTGGCACATATGCAAGGCAGCAAACTGATAGGTAGCTCCACCCAACTGCGCTGATAGCAACTACTATTCTATAAATAAATAATTCCCTCTCTATATTAGCATTCTTAATAGTTTATCTGGCAGTAAATCAAAACAGAAACTAAAATAACTAATATTCTGCCTTGCATATGTGTCAAAAGACGAGGGTGGGTATTAACTGTAAGTTAATTGGCAGAGTAGGAATTAAAAGACTGATCTACTAAAGCCAACTATGGTAAGGACAACAGATCAACCCTGTAATGTGCCAAGCAGGTTTCTTAGGATGACAAGGTTTCTGCCATGCAAATCTCTTTACAAGTGATTCATATACATGCTGTTGTGGGCGACGGCATACCATATAAGGAGTGTGGCGTAACACCAATGAGAGCTTTCATACCCTTGGTAGAATACATTATTTGATCATGTTTACACCCAGGATGCAATTGTTCTTGATATTTTTGATTGTGCTTTGTGAGTGCCTGATATCAGAAGAATTACCATATATTTTCTGTAGACCTGAAACCTCCGGTTCTGTGCACATATTTTTGGGTGGGATGGCCAACAACCAGTGGGTGAAACCGATTCTTTACTGTGCTTGCAAAAGTTGGTAAGGCATTGGTTTACATGAAAAGCAGTTGTTACTTTAGGTCGAAACATGGGCAATGTTTTTGGGACTCTTTTTGGGATCTTGAAAAATGCATAAATGAGGGTTTGTGACAGCCTAATGTTTGTATTTCTCAAACTGGCAACCAGAAGTTATGATAGTAAAAACAAAAAAAAAAAAAAAATAACGACCTTTTAAATTCAAGTTCCAAATGCTGACATCTTTCACTACATGAAAGAGAATAGAGGACACAACAAATTGTTAAGAATAAATAATTTATTGTTGAGCTCTGATGCACATAGTGATGTGTCTCTACCCATATTCAACACGTATATAGCATTTATTGTTGCCTATGGGATTTCAAATAAGGCACATCACCAATATATAAATGAATTGGACATATAATATTTATCTACCCAGCATCGGATCCTAATTGCTTTAGAAGTTGCCAACTCTTGGGTTCGATGGTGCATGTCTGGTGGGAATGTCCTAGGATCAGGTCAGTCTGGAAGAGGATATTTAACCTTATATTCAAGGTCACTAAGTGTTCGATTCCCAGGTCTGCTGCTATTGCTCTCCTCAATGCCCGTATTCCTAGCATCTCCACCCCACTCCGCAGCTGATCCGCTTTATGCTACTTGGGGCAAAACTTACTATTGCTAGGTCTTGGAGGCAACCCAGGGTTTCCATGCTGGCAATACAAAATAAGATCTCTTGGATTATGGCGCAAGAGAAGTTGGTTTGTATTTTATCAAATACAATCCCTAAATTTGAAGCTGTGTGGGAACCTTGGGCTGTTTACCGTGGTATTTCTCTGGTGGTCCGGATAAACTCTGATCACCCCATTTCCTAAACATTATATTAGGCACGTGATTTCTTCCCTCTTCTCTTCTCTTTTTTTCCTTTTTCTCTTTCTCCTCCTTCTTTTTATGTCTTATTTATTAATATTCTTTTTACCTTTGGTTCATAGATGTGATTTAAGGGTTTGGCATAATTAATTGTTATGTAGTTGTTTCGGCAATTCTATGAATCAAATTCAATATGCGCTTCAGAGTTAATATTTAATTGTTTTCTACATTTGAACTCCTCATAACCTGGTGGTAGGTTTCTGTGAGGGGGCGGGTTGGGGGGGGGGACTGCCGGGGCACAGGATGATCCTGTCAGGTCACCTATGGCCAGGTGACAGATGCACACCGTAGGGGGACAAGCTGTGGATATTCAAGTATTTACACATTCTCAACAAGCAGTCAATAAGCTTTTAAGGAAACTATCACTGACCTCTGTAGCTGCAAGCAATGTGGATATATTTGCCTCAAATTTCACAGCAGAAGTAGTGAATTTGTTCAAATCATTCTTTCAGGAGCTCAACTCATCTAAGGGTGTACCTTGTATGCCCTGCAATGCCCTTGTGCTGGTCATACTGTGGTGGGTAAAGCCACAGCCAACGAAAATAGTTGCTTGCATGTAGGTTGCTGTCAGCATTGATTTGTACAGGCTGAGGGCCACAGATGAACATAAAACAGGGCCATACCCACCACAGAAATGCACTTTTATAGATGGTTTATGTGAATGACCCCTTGGTGCCTCAGTGCTGTTAAAAAACAAACAAAAAAAAACGGTGTCAATACTTACCTTCCATCTGAAACTACTCCGCACAGTACTTCCCTCCCACCAAATGCCTAGTGTTGCTTAACCCGTAAGACATACTGTCAATGCAAGAGCATCATAAGCCAGCCTCCAGAGGGACATTACCATAGCCTCCTGCATTTACTCTGTTTGTAGTGTATGATGCAGATGTTATCTCATCACTGTCACTCTATGAATTTCTGGGGTCTGCCCGCTAATGGAGATGATCAGGATAGTAATAGGACCCAGCACATTATGTAAAAAAGAAAAAAGTATATATGATAAAAAAATAACATACACACTTGGGGGAAGGGGCTGGGGATGTGGCGGTCACTTGCTGGGGAGACTAAAGTTGGACTTTCAGATGTTCAAACTGTAGAATAATATTTAACCACTTCCCTACCCAGCCATAGTCAAATGACGTCCACAGATGGGATCTCCCATCCTGGGTGGACGTCATATGACATCCTCGGTTTGTAGGGGGATATCTGAATGATGCCTGCAGCTAGAGACATCATTCAGATATCCTTTTAAAGTGCCGGCGATTCTGTGCACCATAAGAATGATCATAGCAGCGGTTCTGCCACTTGATCGTTCTTATAGGCAGCGGGAGGGGACATCCCCCCCTCCCGCCGCCATCCGGTGCTTCTCCAGGCTCTCCCGTGCGATCGGGGACCCAGAGCGAATCTTCCGGCGCCGTTGGTGTGTCACGTGATGAGCATAGAGATGACTGCTGACCAGATGGTCACCAGTCATCTCTATGATCGTCGGAGGCCCGGGCGCGATGTGATGATGTCACGCCCGGGTCCTCAAATGTAAACAAAGCCGCCATTGCGGCTGTAAGTATGAGATCAGTGAAAAATTTTTCACTGATCTCATGCTTTCCAGCCTGGAGGAGAGATGTGGGGTCTTATTGACCCCGCATCTCTCAATAAAGAGGACCTGTCACACACATTCCTATTACAAGGGATGTTTACATTCCTTGTAATAGGAATAAAAGTGATTAAAAAAAAAAAAAGTAAAATAATTGTAAAAAAAAAAAAAAAATAAGTAAAAAAAAAAAAAAAATTAATAAAAAAAAAAAAAATTAAAACGCCCCTGTCCCCGGTAGCTCGCGATCAGAAGCGAATGCACACGTAAGTTGGCCACATATGTAAATGCCGTTCAAACCACACATGTGAGGTATCGGCGCGCGCGTTAGAGCGCGTGCAACAATTTTAGCACTAGACCTCCTCTGTAATTCTAACCTGGTAACCTGTAAAAATAAATAAAGCATCGCCTATGGAGATTTTTAAGTACCGAAGTTTGGCGCCATTCCATGAGTGTGCGCAATTTTAAAGCGTGACATGTTAGGTATCTATTTACTCGGTGTAACATCATCTTTCATATTTTCCCCAGAAATTGGGCTAACTTTACTGTTTTGTTATTTTTTAATTCATGAAACCATTTTTTTTCTTAAAAAGGCGTTTGAAAAATTATTGCTCAAATATCGTGCAAGAAAAAAAGTTGCAATGACCGTCATTTTATTCCCTAGGGTGTCTGCTAAAAAAACATATATAATGTTTGGGGGTTCTGAGTAATTTTCTAGCAAAAGAATGATGATTTGTACATGTAGGAGAGAAGTGCTAGAATAGGCCCGGTATTGAAGTGGTACAAAAAGCCCTGTATTGAAGTGGTTAAGAATGATACCACCTTGGGTAAATGAAAATTGTATACTTACCTATCAATATTTTTTTTTCCTGGCACATATGCAAGGCAGCAAACTGATAGGTAGCTCCACCCAACTGCGCTGATAGCAACTACTATTCTATAAATAAATAATTCCCTCTCTATATTAGCATTCTTAATAGTTTATCTGGCAGTAAATCAAAACAGAAACTAAAATAACTAATATTCTGCCTTGCATATGTGTCAAAAGACGAGGGTGGGTATTAACTGTAAGTTAATTGGCAGAGTAGGAATTAAAAGACTGATCTACTAAAGCCAACTATGGTAAGGACAACAGATCAACCCTGTAATGTGCCAAGCAGGTTTCTTAGGATGACAAGGTTTCTGCCATGCAAATCTCTTTACAAGTGATTCATATACATGCTGTTGTGGGCGACGGCATACCATATAAGGAGTGTGGCGTAACACCAATGAGAGCTTTCATACCCTTGGTAGAATACATTATTTGATCATGTTTACACCCAGGATGCAATTGTTCTTGATATTTTTGATTGTGCTTTGTGAGTGCCTGATATCAGAAGAATTACCATATATTTTCTGTAGACCTGAAACCTCCGGTTCTGTGCACATATTTTTGGGTGGGATGGCCAACAACCAGTGGGTGAAACCGATTCTTTACTGTGCTTGCAAAAGTTGGTAAGGCATTGGTTTACATGAAAAGCAGTTGTTACTTTAGGTCGAAACATGGGCAATGTTTTTGGGACTCTTTTTGGGATCTTGAAAAATGCATAAATGAGGGTTTGTGACAGCCTAATGTTTCTATTTCTCAAACTGGCAACCAGAAGTTATGATAGTAAAAACAAAAAAAAAAAAAAAATAACGACCTTTTAAATTCAAGTTCCAAATGCTGACATCTTTCACTACATGAAAGAGAATAGAGGACACAACAAATTGTTAAGAATAAATAATTTATTGTTGAGCTCTGATGCACATAGTGATGTGTCTCTACCCATATTCAACACGTATATAGCATTTATTGTTGCCTATGGGATTTCAAATAAGGCACATCACCAATATATAAATGAATTGGACATATAATATTTATCTACCCAGCATCGGATCCTAATTGCTTTAGAAGTTGCCAACTCTTGGGTTCGATGGTGCATGTCTGGTGGGAATGTCCTAGGATCAGGTCAGTCTGGAAGAGGATATTTAACCTTATATTCAAGGTCACTAAGTGTTCGATTCCCAGGTCTGCTGCTATTGCTCTCCTCAATGCCCGTATTCCTAGCATCTCCACCCCACTCCGCAGCTGATCCGCTTTATGCTACTTGGGGCAAAACTTACTATTGCTAGGTCTTGGAGGCAACCCAGGGTTTCCATGCTGGCAATACAAAATAAGATCTCTTGGATTATGGCGCAAGAGAAGTTGGTTTGTATTTTATCAAATACAATCCCTAAATTTGAAGCTGTGTGGGAACCTTGGGCTGTTTACCGTGGTATTTCTCTGGTGGTCCGGATAAACTCTGATCACCCCATTTCCTAAACATTATATTAGGCACGTGATTTCTTCCCTCTTCTCTTCTCTTTTTTTCCTTTTTCTCTTTCTCCTCCTTCTTTTTATGTCTTATTTATTAATATTCTTTTTACCTTTGGTTCATAGATGTGATTTAAGGGTTTGGCATAATTAATTGTTATGTAGTTGTTTCGGCAATTCTATGAATCAAATTCAATATGCGCTTCAGAGTTAATATTTAATTGTTTTCTACATTTGAACTCCTCATAACCTGGTGGTAGGTTTCTGTGAGGGGGCGGGTTGGGGGGGGGGACTGCCGGGGCACAGGATGATCCTGTCAGGTCACCTATGGCCAGGTGACAGATGCACACCGTAGGGGGACAGAAGTGCACCGCAAGGTAGTGAACCCTATGGCTGACTGCTGCGGATAGGAAACTGGGTGGTTGTGGAAAGCGGGACCAGAGGAGCACAACCGGGATCCTATAGGAAGCTAGAGCCAAGATTCCCCAGGGCGCGGAGTCTAAGACCCAGCAGGTCTTCTCCAGAGCCTCTAGTGGTGAGGATGTTATGCTGCAGGCTGGGTCCAGGTCGCGGCCCCTAGAGTCTCCTAGCTCACGCCCCATAGGATAAGGGGAAAAGAGGGGAAGCAGCAGCACAAGATATAAGAGTAACGAATAACAAGCTGAAGGTCAAGGGCCACAAGCAGACAAGGATAACGAAGGACAAGCCGAAGGTCAAGGGTCACGAGCAGACAGGGATAGTCGGGGACAAGCCAAATATGTAACAGAGAGACAGACGTAGCACACGGCAGGCAGGAACCCAAATACACAATGCCTAACAAACACGTTGATCAGCAAAGCAGGCTTGCAGTGCACAGGTTAATATAGTGTTCTGTGATAGGGCCTGGGGTGGAGTCTGGCTGGGAGGAGATTATAAAGGAAGCCAGGTGAAGGGGGTCTGGTCTCTAAGATGAACACATGAGGAGGAAAGGTAAGATGGCAGACAGACATTAATGCATATCCATGACAGATCCCATTTGGGGTGCCCAGGATGGGTAGGACTTCCCAGACCGTCTGACTCTCTGGTTCATTTTTATGCCGTTCTTCTCTCTCTTTACCAGGGGTTAACTTATAACTTCAGTTCCTTGACCCATAGTTGTTCTCTGAAACACCTTTGGAGGATTTGTTGCTGAGTCTCTGTTTTGTGCTGAAAAATGTTTTTTATTTTTTTTAATTTCCTTTTTTTTTTGATATACATGATATTACCCTTTGTCACGCTGTACCTATGTGATATCTATACTTGATTTGAAAAATAAAAATCTATTGAACGAAAAAAATAATATATATATATATACAGTGGGGATCGAAAGTTTTGGCACCCCAGGTAAACATGTGTATTAATGTGCATAACGAAGCCAAGGAAAGATGGAAAAATCTCCAAATGGCATCAAATTACAGATTAGACATTCTTATAATATGTCAAAAAAGGTAGATTTTATTTCCATCATTTACACTTTCAAAATTACAGAAAACAAAAAAATGGCGTCTGCAAAAGTTTGGGCACCCTGCAGAATTTATAGCATGCACTGCCCCCTTTGCAAAGCTGAGACCTGCCAGTGTCATGGATTGTTCTCAATCATCATCTGGGAAGACCAGGTGATGTCAATCTCAAAGGTTTTAAATGGCCAGACTCATCTGACCTTGCCCCAACAATCAGCACCATGGGTTCTTCTAAGCAGTTGTCTAGAAAACTGAAACTGAAAATAGTTGACGCTCACAAAGCTGGAGAAGGTTATAAGAAGATAGCAAAGTGTTTTCAGATGTCAATATCCTCTGTTCGGAATGTAATTAAGAAATGGCAGTCATCAGGAACAGTGGAAGTTAAAGCAAGATCTGGAAGACCAAGAAAAATATCAGACAGAACAGCTCGCAGGATTGTGAGAAAAGCAATTCAAAACCCATGTTTGACTGCACGATCCCTCCAGAAAGATCTGGTAGACACTGGAGTTGTGGTACACTATTCCACTATAAAGAGATACTTGTACAAATATGGTCCTCATGAAAGAGTCATCAGAAGAAAACCTCTTCTACGTCCTCACCACAAAAATCAGCGTTTGAACTTTGTAAATGAACATATAGACAAGCCTGAGGCATTTTGGAAACAAGTTCTGTGGACCGATGAGGTTAAAATATAACTTTTTGGCCGGAATGAGCAAAGGTACGTTTGGAGAAGAAAGGGCACAGAATTTAATGAAAAGAACCTCTGTCCAACTGTTAAGCATGAGGGTGGATCAATAATGCTTTGGGGTTGTATTGCAGCCAGTGGCACAGGGAACATTTCACGAGTAGAAGGAAAAATGGATTCAATAAAATTTCAGCAAATTTTGGATGGTAACTTGATGCCATCTGTGAAAAAGCTGAAGTTAAAGAGAGGATGGCTTCTACAAATGGATAATGATCCTAAACACACCTCAAAATCCACGGGGGATTACATCAAGAGGCGTAAACTGAAGGTTTTGCCATGGCCTTCACAATCTCCTGACCTCAACAGTATTGAAAACCTATGGATAGACCTTAAAAGAGCAGTGCGTGACAGACAGCCCAGACATCTCAAAGAACTGGAAGACTTTTGTAAGGAAGAATGGGCAAAGATACCTCAAACAAGAATTGAAAGACTCTTGGCTGGCTACAAAAAGCATTTACAAGCTGTGATACTTGCCAAAGGGGGCAGTACAAGATATTAACTCTGCAGGGTGCCCAAACTTTTGCAGACGCCATTTTTTTGTTTTCTGTAATTTTGAAAGTGTAAATGATGGAAATAAAATCTAACTTTTTTTGACATATTATAAGAATGTCTAATCTGTAATTTGATGCTATTTGGAGATTTTTCCATCTTTCCTTGGCTTCGTTATGCACATTAATACACATTTTTACCTGGGGTGCCCAAACTTTCGATCCCCACTGTATATATATATATATATATATATATATATATATATATATATATTTATTATTGATCTACACATAAAAATCACAATACATGCCTAAGAGGTTGTTTAAAGAAGAAGTCCATTCTTGGGGCTGGAATATACCTGCAACCTGGACCTCTTACACTCTGTGGGGTGTATTTATTAAACATGAGAGTGTAAAATCTGGTGCAGCTAAGCATGGCAATCAATCAGTATCTAACTTCAGCTTGTTCAATTAAAATGATTCTAAAGGTTAATTTTTGTACTTTGTAAAAAACAAACATGTCATACTTACCTGCTCTGTGCAACGGTTTTGCACAGAGCAGCCCTGATCCTCTTCTTCTCAGGTCCCCCATGTGCATTCTTGGCTCCTCCCCCTTGACCAGTGCCCCCCATAGCAAGCTTGGCCTTGCCCCTACTCTCTCCTCATTGGCTTACTGGCTGTGATTGACAGCAGTGGGAGCCAATGGCTCCCGCTGCTGTGTGTCTCAGCCAAAGAGGAAAGAGAGAGACCAGGGACAGCTAAGTCTCCTGTGCACATTGCTGGATTGAGAGGGGGCTCAGGTGAGTATACAGTAAGAAATGGCCTGTGGGGGGACCAGCACACTGAAGGTTTTTTATACCTATATGCATAGAATCCATGAAGGTAAAGAACCTTCAGCCTTTACAAACACTTTAAGCTTTGACTAAAAAACATGGAAGCTGATAGGACTCTATGCAGAGCTGCACCAGATTTTGGACTCTCCAGTTTTAGTAAATCAACTACTTTGTGTCTGTGGCCTCTTTGTGGATCCCAGCCCCCCCCCCCCCATGGTTTCCAGGGCAGACATCCTCACTGTCATTGCTCTTGACTAATAGGGTTTGCACCAGAACCTGCGAACGGACCGAAAGTTTGCGCGAACTTTAGAACCCTATTAAATACAATGGACTCGAACGTTCGAAATCAAAAGTGCTAATTATAACGGCTAATATGCAAGTTATTGTCCTAAAAAGGGTTTGTGAACCCGGGTCCTGCCCCAGGGGACATGTATCAATGCAAAAAAAAGTTTTAAAAACTGCTTTCTAAAGGAAAAAAAGTCATTTAAAACTGCTTGCGGCTTTAATGTAATGTCTGGTCCCGGCAATATATATGAAAATCATTGAGAAAAATGGCATGGGTACCCCCCAGCCCACTACCAGCCCCTTTGGGTCTTGTATGGATATTAAGGGGAACCCCACACCCAAATAAAAAAAAGGCCCTATATACTCTGAACAGCAGTATACAGGCGGTGCAAACAAGACAGGGACTGTAGGTTTGTTCTTAAGTAGAATCTGTTTGTAATTTGGAACAGGTAACATTTTTAAGTGTAGCTCCAGCCAAAAAATCTATTTTTAAGCTTTTTGGAAAACATAGGGAAGGGTTATCACCCCTGTAACATTTGTTTTGCTGTCTGTGCAGTGTGCACCTAATCAGAACATTTCACCTCACTTTCCGTCCCAATGACAAATGTTTTTTGAAAATTTGGGGTGTTTAGTGAAACAAGGATTGGTGATAAAGCATCAGTGGAGAGGAGACACCTTTTTCCCATATTAACTCTTATGCCGTGTACACACGATCGGTTTTACCGATGAAAACAATCCGATGGACTTTTCTCATCGGACAAACCGATCGTGTATGGGCCCCATCGGTCTTTTTTCCATCGGTGAGAAAAAATAGAACATGTTTTAAATTTATCCGATGGGAAAAAAAACGATAGCAAATTCCGATCGTCTGTGTGGAAATCCATCGGACAAAAAACCCACGCATGCTCAGAATCAAGTCGACGCATGCTCAGAAGCATTGAACTTTATTTTTCTCGGCTTGTCGGAGTGTTTTACGTCACAGCGTTTGGGACGGTCAGATTTTTGACTGATGGTGTGTAGGCAAGACTGATGGAAGTCAACTTCATCGGATTTCCGATGGAAAAATCCATCGGATTAGAATCCATAGGAAATCCGATCGTGTGTACAGGGCTTTACAGGAGAGAATTTCCCTTCCTAGGGGTAGATTTCCTCTCACTTCCTGTTGTCTCCTTCCGTTTGAAAGTAGGAGTCGTTTGTAAGTTGGATGTTTGAAAGTAGGGGCCTGCCGTATATACACTGCAGAAATTTGGCCCTTAGGTGTTGATGTTGCCACAACACTGTAATCCCTCACAGTTACTCTTGGTGGGCGCTGGAACGCCCTGCTGTGAACTATTATATCAAGAATTGTAATTACATGCCATTGTTGAACAGTGGTAGGAAAAATTGGGCCTTTGGTGGTGGTGCTGGTGCCACAACACTGTAATCCCTCACAGTTACTCTTGGTGGGTGCTGGAACGCCCTGCTGTGAACTATTATATCAAGAATTGTAATTACATGCCATTGTTGAACAGTGGTAGGAAAAATTGGGCCTTTGGTGGTGGTGCTGGTGCCACAACACTGTAAGTCCTCACAGTTACTCTTGGTGGGCGCAGGAATGGGGCCAGCTGTGAAATATTAGATCAAGAATTGTAACTACATGCCCCTGTTGAACAGGGGCAGAAAAATTGGGCCTTTGGTGGTGGTGGTGTTGCCACAACACTGTAAGCCCTCACAGTTAC
Organism: Rana muscosa; assembly: GCA_029206835.1. NCBI lineage: Eukaryota > Metazoa > Chordata > Amphibia > Anura > Ranidae > Rana > Rana muscosa. The sequence goes on along the minus strand of CM055122.1, from coordinate 1,059,532,274 downwards.
ACTTGGTGGGCGCAGGAATAGGCCCTGCTGTGAATTATTAGATCAAGAATTGTAATTACATGCCCCTGTTGAACAGGGGCATAAAAATTGGGCCTTAGGCACTGGTGCCACAACACTGCAACCCCTCACAGATACTGTACTTGGAGCACAGCAATGAGCCCTGCTGCAAAGTATTGCATCAAAAATTGTATTTACATGCCCCTGTTAAACAGGGGCTGAAAAATTGGGCCTTAGCCACTGGTGGCGGTGCCCAGAACCAAAAATGTTCTTACAAGCTATCAGCATGATCATTGAGGAGGAAGAGGATAGTCACTCAGCATAACAGGATAGTCACTCAGCATCAGCACAGGCAGTCTTGAAGGGATCTGATATTTCCCCAAAAATTATTCGGTTACATCAGCATCAGGTGCTTGGTAGCTGGTGGTGATCCAAGACTGATTCATTTTTATGAAGGTCAGTCGATCGACCGAGTCGGTTGACAGGTGCACCCTGTGATCGGTTACAAAGCCTCCAGCAGCACTGAATGTGCGTTCCGAAAGAACATTGGATGCAGGACAGGCCAGTAGCTCAATTGCATACTGTGTAAGCTATGGCCAGTGATCCATCCTTAAGACCCAGTAACCCAGAGGATTTTCGGTGGGAAAGGTGTCCAAGTCTGATCTTGCCCCTAGGTATTCCTGCACCATGTAAACCAGACGCTGGCGATGGTTGCCGGAACCGATCATACCTTGGGGCTGCGTACTAAAAAATTGTCTGAACGCATCGGTCAGACGGCCACCTTCTCCACCGCTCCTTCTTTGACTGACCGAAGCCTCAGCAACACGTTGTCCAGGACCAGGAATTTGTAACCTCCCAGTCTCTGGGAACGCATTGCACAGACCTTTCTGCAAGACCTCCCAAAGATGCTTCATCCTCTGCTCCCTCTGCGACGGCAAGATAAGGTCCGCAACCTTACCTTTGTAACGTGGATCAAGGAGTGTTGCCAGCCAGTAATGATTCCTCTCCTTGATCTCACGAATACGAGGATCCTTCCACAGGCTTTGCAGGATCAGGAAGGCCATGCAGCGTAGGTTTGCTGAGGCATTTGGTCCGGAGTCCTCTGGGTCACTCAGGCCGACATAATCCACAGCCACCTCCTCCCAGCCACGTAAAAGTCCATGGGTGTCTTGGGACTGTAATTGATTTCTTGAAGAATGCTGCTGATGCTGAGTGCTAGGCTCCACCTCCATGCTGACACAATCCTCCTCCTCCTCCTCCTCTTCCTGTGTGATAGCCGGGCCAGCAGGAACACTGTCTGGATAAAGGGGGCCTTGAGAAGTAAGGAAGTCCTCCTCTTCCTGCCCTTGTTCTGTCTCAAGTAGCCTGTCCATTATTCCACGCAGCGTGTGCTCCAACAGGTGGACAAGAGGGACAGTGTCACTGATGCATGCACTGTCACTGCTCACCATCCTCGTGGCCTCTTCAAATGGTGCCATGACAGTGCATGCATCCCTGACCATGGCCCACTGGCGTGTGGAAAAAAATCCAAGCTCCCCTGACCCTGTCCTGGTGCCATATTGCAACAGATACTCATTGATGGCCCTCTGCTGCATGTGCAGCCGCTGCAGCATGGCCAACGTAGAGTTCCACCTGGTGGGCATGTCACAGATTAGGCGGTTCTTGGGCAGGTTGTATTCCTTTAGCAGGTCAGCCAGCCGAGCACTGGCATTATATGACCGTCGGAAATGCCCACAGAGTTTTCTGGCCTGCTTCAGGACCTCCTGTAAGCCCGGATACCTGCCCAAGAACCGCTGCACCACCAAGTTAAGGACGTTAGCCAAACAGGGCACATGAGTCAGTTGTCCTTGTTGGAAACCACCTTTCCTGGCTTAAGCTGGCGTGGCATCAACCACCTCTGAGCCTGCCCCTGCATAGCTGACAGAATCTCTGCCCCAGTGTGGCTTCTGTCCCCCAAGCACACCAGCTCAAGCACCGCATGGCATCTTTTTGCCTGCGTACTTGCATAGCCCTTTGAACGCCTACGGAGCACCGCTGGTTCCAAGGACAAAGCACAGGAAGAGGCCATGGAGGAAGAAGAAGAGGAGGGGGTGGAGGAGAGAGGTGTGTCAGAATCACTAGTAGTAACATTTTGGAGGCATGGTGACAGAACAACCTCCATCACTACTGCACCTTGTCCTGCATCCTTCCCAGCTGCCAGAAGAGTCCCCCAATGCAACGTGAAAGATAGGTAACATCCCTGTCCATGCCTGCTGGACCATCAGTCAGCGGTAATATGCACCTTACCGCTGACCGCCCTGTCCAGCAAGGCCAAGACATTGCTTTTCACATGCCGGTAGAGAGCCGGAATCGCCTTCCGTGAGAAAAAGTGGCGTTTGGATACCTGCTACTGAGGAACCGCACATTCCACAAACTCACGGAAGGGGGCAGAGTCTACCAACTGAAAAGGCAGCAGTTGAAGTGCTAGCAATTTAGCCAAGCTAGCATTCAACTGCTGGGCATGTGGATGGCTGGGAGCGAACTTCTTTCGGCGGTGCAGCAGCTGGGGCAGGGAAATTTGCCTGGTACAATCGGACATCGGTGTACCGATAGCAGATTGCCCGCAAGTACTTGGCTGTGACACACCTAATTCTACACCTTCATTCCTCTCAGTGCAGGTTTCAGAGAGGACTGAAGGTATAGTGGAGTTGGAGATCCCAGCTGATGAGGAGCAAGGAGAGGTCCGCTTTGTTCTTTGGTGTGGGTCTTTTAGGTATGCTTGCCAACGAACTGCATGGCAGGTCGACATACTGTATGTCTGGTCAAGCATGTGGTGCTGATGTTTTGGCCACGCGAGATACGCTTCAGACATATGTTGCAAATGGCAATGGTGCGATCTGCTGCACATGTCTGAAAAAAGGCCCACACCAAAGAACTTTTGGAATAACGTGCAGAGACAGCAGCGCCCTGCACATGTGGAGCTCTGCGGTGTGATGCAGTCGGTGTGCTGCCCTTAAGCTGGCCCCTGGAGGGCATCCTGCCTCATTGGAGATGTGCCTCCTCCTCCTCCTCTCTCCTATCAGGCACCCACGTGGAGTCAGTGACCTCATCATCCCCTCCCTCCTTATCACTGGAGCAAATCTGGCAGTATGCTGCAGCTGGGGGAACATGACTGCCAGATAGCTGTCCTTGTTGGGCACCCCCTCTCTCTGGGCTCACGTTACTACCCCCTCTCTCTGGGCTCACGTTACTGCCTTCCTCTAGCTAGGTTCCATCATTGGAGCCTTCAAAACGCTGGGCATCCTCCTGGAGCATGTACCCAACACTGTGGTCAAACAGTTCGGGGGACTTCTCAGGAGGACATGGTGAGGCTAGGGAAGGAGTGACTGATGCCATTTAGCCGAGGGAAGAGGCCGCTTTGGCAGCTGCTTTGCCAGACAAAGTACCCTGAGCCTGGATGAGGAGGATGAGGACGGCTTGGTCATCCACTCTACCAAGTCTTGGGCATGTTGTGGCTCAACATGGCCAGCTGCCGAAAAGGACAAGCGTGTCCCACGGCCACGTGCTGATGAGGATGCACCGTGTCCATGACCAGCACTGTTGCCTCTAGACACAGAGCCTGCTTGCCCTCTTCTATTGCCTCGTGACTGTCTGTCTCTCCTTGTTTGCCTTCCAGACATACTAATGTCCTGCAGTGAGATATAGCTGCACAAAGGTGGGATGTATATATATATATATATATATATATATATATATATATATATATATCTGTACTGATTATAATGCAGCTATCAGAATCAACTGCCTGCTGTGGTATTAGTATGAGAAAAAAACTGCAATTGTCTTCAGTTAGTTTTAGGTGAACACTGTGCAGAGGACACAGTACACTAACTGAAAATACTTGCAGCTCTCTGACTGTGGTTTTATTATGAGAACACCACCAATTATATTCAGGCTCCTTTAAGTGAACGCTGTGTGAAGGACAGAAGTACACTAAATGTAATTAATGCAGCTCCCTGCCTGTGGTTTTATTATGAGAACATACTAATTGTATTCAGGTAAGCTTTAGGTGAACGCTATGCAAAGGACACAGTACACTAAGTGAAACACTGCAGCTAGCACAATCACCTGCCTGCCTGTCACAGTATAGATAATAACAGGACGGATCTAGCTAAACTGAATACAGTACATAAATATATATACAACACCTAGGATGCATATATATCCTCTACACACTGTAACTGCAGCTAACTGACTCGCCTGCCTGCTCTATCTAATTCAAATCAAAATACACTGTCTCTCTCTCTCCGTCTGTATTTTAACCAACACCGAAACACACTACACAAGGCCGACTTTCAGGCCGCCCTATATAGTGTACTAAATCCCCTGAGGCATAATTGGCCAATTATGGCTCTCCGTTTTTTGCGCACTGTGATTGGCCAAAGCATGCGGGTCATAGTGCATGCTTGGCCAATCATCAGCCAGCAATGCACTGCAATGCTGCAGTGAATTATGAGCCGTGACGCGCCACTCGAATTTGGCGTGAATGGCCCATAATGTTCGCAATTCGGCGAACAGGCCGAACAGACAATGTTCGAGTCGAACATGGGTTCGACTCGAACACAAAGCTCATCCCTACTCTTGACGTTTTGCTGTTTTATTTCCAAGCTAATTCATATTTTGTCAGTAGCATCCACTCCTGAGAAAGTGATTTTTTGTTCACAAAACAAGTTGAGATATGGGATGGGTTCTCCTTATCAATCTCACTCTATGGAAAAATCTGTGAGAACGGTTTTATAATTATAAAGCCACCAGGTGCGCTACTCTAAGTGATCACAAACTCAAGAAAAATAAAGAATTCAAAACAACCACAGATGCAAAGAAATCTGTTCTAAAAAACAAAAAAACTCTTTTGTGACAGCTCATGAAAAATTGGTCCCAAATAGACAATCCAATTGAACAGTGAATGTCCCTGTGATTTATCTGTGTTTAAATCAACAGACACAGCGTGAAAAGGTGCTCATAAAGCTGCCATCCCCACATAAACTCATGAGTACACTCCTTACATTTTTGTAAATATTTTAATATTTATTTTCATGTGACAACACTGAAGAAATGACACTTTGCTACAATGTAAAGTAGCGAGTGTACAGCTTGTAAAATTTGACAATTTGCTGTCCTCTCAAAATAACTCAACACACAGCCATTAATGTCTAAACCTCTGGCAACAAAAGTTAGTTCACCCCTAAGTGAAATGTCCAAATTGCGCCCAAAGTGTCAATATTTTTTTTGGCCACCATTATTTTCCAGCACTGTCTTAACCCTCTTGATCATGAAGTTTCTTTAGCAAGGCAGTGGTTGTCTTGGGGGTGTGTTTGGGGTCGTTATCATGTTGGAATACTGCCCTGCCCTGCGGCCCAGTCTCCGAAGGGAGGGGATCATGCTCTGCTTCAGTATGTCACAGTACATGTTGGCATTTATGGTTCCCGCAATGAACTTTAGCTCCCCAGTGCTGGCAGCACTCATGCAGCCCCAGACCATGACACTCCCACCACCATTCTTGACTGTAGGCAAGACACACTTGTCTTTGTACTGTTCACCTGGTTGCCACTATCACGCTTGACACTATCTGAACCAAGAAGGTTTATCTTGATCTCATCAGACCACAGGACATGGTTCCAGTAATCCATTTTCTTAGTCTGCTTGTCTTCAGCAAACTGTGTTTGAGCTTTTTTGTGCATCATCTTTAGAAGAGGCTTCCTTCTGGGACGACAGCCATGCAGACCAATTTTATGCAGTGTGCAGCGTATGGTCTGAGCACTGACAGGCTGACCCCCCACCCCTTCAACCTCTACAGCAATGCTGGCAGCACTCATACATCTATTTCCCAAAGACAACCTCTAGATATGACGCTAAGCACGTGCACTCAACTTCTTTGGTCAACCATAGCGAGGCCTGTTCTGAGTGGAACCTGTCCCGTTAAACCACTTTATGGTCTTGACCACCATGCTGCAGCTCAGTTTCAGGGTCTTGACAATCTTCTTATAGCCTAGGCCATCTTTATGTAGAGCAACAATTCTTTGCCATGAGGTGCCATGTTGAACTTCCAGTGACCAGTATGAGAAATTAAGAGCGACAGCACCAAATTTAACCACTTAAGGACCGCCGCACGCCGTTGTACGTCGGCAGAATGGCACGGCTGAGCACAAGGGCGTACAGGTACGTCCCCTTTAGGATCCCAGCCGTGGGTCGCGAGCGCGCCGCAGCCGGTGTGCTCGCGACCTGGTCCTCTTGTCTGTGACCGTCCCCGCGGGAACAGCGGACCCGATCGCCGCCCGTGTCCCGCGATCGGGTCACAGAGAGGAAGAATGGGGAGAGGTAAGTGTAAACAAACCTCTCCCCGTGCTACCTAGTGAGCCTGTCACTGATCGTCTGTTCCCTGTCATAGGGAACGACGATCAGTGATGTCACATGCTAAGCCACGCCCCCCCACAGTAAGAAACACACATCAGGGCACACTTAACCCCTACAGCGCCCCCTCCTGGTTAACTCCTTCACTGCCAGTGTCATTTTTACAGTAATCAGTGCATTTTTATAGCACTGTTCGCTGTAAAAAAGACAATAGTCCCAAAATAGTGTCAAAAGTGTCCGATGTGTCCGCCATAATGTCGCAGTCACAATAAAAATCACTGATCAGTGATCACCGCCATTACTAGAAAAAAAAATATTAATAAAAATGCAATAAAACTATCCCCTATTTGGTAGACGCTATAAATTTTGCGCAAACCGATTAATAAACGCTTATTGCAATTTTTTTTACCAAAAATATGTAGAAGAATATGTATCTGCCTAAACTGAGGAAAAAATATGTTTTTTTATTTTTTTGTTGGGGATATTTATTATAGCAAAAAGTAAAAAATATTGCATTTTTTTTCAAAATTGTCGCTCTATTTTTGTTTATAGCGCAAAAAATTTTAATTGCAGAGGTGATAAAATACTACCAAAAGAAGGCTCTATTTGTGGGAAAAAAAGGACGCCAATTTTGTTTGGCAGCCACGTCACACGACCGTGCAATTGTCAGTTAAAGCAACGCAGTGCCGAAACGCAAAAAGTGGCCAGGTCTTTAAAGGGGAGTTCCAGCCTTTTTTTATGTTTATTAAAAGTCAGCAGCTACAAAAAGTGTAGCTGCTGGCTTTTAATAAACAGACACTAACCTGCTCCACTGTCCAGCGACGCGGCCGAACGGAGCTTCGCTCCTTTCATCCCTTCTCCGCCGGCGCCTCCATTCCTACTGTGGGCACCCGGCCATGACAGCTTTCGACTTTATGGCCGGGCACTCACTGCTCATGCGCGAGCGGCGCTGCGCAATCTGAGTGGACAGGCGATCGCCTGGGACCTGTCACGTGTCCCAGGCGATCGCCTACAGGGATGGGCCCGCCTTAGGCGATATGACTAGTCGCCTTACCGGGCCCTGGGCGCAAGGAGGAAGTGGGACAGGAAGTCCCACTCCTACTGAAGCCCCCACTCCCCCCCAAAAAAATTACATGCCAAATGTGGCATGTAAGGGGGCGAGGAGTGGATTAAGTGGAAGTTCCAATTTTGGGTGGAACTCCACTTTAAGCTGCATAATGTTCCAGGTCTTAAGTGGTTAACACATCTGCTCCCCATTCACACCTGAGACCTTGTAACACTAACGAGTCACAAGACACTGGGGAGGCAAAATGGCTAACTGGGCCCAGTTTGGACATTTTCACTTAGGGTGTACTCACTTTTGTTGTCAGCGGTTTAGACATTAATGGCTGTGTGCTGAGTTATTTTGAGGGGGCAGCAAATTTACACTGTTATACAAGCTGTACACTCACTACTTTACATTGTAGCAAAGTGTCACTTTTTCAGTGTTGTCACATGAAAAGATATAATAAAATATTTACAAAAATGTGAGGGGTGTACTCACTTTTGTGAGATACTGTATATACATTATTTATGTATTATCTGCTTTTACAACATCTGCTTTGCATGTATAAGTTTTGCCTTTATATACATGCAAATCATGCAAAATGTTTCCCTGCTAGACCACACAATGTCCCAAAATATCCCTTTTTCATTCAGTGTTTTGCTGATGTGGCATTATTTGCCCAGACTAGACCGCTTGACCCTGGTAAACTTTACTACAGTTATGTGTGTGAATTCCTGTTTTGTAGACCAATGCAACAATATAAAAGATACCTAGCAATTAAAAGCTAGGTTTTGTCATGACAAATTCTTGAAAACCTATTGTACTGTATTTAAGTTATACTATTCATTATTAATACAACATATATTTGTAATTTGTTATCCATCATTGCTTAACAGAATTTGAGAAACGTGATTAAAAATGTGTCACAAATTACACCAGGATCTTTAATTCACTTTTACCATAAACACTTTTTTTTCTTTTTTCAAGTACAACAAATGTCATAAAAAATTATTACCCTTTAAAAGCCCTGACTAAATATGTTCCATGCTGTTTTGGAATGATAATTCATCCACTTGCTAGAAAAAAATAATTTTTGTTTTATATTTAATGATTCTGAAACAGAAGATGTGATAAACAATGAATTCTTCATGGCTTTTGTTCATGTCTTATAATAGACACAGTTCTAGCATTGCATGTCAATATATCAATCCCTGCTGCAATTCATTTTCAGCAAGATGTTATTGAGAATGTAAATAAATGCCATAGCTTCATTGGGCAGACAAGACGGAGCCTGTCAAATCTGAAAGTCGGCAGCAAAGTTATAATTACAGCAAAGTGGTGTTAGGTGAGTACTTTGCATGTATAACTGTAACCAATGGCATTGTAATGGAAATGGTGGACAGTAAAATGATCTGAAGAAATAGATTGTTTGACTCTAAGAATGCTACAATTACTAAGTGAAAAATTTATAAACTCAGTTAAAAGATCGGTCCAGCCATAACAGATTTTTACGTGTTTGGAAGATGCTGGGAAGTTAGAATGTAAAGAAAAAAAATAGCAATACATATACTTAAAGTGATTCTAAAGTCTAGGTGTTTTTTACCTTAATGCATTCCATGCATTAAGATAAAAAAGACCCCACTACTTGTCCCCTCTTAAACACTTACCCGACACCTCTCATGATCCAGCGCTGCCCCCGCCAGTTTTCTGTCAAAATAGCCAATTCATTGAGATCTCCAAACACGTCACTTCCGGTTGCTGTAAACAGGGCCGCCATCAGGGGGGTACAGGAAGTACACCTGTAAGGGGCCCGGATGGCAGCCCCCCCTTTTTTTTGTAAGGGGCCCAGAGGTCCCCAGGGGCCCGGAGGTCCCCAGGGCCCCGAATGGTAACCCCCTTTTTTTGTGTATTTTTTATATTAAAAAAAAAATTATATTTATTTTTTATTTTATTTATTTTTATTTATTTTTTGTAAGGGGCCCAGAGGTCCCCAGAGGCCCGGAAGTCCCCAGGGCCCCGGATCGAAACCCCCCTTTTTTTTATAAAAATATTTTTCTTTTTTTTGTAAGGGGCCTGGAGATCCCCAGGGCCCTGGATAGCAACCCCCCTTTTTTGTTCTTTTTTTGTTCGTCAGCACCCAAAGCCCCCCCGACCTCAACAATTCGCGGCGGCAGCACCCCCCGCCTTCCCAATTCGCGGCTGCCCCCGCTTCTCAATTTGTGGTGGCAGCACCCCCTCCACGGCACTCCTCTGCTCCAGGGGGCCCATGCCTGAAGCTGTGTAAGGGGCCCCAAAATTCCTGGTGGCGGCCCTGACTGTAAAGCATCAGTAACAGAGGCGTTGCTATGTGGGTGCTGGGGGTGCAGGCCGCACCGGGTGACACCCGCCAGAGGGGTGACACCGGGGGCCGCTGCCCACTGCTACACACTGTATTATATAATTATTTTGCAAGCCGTGCGGGGGAGCGAGGCTAACTATGACACTCCCCCATCAGGTTAAGCTGTCACTCAGCCCCTCTGGGATCTCCAATATCAGTCCCGAGGCCAGAGTTGGTGGGCGTAGCTGGGGGTGTGGCTGCCTCCTTCACTCCTCCCACAGACTCCTTCACTATGGCTGATCCCGCAGCTGGAGGAGATAGAGGCGAGGACTCAGCAGCCCCACCCGGGTCTTCATCTGCAGCCAGGAATGATTCTGTAAGTTACTGCACAGCACAGTATCACAGCACAGTTTTGACCTGTCCTATGCCACCCCAAGCTGCCCTATGCCACCCCAACTTGCCCTATGCCACTCCAACCTGTCCTATGCCACTCAAACTTGCCCTATGCCACCCCAACCTGTCCTATGCCACTCCAACCTGCCCTATGCCACCCCAAACTGCCATATGCCACCCCAACCTGTCCTATGTCACCCCAACCTGCCCTATATCACCTTAACCTGCCCTATGTGACACCAAACTGACCTATGCCATCCAACCTGCCCTACGCCACCCTAACCTGCCCTATACCACCCCAGACTGCCTTATGCCACCACAGCCTGCCCTATGTCACCCTAATCTGCCACTATACCACCCTAGCCTGCCCTATACCACCCTAACCTGCCCTATACCACCCTATACTCTTATTTACAGGGGCCATTTGGGATGCACCCCGTGACCATGCGCAGCTTGCAGGGCGCTGGGCAAGATAGGGGGGGTGACACTATGTTTTGCCACACCAGGTGACACCAACCCTAGTCATGCCACTGATCAGTAATTCGAGATTTAGTTGAGTTGCTGTTTTGACAAAGCACGGTAAAACATGTACACTCCGGTGCACGATATAATGAGCAGACAATGTTAGTCCACCCGATACTAACCAACAACATGGCCGCCTCCAAAGCAGTGACAACCTTTTCCTCCATAGCCGCTGTTCTGTCAAAACAGCAAACTCTTTGTGTACCACAGTGTATACGGTTGTGTTACTGATGCTTTACAGTAACCGGAAGTGACGTGATTGGAGATCTCGATGAATTGGCTAAATTGTAGAAATGAACGAGGAGAGAGGAGATTGAAGTCAGCACTGTCATTTAATAGCGTTGATAAGATCTCCTTGATCTAACTCTAGTGGATTATCCGGTTACTGTGAACAAATCACCTAATGTCCCCATTGGCTGATAGAATCCCTTCCCTCTCTGAATATGCTCAATAATATCTACAATTTTCTCTAGAAATTATTAGGATAACGTGATATATATATATATGTGTGTATATATGTGTATATATGTGTATATATATATATATATATACACATATATACACATATATACACACATATGTGTATATATGTGTATATATGTGTATATATATATATATATATATATATATATATATATATGTACACACCATATATACTCAAGCATAAGCCGACCCGAATATAAGCCAAGGCACCTAATTTTACCACAAAAAAATGGGAAAACGTATTGACTCGAGTATAAACCTAGGGTGTCCATCTGCATGCCTCACTGTGCCTCACTTTGCCTCACTGTGTCCATGTGCATGCCTCACTGTGCCTCACTGTGTCCATGCCTCACTGTGCCTTACTGTGCCCATGCCTCACTGTGCCCATGCCTCACTGTGTCCATGCCTCACTGTGTCCATGCCTCACTGTGCCCAATCTCCCTACCTGATCTCCGGCGCTGAGTGACTAGACTGACGTTTAACATGGGAGTCTATGGAAGGGGTGCCCGGATTTGAAAAATCCGTGCTCCCCGGCCGTAAGTCCCCTGGACAAAAAAAAACGTTGCACACTTGTACATAAAGAGTGGGGCTACATGTGTGCCAAGTTTGGGGTCCAGGGGACCTAGGACCGGCCGGTACTTGGTCCCCAAAATCACCAGAGAAATTACCGTTTAACATGGGAGTCTATGGAAGGGGTGCCCAGCTTTGAAAAATCGGTGCTCCCCGGCCGTAGGTTCTCCGGACATCAAACTTTGCACACTTGTAGAGGAAGAGTGTGGCTACCTGTGTGCCAAGCTTGGGGTCCAGAGGACCTACGGATGACCGGGATTAGGCACACAAATTAAAAGATGGACACAGTCTCGAGTATAAGCCAAGGGGGGGCATTTTCAGCACAAAAAAATGTGCTGAAAAACAGAGTTTTTGTCTAAGATAATGTATAAGTTTATCTGGGTTTTTAAATCATTTCTTTTCAATGTAAATTTTTTACCTATTTACATCAGTCTAGCGCCACTGTTCGCCATTGTTTTTGCCTCTTCCAGAACATTGCCTCCCTTTTGTCAAAGTCAGGCCCAACCCTCTAATGATAAGCTCACAAGGGGTTGGTCAGCAGACAGAACGGACAGAGTTCTTTGTATCCACTCCTGACAAAGGTCTCTACAGTTGCTTCCTCAACTCCTCCTTAACTGGCAGGTGATGAAATTCAGATTGCTATGCCCTGCAAGATAAAAGTGAAAGCAAAGCAAAACAAAGCACAACAAGGCTTCTAGAGCAGTGTTTCTGATTACTGGGGTTTATTGGCTGCTGGGAGACACTCACTGGTGAACACTGGAATTCAAATCCTCTGCCAAGGCAACCACAGTGCCTCTAGCAGGTGATTAAGTTCCTGACAGCCCCCCCCTTCTTAAGGAGAGGCCTCCGGGTGCTATACCGTGCCCCCCCACTGGGGATCTTGCAGCAGGCTGGGTATCCCGTCAACAAAGTCCAGCTGGGCAGCAGGTAGGGAATCAGAAAAGTCTGGCTGGGCAGTAGCCTAGGAACCAGCAAAGTTTGACTGGGCAGTAGCCCGGGAATCAGCAAATATGGCTGGGCAGCAGCCCGAGCACCGGCAAAGTCCAGCTGGGCAGCAGTCAGGAAACTCACAAAGTCCGGCAGGGCAATGACCATGGAACCAGCAAAGTCTGACAGGGCAGTGGCCAGGAAACCAGCAAAGTCTTGCAGGGCAGTGGCCAGGGAACCAGAAAAGTCCAGCAGGGCAATAGCCAGGGAACCAGCAAAGCCTGGCTGGGCAGCGGCTAGGGAACCAGCAACAGGGATGAGCCGAACACCCCCCTGTTCGGTTCGCACCAGAACCTGCGAACAGACAAAATGTTCGTGTAAACTTTAGAACCCTATTAAATACAATGGACTCAAACGTTCGAAATCTAAAGTGTTAATTATAAAGGCTAATATGCAAGTTATTGTCCTAAAAAGTGTTTGGGGACCGGGGTCCTGCCCCAGGGGACATGTACCAATGCAAAAATAAGTTTTAAAATCTGTTTTTTCGGGAGCAGTGATTTTAATAATGCTTAAAATAAAAAAAATAAAAGTGAAATATTCCTTTAAATTTCGTACCTGGGGGGTGTGTATGATGTGCATGTAAAGTGGCACATGTTTCCTGTGCTTAGAACTGTCCCTGCAAAAAATGTCATTTTTGAAAGAAAAAAAGTCTTTTAAAACTGACTCGCGGCTTTTAATGAATTGTCGGCTCCCGGCAATACATACAAAAGTCATTGATAAAAAAAAAAAAAGCGTGGGGGTTCCCCAGAATTCAATTACCAGGCCCTTCAGGTCTGGAATGGATATTAAGGGGAACCCCGTCGCAAATTAAAAAAAAAATTGACGTGGGGTTCCCCCAAATATTCACGAAGAAAGCGTAAATAAATGTTTAAAAAAAACACACAAACACCTTGAAAAAGTCCTTTATTAAAAAAAAAAAAAAAAAAAAAAAACATTCCAGCGGTGAAATCCAGTGTCCCGCGGCGATCCCGATGTCCAGCGCTGTCCTTCATTGGTTGTGCCTGAGCGGACCTGATGGGGAACTCCCTCTCGGTATTTTAAATGTATAGACCCGCCCCTTCTAAAGTTTCCCATCAGGTCCGCTCAGCGGACCAGATGCGGAACATGAGAAGGGGCGGGTCTATACATGTATTACCAAAGTGAGAGCAGTTCCCCATCAGGTCCGCCCCCTCGGTATGTCGGACCCGCCTACGTCATTGGCTTGAGCAGGGAACTTCCTTCACTATGTAAATTTAAATTACACAGTGAAGGAAGTTCCCCGCTCAAGCCAATGACGTAGGCGGGTCCGACATACCGAGGGGGCGGACCTGATGGGGAACTTCTCTCACTTTGGTAATACATGTATAGACCCGCCCCTTCTCATGTTCCGCATCTGGTCCGCTGAGCGGACCTGATGGGGAACTTTAGAAGGGGCGGGTCTATACATTTAAAATACTGAGAGGGAGTTCCCCATCAGGTCCGCTCAGGCACAACCAATGAAGGACAGCGCTGGACATCGGGATCGCCGCGGGACACTGGATTTCACCGCTGTTTTTTTTTTTTTTTTTTAAATAAAGGACTTTTTCAAGGTGTTTGTGTGTTTTTTTAAACATTTTTTTACGCTTTCTTAGTGAAATGGTAGGGGTACAATGTACCCCTTACCAATTCACATAGGGGGGGGCGGGATCTGGGGGTCCCCTTTGTTAAAGGGGTCTTCCAGATTCCGATAAGCCCCCTGCCCGCAGACCCCCACAACCACCGGGCAAGGGTTGTGGGGATGAGGCCCTTGTCCCCATCAACATGGGGACATCCTCCCCATGTTGAGGGCATGTGGCCTGGTACGGTTCAGGAGGGAGGGGGGGCCGCTCTCTCGTCCCCCCCTTTTCCCCTGCGGCCGGCCAGGTTGCGTGCTCGGATAAGGGGTCTGGTATGGATTTTTAGGGGGACTCCACGCCATTTTTTTTTTAAATTTGGGGTGGAGTTCCCCTTAAAATCCATGCCAGATCTGAAGGGCCTGGAATGGATATTTGGGGGAACCCCACGTCAATTTTGTTTTAATTTGCGGCGGGGTTCCCCTTAATATCCATTCCAGACCTGAAGGGCCTGGTAATTGAATTCTGGGGAACCCCCATGCTTTTTTTTTTTTTTTTTATCAATGACTTTTGTATGTATTGCCGGGAGCCGACAATTCATTAATAGTCGCGAGTCAGTTTTAAATGCATTTTTTTCTTTCAAAAATGACATTTTTTGCAGGGACAGTTCTAAGCACGGGAAACATGCGCCACTTCACATGCATATCATACACACCCCCCAGGTACGAAATTTAAAGGAATATTTCACTTTTATTTTTTCATTTTAAGCATTATTAAAATCACTGCTCCCGAAAAAACGGCAGTTTTTAAAACTTCTTTTTGCATTGATACATGTCCCCTGGGACAGGACCCGGGTCCCCAAACACTTTTTAGGACAATAACTTGCATATAAGCCTTTATAATTAGCACTTTAGATTTCTCCCATAGATTTTTTGAATTTGCCGCGAACACCCCAATTTGTTCGCTGTTCGGCGAACGGGCGAACAGGCAATGTTCGAGTCGAACATGAGTTCGACTCGAACTCGAAGCTCATCCCTAACCAGCAATGTCTGGCTGGGCAGCAGTCAGGGAACTAATGCTTTTTAAATTGACAGCTGGCAGTGGATCCTTACAGGCCAATTTGGCAGCAGACAGCAGACCACCAGAGGCAGGTTTGGCACCAGACAGCGTATCACCAGCAGCAGGCTTGGTAGCACTCAGTTGACCACCAGAGCAGGCTTGGCAGCAGACAGCAGACCACCAGAGGCAGGCTTGGAAGCAGAGAGAGAGTGCCTCACAAGTGGCAGGCTGGCAGCAGATAGTGGACCACCAGAGGCAAGCTTGGCAGCAGACAGCGGATCACCAGAGGCAAGTATTGAGGCAGACTGAACCCTGTTAGTAGGCATTGAGGCAGACTGAACCTCATCAGCAGGCAGCTTGGAGGTCTGACTCTAAAAAGCACATGAGTAATAGACATGTGCACACTGAAATATTTTGTTTCAGGATTTTGTTTTTGTTCGAAAAATTTATTTATTTAGTTACTCCCGAAATTTGTTTTTATTTATTTATTTTTTTGTAAAAAAATGCATTAGTCCGAAAATCCAAATTAATTAAGGTCGAATCTGTCATTGAAGGCTTATGGTGTCTGTCGAATGTTTTAAGAAGATTAGACGGAGCAGCGAAACTGTACGACGCCGCAATCGTACATTTACGGTCGAATGTTCCGCCTACAAGCTATAGTAGAATTCTAATGTTGTATGACTAGTAATAATTATATTTATTAATTATTATTACTAGTCAACCAACATTAGAATTCTTCTATAGCCTATGGGCAGAGCATTTCACCATAAATGTCCGCTCGCTGCGATCGTATGTTTTTAGCTACATCGTCGAATCTTCATGTCTCTATAATGTCGAATCTTTTCTCTCTATGTCGAATCTTTTCTCTCTATGTCAAATCTTTTCTCTCTATGTAGAATATAATTGGACTAATAGAGTTAAGGTTAGACACATTCGACCACAGGTTCAATAGACACAGATTGTTATTGTTAGCATCATGTCAAATCTCCTATCTATATCGAACTGTTGTCGCAACGAAAATGAAAATAAAGCATTTGTTTATGTCGGATCTTTAGGTTTTCGGATTCTGCGCTTTCGTTATTGTTTGTTAAAACGATAACGAAAATACCTGAAATTCGAACGAAAATGCATTTGGACAAAAACTAATGCACATGTCTAATGAGTAACACAATCTGAGCAAGCTGTGTCATCCTACAACTGTACCAAAGACTCAACCTGAATCATATTAAAGGGATGAGTAAAAATATCATGGCCATGAGATGTAGCAGGTGAAGCTAATTCAGAACAAACCCATAATTCACAACAAAGGCTGTATTTCAATGAATGAAAATCTGCCCTAATCAAACAAGGCATGCACTACATTAATGTACTGCATCAGTCTTTCACTAGTTCAATCAGTGGCAGCCCATACATTAGGGTTCCAATAGGGTGTGTGTGTTTTTTTGAAGCACGTGATTAGAGCCAGAGGCTCTAAAAGGCTTCAAACAAGGGCAGGCTTGAGGCGCAGGGCACTGCACCCCGATCCCACCCAGTTGTCTGACAATAGCGAATGAATATTCACTATTTTCACACTAAATCTCCTCCTGCCAAACAGGAAGCGGGTTTCCCGATTGGCCAAAACGTCAGGCGATCCAATTGGACGCCTAGTGCCTAGGAGGAGGAGAGAGGAGACGAATGGCAAAAGCCACCGTGATGGACATGAGGACACTGGAGCCGCTGCCCACCACCAGCCACCTAGATCGGGTCCGCCGTGCTGGAGCAGAGGACACTGGAGCCGCTGCCTGCAGCCTCCACCCACCACCTAGATGGAGTAAGTGCCGGACCGACTGGCAGACAGCTGGCGGGGGGGGGGGGGGGTAGTGCCACCTCCAGCCGCCCGGGGGTGGTTGTTTGCCACCCCCCATTAAAAAAAAAACAGCCTCCACTGAGTACAATCCTGCCAAAACAAGTGACAAATATCTCTATGTTTTATTTTCACATGACCAATAACCTCCCCTAGATACATCTTAACTAGGGTTGAGTGGACCCGAACTGTAAAGTTCGGGTCCGTACCGAACTTTTGGGTTTTGGGGTCCCAGACCCGAACCCAAACAATTGACTGTATGTTCGGGTTTGGGTCCGGTGTTCGACAATATGCATGTAAAGTTGCGCTTGTTTCCTGTGCTTAGAACTGTCCCTGCACAAAGTGTCATTTCTGAAGGAAAAAAAGTCATTTAAAACTCACTCGCGGCTATAATGAATTGTCGGCTCCCGGCAATACATAGAAAAGTCATTGATAAAAAAAAAAGCGTGGAAGTTCCCCCAAATTCAATTACCAGGCCCTTCAGGTCTGGTATGGATATTAAGGGGAACTCTGCCGCAAATTAAAAAAAAAAATGCGTGCGGTTCCCCCAAATATCCATACCAGGCCCTTCAGGTCTGGCATGGATTTTAAGGGGAACGCCACCCCAAATAAAAAAAAAATGGCGTGGAGTACCCCCAAAAATACAGACCAGACCCTTTATCCGAGCACGCAACCTGGCAGGCCGACGGTTCAGGAGGCACTCCCCCTCCTGAACCGTACCAGGCCACATGCCCTCAACATGGGGAGGATGTCCCCATGTTGATGGGGACAAGGGCCTCATCCCCACAACCCTTGCCCGGTGGTTGTGGGGGTCTGCGGGCGGGGGGCTTATCGGAATCTGGAAGACCCCTTTAACAAAGGGGACCCCCAGATCCCGCCCCCCTATGTGAATTGGTAATGGGGTACATTGTACCCCTACCATTTCACAAAGAAAGTGTAAAATAAAATAAAAAATACACAGACACCGTTGGGAAAGTCCTTTATTAAAAAAATAAAAAAAAATAAAAACATTCCAGCGATGAAATCCAGTGTCCCGCGGCAACCCCGATGTCCAGCGCTGTCCAGACAAAATGTCATTGGCTGAGCCTGAGCGGACCTGATGGGGAACTTCCTCGGCAGTGTATTAAATGAATAGACCCGCCCCTTCTAAAGTTCCCCATCAGGTCCGCTCAGCCAAGGAAGTAGTGTAAGGCTGAGGACCTGATGCGGAACGTGAGAAGGGGCGGGTCTATTCATGTATTATACTGCGGAGGAAGTTCCCCATCAGGTCCGCTCATCCAATGACGTAGGCGGAGTCTGACATACGAGGGGGCGGACCTGATCCTCCCCATGTTGAGGGCATGTGGCCTGGTACGGTTCAGGAGGGGGGGCGCTCTCTCGTTCCCCCCTCTTTTCCTGCGGCCTACCAGGTTGCGTGCTCGGATAAAGGGTCTGGTCTGGATTTTTGGGGGTACTCCACGCCATTTTTTTTTAAATTTGGGGTGGAGTTCCCCTTTAAAATCCATACCAGACCTGAAGGGCCTGGTATGGATATTTGGGGGAACCGCACGCATTTTTTTTTTAATTTGCGGCAGGGTTTCCCTTAATATCCATACCAGACCTGAAGGGCCTGGTAATTGAACTTGGGGGAACCCCCACACTTTTTTTTTTTGATCAATGACTTTTCTATGTATTGCCGGGAGCCGACAATTCATTAATAGCCGCGAGTGAGTTTTAAATGACTTTTTTTCCTTCAGAAATGACACTTTGTGCAGGGACAGTTCTAAGCACGGGAAACAAGCGTGAATAGTCCTCAGAAGTTCGGGTCCCCATTGACTTCAATGGGGTTCGGGGTCAAGTTCGGGTCAAGTTCGGTCCCGAACTCGAACTTTTTACCGAAGTTCGGCTGAACCCGTCGAACCCGAACATCCAGGTGTCCGCTCAACTCTAATCTTAACATTTAAAGACAGCAAATACTCGTAAGTGCAGCTGATCTTGTCCGTTAGTCAGAGATGGCCAGATCTGTGTGGCTACACTCAGAAAACTGGGACCAAACTGTATATGCTTTTAGTGAGATTTATTTACAGTGAAACAAATCCATCGAAACACCAGCACTCAGCAAACATGAAAATATAAGTGAACAAAAAACAACGTCAGGGAAATGGTATGCATAATCGTGCACGAAGATGTGCACTTGCTAATAAGAATTCTCGAGTGACAACTAGAGGTTCTGTAACGCGTGCGAGCGCAAAAGAATTTGAAAGTAACAACTAGGCATTCTTGACTCGCTAACGTATATGTGCATGTGCGCATCTGCATTAGCGTGAGCGTGCATGAGTACTTGGCGCCCTCTTTCTTGCTTGCTTATTTAAACTGGCTCCATAGACCAGAAGATTGCTGAGTGGTCAACTTCTACCGTCTGTGACCTGATCCTGTGTATACCTAGCCTGTTTGACTCTGCTGGTTCCTGATACCTGATTGCTGACCTGGCTTGTGACCCGACCCTGCCTTTTGCCTTCTGTTACGGTGCCTTAACTGCTCGCTTCATACCAACCCTGGCTTAGCCCTGACTCTTCTCTGGATCTGATTCGGTACCTCTGCTGCTTGGTAGTTACCGACTTCTGCCTGCCTGACCACCAGAGACCCTGCATCCGCCTGCTCTCCAGCTTGGTGGCTGTCTGCTATCCTGCACCTGCTGCTGTGCACCTGCACCTGCCAGGCCACAAGTCTGTCTGCTGTTCTGCACCTGTTGTCGTGTATCCGCATCGGCCAGTCCACAAACTTGCCCGCTGCTTGGCACCTGCTGCAAGCACCTTCTGTCCAGGATCTCCAACCAGGCACCCGTGCCACTTCGGGCCCTGTCATATCCTGTCACCAACGTCAGGAGAAACAGGACAGGAGGTGTAAGGGAAAGCCATCCCGTCAGCTCGGCCTCAACCAGGTACGTGACACTCTCCCAGCATCAGGTGGAAACTGATAACTGGGGTCTGCAGGCTGTTGGGAGACACCCGCTGGTGCACACTGGAATTACAACCCTCCATCCAGGGAACCAAAATGCCACCAGCAGGTGATCCAGGTCCTGACAGTTTCTCAATCTTTTCACACTCTTTAACATTATGCACAATGTCGAGGTACTCCATTCTATAAAAAACAAAACAAATAGTTATGCAGTGCAGGCTCCACACATGTAGAACATCCAACATTGATTTATGTTGGGTGTCTGACTGGTATTCCAGCATTTCTTCTTCATTTTCTCTCCCTCTTGCAGTTAACATGACCCCAGTGCTGACAGAGAGGTGTGGGGGAAGATTAAACAAAGATGCTGTGCCGGTGCCTGAAGTCTAGGGATGAGCTCGGTGTTCGAGTCGAACATACGTTCGACTCGAACATCGGCTGTTCGATCATTTCGACGAAGATCGAACGTTTTGGGCCGTTCGCACCAAATTCGAGTGACGCGAACGGCCCACAATACACTGCGCCATCGCAGTGCAATCCCGGCGCTGTGATTGGCCAAGCATGCACTGTGACCCCGCATGCTTGGCCAATCCCAGCGCCGGCAGCGAGGAGAGCCATAATTGGCCACAGGCAGGAGGCCTGTGGCCAATTATAGCTTAGGGGGGTTTAGTACACGCCCCACACTATAAAAGGCCGCCAGCGCGGCGGCCTTGTGTAGTGTGTCCGGTTCAGGGAGAAAGAAGGATAGGCAGGGACAGTGTTAGTGATATTCGTTCATTTACCTTGTGTGTAGGGAGAGAGAAGGATAGGCAGGGACAGTGTCAGTGATATTCTGCTAAATCTTGTGTGCAGGGAGAGAGAAGGATAGGCAGGGAAAGTGTCAGTGATATTCTGCTAAACCTTGTGTGCAGGGAGAGAGAAGGATAGGCAGGGGACAGTGTCAGTGATATTTTTGCTAAGCCTCCTGCACAGTATACACCTGAAGCTAGCCCTTATTGCTGTGTTTTCCTGTTGTGTAACACAGGCAGGCATCTGCAGCAGTTAAAGCAGGCGTAGTGTGCTTCCTGCAAAATATACACCTGAAGCTAGCCCTTATTGCTGTGTTTTCCTGTTGTGTAACACAGGCAGGCATCTGCAGCACTTACAGCGGGCGTAGTGTGCTTCTTGCAAAATATACACCAGAAGCTAGCCCTTATTGCTGTGTTTTCCTGTTGTGTAACACAGGCAGGCATCTGCAGCAGTTATAGCAGGCGTAGTGTGCTTCCTGCAAAATATACACCTGAAACTAGCCCTTATTGCTGTTTTTTCCTGTTGTGTAACACAGGTAGGCATCTGCAGCACTTACAGCAGGCATAGTGTGCCTCCTGCAAAATATACACCTGAAGCTAGGCCTTATTGCTGTGTTTTCCTGTTGTGTAACACAGGCAGGCATCTGCATCACTTACAGCAGGCGTAGTGTGCCTCCTGCAAAATATACACCTGAAGCTAGGCCTTATTGCTGTGTTTTCCTGTTGTGTAACACAGGCAGGCATCTGCAGTACTTACAGCAGGCATAGTGTGCCTCCTGCAAAATATACACCTGAAGCTAGGCCTTATTGCTGTGTTTTCCTGTTGTGTAACACAGGCAGGCATCTGCAGCACTTACAGCGGGCATAGTGTGCCTCCTGCACATTATACACCTGAAGCTACCCCTTATTGCTCGTAGTTTTTTTTCTTTTGTGTTACACGAACAGGCATCTGCAGCACTTACAGCGGGGGTAGTGTGCTTCTTGCAAAATATACACCTGAAGCTAGCCCTTATTGCTGTGTTTTCCTGTTGTGTAACACAGGCAGGCATCTGCAGCAGTTATAGCAGGTGTAGTGTGCTTCCTGCAAAATATACACCTGAAGCTAGCCCTTATTGCTGTTTTTTCCTGTTGTGTAACACAGGCAGGCATCTGCAGCACTTACAGCAGGCATAGTGTGCATCTTGCAAAATATACACCTGAAGCTACCCCTTATTGCTGGTTTTCCCATCTCCCTGCAGGCCATTAGAATGTCTGGAAGGCAAACAAGGAGAGGCAGACAGTCAGGAGCCAATACAAGAGGGCAAGCAGGCTCTGTGTCTAGAGACAACAGTGCTGGTCGTGGACGCGGTGCATTGTCATCAGCACGTGGCCATGGGACACGATTGTCCTTATTTTTGGCAGCTGGACGTGTTGAGCCGCATCATGCCGAAGACTTGGTAGAGTGGATGACCAAGCCCTCCTCATCCTCATCCTCTCTCACCCAGGCTCAGGGTACTGGCAAAGCAGCTGCCAAAGCGTCCTCAATGTCATCATCAGTCACTCCTTCCCTAGACCCACTGTGTCCTCCTGAGGAGTCCCCCAAACTGTTTGAGCACAGTGTTGGGTACATGCTCCAGGAGGATGCCCAGCGTTTCGAAGGGTCTGAAGATGATACCCAGCTAGAGGAAGGCAGTAGCATGTGAGCAGAGAGAGGGGATGCTCAAGGACGACACCAATCTGGCAGTCATGTTCCAGCAGCTGAAGCATACTGCCAGATTGGTTCCAGTGATGAGGAGGGAGGGGATGATGAGGTCACTGACTCCACGTGGGTGCCTGATAGGAGAGAGGAGGAGGAGGAGGAGGAGGATGAGGAGGAGGCACATCTCCAACGAGGCAGGATGCCCTCCAGGGGCCAGCGTAAGGGCAGCACACCGACTGAATCACATCGCAGAGCTCCGCCTGTGCAGGGCGCTGCCTCTGCCCGTTATTCCAAAAGTTCTTTGGTGTGGGCCTTTTTTGAGTCGAGTGCATCAGATCGTACCGCTGCTGTTTGCAACATATGTCTCAAGCGTATCTCGCGTGGCCAAAACATAAGCCGCTTGGGCACCACATGCTTGACCAGACATATGTTGACCTGCCATGCAGCTCGTTGGCAAGCCTACCTTAAAGACCCACACCAAAGAACAAAGCGGACCTCTCCTTGCTCCGCATCAGCTGGGATCTCCAACCCCACTATACCTTCAGTCCTCTCTGAAACCTGCACTGAGAGGAATGAAGGTGTAGAATTAGGTGTGTCACAGCCAAGTACTTGCGGGCACTCTGCTAGCAGTACACCGACGTCCGATTCTAGCAGGCAAATTTCCCTGCCCCAGCTGCTGGACCGTCAAAAGAAGTTCACTCCCAGCCATCCACATGCCCAGCGGTTGAATGCTAGCTTGGCTAAATTGCTAGCACTTCAACTGCTGCCTTTTCAGTTGGTAGACTCTGCCCCCTTCCGTGAGTTTATGCAATGTGCGGTTCCTCAGTGGCAGGTTCCCAAACGCCACTTTTTCTCATGGAAGGCGATTCCAGCTCTCTACCGGCATGTGGAAGGCAATGTCCATGCCTCGCTGGACAGGGCGGTCAGCGCTAAGGTGCATATTACCGCTGACTCATGGTCCAGCAGGCATGGACAGGGACGTTACCTTTCTTTCTCGGCCCATTGGGTCACTCTTTTTGGCAGCTGGGAAGGATGCAGGACAAGGTGCAGTAGTGTTGGAGGTTGTTCCGCCGCCACGCCTCCAAAATGCTACTACTGGTTGTGACACACCTCTCTCCTCCACCCCCTCCTCTTCTTCTTCCTCCATGGCCTCTTCCTGTGCTTTGTCCTCAGAACAAGCGGTGCTCCGTAGGCGTTCAAGGGGCTACGCAAGTACGCAGGCAAAAAGATACCATGCCGTGCTTGCGCTGGTGTGTTTGGGGGACAGGAGCCACACTGGGGCAGAGGTTCTGTCAGCTCTGCAGGGACAGGCCGAGAGGTGGTTGACGCCACGCCAGCTTAAGGCAGGAATGGTGGTTTGCGACAATGGCACCAACCTCCTCTCCGCCCTCCGACAGGGACAACTGACCCATGTGCCCTGTGTGGCTCACGTCCTTAACCTGGTGGTTTAGCGGTTCTTGGGCAGGTACCAGGCCGGGAAAGTCTGTGTGCATTTCCGCAGATCATATAATGCCAGTGCTCGGCTGGCTAAGCTGCAAAAGGAGTTGAACCTGCCCAAGAACCGCCTTATATGTGACATGCCCACCATGTGGAACTCAACGTTGGCCATGCTGCAGCGGCTGCACACGCAGCAGAGGGCCATCAATGAGTACCTGTGCGACTACGGCACCAGGACAGGGTCAGGGGAGCTCGTTTTTTTTTACCACGCCAGTGGGGCATGATCAGGGATGCATGCACTGTCCTGGCACCATTTGAGGAGGCCACGAGGATGGTGAGCAGTGACAGTGCATGCATCAGTGACACTGTACCTCTTGTCCACCTGTTGGAGCATACGCTGCGTGGAATAATGGACAGGGCACTTGAGGCAGAACAGAGGCAGGAAGAGGAGGACTTCCATGCCTCTCAAGGCCCCCTTTACCCAGGCAGTGTCCCTTCTGTCCCACCCATCCCACAGGAAGAGGACGAGGAGGAGGAGGAGGAGGATTGTGTCAGCATGGAGGTGGAGCCTGGCACTCAGCATCAACAGCAGCAGTCTTTTAGGGATGATTTACAGTCCCAAGAAACACGTGGACTTGTACGTGGCTGGGAGGAGGTGGCTGCAGATCATGTCATCCTTAATGACCCAGAGGACTCCGGACCGAATGCCTCAGCTAACCTACGCTGCATGGCCTCCCTGATCCTGCAAAGTCTGCGGAAGGATCCTCATATTCTTCGGATCAAGGAGAGGGACCATTACTGGCTGGCCACTCTCCTTGATCCAAGGTACAAGGGTAAGGTTGCGGACCTTATCTTACCGTCGCAGAGGGAGCAGAGGATGAGACAACTCCGGGAGGCCATGCAGAAAGGTCTGTGCAACGAGTTCCCAGAGACTGGGAGGTTACAAACTCCTGGTCCTGGACAACGAGTTGCTGAGGCTTCGGTCAGTCAAAGAAGGAGCGGTGGGGAAGGTGGCTGTCTGACCGATGCGTTCAGATAATTCTTTAGTCCACAGCCCCAAGGTATGATCGGTTCCAGCAACCATCGCCAGCGTCTGATATACATGGTGCAGGAATACCTAGGGGCAAGGTCAGACTTGGACACCTTTCACACCGAAAATCCTCTGGCTTACTGGGTCTTGAGGATGGATCACTGGCCAGAGCTTGCACAGTATGCAATTGAGCTACTGGCCTGTCCTGCATCCAGCGTTCTTTCAGAACGCACATTCAGTGCTGCTGGAGGATTTGTCACGGATCACAGGGTGTGCCTGTCCACCGACTCGGTTGATCGACTGACCTTCATAAAGATGAACCAGTCTTGGATCACCACCAGCTACCAAGCACCTGAAGCTGATATAACAGAATAATTTATTTTCAAATGTCACATCCCTTCAAGACTGATGCTGATGCTGAGTGACTGTCCTGTTATGTTGACTGACTATCCTCCTCCTCCTCAATGATCCGATTCATGATGATAGCTTGGAAGAACAGTTTTGTTTCTGGGTGCCGCCACCAGTGGCTAAGGCCCAATTTTTCAGCCCCTGTTTAACAGGGGCATGTAATTAAAATTTTTGATGCAATGCTTTGCAGCAGGGCTCATTCCTGCACTCCAACTAGAGTATCTGGGAGAGGTTGCAGTGTCGTGGCACCAGCACCAGTGCCTAAGGCCCAATTTTTCAGCCCCTGTTTAACAGGGGCGTGTAATTACAATTTTTGATGCAATACTTTGCAACAGGGCTCATTACTGTGCTCCAAGTACAGTATCTGTGAGGGGTTGCAGTGTTGTGGCACCAGTGCCTAAGGCCCAATTTTTCTGCCCCTGTTTAACAGGGGCGTGTAATTACAATTATTGATCTAATAATTCACAGCAGGGCCCATTCCTGCACCCACCAAGAGTTACTGTGAGGGCTGGCAGTGTTGTAGCACCAGCACCACCACCAAAGGCCCAATTTTTCCTACCACTGTTCAACAATAGCATGTAATTACAATTCCTGATATAATAGTTCACAGCAGGGAGTTCCAGCGCCCACCAAGAATAACTGTGAGGGCTTACAGTGTTGTGGCAACACCACCACCACCACCACCACCAAAGGCCCAATTTTTCTGCCCCTCTTCAACAGGGGCATGCAATTACAATTCTTGATATAATAATTTACAGTAGGGCCCATTCATGCGCCCACCAAGAGTTACTGTGAGGGCTGGCAGTGTTGTAGCACCAGCACCACCACCAAAGGCCCAATTTTTCCTACCACTGTTCAACAATAGCATGTAATTACAATTCCTGATATAATAGTTCACAGCAGGGAGTTCCAGTGCCCACCAAGAGTAACTGTGAGGGCTCACAGTGTTGTGGCAACACCAACATGTAAGGGGCAAATTTCAGCAGAGTATATACGGCAGGCCCCTACTTTCAAACATCCAACTTACAAACGACTCCTACTTGCAAACGGAAGGAGACAACAGGAAGTGAGAGGAAATCTACCCCTAGGAAGGGAAATTCTCTCCTGTAAGAGTTAATATTGGAAAAAGGTGTCTCCTCTCTACTGATGCTTTATCACCAATCCTTGTTTCAATAAAAAACCCACTTTTCAAAAAACAGTTGTCATTGGGATGGAAAGTGAGGTGAAATGTTCTGAACAGGGGCACAGACAGCAAAACAAATGTTACAGGGGTGATAACCCTTCCCTATGTTTTCCAAAAAGCTTAAAAATATATTTTTTGGCTGCAGCTACACTTAAACAATGTACCTGTTCAAAATTAAAAAAACTGATTCTACTTAAGAACAAACCTACAGTCCCTGTCTTTTTTGCACAGCCTGTATACTGCTGTTCAGAGTATATAGGTCCTTTTTTATTTTGTGTGCGGGGTTCCTCTTAATATCCAAACAAGACCCAAAGAGGCTTGTAATGGGCTGGGGTAGGGGGGGGTGATGGGGTAGCTATGCCATTTTTCTCAAAGATTTTCATCGATATTACCGGGACCAGACATTACATTAAAGCCGCAAGCAGTTTTAAATGGCTTTTTTTCCTTTAGAAATGTCATTTTGTGCAGGGACAGTTCTAAACACGGGAAACACATGCCACTTCACAGGCATACTTTAGACACCCCCCAGGTACGATATTTAAAGGAATATTTGACTTTTTTTTTCACTTTATGCATCATTAAAATGACTGCTCCCAAAAAACAGCCGTTTTTAAAACTTCGTTTTGCATTGATACATGTCCCCTGGGGCAGAACCCGAGTCCCCAAATGCTTTTTAGGACAATAACATGCATATTAGTCGTTATAATTAGCACTTTAGATTTCGAACGTTCGCGTCCATTGTATTTAATAGGGTTCTAACGTTCACGCGAACTTTCGGTACGTTCGAAGGTTCTGGTGCGAACCGAACGGGGGGTGTTCGGCTCATCCCTACTGATGTCCTTCTTATCAACCAATGATTCCAGCGGTTGTTGGAATGTTGGTAGCTGACTTGCACAGTGCCCAAGTTTGTAATAATGCACAATGAAACCTGTGGATTTGTGTAACAAAAAAGCAGGCTTGATCCACCTGCTGGCTTGTACACAATTTTGGGAAATTAGGGTCAATTTTAAGGCATTTTGCCAAAGCAACCCTAAAGAACCCAGAAGGCAAGCCAGGGTGCTTAGGAACCCTGGTTGAAAAATATTGTTCCAGAGAACACATCCCTAAAATTTTACAGAGACATATTGTGGCTGCCACTAATTGAGAGCTATGGAGGAACTGGCTGCAACCAGTCTATCCTTACCACCCATCAGTTTCTAGCAAAAGAGATAATGGTAAGAGATCTCTGGTTTCATGTGGTTTTTGATCATTCCATAACAGTATTGTATACAAAAGATACCTTCAGTCACCATGTACTGTATTACATGTCTATACATACTTGATATTTGTTCTATAACACTGATGTCCAGGATTCATATATGCCTAGAATATTTTAATAACAGTGAGGAATAAATGACTCATAATTTTACTTTGATTAATTAACTTGGTTACACTTTAGCTTGGTATATAGTGTAAATTATTTTTAGTTGGAATTTGGATTACACACAATTTTAGGAATTTTAAGCCATTGCAAGTTTTAGGTTTGTATTATGTGAAAACAAGCACACTTCATGTTTGATTATATAGAATTGTGTTTTTTCTGAGTTTAGAAACTCTTTTTAATTCCTGACTGGAATCATCTTTTTTAAGTTGTAGAAGTCTCTGTCCTATAAAGAAGAAAGACTGGATCTGGATGTCAGGAAAGCATTATCATCACCTTTTAGGATAACTGACAATGGTAGTTTGATCAACGACAAGCTGATTTCCAAAACAGTACTCAAAGGAGTATTTCAAGCAAAACAGCTAACTAGACTGGACAACACATAATTTGACTATCATAGAAGGATCCTGGAGGAAAAGGTTTCATCAACAGGGAATGTTATAACAATATATGATTTTGATTTTTTTGGTCATCTATAAATTCCACACGGATTTGAAAGTTCACTATTCCAGCTTTATGGTTTAAAACTGAACATTACATTTATTTTTTAATTTAGGAGAATTCCCTTGAGCAGGTGTTTTGTCAAGAACTGCAATTTAAAGTCGGTATAGTATTGAATTCATATAGTATATGAATTCAGCCTGTGGATGGAATATCAAGGCATCCTTGTATTGTGTCTTGAGGACAGTAAGGTATACATTTTCGACAGAGAAGACAAATGGTTTGAAGATAATGTATATAAAGCAATCTTACTAAACTGGTCAGGGCCTGAAACATGAAACACCGCTTATCAGCAATTAATGCATCCTTAACATCTTTACCCCTTCACCTCCATTTATGTTACATCTCTTAACTACCTTAGAAGTTGCATGTTTAAACGGCATGCATGACACTTTGCCTATTCATGTCTGCACATAGCCTACCTCCACAGACATGTATACTAACATGTTTTCTTACTACCTTTCCACACTACTGGGGCTTCCAAGTATGAGAAAACAATGTCACCAGGCACAAAAACTGTCACATGGCGGGTGCCATGATGTCATCTCCCTGTCTCTGTCTCAGACAAAAATCAACACCAGAGCTAAGAAACGCAAGAATACTATAGCGGGTAACAGATGATGGAGCGTGGCTGGGTAAGTATACAATGCCCGGGAAAGGTGGATTTCATACACAACCAACCCAGATGCAAACAGTTTGTTCTACTTCCAGTCTATCAGACATTCAGTAATTTATTTTAGAGGTGTGATATTGCAGTTACTGGTCTTGCCCTGTTCTACTGTGCACTGTTGGTACCTTATGTTACAATGGTTAAATGTATAACACAGTTGATATAAGATGTAGTCTTGAATCTATGTTCCTTGGCAACATATACAATATATATATAGATATCTATATATAGATATCCATGGTATATATTTATATATAGATATCTATATATCTATAGATACTGTATCTATAGATATATAGATATCTGTAGACATCTATCTATAGATATATTGTATATCTTGCCAAGGATTAGGAACATAGATTCAAGACTACATCTGCTATATCAACTGTGTTATACATTTAACCATTGTAACATAAGGTACCAACAGTGCACAGTAGAACAGGGCAAGACCAGTAACTGCAATATCACACCTCTAAAATAAATTACTGAATTTCTGATACACTGGAAGTAGAACAAACTGTTTGGATCTGGGTCGGTTGTGTATGAAATCCATCTTTCCTGGGCATTGTATACTTACCCAGCCACGCTCCCTCATCTGTTACCCGCTATAGTATCCTTGCTTTTCTTAGCTCTGGTGTTGATTTTTATCCGAGACAGAGACAGGGGGGTGACATCATGGCATGGCTATAGATATCTATAGATATCTATATATCTATAGATCTATATATATATATCTCTATATAGATATATATATATATAGATTTATATATATACTGTATCTCACAAAAGTGAGTACACCCCTCACATTTTTGTAAATATTTTATTATATCTTTTCATGTGACAACACTGAAGAAATTACACTTTGCTACAATGTAAAGTAGTGAGTGCAAGCATTTTTCTGAATTAAATTGATTAATTTAGTGTGTATTGTTGTGATTAGCTGCGATTGGCCACAGCTAATCACATGGTCAGATGGTCTGTGAATGGCCCTGCCTGTACCATGTAATCACTGTAACCAGTCACAGCTAGAAACACAATTTTACATAATGAATGGCATGAATCAAAGCCATTAATTGTTTGCAATTGTCATGTGATCTGCTGTGATTGGTCACACAGCGATCGCATGGCCCTGGCAGGGGACCAGTACACTAATCAGGACACAGCCAGTGACAGATCATATGACGTCCATGCAGAGCGACAAAGATCCCACCCAGCCGTCATTTGTTTGGTATCTATTTACCTGGCATAACATCATCTTTTATATTTTACCAAAAAAGTGAGTTATGCATTCTGTTTTGTGTTTTGCATTACAATTCAAAAAATTAATATTTTCCCAAACAAAAATGCATTTGAAAAACCGCTGCGCAAATACCGTGTGACATAAAAAATTTAAAAACTCATCAATGTATTCTCTAAGGCTTCTGCTTTAAACAAATATATAATGTTTGGGGGTTCTAAGAAAAATTCTAGCAAAAAATACTGATTGTTACATTTAAACAAAATGTGCCAATTGAGCTCTTTGGATGTCCAAAAGGTGAACCCTTAATCACAGGCTTTTTTGTTTACAAACTTTTTTTTATTGAGGTTAAATTGTGGTACAATAAGAGGTTTCAATTACAGTAAAATTAACATATAAAGGTTATTCAGCTATATAATTATTGAAATAGACAAGTAGAAAATATATTTATACAATCTATCAAGGGTTGTGTACAAATAAATGCCTGTACAATAGTGTAAAGAATATATATATATGATGAAAAAAATCAATGAAAAAAATTGAAATATAAATTTGAACTAACATCTCTATTCAATTGTTTGAATTTCTTTCTTAACCACTTTATTACTGGGCACTTAAACCCCCCTCCTGCCCAGACCAATTTTCATCTTTCAGCGCTGACACAATTTGAATGAAAATAGCGCGGTCATACAACACTGTACCCAAATGAAATTGTTATAATTTTTTTCCCACAAATAGAGCTTTATTTTGGTGGTATTTGATCACCTCTGCGGTTTTTATTTTTTGTTAAAAAAAAAAAAAAAAAACGATTTAAAAATAAAAAATTATATATTTTTATATTTTGTTATAAAATTTTGCAAACAGGCAATTTTTCTCCTTCATTGATGTACGCTGATGAGGCTGCACTAATGGGCACTGAAGGGCTGCACTGATGGGCACCGATGGGCTGCACTGATGGGCACCGATGGGCTGCATTGATGGGCACTGATAGGCTGCATTGATGGGCACCGATAAGGCGGCACTGGTGGGCACTGATAGGCGGCACTGGTGGGCACTGATAGGTGGAACTGGTGGGCACTGAGAGGTGACACTGAGAGGTGACACTGATGGGTGGCACTGAAGGGCATTGATAGGTGGCACTGGTGGGCACTGAGAAGTGGCACTAATAGGTGGCATTGATAGGTGGCACTGAAAGCTGGCAGTGATGGGCACTGATAGGTGGCAGGGATGGGCACTGATGGGTGGCAATAATGGGCACTGATCGGCACTGATAGGTTACACTGATAGGACAGCATTCATTACTAGGTGGCACCGATGAGGCACTGTTTGGCATAACTGGTGGGCATTGATAGGTGGCACTTGTGGGCATTGATAGGTGGCACTCGTGGCATTGATATGTGGCACTGTGGGCACTGTGGGCACTGGCAGGTTGCAATAGCAGGTGGCACTGGCAGGCGGTATTTTTTGGGCACACATAAGGCAGAATTGCCTCTTCCTCTTCGGGACCGATGTCCCTGGTACAGAAGCTGGTGATCGGCTTTTTTTTCTCCTCGGGCTGTCAGCGTGAGGAGAAAAAAAAAACTATTAGCGATCCTTTGTTTACATCATGTGATCAGCTGTCATTTGCTGACAGCTGATCACGTGTTACACGTGTCTCAGTGACTCGGTGATCACAGCGCGCGCTCGCCCTGCAGGAAACGCGTGTCGCGCGCAAAGTGGAGGATGTCTATTGACGGCCTCCCGGATTTTCAGGTCCGCGCTGTAGCCGTCATTTGACTATAGCGCGGGCCTCTAGTGATTAATCATAAGCTGATGGCTGCAGCAGCAGCCATCAGTCTTTGTGGGTTTTGTACAGCCGGCGACTGGCTTCAAAGTGAAAGTGATGCTGCAACTCCATAGCTGCCGATCACTTTCACACAGCCGACCGCGCAGTGCTTACCCCTCCTCCTGTGCCCTTCCTGGGCTGTCCTACACTCACCGGAGCCCGGGAACACTTCTAAAGGCTGGGGGAGAGAGACTGCAGTGAGACCAAGGCAAATCCATGCCTTGATCTCACTTGCAAACATAAAAACCTGAAGTGATGTCAGCCAGGGAACACCTCTAACCAAGCCAATCTGTGCTTGGTTAGATGGTGTGAAGGGCAGGGGAGACATTGGGGTCTATTAGACCCCTAATGTCTCCATAAAGAGTACCTGTCACTTGCCTAATGCCATTACATAGGGGTTTAAAAAAAATGTATAATTAAATATATTAAAATAAAAAATAAAAAATTGCAGAAAACCCCCGTAGCCCAGCACACCTGCACAAACGCAAATGCAAGCCCAGGGTGTGCACACGCATGTAAACCGCAATCGCACCACACATGTGACATATTGCCACAAACATCAGATTGAGAACAATAATTCTAGAACAAGAGCTACTAGCCTACTTTAAACTGATGAGCTGTAAAGGCTTTTAAAATGTCACCTATGGGGATTTTTGGGCACCATCATTTTTGGCGATATTGCGGGCGCACGCAATTTTAAGACATAGAATGTTTGTATCTATTTACTCTATGCAACCTCATCTTAACCAAAAATGGGTATTATATGGTATGATTTTGCACTAAAATTCATTTTATTATATAGCTTCCTGAAAATTTGTGTTTAATAAATAGTTGCGCAAATATCATGTAAAACAAAAATTTGCAACTATCACCTTTTTTGTCTACAGGGCATCTGCTTTCAGAAAATATATAATGTTCTGGGGGTTTAATTATTTTATTGCCAAAAATTAAGATATTTACATGCGGAAAATATATAAAAAATTGCTATGAAGCCGAACTGGATGTACAGTATTGTGTGTATATATATATATATATATATATATATATATATATATATATATATTTATATGTGTGTAGCGGCCTCCTCTCTCCCCTCTCTTCTATCAGCTCGTCTGTCTCTTGTCTAGGGGTACTTTAGAGGAGAGAGAGCGGGGTCACCACGCCAACCCCTGACCGCAGATGTTTGTGTGGTGTGGTGTGGTTTGTGTGGTGGAAGCAAAGTTCTTGTTTTACCTTCGGGTCAGTGTTCTGCACCTAGAACCTCCAATGAGAGTTACCTTGAACAATGTCTGCCAGAAAATGAGCCCCACACCATTAAAGTCCAACACTCCTTTATTCTTCTTGAATGAACACAATCAGTTAGACTCCCTTGTAGAACAGAACAGAAAAGGAGGTGTGGATGCGAGTAGGCCCAGACACAATAAACTCTCCACTTTCCTCCCTGAAAGTGGGTTGCGGTCTCCGAGCGAGGGGGGGATTTCCTTCCAGGCGGTCTCCGATGGGAGGCTCACCTGTCACTGGCAATATGCTGCACCGGGTCTTCAAGTAAGTATCTCCCACCGGTCCATTATGCCTTCCGGATTCGGGTGCCCACTCCCGGGGTTCCCTAGGACCTCCTTCCCTCGCGGAACTCAGTGGGGGGCACTGAGCTCCAGACCTCCTCCCGAGTACCTCACCCCAGGCCAAAGGTGCCTGGGATGGAACACGACCTCCGAACGTCCTCTAGGCCTAGACCTGCCTAGGGGGCCGACACGAACCACCGCCCTCAGGCTGAAGGTGCCCGGGCTTGACTCCCTCCACTAAAAATGGCCGCCCCCTTTATACCCCCTCCCAGCAAGCACGGCGGGTTCCCCGCCCCACCATACAACCGCTGAGAGAGACCAAAAGAGGTACGCCACCGCAACGATGACTCAACCCCGGGCCTAAAGCGACAGCGCCACCCGGTGGGCCCCAGGGAACCACACATCACAGTTTTCCCCACCAGATTCAAAAAATAGAAAGCATATACCCGCTACACTCTCCCTCTGGTGATTTGACACTGGTCCCCAGTGTCTGGAGCAAACTATGCCCTCAGCAGCTAACATAGTCCAGTCCAGAAACCAACTATAAATTGTACAAAAATATTATTATTATTTTTTTTAAAACTTGGTCAACTAAAGAAATTGTGTCTGAGCCTTACATAAAAGGGAAGGGAAACAACAACATTTTAACCATAACTGTAGAATCACATATTCACATTATGCTTTTTCCCCACCCATCCTAACTAAGACCCACCCCATACTCAGTGGTCTTGATGGGATGCTCTCCTGCAGAGGGAAAAAAGAAAATTATCACACATAAACCCTGACACATATATCCGTGTAAGAGGAAATAAACTTCTTCGTAAAGAAATCCCTTTTCTCCAAAGAGTGAGTGTGTGAAAAGTGTTAACGATGCGCAACACTGCCACCCGGTGACAGCGTCGTGGTAACTGCACTCGTGGAACTTTTCTTCTTCTCTTGAGCCCTATCTAACCCAGAGTCCATGATCTCTTGCTGGAAAAGTGAAGAACAACAGGAACAGACCTTCATCCCTCTGGGCAACAAGGACAACAGGCCCCAGAAAGTTCAGCAGCATACAAACAAGAACAGAGTCTTTTTCCTCCTACAAATAGAAACTGGGATGCGGCAGAACAAGTGGCTTCAAGTGCTGATCCATGGTCTCCAGATGATACTCAACATCTTCCCCTTCCTTGCGCCGGATCAGCACCTTGTCCGCATGGATGTGCCGTCCCAGCATTCACTCTGCCTTGTAGTCCTTAAAACGCTGAGAGGCCTTGGGAGAACACGCCAGGTACCTGCGGGTGTGTGGAATCTGAAGGTGAGTCCACACAAAATCATTGTACCAGCGCTCCCGGCAAACTTCCACCTCGTACAACCACTCCTTGGACAAGTATGGGTACTCCCATCCATACTCTGCAGCAACCTTCTGACCAAATAGGCGTTGCAGTCTCACCAGAGGAGGCATAGTGGCTCTGTCCCCTTCGCCAGGTACAACTATTGAGTCCGGGTGGCGAGGGACCTTGATCACATCTGATCTGGGCATAGGTGCCCGCAACAACAGTCTCTTTTCCCCGGTCCTGGGTGTAGGTGACACCGGGGATGTAAGGGCAGGTTGGGAATGGGACCCCTCTTCAGGCGCTGGTGCCTCCACCCGGGGTGTACAACCCCATGGTGACATGGGTGGATCCCTGGTTCTGCGGGATGAGGCAAGAGGTACTTTGTCCCAGCCCTTTTCTGCAAACAGTTCGTCAATAGCAACATCGTCTCCCATATCCGAGAGCGACTCCAGGTCAGAGGTGTCACACTCCTCCGCGGGCAGGTAACCTGTAGTGGAGACTGAGTTTTCACCTCTTCCCACACACCAAATCTCTCCGCCTGGCTTACCTCGGCCTTTACTTGAAGCGGGACGTCCGGAACTCTTATCGACAGATCCATCCGGGCCGGGTGTAAGCGGGCGAGACGGTCCACCACAACCGCTGGTCGAGGCTACCATACCGGTCTTTCTCTTCGGTGGTGGACGCTGCGAGACAGTGGTGACCGAGTCAGCATCCTCGGATTTCTCCTGTTGAGTACTCACGACCTCCACCGCGGTTGTTGCAGTATGCGCAGGGATGGCTGTCAAAGCAGTGATTTCTCCTCTCTGAGTGGTTTTGCCTGCAGCCCGGCCGGGGTAAATGGTTCTCGGCTTCTCAACCGCTGGATCCACTTCAAAAAGGAACTCCCCACAGGTCTCGCATCGCCCAAACGGCTTCAGTTGGCACACCAGTCCCGAACAACCGGGACGAATCACACCCAGGGCCTCAACGTCCATGCACGAATACAGGGCGAATCGACCCCTTGGCTTTAGCCGGATCCCCGTATCTGTTACCGGAGCAGCAGCAGTCAGTGTCGTGGTAGAAGGGTGAACCGGAATCCACGATGTATGTCCAAACATGGTGACCTGTTGCTGATCCATCGCACACTGCCAGGGTTTTGCGCCAACGTCCCACGTGTAGTCCTTCACACGTATTGGACTCCTCCCCTTTGCTCCAGTTCGCAGGCTTTTCTTCTTTTCTGTTTCTGAGTCACGCCCACAAACTAAGCGGTGGAGGTGTGTCTGGTGGCGCAGTGCAATAGAAGCCCCCACGTGTACTACTTCACACGGCTGAGCTTCCCCCTTTTTCCACTCTTCTGCGTGGGCCTTTCCCTTCATTGGGTCATGTCCACGACTTCGAGCAGGGATGCACTTCGGCCAATGAAGGCCTGCCTACTCATAACACCTCCGGGCAGACACGTTCAATTCCGTGGTACACGAACACTATCCCGGACGAGCCCCCACGTGTAGCGGCCTTCTCTCTCCCCTCTCTTCTATCAGCTCGTCTGTCTCTTGTCTAGGGGTACTTT
The DNA here is from genome assembly GCA_029206835.1 of Rana muscosa. Lineage (NCBI taxonomy): Eukaryota > Metazoa > Chordata > Amphibia > Anura > Ranidae > Rana > Rana muscosa. The sequence continues at coordinate 1,059,495,562 of CM055122.1, read as the reverse complement.
AGAGGAGAGAGAGCGGGGTCACCACGCCAAGCCCTCACCGCAGATGTTTGTGTGGTGGAAGCAAAGTTCTTGTTTTACCTTCGGGTCAGTGTTCTGCACCTAGAACCTCCAATGAGAGTTACCTTGAACAACGTCTGCCAGAAAATGAGCCCCACACCATTAAAGTCCAACACTCCTTTATTCTTCTTGAATGAACACAATCAGTTAGACTCCCTTGTAGGACAGAACAGAAAAGGAGGTGTGGATGCGAGTAGGCCCAGACACAATGAACTCTCCACTTTCCTCCCTGAAAGTGGGTTGCGGTCTCCGAGCAAGGGGGGATTTCCTTCCAGGTGGTCTCCGATGGGAGGCTCACCTGTCACTGGCAATATGCTGCACCGGGTCTTCAAGTAAGTATCTCCCACCGGTCCATTACGCCTTCCGGATTCGGGTACCCACTCCCGGGGTTCCCTAGGACCTCCTTCCCTCGCGGAACTCAGTGGTGGGCACTGAGCTCCAGACCTCCTCCCGAGTACCTCACCCCAGGCTAAAGGTGCCTGGGATGGAACACGACCTCCGAACGTCCTCTAGGCCTAGACCTGCCTAGGGGACCGACACGAACCACCGCCCTCAGGCTGAAGGTGCCCGGGCTCGACTCCCTCCACCAAAAATGGCCGCCCTCTTTATACCCCCTCCCAGCAAGCATGGCGGGTTCCCCGCCCCACCATACAACCGCTGAGAGAGACCAAAAGAGGTACGCCACCGCAACGATGACTCAACCCCGGGCCCAAAGCGACAGAGCCACCCGGTGGGCCCCAGGGAACCACACATCACAGTTTTCCCCACCAGATTCAAAAAATAGAAAGCATATACCCGCTACATGTGTATATAAAAATTTTTTTACCACGATTCTGACAAGTGCTAAAATGTGAGATGAAAAGTCCAAAACCGACACGTTTTGAGGGGGTCCTGAACTTTTCATCTCACATGGCACTTGGCACTTGTCAGCAGACCATGCTGGGTGGAGCACCTTGTGGACTGCATTTTTCTTGATTCATGACTTAGTTTGTGAGTATATTTTTATTTATACTTTTTTAACAATAAATTGTTGCAAAGGTAATGCGCTAGGCTGGTGCGCCCTCTGTTCCCTATCTTTATAGAGTCCTAACAACCGGTGACTCATACCTGCCCTGCTCATTCAGCTGTAAAAAAAAAGGAGCAGGGACTGTAAAAAAAAAAAATGGTGTTGTGTTCCCCCACAGTCTATACCAGGCCATTTGGAACTAAAAATTATTTTTCAGGGGACTAAATGCCAAAATAAATAAAAAATAAATGATGTGAGGCCCCCAGATTCCATACCAGACCCTTATCCGAGCATGCAGCCTGGCAGGCCAGGAAAGGGGTGGATGAGTGTGGCCCCTTTCTGAACCGTAGCAGGCCACATGCCCTCAAGATGAACGGGTACCCTACCGAGGGTAACCTGGGTGATGTCAATGACTTCACCCAGGTGACACCACTCCTTTGTTTGCATTAGTGACAGGGATCCGGAGATGACATCCGATCCCGTTGCTTCCTTTTGTACTCCTTATTCCTTTACATTGGCCTAGTATAGTTCAGGTGCATGCTAATTTCTCCTCTTTTCATATGCTCAGATTTTTTTGTTTTTTTTTGTAAGGTACTGCATTAAAATCTATACCAGAGGGGCAGGTATGTATTTGGGGGGGGGGGGGGGTGTTCGTTAAAAAAAATATATATATATATATTTCACTACAGCAAAAATGGCATTTCCAAATAAAAAAATGATAGAACAAATACAGTATAATTGAATGCAGCACAAACATCTTATGTGATAAGCAGTAGTTAATTGACCCTACTGTGCTTAACTGTGGACAAATAAAACTAAATTTTAAGGATTGATATACTTAATTAATGGACGTTATGTTCAGAAGAGTATAATGCCGCGTACACACGGCCGTTTTTCCCGTCGAAAAAAAAGACATTTTTCCCATTCGACGAGAAAAACGATATTCTGTGGGCTTTCTGTCGTTTTTTTCGGCAAGAAAAACGGCATTAAAAACAACGAGAAAAATTAGAACATGTTCTAATTTTTCTTGTCGTTTTTTTCAACATGTTTTCCGCGGCAGTGTTTCCCATAGGGAAACACTGCCGCGGAGCCCACACACGGTCGTTTTTTTCGACCAAAAAAAAAATGACATTTAAAACGGCCGTGTGTGAGGGGAACAAGCTGTTCCTCGTTTTTAACGTCGATTTTTTCGATGGTGTTTTCACCGTCGAAAAAATCGATCGTGTGTACGCGGCATTAAAGTTTGTTTTCATTAATCTTTATGTGATTGTGTCTGCTTTGAATTTGTTTGCTACAATTTTGTAATAAATTGGATTTTACTCAATGGATTGTTGGGAGGCTGTTGCTTGTCTTATGTGGGGCTTTTACTCTTTCTTCTCTCTTTTACTGGATAGAAAACGTAATTTGCACTTAAAGTGATTATAAAGGCTAATGCCGCGTACACACTGCCGTTTTTAATGTCATTGAAAAAAACAACGTTTTTCTCAATGTGATTTTTCTTGTTTCCTCTCAAGCCTGCCTTGCCTACACACGATCATGAAAAAAAATGCTAGAGCAAAGCGCGGTGACGTACGAAATGTACAACGGCACTATAAAGGGAAAGTTCCATTCGGATGGCGCCACCCTTTGGGCTGCTTTTGCTGATACTTGTGTTAGTAAAGTTTGGTGAGCGACGATTCGCGCTTTTCAGCCTCGTGCTCTTCAGTCCGTTACAGCGTGACGAATGTGCTATCTCCATTACGAATGCTAGTTTTACCAGAATGAGCGCTCCCGTCTCATACTTAATTCTGAGCATTTTTTTTTCCCCTCGTAAAAGCATACACACTACCGTTTTTTCACAACGTTAAAAAGAATGACGTGAAAAACTACGTGAAAAAATAGAGCAGGTTCTAATTTTTTTTAGGCCATTTTTCACGTCGTTAAAAATGCTCTGGAGCCTACATACGATCGTTTTTAATGACCAAATAAAAAAATGGCATTTTTAACATCATGAAAAACGGTCGTGTGTATGCGGCATAAGAGTTTTTGCCGCCATGCATTGTATGCATGATGGTAAAGAAAATCTCAGTATGCAGTACCCTGCAAGCTCCCCTTATACTTACTTGAGCCTTGCCTGAGCCTGATCTTGATCTAGCAATGTGTACGAGATTAGCTGCTCTCCTGGCTCTTTCCATCCTCATTGGCACAGAGACAGCAGCGAGAACGATTGGCTCCCTTTGCTGTCAATCACAGCCAGTGTCCAGGTACACACAGAGCAGGACTCGGGAGCGAGCATGCATGAGTGCTCCCATAGCAAGTGGCGTGCTATTTGAGCACTCAGCAGTGGGGAAGAGCCAGGAACGCCAGAGGGGGACACAAGAAGAGGAGGATTGGGGCTGCTTTGTGCAATACCATTGTACAGAGCAGGTAAATATAACATGTAGTGTATGAGACAATCAGTGCTACCAATACCTATTTTATATATATATATATATATATATATATATATATATGTATATATATATATATATATATATATAGTGTTAAGTGCAACAAATTCTGTGACAATACTGTAACTAATAAATATCTCAAATATTCAAATATATAAAAAATTATAAAAAAAAAAAAAAAAAATCAATGTTAAGACAAGTCCATATAAAACGCATATAGTTAGGCTAAAGCATAATATACCCAGGGCAACAAAGTGTAATTATTTAATGTCGTTGTGGAACTGTAAATCTCAAAGTGGAAGTTCCCCTTTTATTTAGGGAAGCTTTATTACCATGTTAACTTTACACACAAAGGAACTTTACACACTTTACACACTATGCACGAAGGAAAAAATAACATGTTTGTGAAAATTGTTAATGTATAGTTATAATAGGAGCAAATTGAGGTTGTGTAGACAGAAATTAGTGGATTGGTGCCATTTTCACAGATACGCATGTGCAAAAATTCAGAATTACATGTGCATTCTTGAATTAAAGTTTGACAGTTTTGATTCATGAAGATGTTAGGGGAGACCCGATTGAGCTTTACTATGCAAATCTGAAGCAATCGATCACTTAAGCCTTGTACACACGGTCGGACTTCCATCGGACTTTTCCGTGTTTTTTTGTCCGAACATAGTTGGTCGGGAACACCCATAGCATACACACCACAGGACTTTTCTGCAAACTTTCCCAAAACTTTTTCCAACATCACGTGGTTTGTCTGCTCTTTTCTGCTCTTTACCGCCACCCTTTGGTCAACTTCTGCTATTGTTGGTTGATTTTAACATTATTTGTTTTGTCTATCAGACAAAAGTCCGATGGTTTTCTGTACACACGTTCGGACTTTGCTCCATCGGACTTTTGTTGGCCGAAAGTTTGTCCGTTTGCAGACCGAACTTTTGTCCGATGAAAACGAAAAAAGTTTGTCCGATGGAGCGTACACACGGTCGGATTTTTTGTCAAACTTGCTCAAAATGAAGTTTGTTGGCAAAAAGTCCGACCGTGTGTACGGGGCTTTAGGCTCCATGCACACTGAAGCTCATAAACTGCAGTTTATTGGCGTTTGGGCGTTTTTTTTAAAAGCCTATAAACTGCACTCTATGTTAGCCTATGTGTCCATGCACACATGGACGTTTTTTAGCGTTAATGAGCAGTGGAGATTATGGGCTTTTTTCTGAACGCAAGAAATTTGCGTTCAAAGTGCCATTTTTCAACGGGAAAAAACGCAAAATGATGAAAAACGTTAAAAACACTCAAAAGAGCTCAAAAACGCTAAGAAAACGCAGCTCGCCAGCGTTTTTTTGCGTTTTTTGATCCATTGAAAAAAAAAAAAAAAAGCTAAAAAACGCTAACACTGAAAAACGCTAATAAACGCTATTGCAAAAACGCTAAAAAACGTTGAAAGGCTCCCTGCAAAGCTACTGGCGTTTTGTATAGTTTTTTTAGCATCCAGTGTGCATGGAGCCTTATAGTTATGTATAGTGTGTTGTCATCTGCAAGCAGTGGGTTACTATTGCAGTGATCTGTTGCTGCATGGGGAGGAAAAGGTGGACTGGATAAGCTTTATCTTATTTAAAGAGGTCTGCAGGAGCTCACAATAAGTGCAATGATCCAGATGATTCCTCTTAAGTCTGAAAGCTAATCAATTCACTTCCTGGGCTTTGTACTGTCTTTGTCATTGACATCCAGTGGTTCCAGTGTCAACATTCACAGGGACCCACTGTAGCCACTTATCCAGTCATCAATTTAAAACGGTGCTGGAACAGACAAGTGTAATCTCAGCTGTGTTTTAAAATGGCACCTGGGATTTATAGGCCAAAACCTTTTACTTCATTGTGGGCAGAGCAGGAAAGAGTTAAGCCCTGTACACACGTCCGGGAATCCCGTCAGGAAAAAAATGTTGGTTTTCCTGACAGGATTCCTGGCAAGCTTTTCTTGCAAAGCCGTGCATACAGACGGGCATTCAAAAGAACCGCCGTTCTTTTAAATGGCAAGAACGCGGTGACGTCATCGACTACGACGATTATGCGCTCGTCACATTCGATGCCGTCGCCACCATCTTGCTTCACCCCACACTACCCTTGTATGCTACCGCGCATGCGTCGACGTCTCATCGACCATGCGCGGGTTTACCTGGAGACAGGTAAGCATACACACACACACGATTTTCTCGTTGGGAAACAGGCCGACGAGAATCCCGACGAGAAAATATAGAGCAGTTTCTCTATTTTTCTCGTCGAGATTCCCGACAGTTTTCTCGACGAGAAACTATACACACAAACGTTTTTCTCAGCAAAAAGCTCTCCCAGCAGTTTTCTTGCTGTTTCTTGCTGAGAAAACCGGTCGTGTGTACGAGGCTTTAGAGCCTGTGTCAGGTTTTAGTGTCACCTGTGTCCCTGTTGAGTCGATTTTCCATAGGATTTGTAAGGATGGAAAAATATCTGCAACACGGACACAGACACAAGCAAAAACACATTTTTAGCAAGGGTTAAACATCCGACAATGTTTTTATTGTAGCCCATACATCCCCCACCCCATTTCCATTAATATAATTAATGTTCTTGGCCAATAAATACATATATCTTGCAGTGTCCCAGTCAATTTTCCCTCCCATGGGTTCTAGTATCTGTCTGTGTGTGTTTGCACAAGATGCCACAGTTTCTGCAAATCATCTTTAGAGTAAGTAATATTTATCGAATAAGTATGTATACATTTGTTAAACCATTGTAGCGGGGTGGTCAATTTAGGGGGAGTCTCTGAGTGGTAATTAGGCTCAGACACTTTGATTTGTTAGTGTCTATGGACAATTTTTGTCTTCAGGGGATAATGCTGGTGATGAGTTCCCGGTGGCCTGCGGGTGGCGCTGCCATTCTGGGCCGGGGTTGAACCACGAGCGTAGTGCTATGCCTTTTGTGTCCCCTCTCGGCAGCTGTACGGTGGGGCGGGGAACCTGCTGTGCGTGCCGGGAGAGGACAGAAAAAGGGCAGACGCCTCCTGTTAGGGTGGTCCACCCCCAGGCACCTTCAGCCTGGGAGTGAGTGCGGTTCATCTCCGGGTGCCCTAGGCCCGGAGGCTGTGTTCCTGTTCCATCTCAGGCACCTTTGGCCTGGGATGAGGTACTACCCTGCTGTCCTGTTTGCCTGGGTATGAAGACCCAGGGGATACGGAGAAGGCCCAGGGCCCAGCACCTTCCAGTGGGGTCTGCTAAGGATTGAGGAGTCCAGGGTGCCGCCTTGTGAGGGGACCCACACTCTCAGAGAAGGGAGGATCATTCCGAAGGACCGATGCAGGAGTCACAGTGAAGGAAGGGTCTGTTGACTCTCTGGGGGGACATCTTCTCCTTGATAGGGACCATGTTCTAAGAAGGAAGTTCACGTTCAACAGGTCAGTGGCAGTGACCTTATTCAACAGGTCTGTGGCAGAGACTGTGCGCCTAGTAGACATGTGCACTGCCAAAAAATTCGTTAGTTTTCGTTTTCGTTTCATTCGTTTTGTTTTTTTTTCGTTTTTCGGGTCATTCGTTATGATCGCAATTCGTAAATTCGTAAATTTGTACATTCGTAAATGTATACATTCGTAAATTTGTACATTCGTAAATTTGTACATTCAAAAAATTTATACATTCGTAAATTTATACATTCGTAAATTTATACATTCGTAATTTCGGAAATTTGGAAATTCGATATTTTCGAAAACCCGAAAATTTGAAAATCTGAAAAAATAACTATTAAATTATAGGTATTGTAATTTCCTTTCAAATTTGGCTGTTAGCGAACGTAACGAATACAAATTTATCTGAAGTTACGCATAACCTGAAATAACAAATGCCGCATCTAAACAAATGGAACGGAACAAATTAATAATAATAATAATAAAACGTTTTTATTATTATTATTGTTATTTATTATTATAATTAATTCATTACGTTCCATTCGTTTAGATACGGCATTCATTATGTCGGAAAACAATTCGTAACTTCGTTAAGTTCACTAACAGCCAAATTTGAAAGGAAATTACAATACCTATAATTGAATAGTTAGTAATAGTTAAGTTATTAGTTAATTATTATTTCAGATTTCCGAATTTACTAATTTACGATTGTACGAATGTACAAATTTACGAATATTCGGAAATTCGTAAATTCAAATTTACGAATTTCCGGATAGTTGTACATTCGTAAATTCGTGCATTGGTAAATTCGTATATTCGTAAATTCGTACATTCGTAAATTTGAATTTACGAATATTCGTTAAAATTCGTTAAATGAGTTTTCGTTAATTCGGGTATATTTCCGAATTAACGAATTTGTCGAAATTCGTTAAAAAACGAATTCGGAACGAAACGAATTGCACATGTCTAGCGCCTAGTATACTGCTTGAGAATCTGAGTAGTACAGTGAAGAGCTACGTTTGTGCCTGGACCTCCTCCACACCTTGAGCTGTTCTGTTCCTTTGCTCCAACCTTTTTCCTGTCCAAGAGACTGTGTATTGTAAAGCGAGAATAAATCTTGAGTTGGAGCTTGAGCTGGTGTGGACATTCATGTTACTGGGGAAGTTAAGGACTTGCCTCTACTCACGGTAGAGGCGAGAATCATTCTCGGGAGGATTCTGGCCTGGCTGCAGGCAAGACCCAACAATAACACCGCTCAACCTTTTGCACAAGAGGGTATGGGCTGATAGCGCGGTGTGCCTTTCTCCCCCTGCGAGGAGCCGAGTTAAATGCAGGCTGGGGGATAGGTGGGTGCGCTAGACCATGAAGAGTTTTAACAAGTAGTGAAATCAGGGTAGTTGTACTTCAAATTTTCTAAACAAGTGCAGAGTAGGATTGACAATGGAGACGGGCTCAAAAAGGCAAAAGAGTGGGCATACAGTTTAGAATAATGTTAAACTTATTATGAAGCTGTTAAAAACAGGAGCTCATAAGAACAATATCTCTGTGATTCAATAAAGACACTAGGTGGCACAGGTGAACAGCATAAGGGAACTCTAGGCTGGCCCTACAGGCAAGTGACTTAAGCAGGCTGGAGATGTAGGGCCACACCACCTGAAATGCAGTACTTTGGTAACAAATTGAGCATTGTTGCCCACAATGACTGGGTCTTCCGTAGAAGCTGTATGCTGTTGGGGGGGTAGAGGGGGCAGCCGCCACAGTAGGTACTATCTCTTCATTCAACACTTAAACTATAGTTTTGGACTGAGGCTCCGTTCACACTTAATGCCGATGTGGCTCCCAGCAGGGGTCCAGTGCGTCCTGGTTCACCAAATTTTGGGCTGAATTCGGGCCTAAAACGGACCAAAAGATGCACAGGGCTCCTGTGCAAATTTGCACTGGAGCCGCATCGGAGATATGTGAACCGGCTCCATAGAGAGCCATTCACATTCTCGTGCTATTGCGTATTGGATTCGGGGAATCCCGCATCCAATTCGCAATAGTGTGAACCCAGCCTGAGTGGGAGAGAGCGTGGGGATCGTGGGAACTAGGGATGAGCCGAACACCCCCCCGTTCGGTTCGCACCAGAACCTGCGAACGGACCGAAAGTTCGCACGAACTTTAGAACCCTATTAAATACAATGGACTCGAACATTTGAAATCAAAAGTGCTAATTATAACGGCTAATATGCAAGTTATTGTCCTAAAAAGGGTTTGGGGACCCGGGTCCTGCCCCAGGGGACATGTATCAATGCAAAAAAAAAAGGTTTAAAAACATCTGTTTTTTCGGGAGCAGTGATTTTAATGATGCTTAAAGTGGAAAAAAAAGTGAAATATTCCTTTAAATATCGTACCTGGGGGGTGTCTAAAGTATCCCTGTGAAGTGGCACATGATTCCCGTGTTTAGAACTGTCCCTGCACAAAATGACATTTCTAAAGGAAAAAAAGTAATTTAAAACTGCTTGCGTAGTATATGTAATGTCTGGTCCCGGCAATATGGATGAAAATCATTTAGAAAAATGGCATGGGTATTGCTGTCTGTGCACCTGTTCAGAACATTTCACCTCACTTTCCGTCCCAATGACAAATGTTTTTTTAAAATTTGTTTTTTTTATTGAAACAAGGATTGGTGATAAAGCATCAGTGGAGAGCAGACACCTTTTGCCACAACACTGTAAGCCCTCACAGTTACTCTTGGTGGGCGCAGGAATGGGCCCTGCTGTGAATGATTAGATCAAGAATTGTAATTACATGCCCCAGTTGAACAGGGGCATAAAAATTGTGCCTTAGGCACTGGTGCCACAACATTGCAACCCCTCACAGATACTGTACTTGGAGCGCAGCAATGAGCCCTGCTGCAAAGTATTGTATCAAAAATTTTAATTACACGCCCCTGTTAAACAGGGGCTTAAAAAATGGGCCTTAGGCACTGGTGCTGGTGCCACAACACTGCAACCCCTCACAGATACTCTATTAGGAGCACAGGAATGAGCCCTGCTGCAAAGTATTGCATCAAAAATTGTATTTACACACCCCTGTTAAACAGGGGCTGAAAAATTGGGCCTTAGGCACTGGTGCTGGTGCCACAACACTGCAACCCCTCACAGATACTGTAGTTGAAGCGCAGCTATGAGCCCTGCTGCAAAGCATTGCTTTAAAAATTGTAAATACACGCCCCTGTTAAACAGGGGCTGAAAAATTGGGCCTTAGCCACTGGTGGCGGTGCCATAACCAAAAATGTTCTTTCAAGCTATAAGCATGATCATTGAGGAGGAAGAGGATAGCCACTCAGCATAACAGGATAGTCACTCAGCATCAGCACAGGCAGTCTTGAAGGGATCTGACATTACAAAAAAAATATTCGGTTACATCAGCATCAGGTGCTTGGTAGCTGGTGGTGATCCAAGACTGATTCATTTTTATGAAGGTCAGTCGATCGACCGAGTCGGTGGACAGGCGCACCCTGTGATCGGTTACAAAGCCTCCAGCAGCACTGAATGTGCGTTCCGAAAGAACGCTGGATGCAGGACAGGCCAGTACCTCAATTGCATACTGTGCAAGCTCTGGCCAGTGATCCATCCTCAAAACCCAGTATCCCAGAGGATTTTCGGTGGGAAAGGTGTCCAAGTCTGATCTTGCCCCTAGGTATTCCTGCATCATGTAAACCAGACGCTGGCGAAGGTTGCTGGAACCGATCATACCTTGGGGCTGCATACTAAAAAATTGTCTGAACGCATCGGTCAGATGGCCACCTTCTCCACCGCTTCTTCTTTGACTGACCAAAGCCTCAGCAACACGTTGTCCAGGACCAGGAATTTGTAGCCTCCCAGTCTCTGGGAACACGTTGCACAGACCTTTCTGCAAGGCCTCCCGAAGAGGCTTCATCCTCTGCTCCCTCTGCGACGGCAAGATAAGGTCCGCAACCTTACCCTTAATGTGGATCAAGGAGGGTTGCCAGCCAGTAATGATCCCTCTCCATGATCGCATGAATACGAGGATCCTTCCGCATGCTTTGCAGGATGCAGCGTAGGTTTGCTGAGGCATTCGGTGCGGAGTCCTCTGGGTCACTGAGGACGACATGATCCGCAGCCACCTCCTCCCAGCCGCGTACAAGTCAATGGGTGTCTTGGAACTGTAATTGATCCCTTGAAGACTGCTGCTGATGCTGAGTGCTAGTCTCCACCTCCATGCTAACACAATCCTCCTCCTCCTCCTCCTCCTCCTCTTCCTGTGTGATATCTGGGCCAGCTGGAACACTGTCTGGATAAAGGGGGCCTTGAGAGGTAAGGAAGTCCTCCTCTTCCTCCCTCTGTTCTGCCTCAAGTGCCCTGTCCATTATTCCACGCAGAGTGTGCTCCAACAGGTGAACAAGAGGGACAGTGTCACTGATGCATGCACTGTCACTGCTCACCATCCTTGTGGCCTCCTCAAATGGTGCCAGGACGGTGCATGCATCGCTGATCATGGCCCACTGGTGTTGGGAAAAAAATACAAGCTCCCCTGACCCTGGGAACGCGTTGCACAGACCTTTCTGCAAGGCCTCCCGAAGATGTTTCATCCTCTGCTCTCTCTGCGACGGCAAGATAAGGTCCGCAACCTTACCCTTGTAAAGTGGATCAAGGAGGGTTGCCAGCCAGTAATGATCACTCTGCTTGATAGCACGAATACGATGATCCTTCCGCAGGCTTTGCAGGATCAGGGAGGCCATGCAGCGTAGGTTTTCTGAGGCATTCGGTCCAGAGTCCTCTGGGTCACTCAGGACGACATGATCCGCAGCCACCTCCTCCCAGCCACGTACAAGTCCATGGGTGTCTTGGGACTGTAATTGATCCCTTGAAGACTGCTGCTGATGCTGAGTGCTAGTCTCCACCTCCATGCTGACACAATCCTCCTCCTCCTCCTCATCCTCTTCCCTTGTGATAGGCGGGCCAGCAGGAACACTGTCTGGATAAAGGGGGCCTTGAGAGGTAAGGAAGTCCTCCTCTTCCTGCCTCTGTTCTGCCTCAAGTGCCCTGTCCATTATTCCATGCAGCGTGTGCTCCAACAGGTGGACAAAAGGGACAGTGTCACTGATGAATGCACTGTCACTGCTCACCATCCTCGTGGCCTCCTCAAATGGTGACAGGACAGTGCATGCATCGCTGATCATGGCCCACTGGCATGGGGAAAAAAATCCAAGCTCCCCTGACCCTGTGCTGGTGCCATATTGCAACAGATACTCATTGATGGCCCTCTGCTGCGTGTGCAGCCACTGCAGCATGGCCAACGTAGAGTTCCACCTGGCGGGCATGTCACAGATTATACGGTTCTTGGGCAGGTTGTAATCCTTTTGCAGCTCAGCCAGCCGAGCACTGGCATTATATGACCGGCAGAAATGCCCACAGAGTTTCCTGGCCTGCTTCAGGACCTCCTGTAAGCCTGGGTACCTGCCCAAGTACCGCTGCACCACCAAGTTAAGGACGTGAGCCAAACAGGGCACATGGGTCATTTGTCCCTGTCGGAGGGCGGAGAGGAGGTTGGTTCCATTGTCGGAAACCACCTTTCCTGGCTTAAACTGGCATGGAGTAAACCACCTCTGGGCCTGCCCCTGCAGAGCTGACAGAATCTCTGCCCCAGTCTAGCTCCTGTCCCCCAAGCGCACCAGCTCAAGCACCGCATGGCATCTTTTTGCCTGCGTACTTGCGTAGCCCCTTGAACGCCTACGGAGCACCGCTGGTTCCGAGGACAAAGCACAGGTAGAGGCCATGGAGGAAGAAGAAGAGGAGGGGGTGGAGGGGAGAGGTGTGTCAGAATCACCAGTAGTAACATTTTGGAGGCGTGGTGGCAGAACAACCTCCAACACTACTGCACCTTGTCCTGCATCCTTCCCAGCTGCCAGCAGAGTCACCCAATGCGCAGTGAAAGATTGGTAACGTCCCTGTCCATGCCTGCTGGACCATGAGTCAGCGGTAATATGCACCTTACCGCTGACCGCCCTGTCCAGCGAGGCCAAGACATTGCCTTCCACATGCCGGTAGAGAGCCGGAATCATCTTCCGCGAGAAAAAGTGGCGTTTGGGAACCTGCTACTGAGGAACCGCACATTCCACAAACTCACAAAAGGGGGCAGAGTCTACTAACTTAAAAGGCAGCAGTTGAAGTGCTAGCAATTTATCCAAGCTAGCATTCAACCGCTGGGCATGTGGATGGCTGGGAGCGAACTTCTTTTGGCGGTGCAGCAGCTGGGGCAGGGAAATTTGCCTGGTACAATCAGATGTCAGTGTACCGATAGCAAATTGCCCGCAAGTACTTGGCTGTGACACACCTAATTCTACACCTTCATTCCTCTCAGTGCAGGTTTTAGAGAGTATAAAGGATGTAGCCACGCTAACCCACAAATTAAATAAGTACACAAATGTTCAAATTATGTGCCAACAAGAATAAACATTGCATGTGTGAGTACATACATAAGGATGATATAAATCAAAAAAGAAAACAGAAAAGACAGGAAGATAATTGAAAATCCTTCCTTCAAAAAATTGATAAAATCTAAAAATAAAAAATTGATAAAGAATGTCCAAAAGTGGCAAATGGCAAATGAATGTTCAAAAACCGTGAGTTTCTGGAAGGAATGTATTTGTGCAGGTCCAATAGGGTCTCCACGTGAATCAACAAATAATAAATGCGCTTACCAAAAAGCAAGCAGATGGAAGTTTGCGGCTGTAAACCCCAGCCAGGGCCTTTGCCAGGTATCCCTTACTCTGCAGCCTCTTAGGGGTGGGAAGACCGGAGAACTGAAGGCAGGAATCCCCAACTATGCAACCTCTTCCATATGGGATGACCAGAGGGTTGAGGACTTGGTAGGTACGTATCAAACAGGGTGGTACCGATATGTCGATCAAAGCAAGTTGCATAATGTGCTGGCTGCTAGATCCTGGAGAAATCTTCACTGTCGGGACACCTTATCCTGTCCCTGAACTTCTGGTGCTGTAGGGTCTCTGGACCCAGCTGCACTAAAGATGATGTGACGAGGACCCACACCAAAGAATAACGCGCAGAGACAGCAGCGCCCTGCACATGCGGAGCTCTGCGGTGTGATGCAGTCGGTGTGCTGCCCTTAAGCTGGCCCCTGGAGGCCATCCTGCCTCGTTGGAGATGTGCCTCCTCCTCCTCCTCTCTCCTATCAGGAACCCACGTGGAGTCAGTGACCTCATCATCCCCTCCCTCCTCATCACTGGAGCAAATCTGACAGTATGCTGCAGCTGGGGGAACATGACTGCCAGATAGCTGTCCTTGTTGGGCACCCCCTCTCAAAGTACCCTGAGCCTGGGTGGGAGAGGATGAGGAGGATGAGGACGGCTTGGTCATCCACTCTACCAAGTCTTGGGCATTGTAACGGCACCCCAAATACGAAAGGGGGTAACGCCGTTTCGATCTCTTCCCTCTCCTGGACACAAATTTACTGCCGATACTCCAAAGCCAGCCGACCCCTTTCTATAGGAATTAATCCTTCTGAAAGAACGAGACGCACTTTGTATCTCTCCAAGGATAGACTGACTTTATTGCCAAAAACATTGAAACTCTTATACACATCCAATACTGCATTAACCTGAATGAACAATGGTCCAGCTCCACCCACAACACAACAAGCCCCAATACACGTTATTTTGACGTCTGCTAGGAGACAACAGGTTCTAATCCCCTTTATGTTTAAATGACTATGCATGACCTTTATATTCACCAGACTGTCTGATACTTTACAATACACACAAGTACAGATGCATGGGAGAAAAAGAAACCCTGGACTGCCGCACTCTGTATAGACAGTTATTTATTCCAAAATTTCAGGTAAAAAATCCAAATTCAAAATAAATCCATAAATCCAAAACAACAAATGCAGATAGTGTGCATGCAGGGAAGGGTGGCTAACGCGTTTCACGTCACGAATTGACGCTTACTCATAGCTATTTTTCTCCCATGCATCAGTGCAGAGCCAGCACCTGTGTGAGTGACCGGGCGGAAGCAGCTATTTGGTGAATTCTCAAGCTTTTGAGCGGTACGTTTTTCCTTTCCTCTGTTTCTACACACAAGTACAGACTTAATTAACACAATGAAAGATCCTTAGACGCCATCCTAGATTCATTTACATCACACAGGCAGGTAACACATCTCCCAATTAACCTGTTGAGTTCAGGGTAAAACATCCAGTACATATTGTGGACTAATATTACTATTTCAATTTCAAGCAATCCAAGCCATATTCTTAATGTCCATGGTTTCCTGGCTCACCCTGTGTCCAAAGTGACCCCTCTGTCACACATCTCCCCTTTCGGCAGGAGACTAACACAGGAGGTGACCCCAGACGGGTTGACTCCAAAGTTAGTCCATAGGTCCATTCTTCTAATGCCGGTATCCACACAGTACCCCAAATAAATTGCTCCAACAGAGCATTACTTACCCAGCCAACCTCTGCCTCTCTCAGAGAACATACCCGCAGCTGGGGAGAAGACAGGGTGACTGGGCTCAGTCTGTCATGCTGTTGGGGATCTGGGCCGATTTCCCAGCATCCCTGGGGTATACAAGTGGAGACTGAAGTCCCATCCACTTGTGGAAGGTGAAAATCCCCCAGTGCTTGCAAAGCAAGGCTGACATCCTCCTGTCCCAGTGTCACACCATTTTCTGGGGTTGTGTCAGTGAGGACCGAAGTCCCATCCAGTACCACAGGCACTCCCTCTTCTGTTAGTTGAGAGCAGAGGCCCGCGGCACTCTGCTCTGTTGCCAGCTCTTCCGCTGGGTTGCTGTGAGTGGAGACCGAAGTCCCATCCACCGATATCAGCTCAAGTTGCAGTTGTGTGCAGAGGCCAGTAGCATTCTGCCCTGCTGCCAGTGATTCAGCTGGGGGTAAAAGCTTTGCCACCTCAGCTTGTTGCTGTAGAGAGGGGCCAACTGTCCCGGCTCCCTGAAACTCCACAGTTGTTTCCGGTGCTGGGCAGAGGTTGCTATCACTCTGCCCTGTTGCCAGCACTTCTGCTGGGGACTCCACACCATCTGCTCTGGCTAACTGTTGGGGAGGAAAAAGGGCTGCTTCTCCTCCCTGCATCTCTGAAATCCCCTGGGAAAGAGGAACCATCATCTTCTCACCTCGGGCCTCCAAAACTGCCACGGGTGTAGAGCAGGGGTCTGTAGCACTCTGTCCTGCTGCCAGTACTTGAGCAGGTGATGCATAATCCCTAACATCCTCTGAACAGTCCCTTAAGTCCATACCTTCTGTAATCTGTGGCTGGGGAGATGAGCCAACTGCCCTAGCTCCCTGGAACTCCATATTATCCACTTCGGCTTTAGGGATGGCAATCTTCAGATTTTCCACTGCCGATTCTTCAGCCAGGCTAGCTCCCTGGAACTCCATATCATCCACTTCGGCTTTAGGGGTGGCAATCTTCAGATTTTCCACTGCCGATTCTCCAGCCAGGATTTCATAGTTGTCAACTGGTATTTCCTGATAGCCCCAGGCAAAGGGAGCCCCACCCTGCTGCTGAGCAGAGTCTAGCAGCTGTTTGTAGGCAATCTCCAGCTCCCATTCCTGAACGTCCAGAAACTCTAAATCTTCCTGTGCCCAGTGCCCTTCCGAGACATTCAGTCTTTGCTCTCTGTGCTCCATTATTTCCTCCAAACGCCACTCCCGATCACTCCCAAAGTCAGGGTCCTCGGACAGCCTCCAATACAACAATCCCAGGCCATTATAGTCAAAGCCTTCCGTGGGGCTGTCATCCGCTGACCACTGGCACTCTTGGGCTACATACCACCGGAGGGCTCTGTAGCTCTCGTCCAACTGCATCTCTGCCCGGATCAGCCTGCTTAACTCAGCTGTCCACTCCTGCTTCGGTTGTTCCCCCAATAACAGCATTCGTACTTCATACTGCGACCAGTACCTTACATGGATGGAGGGGAGAACTTTTCCCTGGTGTTGCTGCTCGAGAGCTAGCGCTTTCTTCCAGACTTCGCAGCGGATTGAATCAGACCATTCCAGCAGGACCTCCTCTGATACTGGTCCTCTATGCTGTATCTGCATCTCTCGCAACCTCCTTCTGAATTCCTTTTCCATGTCGGCTGGTATCTGTATCTCTCCTCTCCTTTCAGTTGGTGCTGCTTCTTTAGGTGTTGTCTCAGATTGCCGTATTTCCGCCATTCTCTGCTCATGTTGCCGCTCTAGTTCTCTCTTTTGTCACTGTAGTTTTTTCTCTTGTCGCTCATCCTGCAGCTGGATGCCTCTAATGGCTTCCTGTATGGCGGTCTCTGATGGGTTAGCACCATATAATGCCAAGCGCTCTCGAACTCGTTGCTGAAACAAATCTTCAACTGACCAGGGTCCTGCATCACCGTCCCTCTGGTCCATCTCGGCTCTCAAGTAAGTCTTTCAGCGTGGCTTTCCTGCAGGCTGCATAGCTTGGTCATTCACTGTGGTGGCTTGGAGTGTCCCAGGAACTGGAGAGAAAATCCCGCTGCTGCCAACCAATGTAACGGCACCCCAAATACGAAAGGGGGTAAACGCCGTTTAGATTTCTTCCCTCTCCTGGACACAAATTCACTGTCGATACTACACAGCCAGCCGACCCCTTCCCATAGGAATTAATCTTTCTGAAAGAACGAGACGCACTCTGTATCTCTCCAAGGATAGACTGACTTTATTGGCAAAAACATTGAAACTCTTATACACATCCAATACTGTATTAACCTGAATGAACAATGGTCCAGCTCCACCCACAACACAACAAGCCCCAATACACATTATTTTGACGTCTGCTAGGAGACAACAGGTTCTAATACCCTTTATGTTTAAATGACTATGCTTGACCTTTATATTCAACAGACTGTCTGATACTTTACAATACACACAAGTACAGACTTAATTAACACAATGAAAGATCTTTAGACGCCATCCTAGATTCATTTACATCACACAGGCAGGTAACACATCTCCCAATTAACCTGTTGAGTTCAGGGTAAAACATCCAGTACATATTGTGGACTAATATTACTATTTCAATTTCAAGGAATCCAAGCCATATTCTTAATGTCCATGGTTTCCTGGCTCACCATGTGTCCAAAGTGACCCCTCTGTCACAGGCATGTTGTGGCTCAACATGGCCAGCTGCCGAAAAGAAGGAAAAGCGTGTCCCACAGCCATGTGCTGATGAGGATGCACCGTGTCTATGACCAGCACTGTTGCCTCTAGACACAGAGCCTGCTTGCCCTCTTTTATTGCCTCATGACTGTCTGCCTCTCCTTGTTTGCCTTCCAGACATACTAATGGAATGCAGTGAGATGTAGCTGCACAAAGGTGGGATGTATATATATATATATATATATATATATATATCTGTACTGATAATGCAGCTATCAGAATCAACTGCCTGCTGTGGTATTAGTATGGCAAAAGCAGCAATTGTCTTCAGTTAATTTTAGGTGAAAACTGTGCAGAGAACACAGTACACTAACTGAAAATACTTGCAGCTATCTACCTGTAGTTTTATTATGAGAACACCACTATTAGTCACTAACTGTATTCAGGTAAGCTTTAGGTGAACGCTATGCAAAGCACACAGTACACTAAGTGAAACACTAGCCCAATCACCTGCCTGCCTATCACAGTATAGAGAATAACAGGAACGGATCTAGCTAAACTGAATACAGTGTATAAATATATATACAACACCTAGGATACATATATATCCTCTACACACTGAAACTGCAGCTAACTGACTCGCCTGCTTGCTCTATCTAATTCAATATAAATGACACTGTCTCTCTCTGTAATTTCTCTTTAAACAACTCCAACACACTACACATGGCCGCCAAGCCGGCGGCCTTATATAGCGTGGGGCGTGTAATAAACCCCCTGAGCCATAATTGGCCAAAGCCACCCTGGCTTTGGCCAATTACGGCTCTCTGTTTCGACGGCGCTGTGATTGGTCAAGCATGTGGGTCATAGTGGATGCTTGGCCAATCATCAGCCAGCAATGCACTGCGATGCCGCAGTGAATTTTGCTCCGTGACGCGCCACTCGAATTTGGTGCGAACGGCCCATAATGTTCGCAATTCGGTGAACAGCCGAACAGATGATGTTCGAGTCGAAAATGGGTTTGACTCGAACACGAAGCTCATCCCTAGTGGGAACCCAAGGGATTGTGGGAATAGGAGATAAAGAAGCCAGCATTTGCATCTGAGCATGGTGAATCCAGGGGCACTCTGCTAAAGGGTTTAGAAACATATGGAGAGAATTAAAAGGTGTTTAGCCATATTTACTGTATATAGTAACATTTGGTATCATGTGTTTTTTTTTTTTAAATAATACTACTTTTTCTAACACGTCGGAATGCGAGTGGTGCTGATATTGATGTAGTGGGACACGGGAAATGTAAATCAGGTAAAAGGGTAATAAAGAGGAAACCTCAGAGGAGGTGAGTATTGTTGAAGTGAATAAACCACAGAAGCCTAAAACCAAAATGATAAATTATCTTGAGACTGTTCTTCTTCTAAGCTGTAACTGTATTGGTGCTGCTGTTTCTTAGGATGTTACTATTTTCCCAAAAAATGTAACACTAAAATGGGGTATTTCTCAATTTTATTGGTTAACATTTATCTTGTAGTGAAAATGATATTTTTTAGGTCAATTAATGTTGTTTTACTGGTGCTGCATGAGGAGGAGACCTCCAAGCTGAGAAAGTTCATAAACTGGTCAGGAAATATTATGTCTAAACATCTAGTGAAATTGAATATATATAAAATATTCTATGTGCAAAAGACAATAAATAATGAAAAAAGTCCAATAGCAGTCCTCTTTCAAAAATGAAGAAAAATGTGATGATAATTCCCAGTGATGTTCTAATCAAGAAAAACACCTTGAGGTATCCATCGCCGTAAGTGTCACATCAGACCCGCTCCCATCAGGTGTAAACTCACCAAATAAATTTGCCTACCACTCTCATGGTTAGGCTAGTAAGCATAGGTGTGCGCAGTCTATTGCAATAGGGTGTGCACCCCAAAGCTCAAACATACACTACTGATCACTCACGATGTTCATTCAGAAAGGTAAGGGGATGGTCAATTACATATTTACCGGCCCATTCCTCCACTCATCCTAAAACATTGTTGCAGCAACAGCTGGCGGGAGAGGGAAGCTGTTAGCACTGCAGGGGGAAGGGGGGAGCCAGGGAAGTAGCGGGAATCTGTGCTTTAAAGGGTGATTAGGGTGTGCCTGGGCACAACTGGCACACCCTGTGCGCACGCCTATGCTAGTAAGCCAAAAGAATCAGTAGTTCAAAGATTGCTTAGTAAGCCAGTCCACTTCTCCACAGTTCCTTGTAGTAAAGATACATACCCATGGGTACATAAAAAAGAAAGACTCCACTAGTGTAATATTGTCAAA
Organism: Rana muscosa; assembly: GCA_029206835.1. Taxonomy (NCBI): domain Eukaryota; kingdom Metazoa; phylum Chordata; class Amphibia; order Anura; family Ranidae; genus Rana; species Rana muscosa. The sequence goes on along the minus strand of CM055122.1, from coordinate 1,059,475,195 downwards.
GCCCAATCTTTAATCTAAAACCAATATCCAGTCGACTCACATGTAAAACATATTGTATCACACATTGTATAGCTCATGATCACAATGTTACTGCAATGATTCCAGTTGCCATCCAGTCACACCTCGATGTACTTTTCGTCCCTTCAAAATCGTCACAGGGGTTGATTATTATTGTTTCAGCCAGCCATTGACCCACAGTGCTGGAGGTTTATTCCTGCTAGTGCTGGGATTTATTATTGCTGCCAATGCTTGGGGTTACTAACACAGCCAATTACATCAATGCAGGGACTTATTTTATACGCACCCTCCGAGCCCTACGCCCACTTTATGGGCCACACTTGTACAAGTGTTGAACAAGTGTTCAGCATTTTCCTTCTTGATACCATAAAGACATCCCTCCCAACTATATTTACATGCTAGTAACTATGTAGGATTTGAGAAATTGCAATTGTATTTACAGATGGCACTGCCTTCCCTCCACTGGATAATGGTGCTCCCACTCCCAAATTATTTTAAAGGGGGGGCTATTAGGGAAAAAAAAATGCATCCTCCCCAGGAGCCAGATATGCTAGATATGCCATTAGAGACAGATGTGAATCAATTCAGGAAAGTGAGAAGGAGATTTCAAAGGAGGAATGGTATTGTTGAAGATGAATCACAGTCACATTGTTCACAAACACAATGCTTATTGGGTGACAGTCCTACAAACTGCTCAGTAGACTTATCTGTTACTGCTGATACTGCACTTCTGTGGAGGGGTGTGGGTTGAGAACTAGCACAAGGGGGAAGTATGTGGCCACATATTGCTGGGCAACACTGGAACACTGCAGCTGAACACACAGCTGTTCCACCTAGAAAGCTATCCTGACTGTGTGAACCACCAACATACTTGGTATGGGTAGCCTTAAAAATACATTCATGGCTTCTACAATTTCTGTGATGTCTTGTTCTAATGACTCTACCTTGCCTAAACCTTTAGGGGTTAGGCCAAACATTCCTTTACGAACATGACTACTATTTACAGTAGTGTGCTTCTTTCTCCATGCCTCTTACTTTCACAGTCAGAATTTAAATATCTTGGAAGAGCTCTTAGTAGGAAATAATTTACTAAATACTTATTTATTTAATATTAATTTTATCGCTTGCCCAAAATAATAATGTAATGTGTACCCAATTTGCTGTCTAAATTGTAATTTACTGTATCTCAGAGCATTTATAGCATGTTAAAATAAATTGTTTATATAAAGTTGTAATAGTGTATAAATAATTACCATCTAATTTACATGCCCCTCCACTTAATTAGCTGTTTAATAACATTCTAAAATAGATGCTTCACTCATTTTAATTTGCAGTAATCATTTTCTTCATTATAATCATTAGAAATAAAATTTACATGCTCCATTTTTGAACAAAAAAAGATAACGGAGGGAGAAATTACCTGAGCTAATTTCACTAAATGATTTTTAGGAGCAAGTAATACATTGAGCATTTTTTTTTTATCTTTGTTAACTTATAATTTGCTTGTTTAGTTCAGTGCTCCCTTCCCATATCAGTTGCATAACTGACCTTTACAAAGTCCTTTGTTTCTCACCCCAAGAACCAAAAGGTGGTAAAAGCTGTGTTTATTCAATTTGTACCGGCATGCAGGGTAATTACAAGTAGTTTGTTCTTTCAGTTGTAAAATATATTTTTAAGAGAGATCAATGAAATGTGATGTGGAATTTTACAGCTGTGTTTACTGTATGAAAAAAAAGATACCAAAATTCTCAAAAGAATGTGTACGAATTAGTAATCTCTAAAATTTAACATTTTATTGCCCATGTAATATGTCAGCTTCATTTAGTTGGACCATTAACCATATTTCTGTCTCTTTCTTCCTCATATTTATCTACCTCATACAGTATATATATATAAATTCAAAATGCTAAAATGCAAAATCGCCCAAATCGTCCCCTCCGCTCCTTCCAGGACCTCCTGCTCTCTAGCTCCCTTGTTACCTCCTCCAATGCTCACTTTCAGGACTTCTCCAGAGCCTCTCCCATCCTCTGGAACTCCCTGCCCCGGTATGTCCGATCAGCCCCTACCCTGTCCACCTTTAAGAGATCCCTGAAAACTCATTTATTCAGGGAAGCCTATCCCACACCCACCTAACAACTGTCCCAGAGACAAGACACCCCCATCAAATCATTCTCTGCAGCTATTACCTTTTGTACCACCACCCCCCCTTTTAGAATGTAAGCTCTACGAGCAGGGCCCTCCTGTATCTTCTGTATTGAACTGTACTATAATTGTGCTGTCCCCCCTCTACATTGTAAAGCGCTGCGTAAACTCACACATCGGACACTTTTGACACATTTTTGGGACCATTGGAATTTATACAGCGATCAGTGCTATAAAAATGCACTGATTGCTGTAAAAATGTCACTGCCAGGGAAGGGGTTAACACTAGGGGGCAATCAAGGGCTTAATTGTGTTCCCTAATGTGTGTTCTAACTTAAGGTGGGATGGGACTGACTAGGGGAAGAGATTGATCGGTGTTCATACATTGTATGAGCACACAATCAGTCTCCTCGCCCCTGAGAGAACAGGGATGTGTGTGTTTACACACACACATCCCCGTTCTCATTCTGTAACGAGCAATCGCGGGTGCCCGGTGGTCATTGTGACTGCCGGGCACTCTCAGTAGACACGCTTTGGGCCAGAGGCGTCTTAAAGAGCTGACGTACAGCTACGACGGCTCGTGCAGGGGGGCCAGCCTGCCGCAGTATAACTTGGGTCTCATCCTCGGACGTACATAATCCTGTCCTCCTCCATGCTTTCCATTGGCCTTTTTCCCTTTAAACCTGGTGGTCCTCTGAGGGGGAGGGGTCATTGAGGAGGAGGTACTGTCAGGGTTGGGCTCAGCCCTTCCTTCTCAGAGCTCTGTGCTCAGCTGTCGGTTAATTGCCAGTACTCTTCATTCCTCTGCTGGCTATTTAAACTGCCTGGATCAGATCTCGCCTGGTCAACGTATCTGGATACTCTCTGCTGTGTTTTCCTGTTAAAGACTTTTGCCTGGCTGACTTCCCTTCTGGTTCCTGATCCTGTTTACTGCTTCTACTACGCTGATCTCTGGATTCCTGTTTCACTGGCTTGTCCTGACTACTTTGGTTACTGAACCCTGTCTGTGTTTTGACTACATTTGCTCTGTTTGTACCATTTCACCATTTTATTAAAAAGTGTGATTTTTACTGCACTTCTGTCTCATTGTGATTCATGGTTCCTGACAGTTTGCTTTAGTTCATCCTGCAGGTGCACAACTTCACTTGCAGGTTTAACTACTTAAGGACCGGGCCTATTTTTCAGACTTAATGTTTACAAGTTAAAATAATTTTTTTGCTAGAAAATTACTTTATACCCCTAAACATTATATATATTTTTTTCAGACTCCCTAGACAATAAAATGGCGGTCATTGCAATACTTTATGTCACACCGTATTTGCGCAGTGGTCTCACAAGCGCAATTTATTTGGAAAAAACTATAAAGTTAGCCCAATTTTTTTTATATTGCGAAAGATAATGTTATTATCAATTGAAACCCAACATGTCATGCTTCAAAATTGCGCCCACTCGTGGAATGGCGACAAACTTTTACCTCTCCATAGGCAATGTTTAAAAATGTCTACAGGTTACCAGTTTTGAGTTACAGAGGGGGTCTAATGCTAGAATTATTGCTCTTGCTCTAATGTTCGCGGTGATACCTCACATGTGTGGTTTTAACACCGTTTTCATTTGCTAGTGCAACTTACGTATGCGTTTGCTTCTGCACACAAGCTCGGTGGGATGGAACACTGTCCTTTTAAAAAAAAAAAGGGTAATTTTTATTCCTATTACAAGGAATGTAAACATCCCCTGCAATAGGAAAAAAGCATGACGGGACCTCTTAAATGTGAGATCTGGGGTAAAAAAGACCTCCGATCTTATATTTACACTAAAATGCAATAAAAAACAATGTATTTTTTTTTACAAAAAAAAAAAAATCTCTTTTAAGACCATTGGGCAGAAGTGACCTTTGACGTTGCTTCCGCCATCCAATGGTGTGGAGCCGAGCAGGGGCCATCATTCCCTCACACGGCATCCAGCCTGTGAGGGAAGAGGACCCGATCTTGTCAGCCGCTACCGATGGGCCTTCTCCCGCCACTGATAAATGTGATCTTGCAGCGAATCCGCCGCTGAGACCACTTTTATCTGAAAGCGGACCACCCGCTGAAGAAGAGGAAACTGGAGTTATGGCAGCTATCCACTGCCATAACAACGGTATTCCTCTTCAAACAGCCAACGTACAACTGCGACGGGCGGTCCGTAATGGATGTAAAACCACAGGATAAGCGCCCTAATGCCTCACAGAAAACGTCTATTTAGAAGAAAAGTAAGTCGGCAGGGCAGGGCAGGAAATATCGGTGAAGTCATACGCTCGTGAGAGTGCTGGGGCAATTTCCAATGCCTGTGATTATAGTTTTGTTGCAAGTAGTTTTTTTTATAAATTGTCAGTTTTTAATCTGGACGCTGCACAATGCGTTTTCCTTTTCTTGTATGATCTATTGTTGGATTGGCTTCTGCGGATATCCTGTGGTTTTACCCTGTGGTTTCATCTTTGTCTCGTTTTCACCAATGATCCCCCATGAGGAGGCTGGCTAAATCATGATGATCTGCACCTAATGTGAGGGGTAATAGAGCTCACAGATGCTATTATAGACCTTGAGAAGTCTTTGGATCTGGTAAGGAGGTAATTTTGCCTCACCTATCCAAGCACTGGGTGTTGCACTGAATTCAAGGATTTTGCACATTATCACACTATGGACTTTGATGTTTCATATATTTAACTTTATTTCCCTATTATAACATATTGCATAGTTGATTCACATTCATTTTCTTCAGACAGCGCAACACGTTTTTTTTTATATATAGGTTTAAGGCATGACCCAAGCATGTTTTTTAAAGAAAATTGTGAATTGTATAACACCTACTGACCCTACCAGCCTTACACACCAATCACGTGGCAAGAATTCTTAATGGCAAAGGGAGAAGCCACAACTATGTATATATAAATCAGCCAGGAGTGCTTTGAGATGAAATTACAATTTTTTTTTTACTCCTCCTAAAAAAACAAATACAGTATATCGGTCTAGCACTATGGATAGCAGGTGTCCACAGCAATCAAATTAATTTTTCTCTGCAGGATGCAATGATTTTTTCTTTAGATTGGCATGTATGCAAAATAAATGTATTTCAATGAATGTACCGTTTGCAGTGTTATAAAAAGGTAAACAGTATAATAGGGACAAAATGTCAGCAAGTGTTTGTAAATGTTACTTAGTGAATGTACTTTATAATTACAATGAATGTGCAGTGATTTTCACCTTATAACCATTCTAATGCCGCGTACACATGGCCGTTTTTAATGTCACTGAAAAAAACAAAGTTTTTCTCAACGTGATTCTTCTCAAGCCTGCCTTGCCTACACACTATCGTGAAAAAAAATTCTCAAGCAAGGCACGGTGACGTACAACACGTACGACGGCACTATAAAGTGGAAGTTCCATTCGAATGGCGCCACCCTTTGGGACGCTTTTGCTGATCCTCGTGTTAATAAAGTTTGGTGAGAGACGATTCGCGCTTTTCAGTCTTCGTGCTTTTCAGTCTGTTACAGCGTGACGAATGTGCTATCTCCATTACAAACGCTAGTTTTAGCAGAACGAGCGCTCCCGTCTCATACTTAATTCTGAGCATGCGCATTTTTTTTCCCCTCGTAAAAGCATACACACTACCGTTTTTTAACGACGTTAAAAAGAATGACGTGAAAAACTACGTGAAAAAATAGAGCAGGTTCTAATTTATCTCAGGCCATTTTTCACGTCGTTAAAAATGCTCTGGAGCATACACACGATAGTTTTTAATGACCAAGTAAAAAAATGGCATTTTTCACGTTATGAAAAACGGTCGTTTGTACGCGGCAATTAAGACTTTAAAACGTTCTTATTTAACTTCTGTAGAAGAAGTAGTGCATTTTTCGAAATATATACAGTACATACAGTATATTCACTGTGAAATCTCTAGCATTTTCCTTTAAGATAAATTTTAGTGTTAAATAACCATCACATACACAATATATATTCAAGTTTTTTTTCTTGTCAAAGTATTTAAAACTACTGTACTAAACAAGAAAGCTGTTAAATAAAACCAAGAACAAAATCCGGCTTTATTCTACAGTGTTAGACAGAGGTAGGAAGTCATTAGATTAACCTCGCTTGACAGGGCAGGCTCAGCAAATATTCTTAAAAATAACTCCTCCACTAATTTATGACCTTTTGGGAGCATAATCAATAGAGCTAAGAGGACAGGCAGCCAGACAGCCCTTGGTGCAAGTAGAAAGTTCCATGTCTTTGTTAATGTTTGCATTCTGTCTGCTTACATGCAGTACAGCTGACTGCTAGGGATATCATACCCTTCTACTCTCACCAAGTTAGGAGACATACATTTTTGTTGTCAATTTTACTGTCTCGTCTGTTATACAGTACTGTATCTTATTTCCACACAAACAGGATTTCCTGGGATGTCAATGTCCCTTTCACTATCTTTTGCTTCTTTTAGCTGTGAAAGACATTTCATAATAAGAAAATGAATGTCTGGAATTGACAGTGTAATACATTTTATAATGTTCTGTGATATAGTATTTTAATCTTCTCAGTTTTTCTAAGTATGTTAATTGATTGTTAAGAATGCATGCTCCAAAACATACACAATTAAATATAAGATGATGTGTTATTAAATACTAAAACAGGATTTTTTTTCTTCATCCTCTTTCCACTGTGTACTAATAATAAGCATCAAGTCACTAACATATAGAAAGAAGAAAATCATGGTAATATACCTTTTGTTGCCAATGTCATTGTTATATAATTATTATTTTAGTGGTGGCCAAAAGGTACAAAATCTAGCCGGGACTGTACAGGTGTTTCTTCTAAAACTGAACATTGATTGATTAAAGCGGTTGTATGTAAGGTGACCATACACTGGACGCCCTCCCCATCCCTCCCAGTCTTGCTGTACTGTAATCCCGTGATCCTGCTCTGTTGGGGACTGGAATGCTGCTTCACCGCTTCATGGAATTTGAAATCCTATTGGCTTAATCTCCTTTCCGTACCTCTCAGCGTGTTCGGACAAGAGGCATACTAATTGGTCAGCATCACCACATTGACGGCGCTGACCAATCATAATCCCTTTAGCCTGTCCTGTCAGCGCTGTGAGGAGAGGAGAGAAAGCCAGGAGGATTTCAAATCCCTGGACCAGTGAAGCAGCATTCCAGTCCCTGACAGAGCAGTATAGCGGGAGTACAGTTCAGTGAACCGGGTAAGGGTTAGGGGGTCCAGTGTAAAGTCACCTTACAGGTTTTCTGTAAAGGTAAACTTATGCTATCATACATTCTCTGCATTAAGGTAAAAATGTCCCAGTGCATTACCCCGCAAATACTTACCTGAATCCTCACTCGATCCAATGCTGTGCTTGTCTGCAAGGACAGAAATGCAGTAGCTGGAGCTATTGGCTCCTGATGCTGTCAATAAAAAAGCAGAGAGCGGGAGGTGGAGCCAAGACGTGATGTGTGTGTCTATAGACACACACAGCCCAACATGGGAGCCAGCTTGCAAGTACGCCCCCATAGGAAGCGGCTTCCTATGGTGGTACACAGAGAAGAGGAGCAGCCAAGAGCACCGGCGGAGGACCCCAGATAAGGAGGTTTGGATCTGCTCTGTGCAAAACAATTGCACAGAGCAGGAAAGTATAACAGGTTTGCTATAAAAAAAATAATAGGCTCTACAACCTCTTTAACCCGTATAGCGCTAATTTTTTAAACTACAATAACATCAAAAGGTAGCAAACAGCCCTTAACCACTTCAGGCCCGGGCCAATACTGACACTTCGCTCCTACATGTAAAAATCATCACTTTTTTGCTAGAAAAGTACATAGAACCCCCAAAAACTATGTTTTTTTTAGCAAATACCCTAGAGAATACAATGGCGGCCATTGCAACCTTTTATCTCGCACAGTATTTGCGCAGCAATTTTTCAAATGCGTTTTTTTGGGAAAAAAAAACAGTTTCATGCTTTAAAAAAAAAAAACAGTAAAGTTAGCCCAATATTTTTACATAATGTGAAAGATGAAGTTACACCGAATAAATAGATACCTAACATGTCATGCTTCAAAATTGCACACTCTCGTGGAAAACTTCGGTACTTAAAAATCCCCATAGGCGACGCTTTAAAATGTTTTACTTGTTACATTTTTTGAGTTACAGAGGAAGTCTAGGGCTAGAATTATTGCTCTCGCTCTAACGTTCGCGGCGACACCTCACATATGTGGTTTGAACACAGTTTTCATATGTGGGTGGGACTTACGTATGCGTTCGCTTCTGCATGCAAGCACACGGGGACAGGGGCACTTTTTTTTATTGTTCATTTTACTTATTTTTTTTATTTTGACACCTTAAAAAAAATATATATTTTTATCACTTTTATTCCTATTGTAAACATCCCTTGTAATAAGAATATGACATGACAGGACCTCTTTACCGTGAGATATGGGGTCAATAAGACCCCACATCTCACCACTAGGCTGGGAAGCCTAAAAAAGACAAAAATAAAATGATCACTGCTTCAAAGCCGAAGCGGCTCAGTTTTTTTGAATGCAGAGGCCGGGCGTGATGTCATAACATCGCGCCCGGCCTCCGACGATCAAAGAGACTCTGGCGACCATCTGGTCTGCCGGAAATCTCTGTGATCAACATCCGGGGCCGGCTGACCCTGTCACCGACTCACCGATCACACAGGTGAGTCGAGAGAAGCACCACAGGGCGGCGGGAGGGGGGGGCGTCCCCAACTGTGTAATTTGGCCACATACACATATGTGCACTGCAGCTTTTGTCTCTTCAATGTACTCAAGGGTGCCTAGGTCTTTCATAACTCTGGCAATACCCCTGATTGGTATCCTTTAGGAAAACGGAACTACACATTTTTTAATTTTACTTTAAATGTTTACAAAAGAAAAAAAAAACACTATTGTGTGTCCGGCGGACTGGCTGGAGGATCAGATGTTCACGGTTGGTGGACTGGCTTTAGGATCAGATGTTTTTCACTGGCTGTGAATCACATCAATCTGGGTCAAATTGTCATCTAGGCAGATAGATTTACTTCCTCCATTAATGAATATTGTGATCACATATTAAAAATGTAATGACTAGAAAATTTCACAGCCAACCGAATACCAAACAATAAATTAAATAACTTGTGACTTTTTCTTCAACCTTCAATGCAGTTCTTTGAATAACTTTATTACACATTGTTTCATGAGAAAATAGCAAATTCCTTTCTGTGAAACCTGCTTAGAGGCATGAGAATTGACCTTCACTTATATTTTTGTGACCTCTGGAACAAATTTAATTCATTACAACAAAAAACTGCTCATAATGCTTCTGTCATGTGAAAATTATAGTCAGCAATTATGTTGAGGCACATCACATCACGAGGTCAGCAATCAAACATTCAAAGTTAATGTTATGTTGCTTTTGTTCTGCCATGGAAAAGTGGAATACCTTAAGCATGTTTGAGGAATGTTGATCTCAAATGTTTTGAAAGAACAACCTGTGGCTGAATTATTACATAAAATATATTACATATAAACTGCAGTACAAAATATTATATTAGAATATTTCACTTTAACATTTTCTTGTAGTTTATTTTTATTTTATTGTAGTTTTTTAACAGTATAAGCTGAAAATAACTGATATTTTATATCTAATTTTAAACGAATATATCCAAACTCTTGAATAAACTACACAACAAAGGATTACCATAGCACTATGGGTTGGAAAGCGATAACAAAAAGGTGCAGATTGCTGTGAGTTTTGTTTGTTTGATTCAAACATAAGACTAAAGATAGCATAGGTAAAACAATATTTCACTTTTGAAAAGTAGACTAGAACTTTACTCGCTGACTGAATAGAAAACTACATAATTTTAAAATGCATTTTTTAATATTCACCTGAATTTAAAAAAAAAATATTTAAATCCTGGTCTTAATAAATAAATAAGGTCACAAAAAAATGTGTTATGTGAATATTTTAAAACATATTTTATTATAGTTGAAAAGGCACTAGCTAGAGTCAGAACTTACTTCTTAAACTGAGATGTTGGTTCAGAGAGGCAACCATGTGAATTCTGGCATCTGTGCAGGTCTTCACAAATGTTTAACAGACATCAGCCCCCTGCTTCAGTCTCCCACCTTGCGATTTGCTATGAATTTACAGTATTGCACTCTGAGAGAAATCCCTTTGGCAGAGGATACAAGGCTCATCATCCCGGTCTAGGCAAAGTGACTAGACCTGGAGAGCAAAGAGCCTTTTTAATGATAAAAGGTGCAATTTCTTCAAAAATGATGCTGTTGCTGTATGTTGTGACAAGTTAGGAATGTAGTTATGTGAACTCATAAAGTTATTGAAGGGTTCACTTTAAGCAGTACACCTAACCTTGCTAATAGTCACCACTAATAACCCTCCTCCTCACTGCATGTCAAAACCCACAGAACTATCTACAGATTCAATGATCTCCATGGTTAAGCTCGGCTGGGTGAATTAAATTGCATTGGGGGCATGTCCAGGCAGGGGTCCAGGCTGAGACTGCCATTCACTATCACACAGCAGGCTTTGACTTGATGTGCGGCTTCCAGGACACCTATCACTCTCTTTCAATGCTCCATCCCGTAGACTTTCTGTAGTTAAGGGCTCATGGGAACTTCAGTCCAACGTGATGCTGCATCTGATGAAGGTGACTCCGGTCATCTTCTCTGATCTCTCATCCTGAATATGGCAACCTAAGGAGTGCTGTAGCTCTTGTAGTGACATCACAGGGGCTAAGAAAATGGTTCCTACTCTTCTTGGATAATTTACGTAAAGAAAACAAAAATTGCAAGGGGAGGATATTAGGCAAACAATATTTTGCCCCCAGATTGATTTTATGTGCCCACATTCTGGCCATATCTTATGTACCTCCATTATACCTTTCTCAAGTGTTCAGCAGTACTCCATGTACATTGAAACCATATAATAAAGATAAGACTATACCAGCGAGGGGACAGTCAAAAGTGCCACATGAGTGATTCACAGGGACATAGTAATCAAATAATGAATAAAAAACAAATAATCCAATTAATTACAAAATGTATTATTAAAAGGTCATAACAATAATAGATAATCCTCCACCTTCCACCATCTAAAAAGACAATGTTGTCTTTTTAGATGGTGGAAAGTGGAGGGTTATCTTTACTGTCTTTGTTATGAGCTTTTATTAATAAATAATGTAATTAATTGGATTACCTATTTGTTTTCTATTCATTATGTAATTACTATTTCCCTGTGACTCACTCATGTGACACTTTTGACTGTCCCCTCTCTGGTATAGTCTTATCTTTTTTATGCAGTTCCGTCTGCCACGGAGCCCCACTTCCCTTGGACAGTGAGTGGATGAGTTTTCAGCAGTACTTTTGTATTCCATATTGTGGTTCCCAGTACCTTTATATATTTTTCTGATACATTTAAACCCTAGTAATGCCCTTGACTTGAATTATTATTAAATAGATATCTGTAGATTAGTAGAATTAAGTTAATGCACTTTATGGTCAGTAAATTCTGTTCATTACGGTCACTGCTGCAATGAATTCTGCTACATGAACAAATGTTTGTTTGTAGACTTTTCAAAATGCCAATGTACTTTTTAATTCTTGTTCAGCACTGACTCCCATAAAAAATGAATATGCCATACTGTGTATAAATGCATTCATGTAAATAAAGATGGCTATTGACAGCATGTAACATAATGGATAATGTAGGGGTACATTACTGGGTGTTCGATAGTGTGCTGTAAACCTTAGCAATATTTTGTGAGTTTCCCCAGGTAAATTATGCTCTATATCTCATGGGAATTGTTTATTAACATGAATTACTAAACCTAAAGTGAGTGGGAAGATCTTCTGTTGCATATATAGTTGTAGATAAATGCTAATTACAATTGCCTTTGTACTCCAGCAAGAACTGAACAATGTGTTTTAGCATTGGACAATGTTATTTGATCTGTTAGAAGATGAGTGCAGCGGTGGTGAAGAACATCTTTATTCATCTTGTCATCTTTTTACTGCTTGCCAGCATTTAATAGCACAGACAGACCAACCCTGCTGTGCTTCAGGCAATCCCTTTTAGAGGAGCTTATTTGACAGCTAAGTTCAACCACTAAATAACTTGACATGGATTATGATTATAAATGTCTTGAAGTTGCCTTTACTTAGAATTGCTAACATATGCTAATCATATTAAGAGATTATTTAGCCTGCATTATTGTTAACATGTCTCCTCCAAAAATATACTGAGATAACATAATATATAATGCAATCCGTTGGTTCTGTTAGTCATTAATACATGCTAGATAAAGCCTAAGTACTTTTTCTTTTCTTTAAACTTTGTATAGTGCTTAGAAAAAATATTATTTAGTTACTTTCTGCTTATTTTTTATTGGGCAAGCAAAGCTACAGCTCCCTACCAAGATCATTTTAGGGACAGACATGACCCTCTAACCCCTCAGGAAGGCCCTTCACCAATGCAACTGAGGTTAAACCAAAATATTTGAGTGTTGGATAGTTTTTTTTGTGATTCAAATGATGATTATGGTGTCACTTTAAAATAAAACCCTACAGGTGCCTACACATTCGGTCCTGCAGCAGCCTCTGTGTAGTGTAGTTTAGTAGTGCAGCAGCCTCCGTGTAGTGTAGTTTAGTAGTGCAGCAGCCTCCGTGTAGTTTGGGCCAAATCACACAGATTTCCATATGACCATTTATTCATGAGTTGCCACCAATAGAATTGTGCAGGGGGCAGGAAAGGGAAGACAAGCTTTGGCAATATCAAAAAGTGTCAAAGGTTTGCCTGTCAGAGCAATCTGGCATTTGGCCATGACAGGCTACTGTAGGTTGTTGCAGGCAGGTGAATGTGCATGTGACACTTTATAGCAGCAGCCATTTTTTTTTTCAACTAAGAAATAATCATTACGGTTGAGCTCCATGTAGTTATGGCAAAAACACAATTTTACCCCAGTAAAGATTTATCAAAAATAAAATTTTTACATACAGGGAAAGAATCTGTTTTGACATCCTCTCTTGTATTTCCTGGACAGCAGTATTTAGACTGGGAGAGGGAGGATAGAGCAAAAGGATGACCTCATCAGGGTGCTGCTGCTCTTTTACTGTTCAGTCACAGGGTTGAGTGCCTCTTAGACCAGTCTGTATTGCTCAACGTCAGTAAAATTTGCACAAAGGATAAAGGGAATATTGAACCTGGCTGAGCTATCATTTAGAAGTGCCATAATTTCAAGATTATCCTAAAATTAATACAAATCCTTTGGCAAGTTAACCGCTTCCCGACTGCCACACGAAGATATACGTCGACAGAATGGCACGGACAGGCAAATGGACGTATATATACGTCCCCTTTAATTTGCCGCCGTATGGACTTGATGTCCGCTGGTGTCCCGCGATCGTGTCACGGAGCTGAAGAATGGGGTGATGTTAGTGTAAACACAACATCTCCCCGTTCTGCCTAGTGACATGTCACTGATCGTCTGTTACCTGTCATCGGGAACAGCGATCTGTGATGTGTCACGGCAAGCCATGCCCCCTAACAGTTAGAAGCACTCCGTAGGTCGCACTTAACCCCTTCAGCGCCCCCTACAGGTTAACCCCTTCACTGCCAGTGTCATTTTTACAGTAATCAGTGCATTTTTATAGCACTGATCGCTGTAAAAATGACAATGGTCCCAAAATGGTGTCAAAAGTATCAGATGTGTCCACCATAATGTTGCAGTCACAATAAAAATCGCTGATCGCTGCCATTACTAGTAAAAAAAAAATGATTAAAAAAATGCCATAAAACTACCCCCTATTTTGTAGACGCTATAACTTTTGCACAAACCAATCAATAAACGCTTATTGCAATTTTTTTAACAAAAATATGTAGAAGAATACGCATCGGCCTAAACTGAGGAAAAAAAAATTTTTTTATATATTTTTTGGAGATATTTATTATAGCAAAAAGTAAAAAATATTGTATTTTTTTCAAAATTGTTGCTTTATTTTTGTTTATAGCACAAAAAATAAAAACCGCAGAGGTGATCAAATGCCACCAAAAGAAAGCTTTATTTGTGGGAAAAAAACGATGTAAATTTTGTTTGGGAGCCACGTCGCAGGACCGCGCAATTGTCAGTTAAAGCGACCCAGTGCCGAATCGCAAAAAGTGGCCTGGTCTTTGGCCAGCGAAATGGTCCGGGGCTTAAGTGGTTAAAGAGTGCCCATATACATATTTAAGCCATGTTTTTGCTATGTTTCTAGAGCAACTGGCTTTCACATCCTAACAATAAGACAGGATGTGGGGATTGCTAACTGGGAGTTTTTCAGCCATTCTTCCCTAAGTTTCCTACAGTAAAAAGCTGCAGAAAAGTCAATTGTTTTAAAATAAATAGTCGAATGCTTCTATGGGGCTGATTCATTAAAGCTGAAGAGAGATATATGAAAAAAAATTGACATTTTCCATACACTTTAAAAAAAAAGCTAAAGCCTGATTGGTTGCAATATGAAACAACTTATTTTTGTAAAAGTTTGTTTTCAGATGGGATTATTATAGGGAACAAAAGTGACAAAATAATAAAAAAAGATTTCTAATTTTATTGATACTGAATATTGTAGTCATGTGACATTAAGAAAATCAACAACTGTTATTGGGCATTGTCCACTGTCCTCCATGCTGGTTGTTTGAAACATGCCTTACTCATGTGCAGCACTGGTTTAACTCTTGTGGCTCCTTAACCCACTCACTTGTTCTTTATGGTATGGACTATGGACACTTTGTGGGCATTCCTTCAAGGTTTTTTTGGTGCTGAAATTCTGATGGTGCCTTTTTAAGTATTTTGTCTGCCTGTGGCTTGCATAGTGCTGTATGGTGTAAAGTTTGTGTGGGTTGCTGTATCCTTTTGGTAGGCACCACTACCATAGGATTTTAAATACTTCTGCACCAGTTTGGATCCACTAATGACAGTCTGCATACTTTCCCTTTCTTTTTTACCTTTACTAAATCAACATGCTGTTTGTTCCCTGATGAAGACTCCTTGGAGTTAAAACGTGTCGGGACTTCCATGCCATATATAAATAATGGTTGTTGATTTTCTTATTGTCACATGACTAAAAAAATCAGTGGTCTGCTCTTAAACATATGTTGCTTTGTATGATACGGTCCTCTTTTTAAATGTTTTGTATCAATATAATAAGAAATATATTTTTTTCATTATTTTGTCACGTTTGGTGCCTAAAAAATCCCATCCAAAAAAACATTTCCAACGTTCTATAATGTTAGGGATGTGGTGCCATTCTCTCCATGTCTAGCATGAGCTTTTTTTTTTTTTACAAATTTTTGTACAAATATTTGACTACGTATGAATTAGGGAGTATGTATCACTTGCCCTGATTTAGGTGAAGAATAAGGTGAATTTAAAGTGAAATGTATGGGTAGATGTTCTGCATAGGGTCAATTATGCCCATATATAGGCTAACTGATGTCAGCTTAAGAAAAGGCGACACTTCAAGTAAATGATCTTTTCTTGATTGTACTTTTTTCGCTGATTTTATTTTCAGATTTTGCCAGGTGTTGTTTGGAAAAACTATTAAAAAAAACAGTTAAGATAAGCTGGCATCATGCCATAATGTGGATTTCTGGAAAATTCCTGCTGCCTAATGTAAGCCTATAATTAATTAAATGAACCTTACTATGCAATATCAAGTGATAAGAATCACTAACACAATGAAAAAAACCAAAACATTTAAATTGATGGGAAGGCAGCACTTGCTTTACCCCATCTTTTAATTTTTGTATTTGTGTGTGATTAATCATTTAGGATTGTGTAGTGATGATAGAAGAGTATGGGGATCACATCAAATCAGGAGTTTCTAGAGATAGTGAATGAATAAAATAATAATAAAGACAGTTTAAGTCATTAAAATACATTGTTAAAATACAGTAACTGCCATCTATACTTTCAAATTTTTTATTCATGGAATTTAAAACAAATATATTACTGAAGCTTTTCAAGTAGGTTGAAAGTAGGTTGAAAACAACACCTGATATGATAAGGTGTATCTTCCTCTCTAGATCATATACTGTGAATATGGCCAATACTTTGTTGTTTGGAGTCAGGAATTTTGTCAGGAATTTAGTACTGACAGGGAATGTGTGAGAGAATTATACTGCCAAAAAAAAGAAAAGATTTTCTCACATGTTTCTGACCCTAACCACCCTAACTTTATCCTTAAGCTGATAATAATTAACTTTTTGATTTCTTTTTCAAGTAGCCAAATTGTTACCAGGACAGGAAATAGAGGAGAGTCCCCTAATGGGACCACAGGCAGAAAAAGAAAACGTGACCTCTTCAGATTTTTTTTCCCAGAATTACAGTTGACCATTCCCCCCGAATAAACCCCTAAATAAACTAGGAAACTTAACTTTTAAAGCAAATCGGTTCTGTACGAAAAGGATTAATTAGCAGCAATCTGTACAGCCCTGTACACACGATCGGATTTCCTATGGTTTTTAAACCAATGGATTTTTCCATCGGAAAACAGATGAAGCTGACGCTGACTTCCATCAGTCTTGCCTACACACCATCAGTCAAAAAACCGACCGTTCCAAACGCGGTGATGTAAAACACTCTGATGAGCCGAGAATAATGAAGTTCAATGCTTTTGAGCATGTGTCGACTTGATTCTGAGCATGCGTGGGTTTTTTAACCGACGGACTTGCCCATAGACGATCGGAATTTGCTATAGGTTTTTTATCCATCGGAAAAATTTAAAACATGTTCTATTTTTTGACACCGATGGAAAAAAGACCGATGGGGCCCATACACGATCGGTTTGTCCGATGAAAAAAATCCATCGGACTGTTTTCATTGGTAAAACCGATCATGTGTACGTGGCTTAAGACAAAGATTAACAACACTTACCTGTCCAGAGGGCAGTGACTCCAAACTTTACTCTTTAGCAGAGCTATGATCACTGAGAGTATATGACACTTTTGGGGTTGTCAGATGCTGTATCCCCCACTTAATGCTCTGGTTCCATCAGCAGTTGATTAATGTAGCGTAGTCACCACTACTTCAGATGCCTGCATACTAGTTTACCTTTTTGAAAGATGGGGGGTACTAATGCGCAAACCAAAAAAATACCTAACTAAAAACTACAAGAAACAGCTGCCACAACTAAAAAGTGTTCACACATTAAAACAGAGTATGAAATGGGGGGTGTAATGGCGCTCACTCAATTAATAAATAAATACTTAATAATATTAACACAAAAGGACATGGCAAAATGACGTGCATCAATATACAAATAAAAATGAATCCAAAAGTGCAATAACAGCGATTGCGCAAAATAAATAAAATGTGCAAATAATGTGACAACAGTGAATAACACACAGCTGTGTTTGTCAGTGTGGGATAAAGGAGGCTTGATTGCAAGACAGCCAAGGTGAGAGTCTGGGGGAAATATGGGCACCTGGATTTGAGCACCTGCACGTTTAAAGATTATCTGTGGATGCTGGATCACTTTGCACTTTATTGGACACTGGATACTGGATATTTATTTATACACAGAGATTCACTATTGCACTTTTGTATCATTGCATGAGAACTGTTCTTTTTGCACCGAGGATTTTTTATTTTTATTTTTACTTGGATTTTTATATGAATTTTTTTTTTCTTCATGAAGTTTTTTTGCACTAATTACCTGGAGACTGGCATTGCTAGAAATTATTGACTTTATTGCCAGTGTGTTATTCACTGTTGTCACATTATTTGCACATTTGCTTTATTTTGCACAATCGCTGTTATTGAACTTTTGGATTCATTTTTATTTGTATATTGATGCACGTCATTTTGCCATGTCCTTTTGTGTTAATATTATTAAGTATTTATTTATTAATTGAGTGAGCGCCATTACACCCCCCCATTTTATACTCTAGTTTACCTTTTTAGCATCACACTTCCTTAAATCCCAAGCTATTTTCGTTCAAAATAATCAGCCCAACTTTCCAAGTCGGGAGCTTGGCTCTTCCTGTCTCCTTAGCCTCACTATTAGGAAATGAGCATTCCTACTACAATTATGGGTTTATAAAAATGCTTACAAGACAGGAAAGGGTTGAGCCAGGCTCTTAACTCTCAACCTTTGGTGGGGTGTACAAAGAATAGGTTGGGAAACCTGAGTGCTGAACAGAAAGAAAGCTTTTAGCCCTTCTTTTAACCTTAATTCCCAACCTATTGACCCCGACCTTACACTTAACCTAAATTAACCCCCGCAAATCTGCAGTGACTTAGTGACAACATAGCACCCTAACAAAAACAATATAAAAAATTCACCAGTTGGTATGAAAATTATGATTTCTTTTAAACCCAATTTTATAATTTGTAAAAATCTGCCTAAAGTTGCCTGTAGACATTAGATGATCATTGCAAAGTCTGATCAGTATTGATTAGGTGAAGGAATGATAGTGTTGGAGATTTATTAAAACTGGAGCTTTCAGAATTTGGTGCAGCTGTGCATGGTAGCCAACCAGCTTTTAACTTCAGTTTTTTTAATAAAGCTTTGACAATAAAACATGGACGTTTCTTTGCAGAGCTGCACCAGATTTTGAATGCTTCAGTTTTAATAAATTCCCCCAAGTGTGTCTATGAAAACTCTTCTACTTTTCAAGACATTCCATGGCTGACTGATCTTTTAAAACATGCTTCACATGGAGAAGAACTATTTATATGGGTTGGCTTTTTTTGGGTGACTGTAATTGTTTTCCTTGAGAATAGTTGGTTCAAGAAATCCACTTCTACTCTATGGGGGTTATTTACGAAAGGCAAATCCACTTTGCACTACAAGTGCACTTGAAAGTAGATTTGCAGTGCACTTGGAAGTGCAGTCACTGTAGATCTGAGGAGGACATGCAAGGAAAATAAAGAACAGCATTTTAGCTTGCACATGATTGGATGATAAAGTCAGCAGTGCTTCCCCCTGCTTCCCCTCATTTCAGATCTTCCCCTCAGATCTACAGCGACTGTACTTCCAAGCGCACTGCACATGTGGATCTTCCCCTCAGATCTACAGCGACTGTACTTCTAAGCGCACTGCACGTGTGGATTTGCCTTTAGTAAATAACCCCCACTGTCATTATCATCACGAATTATTGGCCAAACTGGGCATATGTGTGAGGAAAGATATTTTGCAAGAAATCTTTTTTGGATGTGAGCTCATGCCTGCATGCTATCAAATACTCATGGTTATCCGTTTCTATATCTGTCAGCACTTGCTGTATATGAGTAAATCAAAAGCTTATATTTTCCAAGTAGTAACAAACACAAAGGGGTTTATTTACTAAAGCTAGAGTGCAAAATTAGTCAGAGTTCTGCATAGAAACCAATCAGCTTCCAGGTTTTATTGCCAAAGCTTAATTGAACAAGCTGAGGTTGGAAGCTGATTGGTTTCTATGCAGAAAAGTGACTAATTTTGGACTCTCTAACATTAGTAAATGAACCCCAAAATCTCCTGAGCGTGAGAGTGGGCCTAGAGATATTTGGTAGACTAAACTTCCATCCTGTCTTTCATGGATAAGCCTTGTCTTGCTGCCCTCATTAACCACTTGACCAATGGGCACATAAACCCCCTTCCTAACCAGACCAATTTTCAGCTTTCGGCGCTCTCACATTTTGAATGACAATTACTCAGTCATGCAACACTGTACCCATATGAAATTTTTGCCCTTTTTTTCACACAAATAGAGCTTTCTTTTGGTGGTATTTAACCACTTCAGCCACGGACCATTTCTCTGGTCAAAGACCAGGCCACTTTTTGCGATTCGGCACTGCTTCGCTTTAACTGACAATTGTGCGGTCGTGCGATGTGGCTCCCAAACAAAATTGACGTCCTTTTTTTCCCACAAATAGAGCTTTCTTTTGGTGGTATTTGATCACCTTTGCGGTTTTTATTTTTGGCATTATAAACAAAACTAGAGCTACAATTTTGAAAACAATGCAATATTTTTTACTTTTTGCTATAATAAATTTCCCCCAAAAATATATAAAAAAAACATTTTTCTTTCTCAGTTCAGGCCGATACGTATTCTTCTACATATTTTTGGTAAAAAAAATTGCAATAAGCGTTTATTGATTGGTTTGCGCAAAAGTTATAACGTCTACAAAATAGGGGATAGTTTTATGGCATTTTTATTATTATTTTTTTTTACTAGTAATGGCGGTAATCAGTGATTTTTATCATGACTGTGACATTATGGCGGACACATTGGACACTTTTGACACCATTTTGGGACCATTGTCATTTTTACAGCGATCAGTGCTATAAAAATGCACTGATTACTGTAAAAATGACACTGGCAGTGAAGGGGTTAACCTGTAGGGGGCGCTGAAGAGGTTAAGTGTGACCTAAGGAGTGCTTATTACTGTTAGGGGGTGCGGCTTGGTGTGACACGTCACTGATTGCTGTTTCCGATGACAGGGAACAGACAATCACTGACAGTGTCACTAGGAAGGACGGGGAGATGTTTGCTTACACTTACCTCTCCCTGTTCCTCAGCTCTGTGGCTTGATTGCGGGACACCGGTGGCGTTCGGGTCCGTGGCTCCCGCTCGCGTGACCCACGGCTCGCATCTTAAAGGGGACGTACCTGTACGCCCATATGACCAGCCGTGCCATTCTGTCAACGTATATCGCCGTGCGGCGGTCGGCATAAAAGGAAAAAGACTGAAAATTCTGTAAAAAAATGCATTTTTCTTTGTTTTTGTTATAAAATTTAGCAAAAAAGTAATTTTTCTTCATAAATTTGGGCCAAAATGTGTACTGCTACATATCTTTGGTAAAAATAACCCAAATTAGTGGATATTATTTAGTCTGTGTGAAAGTTATAGAGTCTTCAAGCTATGGTGCCAATCACTGAAAAGTGATCAATCTGATCACAACCTGATGTACTGACAGCCTATCTAATTTCTTGAGACCCTAACAAGCCAGGAAAGTACAAATACCCCCCAAATGACCCCTTTTTGTAAAGTAGACATTCCAAGGTAGTTATTAAGAGGCAAAGTTTGTTTTTTGAAGTTGTCATTTTTTTCCCACAATTCCTTGCAAAATTAAGATTTTTTTTATTTTATTTTTTTTTTCACACCAATTTGTCATTATAACAGGTTATTTCTCTCACATGGCATGTACATTCTACAAATGACACCCCAAAATATATTCTGCTACTCCTCCTGAGTATGGCGATACCACATGTGTGAGACTTTTACACAGCCTGGCCACATACAGAGGCCCAACATCCAAGGAGCACCATCAGGTGTTCTAGGGACATAAATTACACATCTAATTTCCTTACAATCGATCACATTTTTGAAGGCCCTTCATATTTCTAATAGACATGTGCACACTGAAATATTTCATTTCGGAATTTAGTTTTCGTCCGAAAAATTAATTAATTTAGTTACTCCCGAAATTCGTTTTTATTTATTTTGTTTCGTAAAAACATGCATTTGTCTGAAAATCTGAATTAATTAAGGTCGAATCTGTCATTGAAGGCTTATGGTGTCTGTCGAATGTTCTATGAAGATTCGACGGAGCAGCGAAACTGTACGACGCTGCTATCGTACATTTCCGGTTGAATGTTCCGCCTACAAGCTATAGAAGAGTTCTAATGTTGTATGACACTAGTAATAATTATATTAATAAATTATTATTACTAGTCAACCAACATTCAAATTCTTCTATAGCCTATGGCCCGGAAATGTATGGTAAACGTAATTCTCATTTCCTGTCATCCACAACCCTTATGCCACTGCACTACTACATACTACATTTTACCAGAAATGTACGATTGCGGCATCGTATAGTTTAGCTGCTTGTCGAATCTTCTTAGAACTTTCGACAGACACCATAAGCCTTCAATGACAGATTCAACATTTGTATGTTTTTCTCTGCTTCGTCGAATCTTCATCCTTCATGTTGAATGGTCTAACCCAACACTGTCTCTATAATGTCAAATCTTTTCTCTCTATGTCAAATCTTTCCTCTCTATGTAGAATAATCTTGGACTAATAGAGTTAAGGTTAGGCACATTCGACCACAGGTTCGATAGACATAGATTGCTATTGTCAGCGTCATGTCGAATCTCCTATCTATATCGAATTGTTGTAGCAACGAAAACGAAATGTCGGATATTTCGGATTTCGTATTCTGCACGTTTATTTTAGTTTGTTAAAACGTTAACGAAAATACCCAAAATTCGGACGAAAATGCATTCGGACGAAAACGAATGCACATGTCTAATTTCTACCACAACATGTACATACCAAGAATTACACCCTAATATACATTTTGTTGAGCAAAGGGTAAACAAAAGATTTTCTTTGGTTTTAGTAGTGCAGTTGTCCACAGGAGGAGAGCCCTGATACAGTCATCAGGCAGGGACGTGGTCAGCGACAGTGAATGGAATTGTCCAGGCAGCAGGCAGGAATATTGTCCATAGTCAGTACAGGCAGGGATACTGTCCATATACAGTCCAGGTTCAGTGCAAGTAGAGACATTGCCAGCAGTGCCAAAATATTGGTCCTGGTAGTAAGCAGGAACATGGTCCAAGTAGCAGGCCAGGAAAGAATGGGGACAGGGGTAGAGGCTTCTCCCACCAAAATTTCTTTGAAGCCTCCGAGTCTCCAGACCCTTATCTGGGAATGAGAAAACTAAAAAAAAGTCTTCATCCAGAAAAACAATTCTAGAGCCCCTCACATATGTGAGAACCCTGTGTTCCCACTAGCATAGCAGGGTAAAAGCTCAGTCCAAGAGGCAGGCAAAAAACATGGTCAAACAGTCCAGGGTCAGTTCCAGAGCAGGCAGAGGTAGGTACAGTTTAGCGTTAGGCAGAAGCTTGGTCGTATAACAGTCCAGGGTCAGTTCCGGAGAAGGCAGAGGTATGTTTAGCGTTAGGCAGAAGCTTGGTCGTATAACAGGCCTGGGTCAGTTCCGGAGAAGGCAGAGGTATGTACAGTTCAGTGCAGTGGCATAAGGGGTGTGGATGACAGGAAATGAGAATTCCGTTTACCATACTTCCCTAATAATGTTGAGAAGTATGGTAACGGCGGAAACAGTGACCTATACAGATGCCTGGTTGGGAAGGACAATAATACGGAAGAGGGGCAAGCTTGCATCAAAATTGTCCACATAAAGGTGGTATCCCTTTCCAAGGAGTGGATAGATAAGCTCCCAGACCACTCTTCCGCTGGCTCCGATGTACTCTGGGCATTCAGGGGGATGCAGTTGGGAGTAGAGGTACCCTGTGGCTCGGTCACAAAGTTTGTACATTTTAACCCCATATCGGGCCCTTTTGCTGGGGATGAACTATTTGATGCCCAGCCTGCCTGAAAATTTTACAAGGGACTCATCCACAGAGATATTCTGTTCGGGGGTACAGGCATACCCCACTTTTAAGTACACAATGGATTTTATTTACTAAAGCTGGAAAGCGCAAAATCTGTCTCACTTCTGCATAAAAACCAATGAGCGTCCAGGTTTTATTATCAGGCTTAAGTGAACAAGCTGGGGTTAGAAGCTCATTGGTTTCTATGCAGAAGTGAGCCTGATTTTGGGCTTTCCAGCTTTAGTAAATAAAACCCATTGTGTACTTAAAAGTGGGGTATGCCTGTACATAACTGGGTGAATTTTTCAGAGAAATAAATTAGGAGTGGCCGAATTTTAAATAGTTTGTCAAAAGCTGGGTCATTTTGGGGAGGGCACTGGATGTTGTCATTATAGTGGAGGAACCGCATAATCATAAGGTACCTTGATCTTGGCATAAGGGATGAGAAGAGTAGCATGTGGTGGATGGGTTTGGTAGACCAATAGAAGTACAATTCGTTTTTTTTTGTGAGTCACATGTTAAAAGTTAGGCCTAGGAAAATTTTGAATTCCTCTACGGTTAGTTCTCTCCATTCAAAGAGACGGGCGTAAATAGACCCGGGGTTGCTTACTATGTACTGCTGTGCGTAGAGGTTGCACTGGGCCACAATGGACGATAGTAAGTCTTCGGTGAAAATCAAATAAAAAAATTCAAGCATTGCAAAATCATCAGTGTTCACCTGGACACCTGGCTGGGTGGTGAAAGGGGAGATATTTGCTGCTCCGGAATTAGGGGAAGCCACAGGGGGTTTTGAAGGGCATAGGGAAGGCTGGCATGGCCCCTATCCCTTTGGGGCTGAGATGACATCCTACTGTTGCTTGGACTTTGTTGCACTGTGCTCGAGGTGGATGGCACTGCGCTCGAGGTGGACGTCACTGCGCTCGAGGTGGACGGCCCTGCGCTGCTGGTAGTAGGCTGCTGCTCCATGCTAGAATACCTTCTTTTCACGGGCACACTCTTCCGATTCTGTATCAGACCCACTGCTTGTCACGGGTTCATATGCCGAATCCGAATCGGATTGACACTCCGAGAGCTCCCCGTTGCTCTCATCGCTCATGCATAGAAGCTGGTAGGCCTCCTCACTGGTAAAACATTTTTTTGCCATACTGGTGGCTGGTGAGGCTGAACGGCAGAGTACTGATATGCACTGGTGGGCACAGGCGACCCTGGTGGGTACAGGCGGCACTGGTGGGCACTACAGAGGTGCAGATGAGCACTGATGGGCACAGGTGGCACTGATGGGCACAGGTGGCACTGATGGGCACTGGTGTGGCACTGGTGTGGCTCTGGTGTGGCACTGGTGTGGCTCTGGTGGCACTGGTGTGGCTCTGGGGGCACTGTTTAGCACAGAGGTGACACTGGTGGACACCAGCCACACTGGTGGGCACAGGCGGCACTTGTGGGCACAGGCGGCACTGGTGAACACAGGCGGCACTGGTGTGGCACTGCAGAGGCGCAGATGAGCACTGATGGGCACAGGTGGCACTGATGAACACAGGTGGCACTGGTGTGGCACTGGTGTGCCTCTGATGTCCTCTGGTTGCACTGGTGTGCCTCTGGTGGCACAGAGGTGGCAGAGGTGGCACTGATGTGGCACAGATGGCACTGATGTGGCACAGATAGCACTGATTGAGCACTGTTGGGCACTGCTAAACAATGTTGGGCACTGCTGGGCACTGCTTGATATATTGATTACTCACAGTTTTGCACACAATGTTCTCCTCTCCTCTCACGCTGTATCTGTGTGAGGAGAGGAGAGCATTCAACTTCTGATGACCCCGATTTGTTTACATTTGTGATCGCTCCGTCAGTGGACGGAGCGATCACGTGATAAAGGGCCGCTGTCATTGGCCCTTTACCGCGATCCGTGCTCCGCCGGGTCCCGTGAACCCAGCAAGCACGAATGTTCCCGTGTGCACGCCCCAGGAGGCACACGGGAGCGAGACTCTGGGAGGACATCAATGTACTCCCTCCCAGAGTTATCGAGCCGCACTGTAACCATCATTCGGCTATAGTGCGGTGGGCAATTGGTTAAACTGGGGGAGTCTGGAACCACTGAAACTACAAAACAAAACATAGGGCACACCGACCTAGTGCATTATCCTTTGTTTTGTTGTTTCAAAAGCTTATATTTTGCCTGACTTTATTGCTGTGCTCCATGCATTTAAAAATATTGTGATACACCTCCATTGGATGCTTATATTTCATTGCTGCAGGCTAAACTCTCACACAGTTTTCCTCAGAAAGGGAAAATCATATTGGCTATGTCTGTATTACACCTTTCACATTTCACCTACATCATCTTTTCATTATGATCAAGGTCATATTTTCTAGGTTAAATCAATAATAGGGATGAGCTCGGTGTTCGAGTCGAACATAAGTTCGAGTCGAACATCGGCTGTTCGACCGTTCGGCGAACATCGAACGATTTGGGCCGTTCGCGCCAAATACGAGTGATGCGAACGGCCCACAATACACTGCGCCATCGCAGTGTAATCCCGGCACTGTGATTGGCCAAGCATGCACTGTGACCCCGCATGCTTGGCCAATCACAGCGCTGGCAGCTAGGAGAGCCATAATTGGCCACAGGCAGGTTGCCTGTGGCCAATTATAGCTCAGGGGGTTTAGCACACGCCCCACACTATAAAAGGCCGCCAGCGCGGCGGCCTTGTGTAGTGTGTTCCGGCGCAGGGAAAGAGTTACATAGGCAGGGAGAGTGTCAGTGCTATTTGTACCTCAAACTTGTGTGTATGGAGAGAGAAAGATAGGCAGGGAGAGTGTCAGTGTCATATTCTTTGCTAAACCTTGTGTGCAGGGAGAAAGAAGGATAGGCAGGGGACAGTGTCAGTGTCACATTCTTTGCTAAACCTTGTGTGCAGGGAGAGAGAAGGATAGGCAGGGAGAGTGTCAGTGTCATATTCTTTGATAAACCTTGTGTGCAGGGAGAGAGAAGGATAGGCAGGGAACAGTGTCAGTGTCATTTTCTTTGCTAAACCTTGTGTGCAGGGAGAGAGAAGGATAGGCAGGGAGAGTGTCAGTGTCATATACTTTGATAAACCTTGTGTGCAGGGAGAGAGAAGGATAGGCAGGGGACAGTGTCAGTGTCATATTCTTTGCTAAACCTTGTGTGCAGGGAGAGAGAAGGATAGGCAGGGAGAGTGTCAGTGTCATATACTTTGATAAACCTTGTGTGCAGGGAGAGAGAAGGATAGGCAGGGGACAGTGTCAGTGTCATTGTTGCTAAGCCTCCTGCACATTATACACCTGAAGTTAGCCCGTATTGCTGTGTTTTCCTGGTGTGTTACACCAACAGGCATTTGCAGCACTTACCTTGGGCGGAGTGTGCCTCCTGCACCTTATACACCTGAAGTTATCCTGTATTGCTGCGTTTTCCTGGTGTGTTACACCAACAGGCATTTGCAGCACTTACAGCGGGCGGAGTGTGCCTCCTGATCATATTACACCTGAAGTTAGCCTGTATTGCTGCTTTTTCCTGGTATGTTACACCAACAGGCATTTGCAGCACTTACAGCGGGCGGAGTGTGCCTCCTGATCATATAACACCTGAAGTTAGCCTGTATTGCTGCGTTTTCCTGGTGTGTTACACCAACAGGCATTTGCAGCACTTACAGCGGGCGGAGTGTGCCTCCTGATCATATTACACCTGAAGTTAGCCTGTATTGCTGCGTTTTCCTGGTGTGTTACACCAACAGGTATTTGCAGCACTTACAGCGGGCGGAGTGTGCCTCCTGATCATATTACACCTGAAGTTAGCCTGTATTGCTGCGTTTTCCTGGTGTGTTACACCAACAGGCATTTGCAGCATCTACAGCAGGCGTAGTGTGATTCCTGCAAAATATACTCCTGAAGCTAGGCCTTATTGCTGGTTTTCCCATTTCCCTGCAGACCATTAGAATGTCTGGAAGGCAAACAAGGAGAGGCAGACAGTCAGGAGCCAATAAAAGAGGGCAAGCAGGCTCTGTGTCTAGAGACAACAGTGCTGGTCGTGGACGCGGTGCATCGCCATCAGCACGTGGCCATGGGACACGCTTGTCCTTCTTTTCGGCAGCTGGACGTGTTGAGCCGCATCATGCCGAAGACTTGGTAGAGTGGATGACCAAGCCCTCCTCATCCTCCTCATCCTCTCTCACCCAGGCTCAGGGTACTGGCAAAGCAGCTGCCAAAGCATCCTCTTCCCTGGTATCAATGTCATCATCAGTCACTCCTTCCCTAGACCAACCATGTCCTCCTGAGGAGTCCCCCGAACTGTTTGAGCACAGTGTTGGGTACATGCTCCAGGAGGATGCCCAGCGTTTCGAAGGGTCTGATGATGATACCCAGCTAGAGGAAGGCAGTAGCGTGAGAGCAGAGAGAGGGGATGCTCAAGAAGGACACCAATCTGGCAGTCATGTTCCAGCAGCTGCAGCATACTGCCAGATTGGCTCCAGTGATGAGGAGGGAGGGGATGATGAGGTCACTGACTCCACGTGGGTGCCTAATAGGAGAGAGGAGGAGGAGGAGGAGGATGAGGAGGAGGCACATCTCCAATGAGGCAGGATGCCCTCGGGGGGCCAGCGTAAGGGCAGCACACCGACGGAATCACACCGCAGAGCTCCGCCTGTGCAGGGCACTGCCTCTGCCCGTTATTCAAAAAGTTCTTTGGTGTGGGCCTTTTTTGAGTCGAGTGCATCAGATCGCACAGCTGCTGTTTGCAACATATGTCTCAAGCGTATATCGCGTGGCCAAAACATCACCCGCTTGGGCACCACATGCTTGACCAGACATATGTTGACCTGCCATGCAGCTCGTTGGCAAGCCTACCTTAAAGACCGACACCAAAGAACAAAGCGGACCTCTCCTTGCACCGCATCAGCTGGGATCTCCAACCCCACTATACCTTCAGTCCTCTCTGAAACCTGCACTGAGAGGAATGAAGGTGTAGAATTAGGTGTGTCACAGCCAAGTACTTGCGGGCACTCTGCTTGCAGTACACCGACGTCCGATTATAGCAGGCAAATTTCCCTGCCCCAGCTGCTGGACAGTCGAAAGAAGTTCACTCCCAGCCATCTACATGCCCAGCGGTTGAATGCTAGCTTGGCTAAATTGCTAGCGCTTCAACTGCTGCCTTTTCAGTTGGTAGACTCGGCCCCCTTCCGTGAGTTTGTGCAATGTGCGGTTCCTCAGTGGCAGGTTCCCAAACGCCACTTTTTCTCATGGAAGGCGATTCCGGCTCTCTACCGGCATGTGGAAGGCAATGTCTTGGCCTCGCTGGACAGGGCGGTCAGCGGTAAGGTGCATATTACCGCTGACTCATGGTCCAGCAGGCATGGACAGGGACGTTACCTTTCTTTCACGGCCCATTGGGTCACTCTTTTGGCAGCTGGGAAGGATGCAGGACAAGGTGCAGTAGTGTTGGAGGTTGTTCCGCCGCCACGCCTCCAAACTGGTTGTGACACACCTCTCCCCTCCACCCCCTCCTCTTCTTCTTCCTCCATGGCCTCTTCCTGTGCTTTGTCCTCGGAACCAGCGGTGCTCCGTAGGTGTTCAAGGGGCTACGCAAGTACGCAGGCAAAAATATGCCATGCCGTGCTTGCGCTGGTGTGTTTGGGGGACAGGAGCCACACTGGGACAGAGGTTCTGTCTGCTCTGCAGGGGCAGGCTGAGAGGTGGTTGATGCCACGCCAGCTTAAGCCAGGAATGGTGGTTTGCGACAATGGCACCAACCTCCTCTCCGCCCTCCGACAGGGACAACTGACCCATGTGCCCTGTGTGGCTCACATCCTTAACCAGGTGGCGCAGCGGTTCTTGGGCAGGTACCCGGGCTTACAGGATGTCCTGAGGCAGGCCAGGAAAGTCTGTGTGCATTTCCGCAGATCTTATAATGCCAGTGCTTGCTTGGCTGAGCTGCAAAAGGAGTTGAACCTGCCCAAGAACCGCCTTATATGTGACATGCCCACCAGGTGAAACTCAACGTTGGCCATGCTGCAGCGGCTGCACACGCAGCAGAGGGCCATCAATGAGTACCTGTGCGACTACGGCACCAGGACAGGGTCAGGAGAGCTTGGGTTTTTTTCACCACGCCAGTGGGGCATGATCAGGGATGCATGCACTGTCCTGGCACCATTTGAGGAGGCCACGAGGATGGTGAGCAGTGACAGTGCATGCATCAGTGACACTGTACCTCTTGTCCACCTGTTGGAACATACGCTGCGTGGAATAATGGACAGGGCACTTGAGGCAGAACAGAGGCAGGAAGAGGAGGACTTCCTTGCCTCTCAAGGCCCCCTTTACCCAGACAGTGTTCCTTCTGTCCCACCCATCGCACAGGAGGAGGAGGAGGAGGATGATTGTGTCAGCATGGAGGTGGAGCCTGGCACTCAGCATCATCAGCAGCAGTCTTTTAGGGATGATTTACAGTCCCAAGAAACCAGTGGACTTGTACGTGGCTGGGAGGAGGTGGCTGCGGATCATGTCGTCCTTAGTGACCCAGAGGACTCCGGACCGAATGCCTCAGCTAACCTACGCTGCATGGCCTCCCTGATCCTGCAAAGTCTGCGGAAGGATCCTCGTATTCTTCGAATCAAGGAGAGGGACCATTACTGGCTGGCCACTCTCCTTGATCCACAGTACAAGGGTAAGGTTGTGGACCTTATCTTACCATCGCAGAGGGAGCAGAGGATGAGACAACTCCGGGAGGCCATGCAGAAAGGTCTGTGCAACGCGTTCCCAGAGACTGGGAGGTTACAAACTCCTGGTCCTGGACAATGAGTTGCTGAGGCTTCGGTCAGTCAAAGAAGGAGCGGTGGGGAAGGTGGCCGTCTGACCGATGCGTTCAGACAATTCTTTAGTCCGCAGCCCCAAGGTATGATCGGTTCCAGCAACCATCGCCAGCGTCTGATATACATGGTGCAGGAATACCTAGGGGCAAGGTCAGACTTGGACACCTTCTCCACCGAAAATCCTCTGGCTTACTGGGTCTTGAGGATGGATCACTGGCCAGAGCTTTCACAGTATGCAATTGAGCTACTGGCCTGTCCTGCATCCAGCGTTCTTTCAGAACGCACATTCAGTGCTGCTGGAGGATTTGTCACGGATCACAGGGTGCGCCTGTCCACCGACTCGGTTGATCGACTGACCTTCATAAAGATGAACCAGTCTTGGATCACCACCAGCTACCAAACACCTGAAGCTGATATAACAGACTAATTTATTTTCAAATGTCACATCCCTTCAAGACTGATGCTGATGCTGAGAGACTGTCCTGTTATGTTGACTGACTATCCTCCTCCTCCTCAATGATCCAATTGTTGATGATAGCTTGGAAGAACATTTTTGTTTCTGGGTGCCGCCACCAGTGGCTAAGGCCTAATTTTTCAGCCCCTGTTTAACAGGGGCATGTAATTACAATTTTTTATGCAATGCTTTGCAGCAGGGCTCATTCCTGCACTCCAACTAGAGTATCTGGGAGAGGTTGCAGTGTCGTGGCACCAGCACCAGTGGCTAAGGCCCAATTTTTCAGCCCCTGTTTAACAGGGGCGTGTTATTACAATTTTTTATGCAATGCTTTGCAGCAGGGCTCATTCCTCCACTCCAACTAGAGTATCTGGGAGAGGTTGCAGTGTCGTGGCACCAGCACCAGTGGCTAAGGCCCAATTTTTCAGCCCCTGTTTAACAGGGGCGTGTAATTACAATTTTTGATGCAATACTTTGCAACAGGGCTCATTGCTGTGCTCCAAGTACAGTATCTGTGAGGGGTTGCAGTGTTGTGGCACCAGTGCCTAAGGCCCAATTTTTCAGCCCCTGTTCAACAGGGGCATGCAATTACAATTCTTGATCTAATAATTCACAGCAGGGCCCATTCCTGCGCCCACCAAGAGTAACTGTGAGGCCTTACAGTGTTGTGTCAACACCACCACCACCACCACCAAAGGCCCAATTTTTCAGCCCCTGTTCAACAGGGGCATGCAATTACAATTCTTGATCTAATAATTCACAGCAGGGCCCATTCATGCGCCCACCACGAGTAACTGTGAGGGCTCACAGTGTTGTGGCAACACCAACATGTAAGGGGCAAATTTCAGCTGAGTATATACGGCAGGCCCCTACTTTCAAACATCCAACTTACAAACGACTCCTCCTTGCAAACGGAAGGATACAACAGGAAGTGAGAGGAAATCTACCCCTAGGAAGGCAAATTCTCTCCTGTAAGAGTTAATATGGGAAAAAAAGTGTCTCCTCTCCACTGATGCTTTATTACCAATTCTTGTTTCAATAAAAACCCCAAATTTTCAAAAAAACATTTGTCATTAGGACGGAAAGTGAGGTGAACTGTTCTGAACAGGTGCACACTGCACAGACAGCAAAACAAATGTTACAGGGGTGATAACCCTTCCCTATGTATTCCAAAAAGGTTAAAAATAGATTTTTTGGCTGGAGCTACACTTAAACAATGTACCTGTTCAAAATTACAAACAGATTCTACATAAGAACAAACCTACAGTCCCTGTCTTGTATGCACCGCCTGTATACGACTGTTCAGAGTATATAGGGCCTTTTGTATTTTGTGTGCGGGGTTCCCCTTAATATCCATACAAGACCCAAAGGGGCTGGTAATGGGCTGGGGTAGGGGGGGCTGTGATGGGGTAGCTATGCCATTTTTCTTAAAGATTTTCATCCATATTACCGTGACCAGACATTACATTAAAGCCGCAAGCAGTTTTAAATGGCTTTTTTTCCTTTAGAAATGTAATTTTGTGCAGGGACAGTTCTAAACACGGCAAACACGTGGCACTTCACAGGCATACTTTAGACACCCCCCAGGTACGATATTTAAAGGAATATTTGACTTTTTTTTCACTTTATGCATCATTAACCACTTCCATACTGGGCACTTAAACACCTTCCTGCCCAGACCAATTTTCAGCTTTCTGCGCTGTTGCACTTTGAATGACAATTGCGCGGTCATGGTACACTGTACCCAAACTAAATTTTTATCATTTTGTTCCCACAAATAGAGCTTTCATTTGGTGGTATTTGATCACCTCTGCGATTTTTATTTTCTGCTAAAAAATAAAAAAAAAACGAAAATTTTGAAAAAAAAACGTTTTTTTTTGGTTTCAGTTACAAAACTTTGTAAATAAGTTAGTTTTCTCCTTCACTGATGGGCACTGATGGGGCTGCACTGACGGGCATGGATAAGGCGGCACGGATGGGCACCGATGAGGTGGCACGGATGGGCAACGATTAGCGGCACGGATGGGCAACGATCGGCGGCACGGATGGGCACAGATAGGCGGCACGGGTGGGCACAGATAGGCAGCATGGGTGGGCACAGATAGGCGGCACGGGTGGGCACTGATGGGCATGGATAGGCGGCATGGATGGGCACTGATAGGTGGCACAGGTGGGCATGGATGGGCACTGATAGGTGGCATGGGTGGGCACTGATAGGTGGCATGGGTGGGCACTGATAGGTGGCACTGTACTGTACTAATGGATGCCAATCAGTGCCAAACAATAATGCCTGCCAATCAGTGGTGCCCATTGTGGGCACTGATTGGCATCCATTGTGGCACTGATTGGCATCCATTATCCCTGGTGGTCTAGGGTGGCATACCTTATATACCTTTATGGTGTGCTTCCCTGGTGGTCTAGTGGCCTCCCTGGTGGTCTAGTGGCATCCCTGGTGGTCCAGTGGGCATCCTCGGGGGGGCTGTGCTGATAATCGATCAGCACAAACCCCCCCCTGTCAGAGGAGCAGCCGATCGGCTCTCCTCTACTTGCGTCTGACAGACGCGAGTGAGGAAAAGCCGATGACCGGATTTTCCTGTTTACACTGTGATCAGCCGTGATTGGACACGGCTGATCACGTGGTAAAGAGTCTCCGTCGGAGACTCTTTACCTAGATCGGTGTTGCGGGGTGTCAGACTGACACCCCGCAGCAACGATCGCCGCGATGCGCGCCCCCGGGGGCGCGCAGCGGCTCAAAATCCTGAGGACGTCATATGACGTCCTGTCAGGATTTTGCAACCACTTTGCCGACGTCAATCCGCTATAGGGTGGGCGGCAAGTGGTTAAAATGACTGCTCCCGAAAAACTGCAGTTTTTAAAACTTTTTTTTGGATTGATACATGTCCCCTGGTGCAGAACCTGGGTTCCCAAACCCTTTTTAGGACAATAACATGCATAATAGTCGTTATAATTAGCACTTTAGATTTCGAACGTTCGCATCCATTGTATTTAATAGGGTTCTAAAGTTTGTGCAAACTTTCGGTCCGTTCGCGGGTTCTGGTGCGAACCGAACCCGGGGGTGTTCAGCTCATCACTAATCAATAATTAAAAAAATATCATTGTTTCACAAATGAGACAATGGGATCGGGGAATTTATATTTGCCACAAAACCAAAATATATGAAAACCAAAAATATATGTAAAACATACAGTGTATATAATTTTATCAGTATCAAAAATAAAGAAAAGAGAACGCACAGCAGCCCTAGTGTTAAACAATTTAATAAAGGATTAATAAAATGACAAAATTTGCACTTACAATGGTAGACTGATATTCAGCATGGATAGTTTGTAACACATGTATGCCTTCTCTCTTGGCCATATGATGGTAATCCAGGCTGTGGTGAAGCTAAAGTCTTAAGGATCCCAGCACTGGCGTGCCGCTGAGCAGCTCCGAGAGCCGCACATGTGCCCAGACCAACCGGCGCTGCATGACGTCAGTATGCGCCGCAACGGAAGACAAGGAAAAACGGAGCAGTGTGGCCGTGTGAGATCCCAGGTTGCTATGACAACATGTTTTGGAGGCGTGGCCTCCTTCTTCAGGTCACACCCCTTCCTCTAACATGCCGCTCTTTATTGGAAACCCAGAGTCCCTCCCAGATTGATT
Organism: Rana muscosa; assembly: GCA_029206835.1. NCBI lineage: Eukaryota > Metazoa > Chordata > Amphibia > Anura > Ranidae > Rana > Rana muscosa. The sequence goes on along the minus strand of CM055122.1, from coordinate 1,059,440,691 downwards.
CCTTAACCACTTCCCGCCCGGTCAATAACAGATTGACATCCAGGAAGTGGTTCTGTTATCCTGACTGGACGTCTATTGACGTCCTGCAGCATAACAGCCGCCGCGAGCCCGTGGGGGCGGTGATCGGTGGTGCGGAGGGGCAGTCTTACACACCGCTACACCGATCTCTGTTAAGAGCCTCCAACGGAGGCTCTTTACCACGTGATCAGCTGTGTCCAATCACGGCTGATCACAATGTAAACAGGAAGAGCCATTGATCGGCTCTTCCTCACTCGCGTCTGACAGACGTGAGTAGAGGAGAGCCAATCGGCGGCTCTCCTGACAGGGGGGTTCGCGCTGATTGTTTTTCAGCACAGCCCCCCCTCGAATGCCCACCCTGGACCACCAGGGAAGCCACCAGGACCACCAGGGAAGCCTTCAACATGTGGATGGCCAGGTACATCCCCCATGGCCATCCACATGTTCCAAAACATGCCCAACATATGCAAATCAGTGCCCACAAATGGGCACTGACTGGCACCATAATAGTACTAATAAAAACTGTGATGCCCAGCAATGCCACCCACCAGAGTAACCAGTGCCACTCATCAGTGTCCCTCAGTGCCACCTATCAGTGCCATCCGTGCCCATCCGTGCCCACCTATCAGTGACCATCAATACCCATCTGTGACACCTATCAGTGCCACCCATAAGTACCCATCAGTGCTCCCTATGAGTGCCCATCAGTGCCGCCTATGAGTGCTCATCAGTGCCGTCTATGACTGCCCATCAGTGCTGCCTAACAGTGCCCATCAGTGCCGCCTAACAGTGCCCATCATCAGTGCTTATCAGTGCCACCTCATTGGTGCCACCTCATCGGTGCCCATCGTTGCCGCCTTATCAGTGCCTGTCAGTGCAGCCATATCAGTGCCCGCCATTAACCACTTCTCTACTGTGCACGAAAACCCCCTTCCTGCCCAAGCCATTTTTCAGCTTTCAGCGCTGTCACATTTTGAATGACAATTGCGCGGTCGTGCGACGTGGCTCCCAAACGAAATTTGTGTCCTTTTTTTCCCACAAATAGAGCTTTCTTTTGGTGGTATTTGATCACCTCTGCGATATTTATTTTTTGCGCTATAAACAAAAGAAGAGCGTCCAGTTTGGAAAAAAAACACTATTTTTTACTTTTTGCTATAATAAATACCCATTTTTTTTTTAAATAAAATTTTCCTCAGTTTAGGCCGATACGTATTCTTCTACATATTTTTGGTAAAAAAAAAAATCGCAATAAGCGCGTATTGATTGGTTTGCGCAAAAGTTATAGCGTGTACAAAATAGGGGATAGATTTATAGCATTTTTTTTTTTTTATTAGTAATGGCGGCGATCTGCGATTTTTTATTGTGACTGCGATATTGCGGCGGACACATCGGACACTTTTGACACATTTTTGGGACCATTCACATTTATACAGCGATCCCTGCTATAAAAATGCATTGATTACTGTATAAATGTGATTGACAGGGAAGGGGTTAACCACTAGGGGGCGGGAAGGGGTTAAATATGTTCCCTCAATGTGTTCTTACTGTGGGGGGAGGTGACTGACTGGGGGAGGTGACCGATGGTTGTCCCTATGTACAAGGGACACACCATCAGTCCCCTCTCCCTCACAGGATGTGGATCTCTGTGTTTACACACAGAGATCCACTTTCCTGCTCGTTTCCCGGGCAATCGCGGGTGCCCGGCGGCAATCGCGGCCGCCGGGCACGCGCACCGGGGCCTTGTGAACGCGGCGGGCGTGCGCGCGCGCCGCTGGCGGCGAGCGCGCGCCTCCTAGCTCGTTTTAAAGGGAGGACGTCATATGACGTCCTCCCAGAACGAGAGTATCCTCCGCCCGCCGTCAATTGACAGTAGGCGGGGGACAATTGGTTAAAGAAGAAAATGTACTTATTTACAAAAAAAATTAACAGAAACAAATCTGTCTTTTTTTATTCGTTGCGCAAAAAATAAAAATCGCAGAGGTGATAAAATACCACCAAAATTTGTGGAAACAAAATGATAAAAAATTTGTTTGGGTACAGTGTAGCATGACCGCGCAATTGTCATTCAAATTGCGATAGCGCTGAAAGCTGAAAATTGGCTTGGGCAGGAAGGTGCGTAAGTGCCTGGTATTAAAGTGGTTAAAGGAGTCAGGCCAGGGGTGATACATACCCAATATAGACAACAAACAGATGGGTGATACTCAACATAATTGTGCAAGTCAAATTATTAAGACTGACAATTAAAAATGTAACTTAAAATTAACTATTAGCATATATATGAGAAGACATATGTTCCCTAAAGTTAATAACACTCATAATGACTATAAAAACACAAGTTTAAAAGCGACACATTATATCCCTCCATATACAAAACTAAATCATAATAGAGCATTATGACCAAGTTTGGACTATAATTAACCTATAATGGCTCTATCATTCCTGGGGGTCACCTGGCTGAAGGGCCCCCCAGAGAAGGAACAATTTAACTTATACACACTCAAGCAGTAACAGTGTACAAACCAAATCAGATCAAGGTTCCTACTTCCAGCTCTTCATTTAACCCTTCGGGTGACATAGTATTTAAAGTGAATATCCAGAAGGACTCAAGCTGACATAAATGAGTGAACCTTTCTTCTTCTGGGAAGGTCATAGGTATAGATTATATTCCAAAAAGTGCCAGGCCATCTGTACTACCCCAATGTACCTGTTTAAAATGACGCAGGACACTAAGCTTATCTATTTTCTTTTCTATAAATCTCTGATGCTCACCAAAATGTGTTTGCATGGTTTGCACCGTCCTGCAAGCATTACAGGTATCCACAAGAACACCTCAACCCATATACCACAAATTGGGTGTTACAGCAAATAAATAGTTTAATCTGAAACATACGTTTATCTCTACTCGTAAAGGTTTTCTGACCATGAGAGATGAACCTACATGCCTTACATCTACTATGTTTACACTTATACTAGCCAATCATATAACAAAATTGGGGGATGTTTTTAGCCCTATAAACTTGTTTATTTCTAAGGCGGCTGGGTGCAATAAGACTTTTAACATTGGTAGCTCGTCTAAATACTACCTTAGGTTTTTTGGAAGAACTCTACACAGAGCTTGGTTCTGTCTCAAAATGGGCCAGTGTTTCTGGACAGCTTTCTTAATGGCCCAATGTTGGTCATTGAATTTAGTGATAAAGAGAACAACTTGGTGTTCTTTATCCGAAGTGTTGGTGGTGGATCAAATGCCTTGTCTATACATATCTGCTGCCTTATGAATATGAGCAGGATTGTACCCTTTCTCTTGGAATTTCTTCATAAGTGTAGCTGCTTGTTGGTCATAGTCAGCAGTACTACTACAGTTTCTACGCAACCGGCAAAACTGACTATACAGTATATTCTCTTTCCACTTGGGATGATGACAACTATCCTAACAGAGATATGAGTTATCTGCTGTTTCCTTAACCACTTCCATACTGGGCACTTAAACGCCTTCCTGCCCAGAGCAATTTTCAGCTTTCTGCACTGTTGCACTTTGAATGACAATTGCGCGGTCATGGTACACTGTACCCAAACTAAATTTTTAGCATTTTGTTCCCACAAATAGAGCTTTCTTTTGGTGGTATTTGATCACCTCTGCGATTTTTATTTTCTGCTAAAAAATAAGAAAAGACCGAAAATTTTGAAAAAAAATTTTTTTTTTGGTTTCAGTTACAAAACTTTGTAAATAAGTTCGTTTTCTCCTTCACTGATGGGCACTGATGGGGCTGCACTGACGGGCATGGATAAGGCGGCACGGATGGGCGCGATGAGGTGGCACGGATGGGCAATGATTGGCGGCACGGATGGGCAACGATCGGCGGCACGGATGGGCAACGATCGGCGGCACGGATGGGCACAGATAGGCGGCACGGGTGGGCACAGATAGGCGGCACGGGTGGGCACTGATGGGCACGGATAGGCGGCATGGATGGGCACTGATAGGTGGCACGGGTGGGCATGGGTGGGCACTGATAGGTGGCATGGGTGGGCACTGATAGGTGGCACTGTACTAATGGATGCCAATCAGTGCCAAACAATAATGCCTGCCAATCAGTGGTGCCCATTGTGGGCACTGATTGGCATCCATTGTGGCACTGATTGGCATCCATTATCCCTGGTGGTCTAGGGTGGCATACCTTATATACCTTTATGGTGTGCTTCCCTGGTGGTCTAGTGGCATCCCTGGTGGTCTAGTGGCATCCCTGGTGGTCCAGTGGGCATCCTCAGGGGGGCTGTGCTGATAATCGATCAGCACAAACCCCCCCCCCTGTCAGAGGAGCAGCTGATCGGCTCTCCTCTACTCGCGTCTGACAGACGCGAGTGAGGAAAAGCAGATGACCGGCTTTTCCTGTTTACACTGTGATCAGCTGTGATTGGACACGGCTGATCACGTGGTAAAGAGTCTCCGTCGGAGACTCTTTACCTAGATCGGTGTTACGGGGTGTCAGACTGACACCCCGCAGCAACGATCGCCGCGATGCGCGCCCCCGGGGGCGCGCAGCGGCTCAAAATCCTGAGGACGTCATATGACGTCCTGTCAGGATTTTGTAACCACTTTGCCGACGTCAATCCGCTATAGGGCGGGCGGCAAGTGGTTAAAATGGGTCTTGGACGTGATGTTACTATCCATATGCCAAGCTAATTCTAGGTCTAGGTTTTTATTTTTGCTACAGATTCCAGTCCACCACCCAGTGGATTCAAAGGGAGCTACAACACCTAGAACAACTGAATTGGCTCCTGTTCACACGACCATCCCTGTATCTAATTAGGATTGTATGGGAACTGCGCAAACTGGTTAATATATGTTTTATTACAATTTTATTAGTACATTTAAATCTATGTTATAAAAAGCACATAATGTCAACTACCATCCAAGCAACAAGGGAGAAATATATTATTCAATATGACATTAAAGACAAGTAGATCAACACGTTTCGCTGGACAAAGAGCTTCTTCAGGATCCACTTTCTTGTCTTCAATATAATATTTGGTAGCTCCAAAGTAAGGTGGATACTGATAGTAATATAAATACTGATCAGTCAAGGTGTGTGCGAAATGGATAACATATTTATAGATCAAACAGGTACAGTATCTCACAAAAGTGAGGACACCCCTCACATTTTTGTAAATATTTTATTCTATCTTTTCATGTGACAACACTGAAGAAATGACACTTTGCTACAATGTAAAGTAGTGAGTGTACAGCTTTTTTTAACAGTGTAAATTTTCTGTCCCCTCAAAATAACTCAACATACAGCCATTAATGTCTAAACCGCTGGCAACAAAAGTGAGTACACCCCTAAGTGAAAATGTCCAAATTGGGCCCAAAGTGTCAATATTTTGTGTGGCCACCATTATTTTCCAGCACTGGCTTAACCCTCTTGGGCATGGAGTTCACTAGAGCTTCACAGGAATCCACTGGAGTCCTCATCCACACCTCCATGATGACATCACAGAGCTGGTGGATGTTAGAGACCCTGCACTCCTCCAGGACGGTACGACAGGCAGTTCATATGTCTAGGAGTAAGCGCATACCATTCCGATACCAGCCTGTATATTTTTTCATGCTTTACATAGAGTGGTGCACTGGCGCACCTGACATATGTGGGGGGTTTTGTTTACTTGGTTAATAAAAATTTTAAACAATATCACACTATCGAAGTTTTTTATTCCCTATATATTCCCATGATACTGCATTGGAAGCCCATGATCCTGTTACTAATAGAGAGCCCAGGGGTGGTTCACATGCGTGTACTGACTGAGTGTAATTGCTAAGTCCCACGCTCCAAGGTGAGCATTTAATACCTAGGGGGGTCACCGGAATAAGAGCACGAATGCACGATCTGCAGCACCTATCAAATTATTTTCAAACAAATGGATGTATAAACATGTCAACAGTGTTATAACTGGATATCACGCATATGCACTTTAGCACATTTTTCAGCAGGATTGTCACTGTCTTTTCTAAAATATTTTTTTTCTAAAAAGACTTGTTTGGCACAGAAGCACTTTTGTTGAACTTATTATAAGTGGGATTGCTGATGTCCTTCATATCCCACTGGACACATATGTTTGTGATATAAATCACTTGGATGCACAGGAGCACTTTATTGCTAATATTGTTTTGATTTATACACATATACTGTTATTATTGTTTTGATTCACATATATATATATATATATATATACCTGTTTGGCACTCACGTCACTTTAAATACTGTATGTATTTATTTACCCTTCAGAACGCACTTTGGTATATACCTTTTATTGTGTAGTACATTCACTCGAAGCGTATATTTTATTATAGTGTAAATTTTCTGTCCCCTCAAAATAACTCAACACACAGCCATTAATGTCTAAACCGCTGGCAACAAAAGTGAGTACACCCCTAAGTGAAAATGTCCAAATTGGGCCCAAAGTGTCAATATTTTGTGTGGCCACCATTATTTTCCAGCACTGCCTTAACCCTCTTGGGCATGGAGTTCACTAGAGCTTCACAGGATTCCACTGGAGTCCTCTTCCACACCTCCATTTCAACATCACAGAGCTGGTGGATGTTAGAGACCTTGCACTCCTCCACCTTCGGTTTGAGGATGCCCCACAGATGCTCAATAGGGTTTTGGGGTCTGGAGACATACTTGGCCAGTCCATCACCTTTACCCTCGGCTTCTTTAGCAATGTAGTGGTCATCTTGGAGGTGTGTTTGGGGTCATTATCATGTTTGAATACTGCCCTGCGGCCCAGTCTCCGAAGGGACGGGATCATGCTCTGCTTCAGTATGTCACAGTACATTTTGGCATTCATGGTTCCCCCAAGGAACTGTAGCTCCCCAGTTCCGGCAGCACTCATGCAGCCCCAGACCATGACACTCCCACCACCGTGCTTGACTGTAGGCAAGACACACTTACCTTTTACTCCTCACCTGGTTGCCGCCACACACACTTGACACCATCTGAACCAAATAAGGTTATCTTGGTCTCATCAGACCACAGGACATGGTTCCAGTAATCCATGTCCTTAGTCTTCAGCAAACTGTTTTTGGGCTTTCTTGTGCATCATCTTTAGAAGAGGTTTCCTTCTGGGACGACAGCCATGCAGACCAATTTTATGCAGTCTGAGCACTGACAGGCTGACCCCCCCACCCCTTCAACCTCTGCAGCAATGCTGGCAGCACTCATACATCTATTTCCCAAAGACAACCTCTGGATATGATGCTGAGCACGTGCACTCAGGTCGACCATGACAAGACCTGTTCTGGAACCTGTCCTGTTAAACCGCTGTATGGTCTTGGCCACCGTGCTGCAGCTCAGTTTCAGGGTCTTGGCAAACTTCTTATGGCCTAGGCCATCTTTATGTAGAGCAACAATTCTTTTTTTCAGATCCTCAGAGAGTTCTTTGCCATGAGGTGCCATGTTGAACTTCCAGTGACCAGTGTGAGAGAGTGAGAACGATAACACCAAATTTAACACACCTGCCCCCCATTGATACCTGAGACCTTGTAACACTAGAGAATCACATGACACCAGGGAGGGAAAATGCTAACTGGACCCAATTTGGACATTTTCACTTAAGGGTGTACTCACTTTTGTTACCAGTGGTTTAGACATTAATGGCTGTGTGTTGAGTTATTTTGAGGGGACAGCAAATGTACACTATTATACAAGCTGTACACTCACTATTTTATATTGTAGCAAAGTATAATTTCTTCAGTGTGGGTCACATGAAAAGATATAATAAAATATTTACAAAAATGTGAGAGGTGTACTTCGTTTTGTGGGATACTGTATATGCCACCACTTCTTACATGTGGGCCTCAATGGTACCACCTCGCTGTAAGCTCACCCCAATATTAGATGGATAATGAATGCCTGGGTGGCAGCGGACATAATGTGTTTTTTATAACATAGATTTTAATGTACTAATAAAATTGTATATCTTTTACATATATCTTTTTGTTTTCATTTGTTTTGTTTTTATGGCACATATAAATTCCCCTTTCCCATTGTCTTATCTGTGGAACAATGTTTTTTTTTTAAATGATTGATTTAACTATATTTATAGAGACAGTACCGGCTTAATTTTTTACACTTGGTGTTTCAACCATATTATATGCGGTCTTATTTTCGAAGTCCCAGGAACATTTTTATTTATTTTTTATGGCTAGGAAATATGTAGACTCCAGTCTTAGGCTTACAGGATGAAAATATGACAGTTTGGCCAGGGCACTTTATGTTATACTGCACCATAGTACAGTATTGAAAAGAGGCATCTATTATCAATGCAGATTGTTGTGAACACAGAATTGTTTGGCCTTCACATATTGATACTAGTACTAACAAAGAGATTTCTTGCATTACTGGTCTGTTTTTTAATGTCTTCTTCAGTACCACTGTCTTTTGATTAATACTGCCAAGATTTTTGAAAGTATCTGCAAATGGTTGGTTTTGGCTATTAATCTTATCTGGGCCTGAAGTATCAAAACTTGAGGTTTTAATCTCTGAAACATGCACAAGTGATTTGTATTCTTCCTGCATATGGCAGCAAGTATGCAGTTCAAGTATCTTCATAGGATATACTACACTCCCGCTAAATTAGCAAGGATTTTCCCTGCGCACCCGTCCAACTGCTGGAGGTGTGATGCACCTGGGGCAGATTTTCTGCACATCTTTGGGCTCTGCCCGCACATCCGGTAGTTCTGGGTGGGTGTGATGGACTGTGTTAGGTCGGTAACTACAATCTCCATTACACCATCTATCGAAATCTGTCTGTTGGGCTTGGTAGACACATTAGCACCCAAAAATGTGATCCGCACTCTGCTTACATTGCTCCTGTACAATTCTCGCAAAGTGATTATCCTATCGTGGAAGAAACCGTTGGCTCCTACCCTTATGGCCTGGAAGGCATTGATCAACAAGGCTCTACCGCTGTATGAAGCCACGTATCTTAATAGAGGGGTACCTGATAAGTTTAAAAAGGTGTGGGGTGGCTGGATAGACAACAACTCAACCGCTACAGATTAACTGCCTCCTGGTGAATTGTTGACCTATGTGGCGGGTAGTGAGGTTTGTGTAAGCCTGGATGGGAACTTATAACTCCCTTTAATACTGCTGTAGGGGGATATTGTAATGCATATAACGAATGTAAATTGTGTATACTCTCCCCCCTCTCCCCTATTTCCCCTTTACTATGATTGCTATATGGAAGGATTTCTGATGTCTGCTATTATTTGATATGGGAGCTGCATTGTACACTGGTGCTGGGAATTGTAGTGCTAAATGTTTACTATGTTCTACGTTTGTATATGTCTTTTTCTATGTAAAAAACCTGTAATAAAAATAATTTACAAAAAAAAAAAAAAAAGTTAATATTGCTATATAAACTATTCTGGCTAGCATAAACCCACAGAATGGGCATTTGCTTATTCCTACAAATGATGTAAAAGAATTCACGTCAAGTCAAGAAGGTTGATATTTATTGTTTCATGAATTGTTATTCTAAAGACTGAAAATGTCATTGGCACACTCCTCCTTTTATGAAAGATCAAAACACTACGTTTGCACAGAAAAAGGATTAAAGTCAAGGTATGACTTAATCTTGCCAGTAGAACATTGCACATGAATATCACTTGCTAAGAAGCCAGGCATAGTTGTAGCCACTAATTCTACAATAAGGAGGGGTAGCTTTACATTAGAGGGCCTAAAATATAAGGGTAATTTTTTTTCTGCTTAGTGACCTTTTACAATAACGTGATGATCTGTTGTGTGAATATAATGCAAAATTTGTTCAGCATATGCAGTAGCCCTTTCCTTTAGATCATTACTCTATCAAGCACATTACCTTATTCAACAAGATACCAAGACCAATATAAATGTAAATGTGTATGTCGACATTCCAATAGTAAATAAAATTGTACTCAAGTTGAATTAATGAAGCAATACAATGCTATCCATGTGCTTTTTTTTCAGAACCACCATTGAGCACCTGTTAGACTACATGTTAAACCTTTTTATCACATTGCAGCTGAGCTAGTAAAGAAAGAAAACAGAATCAGACAGCTATACTGGGAGGGCGAGCAAATGAAATGAAATGTATTGGCAAAAACTATTACTTCATCATTTAAATTTATAGAGATTTATGGTTTTACATTAATTTGGTTACAGCCTAAGAATCTTTCCATTCTTGTGACAAATTTGATTTTGCCAGCAATTTAAAATCGTTACACACTTTGCCTCCCTCAATAGCTCGATTATTATTTTATTAGGCTTCTTATGCTGTTCCTATGATCCTTACTGTAGACAGAAGATCAGCTATAGCTATGTGCTATATTCTGTTCACTTATATTAAAGTCAATCTAAACCCAAGAACAAAAAATTTCTTATGCCAGTCGTTAGATGTGGTGGCTGTATCTGTTTCATTTTAACCACTTGCTGACTGCCCTATAGCAGTTTTATTGCTACAGGGTGGCAGCTGTGCGCCAGATCACGTATATATACATGATTCCGCACTTTCATCTGCAGGGGGTGTGCGTGCCGGTGCACTGCTTTTGCTGTGAATATTCGGGAGCTCGATGTCCACCGTCACCCACCGATCGTCAGACAGAGACTCAAAACGGAGATGTAAACAAGGCAGTTACATTCTGACAGGGGGGAAGGGATGGATTTTGTGTTCCTGCAAAGCAGGGACACAAATCCATCTCTTTCCCTAGTAAAAGTAGCACATAGTAAACTCAAATGCTGGGCACACAGTTAACCCTTTGATCGCCCTGGATGTTTAACCCCTTCCCAGCCAGTGTCATTAGTACAGTGACCGTACATATTTTTTGCATGGATCACTGTATTCGTGTCTTTGGTTCTCGCAAAGTGTCAGTTAGTGTCGGATTGTCCCCCCAATATCACAGTCCCGCTAAAAGTCGCTGATCGCCGCCATTACTAATATAAAATAAATAAATAAATAACAATTCCAGTATACATTCCATAGTTTGTAGACACTATATACTATATATATGTAGCCATGCCTTTATAGGGGTTGCTGAATGTAGTGGTTCACCTGTCACCCTGCCCAGCCAGACATCCATTTCTCAGTCACTCAGAGACATAGAACAGTCCATAGCTTTGTTTTTGTTTTGTTTTTATTGAGGGGATTAAACTTGGATGGGAAATTGGGAATTATGGGATGTCCAGAAATATTCAGTGCAAACTTGCTCTGGACTTCTATATACCCTCCAGTATATGCACTACAGTCTTCTCTCCAGCACTTACTCTTGCTTAAGACCTCTTATACTTCACTCCTTCAGCACTTCACTTGCTGCAGACTGTTACTCTGCCAACACTTCCCTTGCTGAAGAGTGTTATTCCTGCAGACTAGTTAGCACCGCATGGTTAGGCCTGACTCTCATTCAGCCAGGCCTCAATTAACTGCCTTTTGCTGGCAGAGACCTCGGGCCCCTGTGGTGTAGAAATAGTTCAGAAGAAACCAGTGCCCTCTATTTCCCTCCTGCAGCCACTAAGGCTACTTTCACACTGGGGCGGGGGGCGTTATCATTAAAGTGCCGCTAATTTTAGCAGCACTTTAACGTTGTAAAAGGCGGCGCTTTTCAGCCATTAGCGAGCCTTTTTAACCCCCACTACTGTCCGGGGTTGGGTCGCAATGGCAACCCCTGTGACCACTATGCGTACGCCCCTGTTGCTGCTATATATGAAAGACATTGATATTGATGTTTTCACATTTTGCAGAATTTTGATTCATTTGTGTACTTTATTGGACACTTTATATGAACTTTACACATTTTCTTACTTTTGTAGTTTTTTTTGCACGCTAATCTATTTTAATATTTTTTATTACCCTAATTTGTTTTTAGCGTAGTTTTGTATTTTGCTTCAATTGGTATTGCAATTGTATAATAGCTGCTTTTTACTTACTGCTTATATACCTTAGAGCCGATTATTTTTAATTTTTATGCTTTAATATTGATAGAAGCCTAGCTTTGTGCAAAACAATGACATAACTACAGTAGGTCACACTAGTTTAATCGTATCACAACACCTTCCTAATCCCATTTTGCTTTCTGCTGGCCAATGGGTGGTAATCCTAGGTTAATCTGGCATTTTGCCTTGGGTGTCAGAGGACCTTGTGTTGGCACTAGGTGCACAGCCACATCAAGTTATTTTGGCAGGTGACAAGAGCTTAGGAGAACTTCTGGCTGAATCTATGCTTATGCTACTGTGCATACTTTATTGCATTCCAAATCTTCACACAAGTACCTTTTAAAATAAAACCTAAAAACAAATAATGTTTGAATCATATTTATGCATTTTATCAGCATTGATTAAGTATAGAGGGTTGAACGTGAACTTTTAAACCTACACAATATCTGTTTTTATTTGAAAAGGATATAAAAAAAAGGACCAAGAGTTCATATCAATATTAAGGTACAGAATGTCATTGTATTTATGATATTCATCTTTTTGTGTTTTACTATGGGCCATTTTCAATTTAGTAGACAAAAATAAACACCAGCTATGATTCAATGAAAAAATGTAATGAATAGTTAAACACATATTGTTAATCAGGCCTTTTATTTGGTTTTTATGAGCCCTGTTAAAAAAATATAAAAAAAATATGACTTTTATATATGTACACAGAGAACTAATATGTTTAAAGGCAATGGTATTTAATAGAAGCTTGGTCCTCAATAAAAAAAGTGGATTTGTAAACAAGAAAACTGTGCACTTATTCATTGTGGCAGAGATGAGTGACTCACTGAGTTAATTCAACTCATCACAGAGATTGTATAAAGATATAGTTGTGAAGAATGATGGAAGTAAAGTTTCAGTGAAAGCCTAACCTCTCTGTTCTTTCTATAAACTCTGTCAGTAACATAAATCAGTATCAATTACACACACAAAAACAGAGGAGTTGATCCTGGAACATGATGCCCAAATACTGCAACTTGGCAATACTTTAAACCACACTGGCATGCTAGAATTTTGATATTCCAAAACAAAGTTTATTGCTAGAAGATTACCAATAACCCAATCTGCTTTGTCTGCAATTTTCCCAAAATCGTTGCAAAATTTCATTGCATCACGTGTCAGCCAAGTCCATTTCTAGGCAAGATTTGAAACTGATCAGTGCACCGCTTACACTTCCCATCAAACACTGCAATTATGCTTAAATTGGATAGGTTCCTCAATTTACCTTGATTTGAATTCACTGCAACCCAATTTCACAGAGCTCCCTACATGTTTGGTGGGAAGTTTTGTTTCCTGAAGCCTGCAATCTGTAACTTCTCTTCTCTCTGCTTGCTCTATTATCAGTCATAGGTTTAAACCTATTTGCTGGCTATGAGAAAGTTCTGCCACTCTGTGAGATTCAAGGGATATGAAGTGGGGTCTCCTGCATCAGTGGCGTCGCTATGGGGGTTTGGGGGGTGCGGCCTTCACCCGGGTGACACCTGCAGAGGGATGACATCATCCCAAGGAGGGTCCTGGGTCCTAGAGGCAGGGCTCTTTTCAGCCAGAACAGGCTGGAGCCACGCAAGCTTTGAGTGAGACTGAGACTCTCACCACTAATGCAGCTGCCGCCTGTCACAAGCCCGCCACTCGGAGAGTGACAGTCTGAGCAAGCAACTCCCCGGGTGGCTGCACACTGAAACCTCCTCTACCCACTGCCCAGATGCATGAGGGGTCTGTACTGATGGAAGAGGGGGGTCTGTACTGATGGTGGAGAAGGATCTGTACTGCTGGAGGGGGGGTGGTTTGTCCTGAGGGGGTCTGTACTGATGGAGGGGGGGTTTGTCCTGAGCTGGATTCTGTACTAATGGAGGGGGTGGTTTGTCCTGGGGTTTGTCCTGAGGGGGGTCTGTACTGATGAAGAGGGGGGATCTGTACTGATGGAGGGGGATAGTTTGTCCTAAGGAGGGGTCTTTACTGATGAAGAGGAAGGGTTTGTCTTGAGACGGAGGGGGTCTGTACTGATGGAGGGGGGTGGTTTGTACTGATGGAGGGAGGTCTCTACTGATGAAGGGGGTCTATACTAAGGGGGAGATCTATCCTGAGTGTGGGAGTTTATACTTATGGGGGGTCTATACTGAGGGCGGGGATCTGTACTTAGTGAAGGGGGGTATATACTGAGGGGGGAATATACTTGGTGGAGGGAGGATCTGTACTGAGGGGGGGACTATACTTGGAGGGGGGTCTGTACTTAGTGGAGGGGGGTCTATACTTAGTGGAGGGGGGTCTGTACTGAGGGAGGGGGGTCTGTACTGAGGGGCGACTATAGTTGGTGGAGGTGGGGGGTGACACCATGTTTTACCACAACGGGTGACACATACCCTAGTGACGCCACTGTCCTGCATTATGAAGAAGTTAGCAAAAGGGGTCTCCAGATCACTTTACTGACTACAGGGGGGGTGAGGTAGGCCAATACACTACAGATATTTCATGATGAGAAATGTAATCCTAGTGCTGGTAGGTTCAGCCTGCACACGGCCCGAATGTTGTGCGGCACCGGCAGGTTTAATAGAAACTATGGATGAGCCGAACACCCCCCGGTTCGGTTCGCACCAGAACATGCGAACAGGCAAAAGATTTATTCAAACATGCGAACACCGTTAAAGTCTATGGGATACGAACATGAAAAATCAAAAGTACTAATTTTAAAGGTTAATATGCAAGTTATTGTCATAAAAAGTGTTTGGGGACCCGGGTCCTGCCCCAGGGGACATGTATCAATGCAAAAAAAAGTTTTAAAAACTGCAGTTTTTTTGGGAGCAGTGATTTTAATAATGCTTAAAGTGAAATAATAAAAGTGAAGTATTCCTTTAAATTTCGTACCTGGGGGGTGTGTATAGTATTCCTGTAAAGTGGCACGTGTTTCCCGTGTTTAGAACTGTCCCTGCACAAAATGTAATTTCTAAAGGAAAAAAAGTCATTTAAAACTATACTCGCGGCTATTAATGAATTGTCGGTGCCGGCAATACAGATCAGTCATTGAAAAAAACGGCCCTGCCGTTTTTTTCAATTACTTTTATCTGTATTACCGGGACCGACAATTCATTAATAGCCGCGAGTATAGTTTCCTTCAAAAATTACATTTTGCGCAGGGAACCAAAATTAAAAAAAAATGTGTAGGGGTCCCCCCAAAATTCAATTACCAGGCCCTTCAGGTCTGGTATGGATATTAAGGGGAACCCTGCGGCAAATTAAAAAAAAATGGCGTGGGGTTCCCCCCAAATTAAGGGGAACTCCACGCCAAATAAAAAAAAATGGCGTGGGGTTCCCCCCAAAAATCCATACCAGACCCTTATCCGAGCACGCAACCTGGCAGGCCACAGGAAAAGAGGGGGGGACGAGAGAGCGCCCCCCCTGAACCGTACCAGGCCACATGCCCTCAACATGGGGCGGAGGTCCCCATGTTGATGGGGACAAGGGCCTCATCCCCACAACCCTTGCACGGTGGTTGTGGGGGTCTGTGGGCTGGGAGCTTATCGGAATCTGGAAGACCACTTTAACAAAGGGGACCCCCAGATCCCGGCCCCCCCTATGTGAATTGGTAAGGGGTACATTGTACCCCTACCATTTCACAAAGAAAGTGTAAAAAAAAAAAAAAAACACACAGACACAGTTGGGATAAGTCCTTTATTTAAAAAAATTAAATAAAAAAAAAAAAAAGATTGCAGCGGTGTAAATCCACTCTCGATGGACTTCTTTGCTGGACATCATCGCTGGAGCCTGGAGATCATCCATCGCTGGATACCAACATCACTGGAGTGGAGATCGAGAGTGGATTTACACCGCTGCAATATATATTTTTTTTTTTTAATAAAGGACTTATCCCAACTGTGTCTGTGTGTTTTTTTACAATTTTTAACACTTTCTTTGTGAAATGGTGAACCAAAAAAGGTTCTTTTATTTAAAACAAAAGCACAAATAACATGCCACAGCAAAAAAAACAGCAAGTATGAGCTGACATTTCGCACTGCGATTCAGTGCTTAATCATAGCTGATTAAGCACTGAATCGCAGTGCGAAACGTCAGCTCATACTTGCTGTTTTTTTTGCTGTGGCATGGTATTTGTGCTTTTGTTTTAAATAAAAGAACCTTTTTTGGAGTGCGGCTGTCCAAGCGTTTTCCTCAGTTTTTTTGCAGAGTAAATACAAAATCCAGTTTTTGAATGATGATTTCATTTATCAAGAGAAAAAAGACGTTCAAACCTGCCTGGCCATATATGAAAAAGTAATCCCCCCCCCCCTTGCTGAATCATGAATGAATTGTGATTACCACATTTTTTAATAAGCTGAGTTAAATTTCACTTGCCACACCCAGGCCTGATTACTGCCAGACCTGTTGAATCAAGAAATCACTTAAATCTAAGCTGTCTGACAAAGTGAAGCATGCTAAAAGATCTAAAAAAGCAACACATCATGCCGCGATCTAAAGAAATTCAAGAACAGATGAGAAACACAGTAATTGACATGTATCAGTCTGGAAAGGGTTACAAAGCCATTTCTAAGGTTTTGGGAATACAGTGAACCACGATGAGAGCCATTATCCACAAATAAAGAAAACTTTGAACAGTGATGAACATTCCTAGGAGTGGCTGGCCTACCAAATTACTCCAAGAGCAAAACGATGACTCATCCAGGAGATCATAAAAGAACCCAGAACAACATCTAAAGAAAAGAGTTGGGTGAATGGTTCGGAGCCGAGCAAAAGTTCAGCCTGAACATCACCTGTTTTCCTGGAAAACACCTGAATTTGTGTGGGAATTAAGCAGGTTGTTCGCCCGCTGAGTCCCCCACAATGCACTGTGTGCTGCACAGTGTATTCTAACTCATGATTGGGCAAAGGTCCTGGGCATAGTGAATAGTTGGTTGTTAAGGAGCCAGGAAGCCGGCTGCTGTGTCCTTAACAACAGATGAGTCATCAGCTGTCAATGGACTTCCCCGCTGACAGCTGAATGAAAAAAAAAATTGCCTACAATAGAAAGATGTGAAAAAATGGCGTACTTTTCTTAATTTTGGCGTCGGGTGGGGGGTGCCCTTTGGGCCTGGTATGGATTTTAAGGGGGAACCTGACGCCAAAATTTAAAAAAGAACGGTGTTGGGTCCCCCCCAAAAACCATACCAGACCCTTATGCGAGCATGCAGCCCGGCAGGCCAGGAAAGGGGGGGCAAGGGCCTCTTCCCCACAACCCTGGCCGGTGGTTGTGGGGGTTTGTGAGAAGGGGGCTTATCAGAATCTGGAAGCCCCCTTTTACCCACAGACCCCAACCCCTCTATTATGGAGTACATAGTACCCCTACCCATCACCAAAAAAGTGTCAAAAAGAGATAAAAACACACAGTTTTGACAATTTCTTTATTAAAAATAAAGGCAGTGTCATGATTGACGATGGATCTACATCCGGAGACATTGATTTTTATTTTTAATAAAGGAATTGTCAAAAACTGTGTGTGTGTTTTTATTTTATTTTTTTTACACTTTTTTGGTGAATGGGTAGGGGAACACTGTACCCCATATGCATTCACATGGGGGGGCAGGGTCTGGGGGCCTTTTTGGTAAAGGGAGCTTCCAGATTCCGATAAGCCCCCTATCCGCAGACCGCAGACTCGCATAACCACAGCCCAGGGTTGTCAGGAAGAGGCCCTTTTTTTTTGCGTAGGGTACCCCTTAAAATCCATACCAGACCCAAAGGGCCTGGTATGGTTTGGGGGGACCCCCACGCTGTTTATCTTAACATTTTTGTATTGCTGGCAATTTAGATGTCATTTTTTTCTTCATAAATGTAAGTTATGCTGCAGCAGGTTCTTTACACAGTACAGATGTGCCATTTTACAGGCAGATTAAGGGGACCCCAGGCACTTTATTTAAAGGATTTATTTTATTGTTTCACTTTAAGCATCATTAAAATCACTGCTTTTCTTTTTTTAAAGAAAACTTGCATTGATACGTGTTCCCCAGGGCAGTACCCGGGCCCCCATACCAGGGGCGTTGCTAGGTGGCAAAAAGACCAGGGGCTTCAGCCTGAAGTCCGAGGCCAGCACCGGGGGGGGAGACGGGGTGGTTGTGGCGCGGGTTTTTTTGGCTGGGCGGTGGGGTTGTGTGGCGGGGGTAAGCTCACTTGCTGGTTGCTGCCTGGCTTACCATTGCCCGTAAATTTTGACCACTAAACTCACCTACCTGACACACTGACGATTACACTGACCTACCTGACATACATACACTGACCTCACCTACCTGACATACATACACTGACGGTAGAGACATACATACACTGACCTACCTGACATACATATGCTGACCTACCTGTCCTACATACACCTACCTGACCTACATACACCTACCTGACATACACTGACCTACCTGACCTACATACACCTACCTGACCTACATACATTGACCTACCTGACATACATACACTGACCTACCTGACATACACTGACCTACATACACTGACCTACCTGACATACATACACTGACCTAACTGACATACATACACTGACCTACCTGACATACATACACTGACCTCACCTACCTGACCTACATACACTCACCTACCTGACATACATACACCTACCTGACATACATACACCTACCTGACATACATACACTGACATCACCGACCTGACCATGAGACAGACTTCATGTGTCCAGGTGTCCTGCAGTTCAGTTCAGCCTCAGCCATAGTGTGCGGTGTGCAGCGCGCCCATCATGTGTCACAGCAGGCAGCCAGAGGAGGAGAGGAGACTACTTGAATTTCATTGCCTGGACCTTGGAGCTCAGACGGCTTTGTCCCAGTCCCAGCATGGCCAGCAGGCACAAGGCGGTATGGAGAAGACTCTTCTTCCTCCTGTTGCACACTCCGGTGCCCATGACACACCGAGATCCGGAGCTCTTCACTCTGCCTCCGCCCCAGCACAGTTCTGGTCACCAACACACCCCAGCGGACTCCTCCAGTCATCCTCATCCCCTCCTCTACAATCACCTGGATTTCTACTTCTTCCTAAATCCAGATCGGTGCAGTCACTGGCAGATCTCCTCCAACATCCCCCGATCGCTCCTCCGCTGCCCTGATTCCTCCTGATTGCTCCAAGAGCCGCACGCCCGAGTGCCGAGCGGGGAGCGGGGATCTCAGTGATGTGGTGCGGCGGCGGCATTGTAATTCCCGCCTTCTGGAGCTTGCAGCGCCTATGATGGACGTCACACGTCCCGCGGTCCCGGCATTGGACCAGTGGGACATCCAACATAGGTGCTGCAGGCTCCAGAAGGCGGGACCTACTATGTCACTCGGCTGCACTCAGCGGCACTCGGCGACACTCGGCCACACTCGGCGGATCAGATCGGTTCCAGCTCGGGGCTAACAATTAGGACAGTGCATTCCCGAGACTCTGGGCTTTTCGGGGACCCATTCGGGGCCCAGCCTCCCACCCTCCCAATGCCCCTGCCCCATAACCTTTTTATGGCCAATAACTTGAATATAAGCCTTCAAAATGGGCACTTTTGATTTTTCTAATTCAGGTCCCATAGACTTTAATGGGATTTCTGGGTTTGGGTCCAAACGTTTGCGATGTTCGAGAGCTCTGGCACAAACCAAACCGTGGATTGTTCGGCCCAACTCTACTAGAGAACTGCAGGCCTCACTTGCCTCATTTAAGGTCAGTGTTCATGATTCAACAATAAAGCCTCGTACACACGGCCGGTTTTCTCGGCAAGAAAACTGCTGGCAGAGCTTTTTGCAGAGAAAACCGGTTGTGTGTTTGTTTTCTCGTCGAGAAAACTGCCGGGAATCTCTACGAGAAAAATAGAGAACCTGCTCTCTATTTTCTCGTTGGGATTCTCGTCGGGAAACTGTGTGTGTGTATGCGGCTACAAGCTTACCTGTCCTCCGGTAAGCCTGCGCATGCTCGATGAGACTTCGACGCATGCGTGGTAGCTTACAAGGGTAGTGTAGGGTGAAGCAAGATGGCGGCGACAGCATCGAATGTCAATGACGTCACCGCGTTCTTGCCATTCAAAAGAACGGCGGTTCTTTTGAATGGGTGTCTGTATGCACGGCTTGGCAAGAAAAGCTTGCCATGAATCTTGTCAGGAAAAACAAAGTTTTTTTCCTGACGGGATTCTCGGCTGTGTGTACAGGGCTTAAGAAAGAGACTGGGCAAAAATGGCATCCATGGGAGAGTTCCAAGGGGAATGCCACTACTGACCAAAAAAAACACAAAGACTCGTCTGACATTTTCCAAAAAACATCTTGATTATTCCTAAGACTTTTGGGCAAATATTCTTTGGACTTAAGAGGCAAAATTTGAACTTTTTGGAAGGGGGTACGTCCTGTTATCAGATGTAAAACTAACGCAGCATTTCATAGAAAGAACATCATACCAACAGTGAAACACGGTATGTGTGTTGGCCTGGGGCTTCTTTGCACCTCCAGGACCTGGACAACTTTCCATTAATGATGGAACCATGAATTCTGCGCTCTCTACCAGAAAATCCTGAAGGAGAATGTCCGGCCATCAGTTCCTGACCTCAAGCTAATGCACACTTGGGTTATGCAGCATGACAATTATGCAAAACATACCAGCAAGTTCACCTCAGAATGGCTAAAAAAATAAATAAAAAAATGAATGTTTTGGAGGGCCTAGACAAAGTCCAGACATAAATCTAATTGAAATGCTGAGGCATGACCTTAAACAAGCCGTTCATGCTTGAAAACCCTTCAATGTGGCTGAATTAAAACAATTTTACAAAGAAGAGTGGGCCAAAATTCCTCCACAGCAATGTGAAAGACTCATTGCAAGTTATCACAAATGCTTGATTGCAGTTGTTGCTGACAAGGGTGGCACAATCAGTTATTAGGTTTAGGGGCAATTACTTTTTCACATAGGGCCAGGCAGGCTTGAACAGCTTTTCCCCCTAATAAATGAAATCATCATTTAAAAACTGAATGTTGTATTTTTGTATTGCGTGACGAATATGCAAAAAAATAAAAAATCAGGAACGGGGCAAATACTTTTTACAGTACTGTATACCGATATATAGTGTTTGCAAAGGGCAATTGCATCACAAAAAATGCCAGCACCTACTAACACTCAGAAAACATTACATTTTATGCATAGCAAAACTCTGTAATGTATTTGTTTAACTAAGGTTTTTTTTGTTAGTTTGAGTGCAAAATGCCCACCTTGCATGTATTTACCAACATTTAATGGTGTCATTCGTTTTCTGTTCAGCAATTAGCGATCAGTGACGTTAAACCAGTTCTATGACATTGTAGAGGGAAGGCTATTATAAAGAAGATGGAATGTGAATTAAATAAAGAATCCTACCCTAGACATGTAGCATTGATAGCCTGGATATTGGTCAAGATTGTTGAATCTTGTTGGTTGCTGGCAAAAAGACATCTATTTCTAGGAATTTTGGGCATTTATGCTCATAGACCCATATCATGCCTCCCTGGCTCTTCCTAAACCTCTTTCCTAATACTAGGAATCTTGGGTTCAAATCTTACCATAATTGATCAATACCAATGCTCTATTACTAAGCCTAAACGTGCTTTCACACTATGCCGCCCCCGAGCGTCGGCGGTAAAACGGCGCTATTTTAGCGACGCTTTACTGTCAGATTTGCGCCGCATTTCGGCCGCTAGCGGGGCGCTTTAACCCCTGCTAGTGGCCGAGAAAGGTTTAAAACCGCCCACAATGCGCCGCTACAGTGGCGTTTTGCCTGCGGTACGGCGGCGCTGCCCATTGATTTCAATGGGCAGAAGCGCATTAGCAGCGGTGAGTTCACCGCTCCTAATGCACTCCAAAGAAGCTGCTGGCAGGACTTTTTCTGAAGCCCTGTCAGCGCACCGCCCCAGTGTGAAAGCCCTCGGGCTTTCACACTGGAGTGAATGAAGGAGCTGTTTTAGGGCGGATTGCAGGCGCTATTTTTAACACTATAGCGCCTGCAAAACGCTCTCAATGTGAAAGGGGTCTAACAGTTTTTGAAACTTAAAATTGTGATTCTGCAAAAGCAATTTTTTAGAAGTTTGGGTCAGAAGTTATATGGCCCAGTCTAAGACGTCTGGATGTCTGAATTGATCTTTGGTTCACAGAGTGAATCAGGTAAAACATAGGTGGATCATTGCTATTATATTGTTAACTGTCCCATGTAGCCATTTGTTAGCACAAACATAATCAAAGCTCAGTTATGATTACTCTGATCACAGTTCTTGTTTTTTTGTTTTTAACAAATGTATTATGGATGTCATTAGGCCTTAATTAAAATGACCTGTCCTTTTTGAAATATCTTAGTCAACAGTTAGTATAATAAAAGGTTAGGGTCTTTTCTAATGCATTCTGTTTTCTGTGATGTCTTTTAAAGCTATTCTTAATACATACTCCAGTTCCTAATAACTCCCTCATACTCCCTAGAATAGTTACATCTAGGTATTTGCTATTTATGTCCTAAAATGAACACTGTTGACCAAACTCAAGGTCAGTCCTGTCAACCACAAGATTAAACATTTTTTATGTTGTATGAGCAACTTCCACAGAAACTCCCAGAAACAATTTGTCTAGATTATTAATTTAACTTCCATGCTAAAATAGATTAAATAATGCAGTTTATTTGCTAGCTTTTTAATAGCTTTTGCTTTATTATATTCTTATATCTGTGGTTATAACATCTACTTGGCAGCTGTGCATTTTATTTGTGATAGAAATGAATAAACACACAATCCAAGGATAATATATGAACATATTATTGGCCTCTGTATCAGATATTGATCCCTTCACTCCAGTCTTGATTAGCAATTCACAGAGTGAAACATGATTCATCAATAGCAAACTTCTCAAATATGGTTTCGCTTGGCAATTTCTCAACTAATACCCTGGTGAGAAGACATATTGGTATAATATAAAGTTCCTTCTCGCTTAACAATTAAGACATCTCAGCATGTCTGTTTGTAGTATAAGATAATTGATTGGCACAGTTGTTGTCCATCAGGGTTTACAACATTTGTAGTCTTTCAAATATTACATAGAAAATTACTATACTAAAACTGCTAAAGTGCCTGAGTTTCGATCAGTTTTCCAGCACAGTCAAATTAGCATACTAGAAAGTTTTGCACACCCATATAGGAAAATGTGACCAGATGTTCTCATTTTATTAGATCTGCTGGTATCCCCATGTGTTCTGCTGGGACACTGAATTGTCCCAGATTTTCCTGCTGTGTTCACTAACTGCACAGACGTTGCATGGAAGGTAAAGGCTTCTCTGCCATAAGGGATTTGCAAAACAGGGATTAAGAAAGTCCCACCCTCTGAGTTCTGAGGATTCCTGCAATATGATGAAATTTATATATAAATATGTATCTGTATGTGTGTGTGTGTATATATGTGTGTATATACTGTATGTGTGTGTGTGTGTGTGTGTTCTTCTGCTTTTTGCTTTCAAAGTAAGGGATCATTTGTAATCATCAGCAAGCTACTGAAACTCATGAAAAATACATTTTATTGCCTTTTTATTGTGCTCAAAACGAATTATTGCTATGCTACGTGTCTGTCATAATGAACATGTGTGAAAAGTAATTGCAAAGACTTAGAAAATTAAGTTCACAGCTGAAAATGCAAAATGGGTCGGAATGAAGTGGCAATGGAGAGCAAATATATAATACAATAAATAGATAATTGGATAGATAGATAGATAAATAAATACCTAATTTCTGGTGCCTTTGAAACTAATACAGCTAATAGAAGGGGTGGGTGGGGGCAATGTTACAGGCATTCGTTTGATAGGAAGAAATAGACAGCAATGAAAACATTATGAAAATTTCTAATCTTTCCCAAATTTTTTTGGTTGTGTCTCTGCATTGCTACCTGTCATAAATCTAATTATGGACACTGATGGCAGTAAAAACATGACATAGGTGCCAACACTTCTCTGCTCTATCCAAAGTTAAATAAAAAAAAATGCTGCTCATGAAAACAGGGAAATGGCATGTTTTGTTTTCCCACTTAGCATTTCTTACTACAAGCAATTTAAAGTGGCTACAGGTTTACAATTAAAGTTTGTGTAAACCTTAACAATCAAGTTATTGTATTTTCTTCCTTTTGATCTGCTAAATATATCATTGGAACTGTTTTGTTATATTTGTTTGTTTTTTTTATCCAAAAACTATTTTTTTAAATTGAAATTGTTTCCGTACTAAATAGCAATTTATCAATCACTTCGTAGAAAGCCGTATCTTCGGGTACAGTGGTGATACAGGGTATTCAATGTACATTATACAGCAGAAACTAAAAGCCTAATGTTATAATTAGATGTCATAACAGACATAATACAAGAAATAATAATTATTGAACAATCCAGCATCCAACGTATGATACATTCTAAGGCAACTTAACAAGTGAGGGAGGTATATAACTAGAGGAGGGGTAATGTAGAATGAGGAAGAGGGGGGAATCAAGGGAAATTCAGAGCTGTGTTGTGCTTTGCGCAAATCTCCTGTGTTATCTCCAGGAGTGTAATTAGTCCTCCCAGGATTTTATCTTGGACAACTAATAATAAAAAAAGGGCCCCTACTTTGTGAGGACTTTATGAAGACAGTGGGACAGATTAATTTGCTTAATCAAAGACAACTGGGCAGGGCTGACACAATTCAGTTCACACAAATGCTGTGTGTTGTCAGCCCACAAAAAGTAATTAGGAGCTGAGTGCATTTCTTGCATAGCAACAGGTATTTTTTGGACTTGTTGGGTCTTTACAGGGATAAAACATGGGAAAATATGCAGGTATTGCAGATCTGTATTGCATATTTGTTTTTATAATCTGGATTTGACATATACTGTAAGACATATTCTTTTACAGGCTGTAAGCACCGCCTGTAAAAGAAGATGTGCTATACCTACTTTTTCAGAAAGGTAAAATAGAGAATCTAATTTTACAGAATTCAATTGCTTAAAAACCTTCAGTATGCAGCTCCCCCCAGCCTCCCCAACACTTACCTGAGCCCGATCTTGATCCATCAATATGCATGAGAGCATCTGCTCTCCCAGCTCTCTCCCTCAGAGCATTGGCTCTTGCTGCTGTCAATCTCAGCCAGTGATGAGGGAGCAGGGGAAGGGGCAGTCCCCCGCTCTGTGTGTCTTATGGACACATAGAAATACAGAATGGGGCTCAGTAGCGAGTATGGGACTTGCTGTGGGGGCACTCAGCAGGGGGGACGAGCCAGGAACATTGGTGGGGGACCCAAGAAGAGGAGGGTCAGAGCTACTCTGGGCAAAGCCATTGCACAGAGCAGGTAAGTATAAAATATTGTTATTTTAAAAAAAAGTACCTTTAGTATCACTTTAATTGTGACCATATGCTGCTAAGATTACTTTAAGCTCAGCAGATAGTCAGTTGGAACCACTTGTCTAAAAAGCAGCCAATGTAACAGTATCTTAATGTTGCATCACCCAACTGTCAAATAAAATAAAAAATTGAATGACATCATCCACCTGTTATTCTGTCAGGATCGATATAGAGAGTGCTATTTGTTTTGTCAATTGGACAACTCCTGGGGATCTTGTTATCAGTGGGTTGGACCCAAGTTTAACAAAACAGGTACTTAATGTTCTGGAAGGGTCCTTGGGAGAGGATGTTATTATTCCATCCTCCCCTTCCTCCCATCTAGGCTCATCATCCTTTCCTATATTGGGGGGGGGGTGGATGTTTGCTGAGAAGGCTATTTGCCTAACTTTAGGCCACATGGCTTGAGCTTGAGCCTGGAGGATATCTCCCTTACAAGTTAAAGCCCTTCTAGGTGGAGGCATTAAAAACTTACAATACAGGACACTAGATGGTAAAGCTCCCAATTATTGTAGACTTAAGACCCTTTGTTGCCAACATGCTGCTGCAACATGGGGATATGAAGACCGTGAGGTCATCACACATGATCATTCCAAACCACTGTTACATATATGTAATGGGTCCCATAGAAAAACCATGAAGGGGTCCTCTATCTTCCTAATTTCAGAGACAAATCCTGAACGGAATACTATTTTTTTAAAGATTTTGCCAAGATTTTTATACAATTATTTTCTAAGAATTTTCTACCTACATGTATAAATACCTGTGTTTCCAGACTGCTCTTGGCTCCATAGCACATACATGGTCTGCTATTGCAATAATAACCAGATACAGAGTGCAAGGAGAGGTAATGCCATCTTTGCTGCTCTAGTTGTTCAGATGAACATAGTAAGGTTTGCCTTATTTGCACCTGCTGGTAACACAAAAGACCATATATTGAGCCTTTTTAATAAATCAACGTGCAGTAAGCAATAGCATTCAGTCAGATTACTGCAGGATAAAAAAAAAATGAAAGTCTCAATCTTCTGGTAAGACATCAGTTTAAAGTGTAACTAAGCCCAGGTTCACACTGGGAAGCGGGAGTTCAGCTGAACAATTTCACTCCCGCCTGTCAGTCCCGATTCCGGCCGCTATGAGGTTTCTGCACAGATGTCAATGTAAATCGTGGGCCGAAATCGCAAAAAGTAGTACAGAAACGACTTTTTGAAATCGGTGCATCGCCGCAGATGTGGCGTCACACCGATTAGGACGGTGCCATTGCCGGCATTTGCCGGCAAATGCCTCCGATTTAACATGCGATTTGACATGTCAAATCGCATGTCTAATCGTACCAGTGTGAACCAGGGCTAAAGGCAATTTTCTTATTATGTTGGATATAATTGTTACGCTATCTGTGTCCCATTGGGGAGATTTCCTTCCAATTACCATAGCCAACACAGAAAATGAGGGAATCCCAGTGTGTCACCAGAGTCACAAGAAATAGGAATATTTTCCTTCTATTAGTGTTCTGATGTCAACCCAAAAAATGTAATTTTCTTTTACTTTTGCTATTGATGATAATGGTGAACGGGACAAATAGAGAGGATGAATCTCCCTAACAGGGGCACAGACAACAATAAAAACTGACAGGTGTTCTAATCCCTCTCCACGCTATCCAAAACTGAAAATTTAGTTACACTTGAATCGCGAGGAATGATATCGGAACCAAAAGACTGACTGTGCAGGGAAAAAAATGTTTCACAGGCAGACAGAAGCCTTTAGAGGTGATTGCTTAAAAGAGAAGTATGGGTTGTTTTTTATTTTTTGTAGAATCCTATTTACCTAGCTGCATCTGTCCCCCGCCGGCTCTAACACTGAGAACTGAGTGATCAAACACCACTGATCCCTCAGTTCTCAGGGCTCCCCGAGCAGAGAGCTGCTGATTGTCAGTCTGCTCGGCCCCCTCTTCGCTCACTGGAGCGCTGAGCTGTGGAGAGAGCAGGAGTGGCCGACTCAGGCTCTCAGCGGCTCATTGAGAGGCTGAGCTAGGTGCCTGTCCAGGCATGTGGACAGATGTCAACTTAATTGTTACGATTTTGTCCTAGCCTGGACCAGCTCTGTGACATCAGCCGACAGTGGGTCACAGGATGGGTAACAGGAGTGCAGTCTCTTCTGGCTGTACTTCTCCCTTGACTGGTAAGTTACTGGCATTCACATGGTTCAGATAAGATTGGTTGAATCATACACAAAGAAAAAAATAATTACATTTAGAAACCTAAGCAGGAAGACAATCCATCCAGTTGGAAAAGGTCTTTTTTATTTCCTATTCTAGTTCTATTCACACTAAACACTTTGTCATGAATGTAACAACATGAGGAAATACATGGATATAACACATATTATTGTTGAGTAGGATATTGCACAGCTTGATTTTGTGCTTAGGTGTGCTTCACGAACATGTAGAAATGTCTGATGCCCAATCTGTGTGGCTTTTTGTAGCTTTAAAGTGTAACTCTAGCTAAAACCCATCTTAATGCAATGCATGTATACTAATGCAGCATAGCAGTGTGATCCTAGCCTTAGACATCTGTCACCAAAAACAGATGTGCGTAGTGGGAGATTCCTTCTTGCCTCCTGTTCTGTACTACACCAGATGCACTGAACAGTAAATACGTATATTAGGTAAAAGCGGACTTTCCAAGGGTTACATTTTTCATATATGAGTAAACATACACTTCTTTCGTTTTTATGTAAATTAATGCGGATCAACCATATAGTAGGAAAGGATCTTTATATTTGTAAATGTAAGCCTTTCTAATATCATAATAACGGTGACATACTTAATGAAACCAATTTAGCAAGCTTTATGGTGATTAAGGTAAGACACGATAATTAGAACACTGATTAAGGAGACACCCCTACTCAGCATCTGTAATGCGTATATCCCCCTTGCATAGGTTGTTAACTATACCAGTCTTGCTGCCGTAGCGTTTTGCCATGTGAAATTATTTAGGAAGCACCTGCATTACTGCTGGCATTTATTTCACAACAAAGCACTTAACGTTCAAGTACTCAGGCTCATTGTTCTGCTCCACAGCATGGAAAAGAAGATGAATCAAGAAGCACAGGGTCCAACAGAAATTATTATTGATTTAATCGCATAATCAGCAGCAAACACTTCAGGCTAAGATAGTAAATCCATAACAGCCTGCCCACATAATAACCACCCTTACAAATTTACCAGCAAACCACTGTGTGCATTTAACAAACAAGAGGAGCAAGGGTCACCTTCACTTGGCGGCAAAATATTGACATTCCTGAAGCTTAAATATGTTTTGAGTTAAGTGTTATCAATCAGCGATAAGAGTTGAATGTCTGTTAAACATAACTGCATTGGCAGGAGGATTATAAAATGCTTTCTTGTCATAATCTTGAAGCATCTATCAGACAAAACTCTGCTTGAAATCAATTGTGTGAAAGCAACTGCCTGCTGTGACCACTCAGTGTCATACAAATGAAGAGAGAGTATCCCTGTGATCTTTAACCAGAACTTGTTATCTAATGAGGCCAGAGCTTTAATTTTTTTGCACATCAAACATAGAATCAATGGGCAAGATTGAACAGTATATTTTTATGCATTTATTGTTAATAAAGACATTGTTATTGTGTAATTTATCATGCAGAAATTAAAGAAATATAACATTGTTGACAGCATAATTACCGTATTTATCAGCGTATAACACGCGCCGGCGTATAACACGCACCCCAAGTTTAGGAGGGAATTTTAAGGAAAAAAACATTTAGGAGGGAAGTTTAAGGAAAAAAAACTTACATTTAAATGTCCATCATTGCAGCCTTGCCCAGTGTCCATCTGCAGCCTTGCCCATCATTGCAGCCTTACCCAGTGTCCATCTGCAGCCTTGTCCATCATTGCAGCATTGCCCAGTGTCAGTGTCCATCTGCAGCCTTGCCCAGTGCCTTTGCAGCCTTGCCCAGTGCCTTTTCAACATTGCCCTGATTTAAAATTGGCGCAGATTTCCGCTGACTGTGAACGGAGAGGAGCGAGCAGAGCCGAGATACAGAAAGCCGAGTGTACTTCGGCTAGACTTGGCTCTGCTCACAGTCCCGCCCATCTCCACTGATTGCGAGAGGAGAGGAGCGAGCGCCGCTGACATACAGAAAGCCGAGTGTACTTCTGCTAGACTCAGCTCTGCTCACAGTCAGGGGCGGGACTGCGAGAGGAGCCGAGACTAGCCGAAGTACACTCGGCTTTCTGTATGTCAGTGGCGCTCGCTCCTCTCGCAATCAGTGGAGATGGGTGTGACTGCGAGAGGAGCTGATTAAAGCCGAGTGTACTTCGGCTTTGTGTATCTCGGCTCCGCTCGCTCGTTTCCACAAAATCAGCGGGGGATCGGCGTATAACACACACCCACGATTTTCCCCTGATTTAAATACGGTAATGCTCACTGTATTACATATTTTATTGGCCTGTAATTTAGATTTTCTTAGTAATGTCAGTAATAGTTTTTTGTTAATCTCTGCAAATTGTAAAGCAGAATTTTGTTTTTGCTCCTCATTCAGAGAATCTAGTAGGGAGGGGATGATCTGCCCTGGTTCAAAACCTGGGCAGATAATGGGTGGATCTTGAAACCAAATTCTGGCCATTTTCAAGGCAAGTAGGCAAGCTATAGTCAAAAAAGGGAATGGTAAAAGGGTCCTTTTAATGTGACTTCAAGAAAAAAATAAAGTAATTTAAATGACATGCTTGGGAGATGCCTGTATGTGGAGTATATGGCATAGTAATATTTTCACAGACATCAGAAACATTGAATTCTGGCATTTTAGATGTGTATGTGATTTATTACCTTTTGCATTCAACTTGAATTCAACAGTATTGCCCAATTCTGATTCATTTAAAAAAAATTATTAGCGTTGGCTGCAACACCTGACTTTTTTTTTTCCCAAGCAGTAATTGACCAATGGAGGTAGCAGTAACAGAGGTTTTAAAAGCTTCGGGAAAGTTTACACTTAAAAAATAAATAAAGCCAACTCCC
Organism: Rana muscosa; assembly: GCA_029206835.1. Taxonomy (NCBI): domain Eukaryota; kingdom Metazoa; phylum Chordata; class Amphibia; order Anura; family Ranidae; genus Rana; species Rana muscosa. The sequence goes on along the minus strand of CM055122.1, from coordinate 1,059,410,265 downwards.
TAAACATCATAGAAAATGGGCAATGACAAAACAGTTTAATTTGTATAGTTTTAGTAAAGCACTTAAAGGAGAAGTATGGGAATGCAAAAATGGTAGTACATGCTACCCACATACCTGCATTGCATTTCTTTCTTTCCTCAGCCCTTCAGTTTTTGCAGAATAGTCTTTTGAAGTGTCCAGAATCAGACTCAAATAGTTCTTTTTCAGTTCAAACGTTTTCAGGGGGTGTATACAGCTCCACAATCCAGCCTCTCCTTCACTCCCTCCCTTTGGAGGACATGTGGGTGTGCTTGGTGAAGAGGTGCACACCCAGGCTGCTATCTAGGATGAGCACGTTCTTCACGTGCCTCTGTTTCCATGACAGCATGTCCCCAGATAAAACCCGGAAGCAGAGAAAGCATGACACAAGTGAAGTTTGCTCACCTTTCCCTGGTTGTTACCTGCAAACTCTTCTCTGCAAGACTCCAACACCTCTCCCCTGGGCTTTGATATTCCTGTGTCCTCCGAATTCCCTCCCCCTCTCCCCTCACTCATTCAAAGTCTCTATCAGCGTCTCCTTCAGCCGATAGGGGGAGGGGGGAGAGGCACTGAACACTTCTCATATCCAGCTATGAACACAGGTAAGTTCTCTACACATAACACTGTGTTATCTCAGAAGAGGAGACATGGTAAGGAAAATAGTGACCTGTGCCCTGTGTCTGTTCTCTGAAATGTTTACAGTGCTATTTGTAAAGAGCATACCTGTGTACAGTACATAGGAGAGGAGACTGACAACTCCCCCACATCTAAAGTGACCCCTGATGTGTCCCCAGAGTCTCCTTTATTGTACATACACATCATCCCTCTGTCACTGATCCCACCCCCACCATCCTTCTGCCACTGATGTCATCCCTATCCCCCATCCCCTGTACTCCTATACAGTCCTATCATCCCCATCCCCTGTACTCCTATACAGTCCCCTCATCCCCATCCCCTGTACTCCTGTACAGTCCCATCATCCCCATACCCATTTATCTTGTAAAAAATGTATAGTGAGATAGGTTAGGTTTTATCTTTAAATAAACATTATAGTGTAATATTTGAGAGACAATAGCTACAAACATTGTATTTTGACTAGACAGTATATTAGCAGCTTGGTTAGGTCACAATAGAGATGTGGCAAGTTTTATCATGGATTGGAAACTAGAGTGTATTATTTGAGAGACAATAGCCACAATATTGTTCAGTGATACCACTTTATGTAAGCAGCTTGGTTAGGCCACAATATAAGAGGGGAAGATGAGGTAGACTATATCTTTAAATAGAAATTAGAGTATATTTTCATACTGTATGTATTTATATATTTTTTAATATTTTTAGAGATTGATGCAGTGGTTGGACTGCACACAGCAGAGGCCAGGCACTTCCGCAATAACTTTGCTTTGCCAGCATAATCATTCTCCTCCCAGGAACTTAGCAGCCAGTCAGATATTTTAATAAGTATTTATTTCATTATAGTCAGGGCAATGGAAGCATAGCTGCAGGGGTAAAACCTACAGTCATAGGCTGCCCACCCTTCCAAAATGCAAGGACAAGTGGCAAAAAATGGAGGAGGGAAATCCTAGGACTGGGGAAAGGAGAGGCAGCAGAAGTTTGGAATCTTATGGCTATAATCTGGCTGCCCTTCCTCAAATCAGGACCATCTGAAAAAAAATAACAGGCAAGCATAAAAGAGAGAGATAGAGTTGCTGCCATACAGAAGTAGCATATCATAGGCCGAGCATTGCAAATGTGACTTCTTTTTCCTCTTCCTCCTCCCCACCCCTCTACTTCTTCTCCCATTCCTCCTTTACCTCTCCTGCCTCTTCCCCCTCCCTCTATTTCCTTGTCCTCTTTATCCTTCATATTTTATTCCTCCTCCACCCTCCACCTCCTTCTTGCTCTACTCCTCCTCCCCTTCCTCGCCTCTTTGTTCTCCCCTTCCTCTTTCACCTCCCTCTTTTTCTATGTGATTAGTGATTAGTGATTCTATGTGATTAGTTGATTAGCATGAGGAGAGGCTCTAAGAAACAATTTTTTCCACCTCAGGAATGGGTCACTATCTACAACCCCAATTCCAAAAAAGTTGGGATGCTGTCTAAAATCTACATGAAAAACAGAATACAATGATTTGAAAATCTCATAAAACAACATTTTATTCACAATAGAAAATATAAAACATATCAAGTATTTAAACTGAGAAAATGTATAATTTATAACACGTTTTAAAAAGGTTGGGACAGGGCCATGTTTACCATGGTGTAGCATTCTCTTCTTTTAATAACACTCTGTAAATGTTTGGGAACTGAGGAGACCAGTTGCTGTAGTTTTGGGAGAGGAATGTTGTCCTGTTCTTGTCTGATATAGAATTCTAACTGCTCTTTTTCTTATTTGATGCACCAAATATTCAGAATTGGTGAAAGGTCTGGACTGCAAGCAGGCCAGTTAAAGTGGTAGTAAAGCTTGTTAACCTCCTCAGCTGTAATCCCGAGTCAGGCTCGGGGTGAGTTTTCAATGCTAAGAGCGGTAACCCCGAGCCAGACTCGGGCTGCATCGCAGTATCCAGGGGAAGTAACTTACCTTGTTCCCTGGATCCTGCGATGTCCTCCCGCAGTGTCTGCGAGCCGTCATCTCGCTCGATCCACACTGCCGAGTGCCGAGCTCCGTTCCCTGCGACGTTGCGACGCACGGGGACGGAGTTCGGCGCCAAATTCAAAAAAGTAAACACATAGTATACATACAGTATACTGTAATCTTACAGATTACAGTACTGTATGTAATAATTACACACACCCTTTGTCCCTAGTGGTCTGCCCAGTGTCCTGCATGCACTTTTATATAATAAAAACTTTTCTTTCTGCCTGGAAACTGAAGATTGTCCATAGCAACCAAAAAGTGTCCCTTTATGTCAAAAGTGATTTTAGACCAGCTAAAAAACAGCGATAATAAATTACAATCACTCGCAGAATTGAGCGATAGCGATTTGTGGGGAAATTCATCATCAAACAAAAAATCTAATGACAGCGACAATTCAGCAACTGAGCAAATTTCAGTGTTTTTGATTTGATTACATTATTGAATAATTTTTATTATAATTACATTACTATTTGTTATAATTATTTATAGTTATTTATTATATTATAATTTATTATTTTGTGTTTCAAACTTTATCATACCCGGGATGTCTACTAGACTCTTGTTTGGTCAGGTTTAAGTAAGTAATTACTAAGAATCGCAGGCCTACAATACATAACACCAAATTTCCATGCAAAATAATTGTACCGCTTTTGGTACATAATTCCAGACAGAATCATACCGCCAGGGAGGTTAAGACCAAAAAAAATTAAAAAATGTCGCCCTGCAAGTCTATGTCATAATTTGCTAGTATGCATCACATACAAGCAAATTATAACAGACTTACCTTAAAGCGGTGTTCCGCCACCCATGAAAATGTTTTTAATCAGCAGCTACAAATATTGTAGCTGCTGACTTTAATACTAGGACACTTACCTGTCCAGGGTTCCCGCAATGTCAACGTCCCAGCCAATTTTCGGATCGGCTGTTGGGTGTTGCCGCCGCCATTCCTGGTAAGGGAAACTGGCAGTGAAGCCTTTTGGCTGACATACAAACAGTTGATGAAATTATTTCATGTTATATAGATATATAATAGCATAAATAAGCAGGTACATGATAAATCTGGGTAAAAACATCAAACTGAATGACATAAATTACACTACGCATTTCGAGGATCCATTCTCTCATCATGAGTGTGATGTCAGTAATATCTATAAATATAGATGGTAAAGAATGATATATTTATGGGGATTCCCTATGCAGTATAAAAAAAAAGAAAGGGGGGTCTAACACTTACAAGTCAGCTAATAGAACATGTATGACAGCCCAGCTGCTGGAAGAAAGGCGGGAAGGGGTGTCTAATGTAATGTCAGCCCTGGGGATGAGGCGAGGGCATGCAAACTAAGCCTGGAAAACAGCCAATGCACAGGTCTAGATGCAATATTTGAATGCTGATACAGGTGAAAAATGGAAAGCATATAAGAATCCACACCACTCTGAAAATTATAATAATATGTGTCATAATATAAGATAAATATATTTGTATGCATGTAAATAATATAAATACATAATGTAAGGAGACTGTGCGGATATATATATAAAAAATGTATCCAAAGAAGTGACCATAGTGTCAAAAAGGAAAAAAGAAAGGAAAGACAGTAGCAACCCACCAGATCAGTAAAAGTGAAGGTATAATGCAATAAACACCAATAAATGTCAATATAGTGACTGGACCAGTAAGGATAGGAGTGAATGCGTGCTCATGAAAACGAAGGTTTATAAACTTGTCAGCTGGTATGTCAGCGCACATTACCCAGGACACCTACCCTTTGTTTACATTTTATGAGACCGGATTGCATGGATGGAATTTTTTTCAGTGGGTATCATTCATCATGATTGATATAGATCTACATCACTGAATGATGGGATTGACAATGGATGTACATCATGGGTAGTGATGAGCAGACCTGCTATAGGTTCAATTCAAATAGGGTTGGGTGAACTTCAAAAAAGTTTGAATGCTGAACCTGAACGCCTTTGAAATCAATGGGAGCTGAATCTGTCAAATTAAAAATTTCAATTTTCTGGGCTAATAGGCAAGAAGGTGTAAACAAAAAAAGAGCACTAAGAGGGGGGTGTCCTGAGAAGTCCTGGGGAACATGTACCAATGCAAAAAAAAATGCATAGAATCCCCCCCCACCCTCCAATACTTACGAGACCCTTTGAAACTGAAAATAAATTTGTGAGGTCCCCCTAAAAATCTTCATCAGATTATTAATCCTGCTGGCTGGCCAGGAAAGAGGGGGCGCAAACATGTCCCTCCATTTTGATTAATACCAGGCCTCATGTCCTCAACATGGGGGCCTAGTCCCCACAGCCCTTTCAATTTTGCAGGTGGGGGGGGGTTTATCGGACTCTAGAAGCTCTGTGTAATAATAAGAGGATGTGCTTCCCCCTAAAAAAACATACTATACCCATATCCTTAATGGGAATCTAGTATGGATATCAAGGGGGACCCCACACAAAAAAATGTTGCGAGATTCCTCCAAAATTCTATACCAGACCCTTTTAGTCTGGTATGGATTTTTTAGTGTATCCCATGCAAAACAACAAAATTAAAAAATTCATGCAGCGTCCCCTCTTTCCAAACCATGGTAGGCCACATGCCCTCAACATGGAAGGGGTATATTGCTAGGGGGAACACCCTGGTAAAACACCCTGTCTCCATGTTGAAGGGCTTCTTCCCCACAACCTTGGTTTTGACCAGTGGGTGGGGGGCTTGTCAGAATCTGGAAGTCCCCCACATGAATGAACAAGGTGTATATAGTACACCTACTCATTCACCCCCCAAAAAAATGTAAACAGTAAATACAGACACCACACTTTTTGACAATCCCTTATTAAAAAAAAAAAAGAAAAATCTAAAAATACAATAATATACATGCATCTTCAGTCACGTCATCCAGTGATGCAGATTCTAATCAACCATGGTTAATGATGTTTGTCAATTCATCAAAATAAAAAAACTCACCTACTTTCATCTGTTACTGTCCCTACATTAGCTGCTATTTGTAAACAAAAGGGACAGGGAATGCCCGGTAATGTCATTAACAAAAAAACCCCAGCAATTTAGTGTATTTATTGCATTGCAACAGACCCCCAAAATTTTAGATTGAGGACATGTAGGGTCTTTAAATAGAATAAATAAGCCACTTTCTAGTGAGTATGTGCACAGTCTTTTAACACTTTTACTAAACACTAAACCCCTCACCCACTTGAAGGCATGACAGAAAAAAGTGACCCCCCCCCAAAAAAAAGGGGGGGTAGCAGCCAAACAGCAACTGACAGTTTTGCTTTGACACACAGAAAGATATATCTGTTGGGAAAATGTTCTGGGATATTTCCAAAATCTGCAGTAGGAGAGTGCAAAACACACACCTAAGGGTTCATTTACTAAAGGAAACTAGGCTTGTTTTGCAAGGGAATTTCCCCTTAGGTTAGTGAATGTGGTGAAACTTCACTTTGCAAAGAATACCCAATCAGGCCAAGGCAAATAGAAAACAGTATACTTGCTTGCCCACAATGAATGGGATAATGGAAGCCAACAGAGCTTCACCTCATTCGCTAAGGTAAAATAAAATTCCCCTTCAAAGTGAACAGCATTTACTATCTGCTTTTAAACATCAACCCCTCTCTCTTTTAATATAAACATGGACATTTCTTGCTTGTAACTGTTCCCAAAACACTCTGAAAATCTTTCCCTAATTTGCTTTAACACTTCAGTGAGTGTCCTGTGATTGTATGTACACGGGTGCATTTTTCCGGCTATCAGCACCAGCTTTTAAATGTCCCGGTAACACTTTTAAATCTATCCCTAATCTGTTAGACAACTGTAAAACACAATGTTTGTGTATCTGTGACTGTAAACACAGAGGCATTTTTTTTAGCAACCAGCTCTGAGCACCAGCACAAACATCCAAAGCTGGCCTCACACTGATAGATGTGTTTTTCTCAGCTTGCAGGCTGAATACAAAAACAAAATCCAACCGATTGCTCCATCCTTGCTATACATAATGGATGGACGAATGTCCTGCTGTGGGTAATGTATTTGGACAGTCAGCCTCACTGGCTAGCAAAATACCTAAACAGGATCTGCATCTTCTTGAATGTAGCCGCTGTTTGCCTGACAATTTTCCATCCGGTTCCTTTGATTTTTGAATTGAAAGATGTCAGGCAGGAGGTGGCCGGCAGGGCCACCCACTAAGCTGATATTGTCCAGTTTCTTGCAAAAATTTGCAAAGTGTATGGCTAGCTGAACATTCTCTGCTCTCCTAACTACTTGATAGCTCTTAAACATGAAGTGAGCAAAGGCTTTTGGAAAAAACCCTGATTTTTATACGGAAGGGACTGGCAAACTGTAATAACCTTAGGGTTAGCCCTTTCAAGCCATCTAACTACAGTTCAGGGGCCAGCAAGGTTGGTAATGATTGCTACGGCAATGAATGTCCCTAATCGTTTTCCATAGTTTGGGTTGAATTTATGGTTGACCTAAGCCTGAAGCAGATCGCTACCGTATTTGCCGGCATATAAGGTGGCTGGGCATATAAGACGACCCCCTAATATTCAGTTTAAAACAGTGGTTTTGTGCTCTACTCACCGTATAAGACGACCATCTTGTGCGGTAATACCATTTGTTCAAAAACTAGAAGAGGCCGCAGCCCGCCGGGTGCTCTGTAAAGCTGTATGTATTCAGTATATGCGCCGCTCAGCCAATCCCGGTGGGTGATGCACTCTGTTTATGACTACAGAGCCTGCTAAGCCTGCTCGGATTGGAGTAACAACCTCTGCCAATCCGAGCAGGCTACATGTATGGTACTCCAATCCAAGCAGGCTTAGCAGGCTCTGTAGTCATCAACAGAGTGCATCGCCCGCCGGGATTGGCTGAGCGGCACATATACTGACTACATACAGCTTTACAGAGCACCCGGCGGGCTGATATCCATCGGGCAGCTGCTTCACCCGGTGTATAAGATGACCCCAGGTTTTTGGCTGTGTAATTCCGGTGTAAAAGGTCAAATACGGAAAATACGGTAACTAGACTCATAAACATGGAACAGCCATTCAATTAGCCAGATTGTACTTTAGTAAAGTTATGTCCAGGGCAAAACATTAGTGCTGCTTCTATTAAGGATTAAGGATTAAGGTACTGCTTCTCTTCTGCATAGGCAAATATCCAGAGAGAGCAAGAGCATTTTCTCAACAGTGAGGTAGAACATACAGTTAGTTTCTGCCTATCTAAGCTTAATGCATTCGTGAGTGACACCAGGGTCTTACAGGCAGCATGGAGAGGTCTGTGTGATTATTAATCTGATTCAAACTTAACGTGGTTGTGAAGGTAAATGGTTTTCCACCTTTATGCACTCTCTGCAATAAAGTAAAAAAAACTTTTACATGCAACTCCCCCCTGCCCTCCCTAAATACTTACCTGAGCCTAATTTTGATCCAGCACAGTGCCTGAGAGTAGCAGTGTTGCTCTCTCTCTTACTCCTCACTGGACTGAGCCCTTGGCTCCTGCTGCTGTCAATCGAATGCAGTGACAAGAGAGCCGGAGTTGGGGCTGAGCCATATTGTGTGTGTCAATAGATGCACACAGTGTAGCTTGGGATCAAGCCCACATGAGAGCCCCCATAGCAAGAGGCATACTATGGGGGCACTCAGAAGGAAGGAGGAGACAGGAGTGCTGGCAGGGAAACCCCAGAAAAGGTGCAAAACCAATGTGCAGAGCAGGTAAGTATAACAGTATAAAACCCTTGACCACTTTAAGTCAGCTATTCACTTATAACAAATCACATGGTCTCTAGTCACATCCAAGTAATCTAAACTAACTGTGCCAGTTTTCCCTGTAAATGTATAATGAAACTCAAGTCACAGTGCTTCGTTGCAGGTATTCTGAAAAGATACATGTCTTTGCTATGCATCCACTGAGATATGTTATATTGAAAAAACTGAACTAAACTAAAGTAAGTGTAGCACACAGATCCCTTTCTTGCTTACCTCCGCTAGCAAGTGGGACACACCATGCCACATGCCCAGTATCCTCCTTGTTGAAGAGGGTGAGCGGTGTTATCTATTTTGGGTCCTGCAGCGAGTTACCTCTTTCCATTGGTTCTTCACCCTAGAGTGTAGGAAGAAGTCTATTCTATCTCTCTTAAGGAAGGCCAATGTCCAGACAGTATCAAACCCAATAAAAAAGTTTATTTTGTTTTGGTTGAGAACTTGACAGGTAAAGTTGGAGATAAAGAGGAGTGAACAGGGAGGCAGGTTTAGGCACGCGGCACTTAACTATCACTCGTTGCCACTCAGGCCTGAGTGGGTTTTGCTCACACGGTTACTCCCCCTAAGAGCTGTCCTAGCAGCCGGTGTGGAGCACGGAACATTTCCTTGTGGTTTCCTAGGGATACGATCAGGAGATAATCTCTAAATCCCGAACTTCCCAGTCTAGTAACACTTGAGTCCTTCGGTGCCAATGGGGCACGTTACTAGGCGTGTGGCGGACTACGGAATCCTTCCCTCCGATAGGTAACCTGGCCTCTCCCGAGACAGTGACTTCTCTCACCGATCCCCTTGGGTAGATCCTCCCCTGGTTGCCTCTCCTTCAGAGCGGGTCACCCCTCACTTGGGTACCCTGGGATTCCTCTTCGGGTGTAGACCCCAGCCAAAGGTGGTGGGCCTACTTACAGCGACGCAGCCTCAGGCTAAAGGTGCCTGGGGCTAGCACACACACGCACCCCTGGCCTGGAGGGCCGGGAGGCGCGAACTGCTCCCGAATAATGGCGTCTGCCTCTTATGTATCCTCTCCCAGCATGCACAGCGGGTAGACCACGCCCACTGTACGGCTGCCGAAAGAGAACACCCAATGGTGCTGCAACGCTACCTGTGGTTCGACCTGAGCCTGGGGCGACAGTGCCACCCACAGGCCACAGGGAACTGTACTGCCAGGCAACATTACCTCAGAGCAGAAGCCAGTTTTTTAAGAATTCAAAAGCCTAAGTCCAACTATGGGCTCAGGCTACACCCTAAATTTAAGCATAGCGACCCCCAATTTTTGGGGGGTCCGCTACACAAGTCATTGAAATGATTACTTGTAAAGTTAAAGTACAAAACCATAATCACAAAAGGTTCAGCAATTTCCAAGTCAGTATAGAATTAAAAAGCACCTAATAGCGACATAATGTCTACCTATCATCTCAAGCAGATAACTTTTATAGTAACACTGGGATGCAAAAATATTCCAGTAAGCAAAATCATTTCAATGTCTAGTGCTACAGAATGATTGTTCATGGCTGCTCATTATTTTCTCACACACCTTCCAATGACTACAAAGAACACACTGTTTTAACTGTTATATTGTTTGTAAAAAGTTGGGTAACACGGAAACAGAATAATTTAAATATCCTCACTGCTCTAGACCTCAATTTAGGTCTGCACTGTTTAACCGCTTAACGACCGCTCACGGCATATATACGTCGGCAAAATGGCTCGTACAGGCACAATCACGTACCTGTACGTCCCCTTTAACTGCCTGCCGTGTGGTCGCGCGCGCACCGTTGGCGGCGCACTCGCGGCTCTGCAGTCATTACCGTGAGTCGGACCGGGGTCCCGCGGACTCGATCGCCGTGGCAATCACCGCGATCGTCTCACGGAGGGATGAAGCGGGGAGATGTTAGTGTAAACACAACATCTCCCCGCTCGCTTACTGACACTGTCACTGATCTCCGCTCTGTGTAATCAGAGTGGAGATCAGTGATGTGTCACTCGTAGCCACGTCTCCCCTCAATTAGAATCACGCCCTTAGGCACACTTAACCCCTTCAGCGCCCCTAGTGGTTAACCTCTTCACTGCCAGTGTCATTTTTACAGTAACCAGTGCATTTTTATTGCACTGATCGCTGTAAAAATTACAATGCTCCCAAAAATGTGTCAAAAGTGTCCGATGTGTCCGCCATAATGTTGCAGTCACGAAAAAAATCGCTGATCGCCGCCATTACTGGTAAAAAATTTTTTTATAAAAATGCCATAAAACTACCCCCTATTTTGTAAACGCTATAACTTTTGCGCAAACCAATCAATAAACGCCGATTGCAATTTTTTTTACCAAAAATATGTAGAAGAATACGTATCGGCCTAAACTGAGGAAAAAAATATGTTTTTATATATTTTTGGGGGATATTTATTATAGCAAAAAGTAAAAAATATTGAATTTTTTTCAAAATTGTCGCTCTATTTTTGTTTATAGCGCAAAAAATAAAAACTGCAGAGGTGATGAAATACCACCAAAAGAAAGCTCTATTTGTGGGGAAAAAAGGATGTCAATTTTGTTTGGGAGCCACGTCGCACGACTGCGCAATTGTCAGTTAAAGCAACGCAGTGCCGAATCGCAAAAAGGGGCCTGGTCTTTATGCTGCATATTGGTCCGGGGCTTAAGTGGATAAAAGTGAAAAAAATGCTTCTAAAATAAAATGTCTATTTTGTCATTTTGTTGCATATCCAGTTAGGAAAGCTGGTCGTAAAAACTTCTGAAAAAGTAGCATTGTATAAAAGTGCTGGTTTGTATAAAATAAAGGTAGAACTTTTTTTTTTTTTTAATAACTTACTAATACCATTTTGATAATAATTATTTACATTAACATATTTACAAAAACAAACCTATTGGGCATACTTCAGGACATGTTGAGGACTGCACATGAGGTTTTCTATATTTAAAGCCAGCAGCTACAAATACTGCAGCTGCTGACTTTTAGGCCTCATGCCCACGGACGTTTTTACAGCCGCGTTTTTGAGCATTTTTTACAGCTTAAAAACGCCTGTCCATGTTAGTCTATAGCTTCATGCCCACCTAGACGTTTTTGAGTTGCAAATAGCATAGACGTTTTTAAGCTGTAAAAAAAAACCCAGGACCAGTGCGTCCCTCAGCGTCGGCGTTAGGCATAAAAAATTGCGAAGCGTAAAAAAACTTTAACAAAACGCGCAAAAACGCGCAAAATCGCGTTTTTTTAGCTCCGACGTTTTGAAAAAAAAGAAATAAATAATTATACAATAACATGGACAGGCGTTTTTAAGCTGTAAAAAACGCAGCTGTAAAAATGTCCGTGGGCATGAGGCCTTATTATTAGGACCCTTACCTGTCCTGGAGTCCAGCGACGTCGGCAGCAGGAGACAAACAATCACTCGTCACTCTGCTGCCCCCACTGCCATCCTCGGTGAGGGAACCAGGAAGTGAAGCCTTGCGGCTTCACTGCCCAGTTCCCTACGGCGCATGCACGAGTCGCGCTGCGCCGTTCTCACTGGTCCCCGTTGTGTTCTGGGAGCCGAGTGTTTCCCAGAACACAACGGATATTCTGCGGGAAGTGACGTACTACCCGCAGAATACCCGCAGAGAGGACTCCCGGAAGTGGGTGCAAATACTTGTCTTAGACAGGTATCTGCACCCCCTCCCCCCTGAAAGGTGCCAAATGTGACACCGGAGGGGGGGGAGGGTTCTGATGAGCAGAAGTTCCACTTTAGGGTGGAGCTCCGCTTTAATAAACACTGTATACTTTGCAGTAATGGCATTTGATGTATAATCTGCATTGTCTCAATCATTTCTGAAGTTAGAATAATCATACAACTCTGATATAACCATGATCAGTGTCCCGGTGAAGTAAGGATGAACAGTGTATGTTCTTTATTATACTGTATATAGTAATACTCTATAGGGTGTATGTATCATTGATTCCCTTGAGAAAGTTGCCTTTTGACAAACAGTAATTTGACACATTTGACAAAGGTAAATTCTAACAAGTTAGATTTGACGTGATCCTTTTAGTTTGAATCTTGCCAGGATGTATCTTGTTGACACAGTAGAAACTGTTTTTTGGAAAAATCTTTCTAGGAATCTTTTGGGCCAATCTTAGTAAATAACAGCAATGTCCTTTTGTTCATTTGACAACATGCTCTCCATGGTGCTGAAACTTTTGAATTTCAGGACTAGGAGGGTTAATGTAATATTTTTTTTAAAAACAATAAATAAATTTTCCAATTGAAGAACAGTTTTTTTTATTTCAAGTACTTATATAGCGCTGTCAATTTACGCAGCGCTTTTCATATACATTGTAGATCAGTCCCCACCCTCAAGGAGCTTACACTCTAAGGTCCCTAACTCACATTCATACATACACATACTAGGGACAATTTAGACAGGATCCAATTAACTTACTAGCATGTCTTTGGAGTGTGGGAAGAAAACCAGAGGAAACCCAAGCAGGCACAGGGAGAACATGCAAACTCCAGGCAGGTAGTGTCGTGGTTGGGATTTGAATCAGCACCCTTTTTACTGCTGGGTGAAAGTGCTATCCACTACACCAATTTGCCACCCAGATGTTCGGCGAATCTGGATTGATAGAATTTTGATGGGTTCATTTCTTTGAAAAAGTAGGGAAACTGCTGTGATTGAGAATTTCGGCTGAATTTCTACTCAATTGAATGATGAATACATCGCTACATGATCTCTTTAGGTATGACAGTCTATCATCTGAAAATAATTTTCTTTTCTGCTTTAAACAGAACCATTTGATCTGGTAAATTACATCTCTGTGTATTTTCCTTCTGGAATGTAGTTTATTGTCCATTACAATTAAAATATAAGTAAACACAGTATATTAAAACAAGACGTTCTCTGTCTCATCCCTCATTTTATTAGTGTCTTTGAAGCGTGATATGATCTTTGAGTAAAAAGTGAATAAATCTTGATTTTAAGCTGCTGCTTTCATGGATAAGTGGATGCTTATGATGCATAAGATGAGTCTGAATGATTTATTAATGCTGGAAAGTCTATGAGTCATTAGAGCTTAAGTGCCACTTTACAATTGTAAAAGTTAGGTAAGTAGAAAAAGAAAGAAAAAAAAGGAAATTTGAGGTACTGATTTGTATTTGTACAATGTGTATTGTACCATGCTAGCCATCAATTAATGCAGAAAGTTTGGAATTTAAGTGATACCCTTTATTGGTTAACATACAGTAAGTTATTCAAATTGCATGCTTTTGGGATACCTAGTATCCCTTCTTCAGGCTTTATACATTTCTTAAAATGGCTCTGAAACACACATATTTATACACAGAGCATTACAAGGAGCAACAATAAAATATAAAATTTTTAAAAAATACAGCTATTTTTGAGTGGTAAAGGCTAATGCAAAAGGTAAAGCTATAGTGATAAGAATTCAGAGTTTAGAAATGTTATTGGGGTAATTGTCTCAAAGATAAGAAGGCCAGGCACAATCCTCACCTCAAATGAGAGTGCTTTTGAAATGTTGATATACCTGCAAAGGTAATAGTTATTGCAAATAGTTAGGATTAGAGTTGAGCGGACACCTGGATGTTCGGGTTCGACGGGTTCGGCCGAACTTCGGAAAAAAGTTCGGGTTCGGGACCGAACTTTAACCCGAACCCAGACCCGAACCCGAACCCCATTGAAGTCAATGGGGACCCGGACTTCTAAGGACTAAAAAGGCTCTAAAAAGGTAATGGAAAGGGCTAGAGGGCTGCAAATGGCAGCAAAATGTTGTTAAGAGCATGGCAAGTGCTCTGCAAACAAATGTGGATAGGGAAATAACTTAAAATAACATAAAAAAAATAAAACACAGAACTGCAGAAAATGCTATTCAAAAAAATGTTTTTTTTTTAGTATAGCACAGTAGGAGAAAACTATATAGAAATTGTTTATTTCACACACCTCAAAATATGTATAACACACTGCAAACTTTTTTTGGTGCCACTAAACTGCGTTTTTTGGAAGAGCAGAACACACCCACAGTACGTAACCGCTGAATCGCACAGCTACAGAACTGCAGAAAATGCTATTAAAAAAAAATGTTGTTTTTTTAGTATAGCAACGTAGGAGAAAACTATAAAGAAATTGTTTATTTCAAACACCTCAAAATATGTATAACACACTGCAAACTTTTTTTGGTGCCACTAAACTGCGTTTTTTGGAAGAGCAGAACACACCCACAGTACGTAACCGCTGAATCGCACAGCTACAGAACTGCAGAAAATGCTATTCAAAAAAAATGTTGTTTTTTTAGTATAGTAACGTAGGAGAAAACTATAAAGAAATTGTTTATTTCAAACACCTCAAAATATGTATAACACACTGCAAACTTTTTTTGGTGCCACTAAACTGCGTTTTTTGGAAGAGCAGAACACACCCACAGTACGTAACCGCTGAATCGCACAGCTACAGAACTGCAGAAAATGCTATTCAAAAAAAATGTTGTTTTTTTAGTATAGCAACGTAGGAGAAAACTATAAAGAAATTGTTTATTTCAAATACCTCAAAATATGTATAACACACTGCAAACTTTTTTTGGTGCCACTAAACTGTGTTTTTTGGAAGAGCAGAACACACCCACAGTACGTAACCGCTGAATCGCACAGCTACAGAACTGCAGAAAATGCTATTAAAAAAAAATGTTGTTTTTTTAGTATAGTAACGTAGGAGAAAACTATAAAGAAATTGTTTATTTCAAACACCTCAAAATATGTATAACACACTGCAAACTTTTTTTGGTGCCACTAAACTGCATTTTTTGCAAGCGTACATTAAAGTGCAAATTTTTTTAATTTTTTTTTTGCCCTAAACGGGTCTTTTTTTGCACGAGCAAAATAAAATGCTTTTTTTTTTGCCCTATGGGTCTTTTGGAAAAGAGAACAATAAAGTGCCTTTTTTTTCCCCCTAAAAGTTAGATTTTCTCTGACACTGGGCTCATGGCAGTGTAAAAAGACTGCACTGCAACACAAATAGGTAGACCTATGCAGATCGCTGATTTTAATCTCTGAATCTGGACTCCTATATAATAAATCTCTCTCCCTGAAAGCACCAACACAGGAACCTGGCCCTACACTACACTATCTCTCTATCTTTTCCCTCAGATTGTAGAATCAGGACTACCTCATCTATCTTTCTATCTCTCCCTAAAAGCAGCAGCAGCAGACTAGATCCTCTCCCTATCTATTCTGAAGCAGAGTGTCATGTGTGCTGTGTGCCTCTAGCTTATATAGAAGCTGGGTCACATGTTGCACTGACCAATCACAGCCATGCCATTAGTAGGCATGGCTATGATGGCTTCTAAGGGCACACCAGCTAATCAAAAGGTGATTGGCTGGCCCCTGAAGCATTTCTAAATGCATTATTAGATTGCCGAACCCGAACCCGGACTTTTGGGCAAAGTCCGGGTTCGGGTTCGGGAAAAAGCTAAAGTTCGGTACGGACCCGAACTTTACAGTTCGGGTTCGCTCAACACTAGTTAGGATATATCTATAGTTATCAGGGTTTAAAAATGTTATTAGAGTAACTGACTTCAAGATAAGAAGTCCAGGCATACTTGATGTTTGGAAAATCCTGATCAGTACAATAATCTTGAGATAATTTATGCTGTTGCCTCAAAAATGGGCTGCACATTGGTTTATTTGTATTAATTGGAATGTTCATTCAGGGGATTTTACCCATATCCCCAGCATAGTGGTCTGTGGGGCATTTGGCACACAATGGGGGAGATTTATTAAAACTGATGCACACAGAATCTGGTGCAGCTGTGCATAATGACCAATCAGCTTTCAGGTTTTTTATTTTCATAGCTTAATTGAACAAGCCTAAATTAAAAGCTGATTGGTTACTATGCACAGCAGCACCAAAATGGAGGCAACCCAGTAATGGTCTCTTCATGGTCAGAATCCTGAGTCCCATTAACAGGCATTTCAACATGAAAGAGCCCACTTGCCACAAATTACCTGCAGCAGAGAACCTGCTTGGTCTTGCTGAGGACAACAATGTTCTTTACAATGTTACCCAACTTCTGTAAAACTTACAGGGGTTTGGTAGGGGTAAAATGTCCCTCAGAAAGACTTCACAGTTTCCTCTTTCACCTTACTGTCAGTGCTCCAGCTCTCCTCCTCCTCATACTCCTCCTCTGTCTCTGCTGACTTGCCTTACAGGGGTGGAGGTGCAGAGAAAAAGATCCCACTGGCCCTAATATAACAGGAAATGCACCTCTTCCTTTTGGTGCTGTGCCTTCAGTGCCTAATCTGTTACTCCATGCTTTGTGTGTGCTCCAGCAGGAACACCAGAAGGTTTATATTACTAATATCCTTCTGGTTGCCTCTTTTTTTTTTTGTTTTTCAATAGATTTTATTGAAAGAAATTGCATTACAAGATATGATAATGACGATAAGGCATTTTCATATTTCGCTAGGCATATACAATGTTGACTAGGCATTGTTTACATGGGTGGATTGTAAAAATAACATTATAAAAGAAGATCTTCTGAGCAGCAGATAACCGGATGGATCCTCTGTGGAGGGTTCCTAAACTACAAGGTGGAAACCGAGAGGGAGGGGGGGGTGTACACCAATTACAATTTAGAATGACACTAGGACTGTGACTATAGTCATGGGCTGAGTGCTCTCGATTGGGATGCCGGTGAGGAAGAAGGATGGTCGAGCTGGATGACATTGAGGACTGCAAGTCCTACTAGGAGAGAGTCAATTGCTGGATGTGTCCTCTTTTCCAAGCAGTGTTGGGAAAGTCTCATAGTATGAGAAAGAATTTTCTAAGTTATCGAGTTCCTCTTGAGATCGTGTCGATTTCATGAAAGCTTGCCATCTGTACTAGAGATGCTAGAGGCTTCGTGTTTGAGGTCAGTGTTGAGTTTGTCCTTGTGTAACAACTGTAGGAGCTCCCGTTTGACATGTGAGATCGTTGGACAGTAGGGGGAAGTCCATATCTTCGGGTGACCAGGAGACAGATCAGGATCCAGCCTTTTTGCAGGGGGTTAGCATTGGAGGACCACGTTAGGAGTTGTTTGTCCCAATACCCAAATATGAGGAGCAGGGGGTCTTTTGGTAGTTTCAGCAGGGTTATCCTGTATATGAAAGATATGACTTGATCCCAGAAGGTGGAGATGTATGTGCAGGATCAGAAACGGTGGGTCAAGGAAGGTCTTGCCTGATGGCATAGAGGGCAGGTGGCCGAGTTCTGTTTGTTTTTTTCAGAGAGGAAAGATATATAGGCACGGTGAAGAATTTTCAGTTGGGTTTCTCTCCAAAATTTGTTGGGGATCAGTTGCAAGATTTTGTTGTAGCCTAGTAGGAGTTTCTGTACTATATCTGCATCAGAAAAGTCTCTGTCCTAATTCGTTGCTGATGAGGATGCTATAGTAGGAGTGATCTTTTGAATGATAGGTTTGTAGATGTCAGAGATAGTAAAGGAGTCTTCTTGGAGCAGATGATCTGTAATAGTCGCTCTGAATCTTTTGCCCTCCTCTCTGCATGAGTTGTGGATGAAGCTGACACATTGCCAAAAGTGCAAGGCATGTGACTGGGGAAGAAAGAATTTCTCCACAATGACTGTGAAGATATGGGGTAGCCCCGTTCCCAGGTCGCAAGGGGTAGAGAATTTTGTGAGGCCTTTTTGTTGCCAAATAGAGAAGGGCTTGTGTTCCATCCCCGGTGGGAAATTTTGGTTACCCTGGATTGGAAGGTGTCTGGACATGAAAGGGGAGAGCTTCACGCATTTTCTTACTTCTCTCAAGGCTACAGCAGTGTCCCGTAGGAGGACATTGTGTTGTATGGTTGATGAAATAGATTTCCACTTGCAGTGAAGGAGGGCTACTAAAGAGCAAGGGTGGGCCATCAGTGATTCAATGGAGTAGTTTGAATAGCGGAAGGATTGTGATATCCAATCTAGGCCTATTCTGAGAAGACATGCTAGGTTGTAGGCTCTGACATTGGGAAGACTAATACCCCCTTCGCGTCTGGGAAGATATAATTTTGTGAGTGCTATGCGCGGTCGCCTATTCTGCCAGATAAATTTAGACGTAGCTTTGTTTAGTAGCTGAATATCCTTGTGTTTCAGGAGTAGTGGGATTGCTTGAAGTGGATACAATAAGTGTGCAAAGCTGACCATTTTTACTAAGTGGCATCTTCCCAGGAGCGAGTGCGGCAGATCCATCCAGTTCTAGAGATTCTTTTTGACCAGAGGGGGATAATTTAGGTGGTATATAGAAGATGGCAGTTTCCCTATTTTGATGCCTTGGTAAGTTATGTGTGATTTGGCTACTGTGAAAGGCAAATGGGAGGCCCAAGGAGGATTTGAAAAAGAGTCTATGGGGAGGAATTCACTTTTATTGTAGTTTATGCAAAGACCCGAACATAGTTTAAATTCATCAAATGTTGTTCTGATAGGGCACATGTCAGAAGAGGGGTTCACTGAGAAGATGAAAACATCATCGGCGAAGAGAGAGGTGCGTAGTTTATGGTCTCCAATGTTAATCACGTGTAGTGGGGCCTTTTGAGTTAAATATCTAGAGAGGGGTTCTAAAGCAAGATTATAGAGCAGCGGGAGAGGGGGCAGCCTTGTCTCGTGCCCTTGTGGAGGTGGAATTCAGTGGAAATAAGGCCGGACACCACCAGTCTGGCCGCGGAAGATGTGTACATAGCTACTCGAGATGGTTAAAGGAGCCAGTAAAGCCCATTTGTGTGATGTCCATCGAAAGCCATTCAAAGCTTACATTATCGAAAACTTTCTCCGTGTCTAGAGTGATGATGGCAAAGTCCCCCCCTGGGTTGCATTTGAAATGTTCTAGGATCATCATTACTTTTTTGATATTTAACGTTGCTGTTCTCCCTTTTACGTAACCTGACTGAGCGGGTTGTATCAGAGAGGGGATGACGGGGGCAAGTCTGGTGGCAACAATTTTTGAGAGGATCTTGACGTCTAGGTTTAGAAGTGATATGGGCCTTTAGGAACCCAGTTCAAGGGGGTCGTTTCCTTTTTTTGAAAGTAATTTGATGATAGTGACTTGGTTCCCCGTTGGTTGGTAGGGGCCACCTGACCATATGCCCCTATAGACATGCAGGAAGGTGGGCTCTGTTATTTTTTGTAGGGTTTTGTAGAATTCCCCTGTAAACTCATCAGGGCCCAGGGGTTTAGAGGGAGCTAGATTTCGAATGGTCGTAGATATTTCAGATAAGGAAATGGGTGTATTTAAGGTCTCGAGTTGGGAAGGAGTACCCGTTGGTAGAGATATTTTATCAAGGAAAGTTTGTGCAACTTTTTTGTCTATGGGGTCAGGGGCATACAGGGGTGTATAATATTGAAGCATGAATTTGTTGATCTCTTGTTGCGAGGATTTAATGGTGCCTGAGGTATCTCGTAGAGAGGTAATATGTGTGGGGCGGTAAGGGCCTTTGCAAAGCCTTGCCAGCAATTTTCCTGCTTTGTTGCCAAATTTGTGGAGAGTGGCGTACATATGAGCCCTTTTTGTCAGTTTGAGCATGTCTGCCCAGGTGTCAAAGGCTCTTTTTGCTGCCTGCCATTCTGTTCTGTTTTCAGGAGAGTCTAGGGCAGATAGCGAACGCTGTGCCAGTCGGAGTCGGAAGCTAGCTGTCTTGTAATTTGCTAGGGTATGTTTTTTGTAAGAGGCGGCATATGAAATAATCCAACCCCGGAGGAAGGCCTTGCCAGCTTCCCAAAATAAGTTTGGGTTGTCAGCGTGGGATGAGTTGGCTGAAGAAAAGTCTTTCCATGCCTCCTCCATGTATGATTGGAAGTCAGAGTTGTTGTGAAGATAAGATGGGAACCACCAAATTCTGGGGTTAGGGTGGAGGTCGGGGTTGTCAAGAGTTACTGAAATTGGGGTGTGATCTGATATGGCTATGTCGTGAATATCTGCTTCAGAGATCATTGGGACAAGACTGTCAGTACAAAAAAGGTAGTCAATTCTGGTGGAGACGTTATGGGGATTAGAGCAAAAAGTGAATTCCCTGTCCGCTGGGTGGAAGAGTTGCCAGATGTCAAGGAAGTGGAGAGAGTTTATTGTAGAGGCAAAGTTTGTTAAGTTGGAAGTTTAGGGCGGTTCGCGAGGGTGGTTGGGTGTGGATCTGTCATCTATCGGGTGTAGTGTAGAGTTGAAGTCACCACCAACTATATGAGGGATGTGTGGGGTTTTTAGTAACTTAGTGGAGATCTCGCCAAAGAATTGTTATTCGGGGCTATTGGGAGCAAATATATCGGACATCATGAGATCTCTGTTTCCTAATCGGTTATGTGCAGTGAGGAAACGACCCTGGCTGTCAGGCTCTACAGACACGACTTCACACAGAAGGTTTCTGAGAATCAGGATGAGAACCCCGGCTTTGTGCCCAACAGCATCGGATTCTAGGACAGTGCCCACCCAAAGTTTTTTCATGCAATGAAAATCGGGGGACAATTGGTGGGGCTCCTCAAGTAGGGCAATGTTGGTTTTTAGTCTCTTAAGATGGAAAAGTATTTTAAGTCTCTTGATGGGGGACCTAAGCCCTTTCACGTTCCAAGAGATGATTCTCATGGGGGGAAAATTTTGAGGGGGGTCTGGGCTGGTATTAAGTTAGTGATTGATTTTGACCTGATGAGAGGAACTGTAACGTTAGTGCAGAACGATGTGGTTATCTTATGAGATTCAACTGCTACCTGAGTGTCTGGTGTGTGACGAGTGGTTTAGGGTTGAGGTGTGTAAAGAGGTTGAAGACTTAGAGGGGCAAAAACACAAAAAAAAATAATACAAAGCATTGAGAGAACTTTGCTTTTTTCCGCATGGGTTCACTGTATAGACCAGCTCCCAGTACTAACCCAAATGATGTAGCGGAGGCTTGACCATATTGTCAATGTTATCTATTGCAGCAAGCTCGGGTTTGTTTTTAAAGAGAGGGAGGTAGCTGTATGCAGTGAGGCCACAGAGGACATTTCGGAGAAAAGGAGATTGAGAAAGGTTAAAGATAAAACAAAGGCCTGCTTGTTTGTGTAGGTGGAATAGCAGATGTGGATATTGTGTTAGAACAATATAACTGGAAATAATGCCAGCATCTGAATCTGATTTGCAGATTAAAGCCAGCAAATAGGAAAGATGTTCTATTAAGACTATCTTGATTTATTTTTCAATCAATTATTTTTCCTTTTTTTACATAGGTCTTTTTTCTTTAATCTGCAAATCAGATTCAGATTCTGGCAATATTTCCAGTTATATTGTTTTAACCCAATATCCACATCTGCTATTCCCATCTCCACCCTCGGGGGGCCACATTTGTTTTAAATGTCCTATTTATACAAACTCATTTTTTAGTTTTAAATTTATATAGCGGGGCTTTTCCGCAGGACTTTCCAAATAGAAGTGGCTTTTTGGGCGTCCAGACCATTATTGTATATTTGTTTGTGTATGTCTGTTATTGCACCCACTGTAAATGTTTTTCCGCATGGTGTGATGTTGAATGCTATTCAGCTGGATTGGTCTTTACTAGCTCTAGTCTAGAGCAGGATTTTATATTTTCTATGTGACAACATTTATTTTTGATACTTCAATAAATAACTCTTATTTTACATTCTTGGTTTCTTATTGCCCAACACTGCCAATAGTAGCCGTCTTCCTTCTCCCTTGGGGGGACCATTTTCTCTGGTCCTTACAAAGGGGAGAATAAATCTTAGGGTATATGCAGCATTTTTTGGCTACGGCAGAAACCCACACTGGGGAGAGGCAGAGAACCATTTGTCACCTATTTTATGATTATCATACAGTGTAAGTCATACGCTATTTTTCTTTATGCAGTAGGTGGAAGCCACCCAGAGATAACTAACAAAGTAGCTTACAGGTACTCGTTTGGTGTCGGAGCGGGTCTTTGTGGCTCCAGATTCAGCAAGGAGTAAAATGGTGGTCAGATCCAGAGTACTTGAGATGTTTTGGAGAGTCTTTCTGTGGGCTTCTTTGGTCCAGAGGATGAGTATTTGGGGCAGCCCTGGATGCCCTGGATGAGGAGTTGGAGTGCAAATCTGTGTGTAGTGTACGCAAGAAGACTTCTGCTTCTGAAGGATCCTGGAAGGAGAGCTGGTCTCCATTGGGAACTTTAAGGCAGAGGATTGCAAGAAAGGTTAAGGTGAATTTCACTTGTTGCTGGTGGAGTTCCGTGCAGACGTGTTAAAAAGCTTTCCTTTTTTTGGAAACTTCAATGGAGTAGTCCGCAAAAATCAGAACCTTGATTCTTGAAGGGATCTGGATTGCCTGAATTTTTGCAGAATAGCGGCTTTGTCTGAGTAATTTAAGTATTTAGTGATGATCGGGCGAGAAGATTTGCGTTCAGTGGCGAATGCTCCCATGCGGTGGACCTGTTCTACTGTGCAGGGGGCAGGAAGGCCTAATGCTTCTGGGATGTGCCGGGCGAAGAATTCAGTGAGCGCTGATGCTTGAAGAGATTCTGGGATGCCCACAAAGTGCAGATTGCTCCTTCTCGACCTCTTTTCCAAATCGTCCAACTTCTGGAGTACATATTGATTGGTTTTGGGCTGTGCCTGCTCCGTGGCTTCTGCCTGATAGAGCTCATCTTCTATATTGGAGAGGCGATGTTCTACATCATTTAGCCTGGTTTCATGTTCTCCCAGTTCTTTTTTGATCTGCCTCATCCCTGCATTGACAGCCTTCTCCACTGAGGCAGCTATCATGGGGGTTAAAAGTGCTCAGTACTGCTGTCTCCTTGGTGTGAGGGGGGGAGGCTGTGCAGCCGCTAACCTCCATTTCTGGCGTGTCCGACGTGCGTCCAGGCAGGGCTGAGACCGGGGCCTCAATTTGCGGCTGGGTCGTTTGTGATCGCGGGCCAGTTTTTTCAACAAAATAATTCATGGATGCGCAGGGGGTTCGGGCAGTTTTTTAGGCCGTTTTGTGGGTCGTGCTGCAGGAGCTGTTGTAAGAGACAACCACGCCATGCGGCGCCAGAACCGGAAGTCCCTGGTTGCATTTTTGTCCTAAATGAAAAGTCATTGATTTGGCAGAAAGAACCTTAGCTCCCCAGACATTGTCTTCTACCTATACTCCTTCAGATACTCATCGATGGCCCACTGCAGCATTCCAATTTGGAGTTCCAGTGCATGAGTAAGTCACTGACAGGCAACTTGTGTTGCTGCTGCATTTTGGCTGTGATTTTGCCACATTTTGCTGCTGCAACAGGGTGGTAGCATTTTTCTTGGGACATTGCATAGATTGTGGGGTGTGTGTTGAGAATGGTTCATTCTGAGAAGTCCCCAGATGAGGCCATTGAGAAGAAGGGGATAGAGGTGGCTGTGCTGTTACCATCACCAAGGGGAAAGATATCATATGGAATCACCAGATCCAGTGGTGTGCCCCATCTTGCATCCTTCCCAGCCACCAAGATATTTACCTAGTGGACCATAAAGGAGATGTAATGTCCTTGCCCATGCTTGCTGGGTCACCTGTCTATGGTCATGTGGACCCTGCTCATTGACCTTTTGGTCCAGTGATATGGAAAGATTACCTTTCTCATGTTGGTTGTGAACAGTGATGACGTCCTGGGCAAAAAAGAAATGGGGCTGGGTAAATTCCACTATAGGTCAGCATGTGTCCTAAACTCCTAAAAGGGGGTAATGTGCCATCCCGCCTGGTAGCATTCTGTGAGGTAATATACAGGAAGAAGGGGGTTATACCGCCAGTTGGAATGGAAGCAGCTGTAAATTCAACAGTTTTTAAAGCTCGCATTTAAATGCTGGGCATGGGGGTTGATTAGGGGACAATTTTTACCTTTGCTCTAGAAGTTACAGGGCATAACTGCTTGTTAAGAGACAGCATGGTGTGGCTAGAAGACATACAGTGTGATTCAAGCCTACACTTGGCCATACTTAGTATGGCCCCATAATTACCCTCTTACCCACTAGATGGGCCATAAAATAAACCTCTCACATCCCTTTTCAAACTTCCCACCCTGAGATTTTGGTGCAGATTCATGTGTGTCCTCATGCATGTGGTACCATAATGACTGGTATAGTTACCACAACTGGTACCCTGCAGGCAGAGGCAACAAACTAACACTCTGCTGTGTAAAAATGGCCTAGACTGCTAAGCTTTAGAGCAGCCCTGCAGATAACAGTGGCCTGTACATGTGTGGCAGTGCCTTCTGGTGGTGTACAACAGCTGCTTCCTCTGCAACCTGCCCCTGAATGAAATTCTGCCTCACCAATGTTCTGAAACTCCCTCACTTTTCTCCTCTACAATTTCTGCCACCCAAGTATGGTCTGCCACCTCATCAGCCCTACCCTCCTCACTGCTGGAGATCACATAGCAGTAAACTGCAGGAACATTACAGCATATTGCTGCTCCCTGGCTGATGTACCCTCCATCTTCTGGAGCTTTCTTCCTCAGTATCAGATATTTTGAATTCTAGTACATCCTCTTGCAGCAAATTACTGATGGAATTCAGAAGTAATTCTGCTGACATCTCCATGCCAGTTGCATGGCAGATTTAGGAGAAGAGGGGGGAAAAGCAGCTTTAATAAAAACTGGCTGCTCTGCACCTGGGAGGAGAAAGGTGAGCCACTCAACTTTCTCAATCAATCTTTTTTTCTTCTGTAGTGCAGGCTAACACTGTACCCCCAATGCTGTACTCTCTCAAGGGATTATTTTTCTCTAGATGCATTATTTTACATTTAGAAATAAAAACTGCAGTCTCCACTGTTTTGACCAACCTTCCAGCAATGCCAAATCATGTTCCATGTTACAGACACCTCCAGGGATATCAACCCTATTACCCACCTTTTTGTCATAAGCCAGGCATGTCCAAAGTCAGGCCCGTGGGCCATTTGCGGCCAATGTTCTGGTTTCATACGGCCGCACTGGTAATTTGATCTATATAAAAGATATATACCGTGTTTATGTTCCCTCAGAGGGGACAGGGAGGGCGGAACGAGTGCTG
This sequence comes from Rana muscosa, assembly GCA_029206835.1. Taxonomy (NCBI): domain Eukaryota; kingdom Metazoa; phylum Chordata; class Amphibia; order Anura; family Ranidae; genus Rana; species Rana muscosa. The sequence continues at coordinate 1,059,384,856 of CM055122.1, read as the reverse complement.
TCAGATTACATACAGGAGAATCTACTGTGTACTTAGTGGCTTCTGTAATAGGATGTCCCGTCTCCTGGGCTGGCATTGGACGACTGTTCTGTCTATCATAGGAGGTGGGATGTTGCATTAAAGAGACCGCCGGATAAACAGGAGCTTCTCCTGTATGTAATCGGTTGGCGCACATCCCGCCCCCTCCCTGTCCCCTCCGAGGCTGCAGATGGGCATGGATCAGGCTACATTGATGGCAATAGTGAGGCTGCATTCATGGCAATGGTGAGGCCACATTCATGGCAATAGTGAGGCTACATTCATGGCAATGGTGAGGCTGCATTCATGGCAATGGTGAGGCTGCAGATGGGCACTGATTAGGCTGCATTGATGGACACTGACCCTTAATTTGCTTCACAGTTCTTTATTTAAAATTTACGTTTTTTCATGAAACTTCCCTCTTAAAGTGAAGGTGTGTGTTATACGTCTGTGCGTGTTATACGCCTGTGCGTGTTATATGCTGATAAATATGGTATATCCCAATAACATGCCCAAGCTCATCCTTAGACTCTTCACCACACACAGCCACAAAGGCAAGAGAATTCTTGTGGGGCAGTGTATTAGTTAATTTGAATTAAATTTTAATGCTATAAAGAATGTCATGCAAAATGGTCGGCCCTCACGCATGTTCACTTCATCAAATCTGGCCCTCTTTGAAAAAAGTTTGGACACCCCTGTCATGAGCAAAAAGACATACCTTGCCCAACAAACCTTTAGTTACATCACTTACATATAGATGAAATAGCACAGGACCCAGTACAGAACCTTGTGGTACACCACTAGTGACTGGTCTCTGTTCTGAGTGAACTCCATTTACAACCAAACTCTGGTACCTATCCTTTAGCCAACTGCATATCCACTGAACCGCCCAGAGGTTAAGTCCTAGCTTGTATAACTTTTGTATTAGATCATTATGTGAAACTGTATCAAATGTCTTGCTGAAATCAAGATATGCTATGTCCACAGCACCTCCCTGGTCCAAAACATTGGTAATATAGTAAAAAAAGTCAATCAGATTAGTCTGACATGATCTGCCTTAAGTAAAGCCATGCTGTTTTGGCTCCAGCAAGCAGTGTATTTTTAGGTGATCAATGATCTTTCTTTTCAGGAGTGATTCCATTAACTTGACTACAACTGATGTTAAACTCACTGGCCTGTAATTGCCAGCTTCTACCTTGCTGCCCATCTTGTGGATAGGTACAATATTAGCTGTCCGTCAGTCATGGGGAACTTCTCCTGTAAGAAGAGATTGATTAAAAAGATCCGATAATTGGCCAAACAACTATATCTCAAAGTTCTCTTAGAACTCTGGGATGCATGCCATCAGGGCCCATTGCTTTATTAAGCTTTAACCGAGGCAGTTCCTCTGCTAACACTGTCTACAGAAATCATTCAAATTAACCATCATTACTTGAGCCAATATGATTCCCCAACTTGTTATTGTTAGTGCAACTGATTTCTGAGAAAACTGAACAGAAGTAATTGTTTGCTACATCCTGGTCTCCCTCAGCATATGTGTTATGCCCAGTTAATTTTAGTGATCCCAATGTATTTTTTACTTCTATCACTAATGTACCTAAAAAATCTTCTTGCATAATAGATTTAGCAATTTCCTTCTCTTTCTGTGCTTTGGTAACACTGACAATGTGTTTGGCCTCCTTTTGTCTTTTTTTATACTCCTCTCTGTCAGCTACAACTCCTGTTTCCTTGAATCTTCTATATGCTAATTTTATTTCCTTTACTATCCTACTTACCTCAGTTAACCATGTTAGTTTTTTCTTCAGTTTATACTTACTAACTTGCCTGTCATATAATCTAGTTGCCTTCAGGATGGTAGACTTTAATAGTGCCCACTGATTACTCTGCCCTGTCAGATGCCATCACCTGGACCCAAAGACCGGAAAAGAGTCGGGTTAGGTGAGGACATCGCTGGATCCTGGAACAGGTAAGTGTGTGTCTTTAAAAAGACAGCAGCTACAGTATTTGTAGTTGCTGACTTTAACATTTTTGTTACATGGTGAAGATCATCTTTAAGGACAAATTGCACAAGAAGGAGGATCAACATGAACAAACAAACACAGCTTGAAAGGTAAAATAAATTATAGACCAATATATTCCCATTTTATATGAAGATCCCAGTTACAGTAACATTTTGGGGAAGGGTGCCAAGGCTGTATCACAAAATGCATCTAATTTACAGAGTATTTTATCTCTCAGTTTGTACACCAGACCTAAAGTAGATGGCACTGGCTGGTTAAGAACACAAGGACTGTTTAGGTGTGGCGGAACAAGATTCTCTTTTTGTGATTATTTGGGGCACCCACATAATGTTGTTTCTGCGTCCACAGGTAAGGTGTATAAGATCAAACAATTGGTCACCTGTAACAAACATTATGTAATTTATGTCCTGATTTGTGAAGAATGTAAGGTGCAATATTTGGCCGTACCACTAGGGGGTTGTGTGATAGGTTAAGAGATCATTTGCAGATAATAAGATCTAATAAACGGCCAAATATTTTATAGACTTGCAAGCATCTTCTTTGAAGATTCAGATCACCAGGGAGTAGAGAAAGACAGATTCCTGAGTGTGGCTCTGGGTTAATTTTCAGTACCAATAGCGGTAACCCCAAGCCACACTCGGGATTGCATCGCAGCATCATTGTACAATTCCTTACCTTGTACCTAGGATCCTGCAATGTCCTTCCGATGTATCCTCCGCCCAATGTATTACTGTTCCGAGCTCCGTTCCCTGCGAGCGTCGCGATGCATGGGGGAGGAGCCCGGCGGAAAATTTAAAAAAGTACAAACCCCCCCACACATAATAAACTTTTCATACCCGGGATGTTTACTAAACCAATATGCAGTGTCTAGTATTACAGTGACTAGTAATATTGGACCCTTGTTTGAACAAATTTCTGTGTTTTTGATTTGAATACATAATTGAATAAAATGTATTATTATTTTTTATAATTATTTATAGTTATTTATTATATTATAATTTATGATTTTGTGTTTAAAATTTTGTCATACTCGGGATGTCTACTAGACTCTTGTTTGGACAGATTTAAGTGAGTTATTCCTAAGAATTACAGGCTTACAATATAAAATGCCAAATTTCCATGCAAAACACATTAAAAAATCAGACATAATCAGACTGCCAGGGAGGTTAAACATCTGTATACTGGATGGCCTTAATTTTGAGTGAGACCTTATTGTTAATTTAGGTTAAACTACTTTCTCCCCTCACATTTACTCACAAAAGTAAGTACACCCCTAACATTTTTGTAAATATTTTATTATATATTTTCATGTGACAACACTGAAGAAATTATACTTTGCTACAATGTAAAGTAGTGAGTGTACAGGTTGTATAACAGTGTAAATTTGCTGTCCCCTCAAAATAAATTAACACACAGCCATTAATGTCCAAACCGCTGGCAACAAAAGTGAGTACACCCCTAAGTGGAAATGTCCAAATTGGGCCCAAAGATTGAATATTTTGTGTGGCCACCATTATTTTCCAGCACTGCCTTAACCCTCTTGGGCATTAAGTTCACCAGAGCTTCACAGGTTGCCACTGGAGTCCTCTTCCACTCCTCCATGACGACATCATAGAGCTGGTGGATGTTAGAGACCTTGCGCTCCTCCAACTTCCGTTTGAGGATGCCCCACAGATGCTCAATAGGGTTTAGGTCTGGAGACATGCTTGGCCAGTCCATCACCTTTAACCTCAGCTTCTTTAGCAAGGCAGTGGTCATCTTGGAGGTGTGTTTGGGGTTGTTATCATGTTGGAATACTGCCCTGCGGCCCAGTCTCTGAAGGGAGGGGATCATGCTCTGCTTCAGTATGTCACAGTACATGTTGGCATTCATGGTTCCCTCAATGAACTGTAGCTCCCCAGTGACGGCAGCCCTCATGAAGGCCCAGACCATAACACTCCCACCACCATGCTTCACTGTAGGCAAGACACACGGACAGGTTTCACTCAGAACAGGCCTCACCATGGTCGACCAAAGAAGTTAAGTGCATGTGCTCAGCGTCATATGCAGAGGTTGTCTTTGGGAAATAGACGTATGAGGGCTGCCAGCATTGCTGCAGAGGTTGAAGGGGTGGGGGGTCAGCCTGTCAGTGCTCAGACCATACGCCGCGCACTGCATCAAATTAGTCTTCACGGCTGTCGTCCCAGAAGGAAGCCTCTTCTAAAGATGATGTACAAGAAAGCCCACAAACAGTTTGTTGAAGACAACCAGACTAAGGACATGGATTACTGGAACCATGTCCTGTGGTCTGATGAGACCAAGATAAACTTATTTGGTTCAGATGGTGTCAAGCGTGTGTGGCGGCAACCAGGTGAGGAGTACAAAGACAAGTGTGTCTTGCCTACAGTCAAGCATGGTGGTGGGAGTGTTATGGTCTGGGCCTTCATGAGGGCTGCCGTCACTGGGGAGCTACAGTTCATTGAGGGAACCATGAATGCCAACATGAACTGTGACATACTGAAGCAGAGCATGATCCCCTCCCTGGCAGCCCTCATACGTCTATTTCCCAAAGACAACCTCTGCATATGACGCTGAGCACATGCACTTAACTTCTTTGGTCGACCATGGCGAGGCCTGTTCTGAGTGAAACCTGTCCTGTTAACCTGCTGTATGGTCTTGGCCACCGTGCTGCAGCTCAGTTTCAGGGTCTTGCCAATCTTCTTATAGCCTAGGCCAGTGATGGTGAACCTAGGCACCCCAGATGTTTTGGAACTGCATTTCCCATAATGCTCAACTACACAGCAGAGTGCATGAGCATCATGGGAAATGTAGTTCCAAAACATCTGGGGTGCCAATGTTCACCATCACTGGCCTAGGCCCTCTTTATGTAGAGCAACAATTCTTTTTTCAGATACTCAGTGAGTTCTTTGCCATGAGGTGCCATGTTGAACTTCCAGTGACCAGTATGAGAGAGTGAGAGCGATAACACCAAATTTAACACACCTACTCCCCATTCAAACCTGAGACCTTGTAACACTAAAGAGTCACATGACACCGGGGAGGAAAAATGGCTAATTGGGCCGAATTTGGACATTTTCACTTAGGGGTGTACTCACTTTTAGTAGTCCAAAATGCAGCGCTTCAGTGAAAGTGAATCATAACATTGTCCATGTGAAAAAAAGTCAATATGAAATAAAACTGATATATAGCTGATATGAAACCTCCACCAAGCTTCAATGTGCAAAGAAAAAGCACACCACACCAACGTGCTATCAATCTGCTTACCAGAAAGATAAGACAACAGGCAATGTAATCATACAATGCAGACGGTCCGTGGTGAATGCAACACTCCAGACTTGATAGATCAATCAAAGGAATATCCAAAGGCATCAGCATCAGAAAGACCTCCAGGACTCACAAGATAAAGTGGGTATATTGTGCGATCATCAACAGGCATTTACCCAGTATAAAGAAAGAAGCAATAATAGTGAAGCCCGTAAAGGTAAAACATACAGTGTTTATTAAACAAAAAAAAAATCAATCATTGATGGAGGAGGACAGTAAGTATCACACTATGGTCCGTGTCCTCTCCTCCCATTGATTTGGTCGCACGCCAGCGATACGGGTGAAGCACTACCCTCCATTGGTTCTTGGTCCACGGTGATTTGCCTGTTCTGCTCAAGCCCACCAGCATCCTGCTGTCCCCTGGGATCAAAGGTCACGGCTGGGTTACAGTCGACTGACTCTCGTGGGCTTGCCTCTGGTAAGCTGCTAATTTAAGTGGTGGAGGGCACCTATGTTTGTTGTGATCACCGGGTGCTATTTACATACTGATAATTTATCCTACCATCAAGTGGATTCGTTCAGATGTGCATGGGACTATATTTATTAATCCATTATATTTGGGTATCATTTGGACGTTATCTGGACATTGTTTTCATTGTTCAGACCATGAACAAAACTCACTTCTAGTTTCTGGTGTTTTTGCTGAATAATCAGTGCTTTACGCACACCAGCCTGTGAGTGTAAGTAAACCCCCCTATCGTTTTCAGCCAAGGGAGCTGCCATCTTTGCCTTTGTTTAATCTAAAACTGCCATGATGCTGCACATGTGATCAGTTATGACACCAGCCATTGGATGGTTTGACAGTTTGGTTGAGAGCACAACCAATGGGAGTGTTAAATTTCCGGCACGTGCCGGCAATGAAACTGTTTTATGGATGGGTTTACTTCCGCATTAATTCCTTGTATTGGCGCAGTTTTTTTTGTTTATTATTGCTTTGTGTTTATTCCACCATAGCTGCTGCCTTTATTATTCAATTAATTTATTTTTCTTTTATACAATAGCGCAGCTTTTCTATCTTTGTTTGTTTATACAGTGTTTATTGTAGTCTACTTACAGGTAAAAAGGAACATCATGACATAAAAAACTCAGCGGCTCTTAGCGTGCTTGCATCGGCCAGCCTGACATGTTTCATCCTATGTGGATATCATCAGAGGCGTGGCCTATGACACAAGCACACCCAAATATATACAAATCCATCCAAACCATCCCCATCTTTGATAGAAAAGCACAAGGGTGAAAGACAGCTGCATCTATTTAGTATTAGCCAAGTGCCGGCCGCGCATGCGCAGTACGGCCACGCTCGTTCACAATAGGAAGTAAACACAGCAATGCGCGGCTGCGCATGTGCAGTATGGCCGTGACCACCCAATAGAGAGAAGCAGAAACAATGTGACTACACATCACTTCCGGGAGGCGGAACAACACCAGCGTTAGCCTGGCAAAGAGTGGAAACACTGCCCAAATGCAATTCCGATGGGTATAATGAACAGCCAAAACCTGGAAATGACGTCACTGGAATGCACTCTAGCAGAGTTTGTGCTCCAATAGAGAGAAACCAGGAAGAGAATAACAATAAATTACATAACTAGATATGGGGACATCCAAATATCCACATCAAGCAATGTATCCTATGCATTAATAAGAGATAAAACATATTATGGATTCATTTAAAAAACGAATATAAACAAAAACATGACACATCATAAGCACATCCTGATGCAGGGTAACAAAGCACCCACGTCAAGCAATATACCCCACATATTACATATGGAATAAAACATAATAAGAAGCTTATATTTGTCAACCAAATCATAACAGCAACATGTATAAGAGAGGAAAAAGGAAGGAGGCTCTCCAATAAGGTGCAATGATAGGTTGATAATATATACAAAATTATATAAAAAAATACATATATATAATATATATGAATGATCAGATAAAATATGCGGATGGAAAAAAAAATATTAAAACCAAAAAGAGAATACATATAAACACTGCCCACTAGTGTCTAAACGTATAAATGCAAAAAATGTAACTATTATTAATAAAACAATTTATATCCCAATCGACATTCATGCCGAAAGGGGTGTAACACTTTAAGTCATATATCCAGCGGGTTTCAAGTTTAGAAATTTCCCGCTTGGACATACTACCCCGCCAGTGTGAATTAAACCGGTCAATGGGCACAAAAGTAGTTCCCTTGGGATTTTTATTGTGGAATTCTAAATAATGCCGGTGTCTTGTCGAGCTGGTTCCCCTATCGATATGGTTCCCCCCTTGACTGTGCAGGTGCTGCCGAACAGCTGTTAAAGCTCGCAGATTTCCGTTGGCTCGACTTGCGCCTGCGCAGTCAAGAGGGAACCAGATCGGTAGGAGGAACCATAGGCTCGGCAGCTGTGGACGCGCTCGCCCCCGATGCTTCATTACACACGCCGATTTCTTCTTCATGCCGCTCTATACAGCAAGGGTCAGATCAGATGTGATATTAAGCAGTGCGATTTGTTTGTTTATACACGACGCTCTATACAGCCCCTTGCTGTATAGAACGGCGTGTATAAACAAACAAATCGCACTGCTCAATATTATCACATCTTATCCGCCCCTTGCCGCCCTTTTCTGTTATACAGTGGCATGAAGAAGAAAGCGGCGTGTGTAACTAAGCAATGGGAGCGAGCGCGTCTGCAGCTGCCGAACAGCTGTTAAACCTCAGAGATTTCCGTCGCCTCGGATTGCGCCTGCGCAGTCAAGGGGGGAACCATATCGATAGGAGGAACCAGCTCATCAGAACACCGGGAAACCGTGTGCTTCAGGGATCCCTTCCAGATGTTCGTGATGTGCTCATTCACCCGAACATGCATGGCGCGTATCGTGCGGCCCACATTTTGAAGGCCGCACAGGCAAATCAGAAGGTATGCAACATTCAAGGAGGTACAGGTAATAAAGGTATTGATGTCAAAAACCCTACCAGTAGTGTGAGATTTAAACTGGCATATTTTCCTGCTCCTTTCCTTATTGATAGCACACACGTTACAATTATGACAAGGAAAATAGCCTTTTGATTTCTGGAAGAACGACACTCTGTTAGGAGCGTCCAAAATATTGGGTGCTATTTGGAGTCTTAGAGGGGGAACTCCTCTAAAAATAATCTGTGGCTGGTCTGGAAGAACTGGACCCAAAAACGTATAATTTTTCAGGACCCCCCAATGTTTAGTAATAATTTTCTTGATGTCAAAATGTTGTTGAGAAAAAGTGGTAGTCATCGAAAAGTTATAATCAATCTCATTAGATGATGATTTTTTCTTACGTTGAAGAACAGAGGTTCGTTCCTCCTGTCCACTTTGTTAATTATTACATTCAGTTCGTTGGCTGCATAGCCCTTTTCAATAAAATTTTCTTTCAATGTAATAGCCTGTATAAGGAAATCTTCTTTAAGAGTACAGTTCCGCCTTAAACGGAGGAATTGGCTTTTGGGGAGTGACCTAAGCCACAAAGGGTGGTGGCAACTACCCTGTCCGATATAGCCATTCCGATTGGTGCTCTTAAAGAAAGTAGACATGTTAAATGCACCATCCTTGATCCGTATACTTAGATCCAAGAAATTGATCTTACCGGTGCTGCTCTCGAACTGTAGTACAATCCCCAACGGATTATCGTTGAGTTGTCGCATGAATGTGGTCAATGACGTCATATCGCCATCCCACATGAGGAGGATGTCGTCTATGTATCTACCCCAGAAGACCAATTCTGGTCTCCTGTTGGTATAGACGACATCCTCCTCCCATTTGGCCATAAACAGATTAGCCATACTGAGCGCGAATTTCACGCCCATTGTGACTCCTCTGTTCTTACCTCAACAGATCTAAAATAAATTCCTGTTGGGACGGGATCAGCTCGGAGTCTCTTTTCAAGAACATCTCTACAGCTTCTAGTCCATCCATATGAGAAATAATAGTATAGAGAGAGGCCACATCTGCGGTAGCCATAATGTAGCCTTCCCTCTACTCCAGACTCTCAGAACTCCGAATTACATGTGCAGAGTCTTTAATATATGATGGAGTACCAGACACCAGAGGCTGTAGGAAACCATCAATGTACTTACCAATTCTAGAGTTGATAGAGTCCAACCCACTAATGATGGGTCTCCACGGGGGGTTGGTTAAACTCTTATGCACCTTTTTAGAAGGAAATTGCTAAATTGTGCATCACCACAGGGTGACACTGTGGATGCACCTAGTATAAATGCGCCAACGTCCCGATATTCAATGGGAGAATGTATATTTAAACTAAAGGTGGACTTTAAACGGCACACAGATAGATATTGTAAAAATTCTAAGGGTTTTATTGTTGGTAGAAAAATATAATTGAATTTAGGTAAAAAGTACATTAATACAAGACACTGACATTATGTAACAGTTATCAATAGTTGATATAGGGTCCCATTTACAAGACTCGACACATCTCCCAGGAATTACATTGACATGTAAAATACACAAAGTAGAATGGAATAATGTATAGCCAACAAACACAAATGAGGAGTTGGACGGTATGCACGAGAGATGGCTGGTCTTATTGATGGGTCCGGTAAATTCAAAGATAAAGATCTTGCTTTCGCTCGACTAGTTTCGCGTTCCAAAACGCTTCGTCGGGAGCATAATATTCTGTCAAGATTATACATAAACAGTTCAAAAGAGATACTTCAGTTAATATAATTTTAATACTTGTATCTAGAATAGAACTAATAAAAAACATTTTAAAGAAGAAGCTGATATACATTGATTAAAAGTTTTCGATTGACCACAGAAGGATAAAACACCCACCACCTATACACTGCCAGCACCGAAACCAATCACACAACAGATGGGGCATGAAAGTAGCTGTGCAAAGTTGTAGAAAAAGCATGAAAAAAAAAAAAAAAGGGGGGGGGGAAAGGGGAGGGGAGGGGGAAAAAAAAAGAACGAAGAAGAAAAGAAACAAGGAATGGGGGAAGGGAATGGAGGGGGGGGGGAAAGGGGGAAAAAAGAAAGAAGAAGGACTGGAATATGAATTAGTCCATATCCATAGGTACTATTAAAAATTTTTTTTTTTTTTTTGAAAATTGAGCAAGTTAGATAGCAGGTGCAAAAATTCTTATAAAACCGTAAGTGAAATAATGTGTCAATAATCACCATCGAGGCAGACCAAGAACAAGAAGGGGAGAACAAGAAAGAAAAGAAAAAAAAAAAATATATATATATATATATATAATAGTTTCTATACTTACGAACAAGGCCGTGTTAAGTAGTGAAACCAGCCTGGGTATTTTTACCTGGCAATCCGTGTATCACAGGGTGCCAGTATTATATAAACACATTCTAAAAGTAAAACACATAACGTGACCCATAAGTGTCAAAAGTAGGTGTTTTGAAACAAAATAAAGAGAGGGGAGTGGAGGGGGGGGGAAAGGAAGGAGGGGGGGGGGGAAAGGAGGGAGGGGAATTTATTCATATATATATTATTATCCAAGGGCTCACCGTGGTAAACAATCATGCGTGATTTAAGTAAAAAAGTAACTATGCACAGGCTACTGATAGGTAGGGAACGTAAGTCCAGGTATAACAGGCCAGACAATACTGTAGAGGAGTGTGTCAGTCAGGAGCACTTGCTCGAGCCACACAGTGGTAATCTGTTAGGGTGACCCCTAATGATAGACTGACCCAGCTGAAAAACATAAATACAAAAACGGAAGTTTAGAAAGGACCCGCTTCCCTAGATCTATCTGCTCGTATCCCAGATGGATGGTTCTTACCTTATAGCTTGACAGGGATTATATGCTGGTAGACCTGGATGGAACCTCTCCTGTGGACAGCCTCACAGTGCATTGTGCACCGTTTTTATGTGTCCCTACAGGAAGGCGTCATCACACCCGGAAGTGACGCTGGTGCGCGAGTTCGGACGGTCATGCGCATGCGCCGTAGGCGCTGCTCACGCAGCAGCCTGGGGCCAATGAGAGAGTGACAGGGCGAAACCCAGGAAGTATTCCGGGAGCCTACAGTACGTCACATCGCTCTAGCTAGCAGACACGTCATCGTAGGGGATCAAGCAGCCCATGTATGTGCGCCGTGATCACTGCCATCACAAAAGCCCATGACCAGTGCGGCAGTGACAAAGCATACCACAGGGGGAGCCGATTGCTCCCTTAAAGCAGGTCAAAGGGTCGTGTTCTAAATACCAGCAGTGGTCAGTAAGTCCGCCCACCATTGCAGCCATCAGTGTGGGCACATAGGCTTCGGGGCACAGCAAGAACAGGGGGTGAAAGAGGGTGAATACACCCACCTGTGGTCATCGAAAAGAAGATCCAGACATAATATACAGAGCTAAATAAAAATGCTGAAGGCATATAAATAACCAAAAATACATATTCTACATTTATATATACATCCAGGAATAGTACCTTTAAACTAGTAAACAATATCTAATTTAAGTACAGGGATTCCAATACAGCAGCTTAACCATTTAGGAGCATGATTTAGAGTGTGTATTCTGTGTGTCTTTTTTAGTGACATATTCGATCTGTCGGCTGTAGTGGGGGGTAAAGTTATCATACAAGGTGAATTTAGTGACACTGATGAAACTAACATATGGCATTCATTGTGCAGCTTATCCTGAAGAAGGGTTGTTTTTATAGTATTATGCAACTAGATGAAACATCAAATCAAGATGCAGTCAGGCATTAAATAAAATAGACATATAGTAATACAGAGGGGAGGGGGATGGGGGAGAGAAAAAAAGGGGGTGTTAACGTGAGTAGGCACATAACATATGTGGAAAAGTATGTATAGCATTAGTGTGGCAGTAAATATTCACCCCCATCCATAGCCCGTAAGATATTCTAGATGTCGATCAGAGTGGTATATATGTCAGTGACAGAAATCATGTTCCAAATGGTTAAAAGTGGTTTAGATCAGTCATTTACAGAAATGGTCTGTATGACTGAGTTTCGTTTAGACCAGGGGGGTGTGTGGCATTCAACCTCTCAACCCAGATAGTTTCTCTCTGGAGGATGATTTTATCCCACTCACCCCCTCTGGGACTTTTGGGAACAACGGCCAGAACAGAAAAAGACACAACTGAGGTATCAAAACGGTGGTAGAGGTCCAGATGTCGACTAATGGGTGTCAACATCTTCCCGTTGCCCGAGTAGTAAATGTGATCGTTGATACGTTGTCTTAACTGTCTGGCTGTTTTACCCACATAGAAACTACCGCATTTGCAGGTCATGAGATAAACCACGCCTTCAGTGCGGCAGTTAGCAGAAAATTTTGGGAAAAAAACCTCACCATTGGGGAGTATAGTATTTTGACAGGGTAAAACCCATTTACAGAAGGAGCATTTCCCACATTGTGACGTCCCTATAGTTCGATTAGTAACATTATTGCAGTTTCGAACATAGTGGCTAGCGGTAAGTTTGTCTCTAAGTGAGGTTGCCCGCCTGAAAATGATCTCGGGTTGTGCCCCTACATATTTGCCCAGGGTGGGATCATCTTGTATTAGGTGCCAATGGTTCTTGAGTAGGGACCGTATGTCCGTATGTTGGTTGGAAAACCTAGTAATTACTTTAACGGTGGATTGAGAGGGGGTATTTTTTACTTTATACAGGAGTTCATTTCTGGTTTGGCTATTGGCCTTGTTATACGCTTGGCGTAATAGAGATTTACTGTAGCCTCTGGCTAGTAACCTATTCCTTAGTAATTTAGCCTGTATTTGGAAGTCGGATGACAGTGTACAATTTCGTCTCAGCCTGATATATTGAGCATAAGGAATGCTACGTATCAAGGCTGGTGGATGAGCACTGTTTGCATGCAGTAACGTGTTCCCTGCTGTACTTTTGCGGAACAGGCTCGTGAAGAGCACATTGTCTATGTTCTTAGAAATTGTCAAGTCCAGGAAGGTAGTTACATTAGGATCACGACTGAATGTAAATTTTAGATTGTATTGATTTACATTTAACTTTTGGATGAACTCATCGAACAGTGTTCCCGTACCTGTCCACACGATGAACACGTCATCGATGTAGCGCATCCAGACGAGAACACTGTCAGTAAATCTAGTCATAGACTCGTTCGAAAACAAGTCCCTCTCCCACCCCCCTGGTACAGATTGGCGTAGCCAGGGGCACAGCAGGTGCCCATGGCTACGCCCTGCACCTGGAGGTAGTGGGAGTTATTAAAGCTGAACCAGTTATGGGTAAGAATGAACTGTAATAGTCCAACAATGAAATCGTTATAGGGCCACTGGTGGTGGTCTTCTTCATAGAGGAAGGTACGTATCATCCCGACTCCCTGCTCGTGAGGGATGCTAGAGTACAAAGCCTCCACATCCAATGTCACGAGGAGGGAGCCTGGAGGAACGACCATACCCTCTATTTGTTTCAGGAGAGCTAGCGTGTCCTTAATGTAAGAAGGAAGAGCCATGACATGTGGCATTAACACTGAATCAACCAACTTGCTGGCATTTTCCGTTAAACATCCAATCCCTGAAATAATCGGTCTCCCAGGGGGCGACACCGGACTCTTATGCACCTTCGGTAGTGCATAAAATGTCGCCACCCTGGGGGACCGAGTATTCAGGTAATCGTAGACATCTTGGTTAATTAGCCCCTTGGTGAAGGCATCATTGATGATACCCAGGAATTGGATTTTATAAGGTGCAGTGTGTGCAACAGTAATGGGCCGGTACCATTCAAGATTTGACAAAATCTTGAGGCACATGTTTTCATAAAAATCTTTAGTCATAAGAACGATGTTACCCCCCTTGTTAGCTCCCTTAACAACCACGTCAGGGTGATTCTGTATTTTGGAAATGCCCAATTGTTGCGCACGAGTAAGATTACTGTGCTTGGGCAATATCTTAAGGCGTTTTGTATCACTGATAACGTTACATAGAAAAGCCCAGGCTTGTGGGCTAGTAGCAAGGTCTGGGAAATTCTTGGATTTAGGTTTAAACTTCCTTATAAGGGGCTTAATTGGTACAGGCGTGACTTCATCCTGCACATCCCCACTGTCGTTTTCGTCCAGGAGTAGTATCAAATCCCGTAACGCCCTAAACTCTTCCATTTTGAAGTGCTTGATACTTTCAGAAAAATCTTTCTCGTTTTTTGTGCGGATACGGTCCCTATCAAATATATATTTAAAAGTAAGATTTCTAACGAACATGTGGATGTCCTTAATAAATTCGTACCTATCTATGTTTTGTGTGGGGCAAAAACTTAACCCAAATTTGAGTACACTAAGTTCGTCCCTAGAAAATCGGTAAGGAGTGAGATTCAGTACATCCATCTCTACGTTGGATGCTGATGCACTCCTAGTGTCTGAAAATTTAGGATCTGTGTATTGCCTTGATTAATATGGCAGTCAAGGGTACTTTGCTTCTTAAAATGTTGTAATTGAATTGATGGGTGTAAAGTGGGTGTTTGGGACAGGCTGGGAAATGGAGCTTGCGAGCTAGCCTCCACTGCTGTATTGGATACTTGCATATTGGTAGGTCCCAACCCTGCAGGGAATGAGGTTGATGGAGTACTGGTATTTCCATTTTGTTGGGTCATCATCTGTAGGGCCTTTTGTGCGATAGGGCCTATATAGGTGAGTGAATTACTTTCATTACCTTTACTCGGTGTCAGATCATGTCGGGTCGCAGGGTCAGTAGGTCTTGTATTATGATTGTCAGGTCTTTTTTTGGGGTAGGGGGTGAATTGCCCACCACCATAGGTCCTTTTTCGTCCACCATTGTTACCGTGTGCATTCAGTTGTCCTCTCGTAGTCGACTGTTGGGAAGAAAACGTAGACACAGATGAGTCAGACTCAACATCGTCATCATCAGTCACACCCATCCCATTACCCCTACCTGCTTTGGATTTTCTGAACCTAGTTTTCTTGGGACCACGATTCTGAAATGGCAATTGCCAGTGATAGGCAAAGCCTTCTAAAAAGGCAGCCCTATCTTTAAAAAACTTGCTTTGTTTTTTAAAGATAATATCTTTATTAATTTTGGTGATATAGTCTTTTACTTCCTGCCATTTGGCAGTGAAGTGTTCATGACCCTTCAAGGCCTCACTGGTGGCCTGGAGGGACAAGATGTCTTGGTCTAGATTTTTTAGCTCAATCTGATAGTGGGAAACCAGCAAGTTGATTAAGTTGGTACTACATTGTGTAAGAATTTGTTCCCAAGCTAGTTTAAACTCAGCTCCATAGTTGTCAAAGGAGGGGTAGATCTGAATTCTGAGCCCTAAAGGGCTAATATTCTCTCGCACATATTGCTGGAGAAAGTCCACATGCCAATGCAGGTTTGACTTTTTCTTGAGCAGTTTTTTCATTTTGGAAATATATTGCGTTAATCCTATTTCCTGACCTGTATTGACCCTGCATTCTGACTGAATCCCACTGATATAGCCTAGCCAGGCTGTACCTACGTAGTCCATCAAAGAATCAAAAAAGGGGGGGAAGGGGGAAAAAAAGAGAAAAAGGAAAAATACCTGGAATGTATATAAATACTAACTTATAAAAATTATCTATATGAACACCTAGAGGCAAAAAATGGGTGCTTCCACCCCAATAATGATTTAGAAGGAAATTGCTAAATTGTGCATCACCACAGGGTGACACTGTGGATGCACCTAGTATAAATGCGCCAACGTCCCGATATTCAATGGGAGAATGTATATTTAAACTAAAGGTGGACTTTAAACGGCACACAGATAGATATTGTAAAAATTCTAAGGGTTTTATTGTTGGTAGAAAAATATAATTGAATTTAGGTAAAAAGTACATTAATACAAGACACTGACATTATGTAACAGTTATCAATAGTTGATATAGGGTCCCATTTACAAGACTCGACACATCTCCCAGGAATTACATTGACATGTAAAATACACAAAGTAGAATGGAATAATGTATAGCCAACAAACACAAATGAGGAGTTGGACGGTATGCACGAGAGATGGCTGGTCTTATTGATGGGTCCGGTAAATTCAAAGATAAAGATCTTGTTTTCGCTCGACTAGTTTCGCGTTCCAAAACGCTTCGTCGGGAGCATAATATTCTGTCAAGATTATACATAAACAGTTCAAAAGAGATACTTCAGTTAATATAATTTTAATACTTGTATCTAGAATAGAACTAATAAAAAACATTTTAAAGAAGAAGCTGATATACATTGATTAAAAGTTTTCGATTGACCACAGAAGGATAAAACACCCACCACCTATACACTGCCAGCACCGAAACCAATCACACAACAGATGGGGCATGAAAGTAGCTGTGCAAAGTTGTAGAAAAAGCATGAAAAAAAAAAAAAAAAAGGGGGGGGGGGAAGGGGAGGGGAGGGGGGAAAAAAAAGAACGAAGAAGAAAAGAAACAAGGAATGGGGGAAGGGAATGGAGGGGGGGGGGAAAGGGGGAAAAAAGAAAGAAGAAGGACTGGAATATGAATTAGTCCATATCCATAGGTACTATTAAATTTTTTTTATTTTTTTTTGAAAATTTAGCAAGTTAGATAGCAGGTGCAAAAATTCTTATAAAACCGTAAGTGAAATAATGTGTCAATAATCACCATCGAGGCAGACCAAGAACAAGAAGGGGAGAACAAGAAAGAAAAGGAAAAAAAATATATATATATTGTGACAGCAGGAAGGTAAAGTCACCTGGTTGCATCCAGGGGGGTAGATATATTTCGCCCAGATTCAGGCTTTACGCCGATTTGTACAACTAGGTGGAGAGTTGTATAAGGCTAGTGTGCTCATGGATGACTCATACCTCTAGGGAGAGGGCTGGGCGTCGTGCAGACAGGGAGTTGATGAGACCAGCTGAACCTTGTCAGCTCATTTAGGCCTCTATAAGAAACTCCCAGATTCATTAGATGTTAGCTCATGCCTGGAACCAGACCTGTGTGGACTGTCTAGGGAGAGTGAACCCCTGTGCGGTGAGGCAAAGCCTGTGTGGCTATTTGTTTGGACTTTTACTAAACCAGGGACTTAGGGACTAGGACAGCACTAGGCTGATCCCAGTTGTTAGTTTAGGAAACCTGCATGTTTAGTCAGAGGTCAAACTGACCAGGATTTATTTTGTTTGTTTCTTTTTGGCTTTGCTGTGTTTTTGTCACTGTACATAGAGAAATAAACCGCACCTTTTGATTTTGAAAACCACAACCTCCGTCTGCTGGCCCTGTTTTTGTGTGGGGAGCCCAACCAGGGGGTCACACACACCCGCTACCGAGTTAACCCCCTCACAGTTGGTGGAGAACCAGTGGCAGTTTTTTTAAGCCAGCATGGAGGAGATACTGAAACAGCTGGCTCTAGCAAATGCCAATCAACAGCAGACAAATGCAGGTTTGCAAAGGAGCCTTGCAGCCCAGCAGCAAGCTCATCAACAAGCCCAGCAGCAATCTGAGGCCCGCTTCATAGACCTGTTACAGAAGCAAGAGCAGAGACTACAACAAATGGAAGCAGTAATGCAGCAACGTCCGCAGACCAGTGAGGAAAGCCGTCCCACTAATACCGCGTCCTTTGGGGTGAGTCGTTTATTGACAAAAATGACTGGAGAGGATGATCCAGAGGTATTTTTGACCACATTTGAAAGGACTGCTGAAAGAGAAAAGTGGCCTGAGGAGCAGTGGGCTGGACTGGTGGCTCCTCTGTTAACTGGTGAATCGCAGAAGGCTTACTATGACCTAGAGCCTGACCAAGCAAAAGACTATGTGATGCTAAAAGCTGAAATATTGGCAAGGCTGGGTGTCACCCTGGCTGTCCGGGCTCAGCGTGTGCATAACTGGACTTTCCAGCTTGGAAAACCCCCCAGGTCTCAAATGTATGATCTCATTCACCTGAGCAGGAAGTGGCTACAGCCAGAGACTTTGTCCGCACCGGAGATTGTGGAACGTGTTGTGATGGATCGTTTCTTGAGAGCTCTTCCTACCGCCATTCAAAAGTGGGTAAGCCACGGAGACCCAGAAACGGCCGGTAAACTTGTGGATCGTGTAGAGAGATACTTGGCTACAGAGAACCTGACGGCCTCTTCCAGAGACTCTCGGACTTTCCACCCTAAGACCAGACCATCCCCAGGGGCGGATAAGAGGATTCCAAGGGGTGAGGGTGGAGAGAGTGAGAGGGTGGGAGCTCTACCCCAAGTTTGGCGAGAACAGCCTGGGAAATCAGCGGCTCAAGAGGCCGCAAGAAGGATCGTTTGCTACCGCTGCCGGCAAGCGGGACATATTGCAGCCAATTGCCCGGTTGTGGAGGAACCCATGCAGTGTGACTTTCTGACGGGCAGACGTCAGTCGCTGTGTGCGACAGTCGCATGCACTGCCATTCGAGGAACTGAGAAACATTTATGCAAAATGTGTGTTAATGGTAGAAATGTTGTGGTATTGTTGGATTCAGGTAGCCTTGTGACCCTGATAAAGGCTGAGTTAGTTAAAACAGAGGTCTCTGGGAATAGCAAGGTAGCTGTTATTTGTGTGCATGGGGACACCCGAGAGTATCCAGTGACTACAGTGTGTTTCGAGACCCCCAAAGGTACCCTCTCTCATCCAGTGGGCTTAGTATCTCAGTTACCGCATGACGCCATTGTGGGAAGGGATTTTCCGAAGTTCTGGGAACTGTGGGATGATCCTGAGCCCCCCACTGGTGCCCCTATGTACCAGGAATGTGATAGCCAGAACTCCTCTGAGAGTGGTGAGGACTCTCCAGAATTTCCCTTGTCAGTATTGGCAGGGGAGACTCAAGAAACTGGAGAGGAGCCCACCTCCTCAGACGAAAACCTACCGTCTGTGGAGTTTTCTGATCTGGAGGTTCACAGGGAAAATTTTGCCACAGAACAGTTAAAAGACCCCGCCCTAATAAAGGCACGGGAAAACGTAGTGGAAATAGATGGCGAGTTAGTGAACCCAGATAATACCTGCACTTACCCATACTTCAGCGTAGAGAAGGACCTACTGTATCGGGTGGCAAAAAGGGCAGAAGAAACCGTTGAGCAGCTGGTGGTGCCCAAACCTTACAGGAAGTTGGTGTTGGAGTTGGCCCATGGGCACATTCTTGGAGGTCATCTGGGGACAGAGAAAACCCGAGAGAGGGTATTACAGAGATTCTATTGGCCTGGGGTGATGAAGGACATAGAAAATTATTGTTCCTCCTGCCCTGTGTGTCAGAGGTCGGCCCCGATGCCACATTTCCGTAGCCCGCTGGTCCCTCTACCCATCATTGAGGTCCCGTTTGAGAGAATCGCAATGGATTTGGTAGGTCCTATAATCAAGTCCGCTAGGGGGCACCAGTACATATTGGTTATAATGGACTATGCCACCCGTTATCCAGAAGCGATCCCTCTCAGAAATACCTCGGCCAAAACCATAGCCAAAGAGCTATCTCTTGTTTTTAGCCGGGTGGGTATTTGTAAAGAACTGCTTACGGACCAAGGTACACCCTTTATGTCCCGGGTTATGAAAGAGCTGTGTAAATTGTTCAAAGTGACGCAATTGCGTACATCTGTGTATCACCCCCAAACCGATGGGCTGGTTGAAAGATTCAACAAAACCCTAAAACAAATGTTGAAGAAAGTGGTGGATAGAGATGGAAAGGATTGGGACTGTCTACTTCCTTATTTGATGTTTGCTATTAGGGAGGTGCCCCAATCCTCTACGGGATTCTCCCCCTTTGAGTTACTGTATGGGAGACACCCAAGAGGGCTGTTGGATATTGCCAAGGAAACTTGGGAAAGTGAGAGTTCTCCCCACAGGAGTGTGATTGAGCATGTCGCCCTGATGCAAGATCGAATTGCACAGGTAATGCCCATCGTGAAGGAACATTTGGCCCAAGCGCAGTTGGCACAGCAGAGAGTGTACAACCGTGGAGCAAAGACCCGTACCTTTTCCCCGGGGGATAGGATATTGGTACTTGTCCCTACGGTTGAAAGTAAATTCCTTGCCAAATGGCAAGGCCCCTACGAGATAATGGAAAAAGTGAGCGAAGTGAATTACAAGGTCAGACAACCAGGAAGGCGAAAGCCCGAACAGATATATCACGTTAATCTGTTGAAAGCCTGGAGGGATAGAGAGTCCCTAGTCGCAGAAACTTGGTCACCAGCTCAAACTGGTTGCGTGATTCCGGAGGTTGGAATAGCAGCCACCTTGTCACAACCCCAACAACAGGAGGTTAAGGAGTTTGTGCTTCGCAACAAGGAGGTGTTCTCTGAGCTGCCGGGACAAACATCTGGGGTAGAGCATGATATTATTACCCCGCCCGGTGAAAGGGTGAAGTTAAAACCCTATCGGATCCCAGAGGCCCGACGGGAGGCAATACGGGAGGAAGTACAGAAAATGCTGAACTTAGGGGTGATAGAGGAGTCCCAAAGTGATTGGTCTAGTCCCATTGTGTTGGTGCCTAAACCGGATGGGAGCTGGCGATTTTGTAACGATTTTCGTCAGTTGAACAAAGTTACAAAATTTGACACCTACCCCATGCCACGTATAGATGAGTTGATCGACCGGCTGGGAACAGCCCGATACATGACGACTCTTGACCTCACAAAAGGGTATTGGCAAATTCCCCTGGCCAAGTCGGCCAAAGAGAAAACCGCATTTGTAACCCCAGACGGGGCGTTCCAATATAAGAGAATGCCGTTCGGGTTACAGAATGCGCCGGCCACATTCCAGCGGAAAATGGACCAGATGCTGAGGCCCCATCGGAAGTATGCTGCGGCTTACCTGGATGACGTAATTGTCCATAGCACAGATTGGGCCTCACATCTGCCAAAAGTGCAAGCAGTCCTGGACTCTGTTCGGGAAGCGGGGTTTACGGCTAACCCCAAGAAGTGTACCATTGGGCAGGAGGAGGCCAAATATCTTGGGTACACCATTGGCAGGGGAGTAATAAAACCCCAACTCAACAAAGTCGAGGCCATCCAGAGTTGGCCACGTCCCAACAGCAAGAAGCAGGTACGAGCCTTTCTGGGAATCGCGGGTTATTATCGGCGCTTCATTCCCCACTTTGCTTCTAAGGCTGTGCCCCTAACCAACCTGACGAAAGGGAAAGGGTCGGTCATGATTAAATGGACCCCCGAGGCTGAGGCAGCATTCCAATTCTTGAAACAAGCCTTATGTAGCCAGCCAGTGTTGTACTCACCCGACTTCTCTAAAGACTTTGTCGTACAAAGTGATGCGTCAGATGTGGGGTTAGGAGCAGTATTGTCCCAGGTCTGGAACGGGGAAGAGCACCCAGTCATTTACCTCAGCAGGAAGTTGAAGTCCCATGAGGTAAATTACGCCACGGTTGAAAAGGAGTGTTTAGCGGTGAAGTGGGCTCTAGATTCCCTTCGGTACTATCTGCTAGGTAGGCACTTTGACATGGTTACGGATCACGCTCCGTTAAAGTGGATGGCTCAAAACAAGGAAACAAATAGAAGAGTGAATAGGTGGTTCCTGGCCCTCCAGGAATTCAACTTCACAGTAAAGCATCGCCCTGGCGTTCAAATGGGGAATGTGGATGCTTTGTCTCGAGTACATGAATGCCTGATTGCTGGTGTTCCAACCCCGAGGTTAAAACAAGAGGGGGGGGTATGTGACAGCAGGAAGGTAAAGTCACCTGGTTGCATCCAGGGGGGTAGATATATTTCGCCCAGATTCAGGCTTTACGCCGATTTGTACAACTAGGTGGAGAGTTGTATAAGGCTAGTGTGCTCATGGATGACTCATACCTCTAGGGAGAGGGCTGGGCGTCGTGCAGACAGGGAGTTGATGAGACCAGCTGAACCTTGTCAGCTCATTTAGGCCTCTATAAGAAACTCCCAGATTCATTAGATGTTAGCTCATGCCTGGAACCAGACCTGTGTGGACTGTCTAGGGAGAGTGAACCCCTGTGCGGTGAGGCAAAGCCTGTGTGGCTATTTGTTTGGACTTTTACTAAACCAGGGACTTAGGGACTAGGACAGCACTAGGCTGATCCCAGTTGTTAGTTTAGGAAACCTGCATGTTTAGTCAGAGGTCAAACTGACCAGGATTTATTTTGTTTGTTTCTTTTTGGCTTTGCTGTGTTTTTGTCACTGTACATAGAGAAATAAACCGCACCTTTTGATTTTGAAAACCACAACCTCCGTCTGCTGGCCCTGTTTTTGTGTGGGGAGCCCAACCAGGGGGTCACACACACCCGCTACCGAGTTAACCCCCTCACAATATATATAATAGTTTCTATACTTACGAACAAGGCCGTGTTAAGTAGTGAAACCAGCCTGGGTATTTTTACCTGGCAATCCGTGTATCACAGGGTGCCAGTATTATATAAACACATTCTAAAAGTAAAACACATAACGTGACCCATAAGTGTCAAAAGTAGGTGTTTTGAAACAAAATAAAGAGAGGGGAGTGGAGGTGGGGAAGGAAGGAGGGGGGGGGGGAAAGGAGGGAGGGGAATTTATTCATATATATATTATTATCCAAGGGCTCACCGTGGTAAACAATCATGCGTGATTTAAGTAAAAAAGTAACTATGCACAGGCTACTGATAGGTAGGGAACGTAAGTCCAGGTATAACAGGCCAGACAATACTGTAGAGGAGTGTGTCAGTCAGGAGCACTTGCTCGAGCCACACAGTGGTAATCTGTTAGGGTGACCCCTAATGATAGACTGACCCAGCTGAAAAACATAAATACAAAAACGGAAGTTTAGAAAGGACCCGCTTCCCTAGATCTATCTGCTCGTATCCCAGATGGATGGTTCTTACCTTATAGCTTGACAGGGATTATATGCTGGTAGACCTGGATGGAACCTCTCCTGTGGACAGCCTCACAGTGCATTGTGCACCGTTTTTATGTGTCCCTACAGGAAGGCGTCATCACACCCGGAAGTGACGCTGGTGCGCGAGTTCGGACGGTCATGCGCATGCGCCGTAGGCGCTGCTCACGCAGCAGCCTGGGGCCAATGAGAGAGTGACAGGGCGAAACCCAGGAAGTATTCCGGGAGCCTACAGTACGTCACATCGCTCTAGCTAGCAGACACGTCATCGTAGGGGATCAAGCAGCCCATGTATGTGCGCCGTGATCACTGCCATCACAAAAGCCCATGACCAGTGCGGCAGTGACAAAGCATACCACAGGGGGAGCCGATTGCTCCCTTAAAGCAGGTCAAAGGGTCGTGTTCTAAATACCAGCAGTGGTCAGTAAGTCCGCCCACCATTGCAGCCATCAGTGTGGGCACATAGGCTTCGGGGCACAGCAAGAACAGGGGGTGAAAGACGGTGAATACACCCACCTGTGGTCATCGAAAAGAAGATCCAGACATAATATACAGAGCTAAATAAAAATACGGTCCCTACTCAAGAACCATTGGCACCTAATACAAGATGATCCCACCCTGGGCAAATATGTAGGGGCACAACCCGAGATCATTTTCAGGCGGGCAACCTCACTTAGAGACAAACTTACCGCTAGCCACTATGTTCGAAACTGCAATAATGTTACTAATCGAACTATAGGGACGTCACAATGTGGGAAATGCTCCTTCTGTAAATGGGTTTTACCCTGTCAAAATACTATACTCCCCAATGGTGAGGTTTTTTTCCCAAAATTTTCTGCTAACTGCCGCACTGAAGGCGTGGTTTATCTCATGACCTGCAAATGCGGTAGTTTCTATGTGGGTAAAACAGCCAGACAGTTAAGACAACGTATCAACGATCACATTTACTACTCGGGCAACGGGAAGATGTTGACACCCATTAGTCGACATCTGGACCTCTACCACCGTTTTGATACCTCAGTTGTGTCTTTTTCTGTTCTGGCCGTTGTTCCCAAAAGTCCCAGAGGGGGTGAGTGGGATAAAATCATCCTCCAGAGAGAAACTATCTGGGTTGAGAGGTTGAATGCCACACACCCCCCTGGTCTAAACGAAACTCAGTCATACAGACCATTTCTGTAAATGACTGATCTAAACCACTTTTAACCATTTGGAACATGATTTCTGTCACTGACATATATACCACTCTGATCGACATCTAGAATATCTTACGGGCTATGGATGGGGGTGAATATTTACTGCCACACTAATGCTATACATACTTTTCCACATATGTTATGTGCCTACTCACGTTAACACCCCCTTTTTTTCTCTCCCCCCATCCCCCTCCCCTCTGTATTACTATATGTCTATTTTATTTAATGCCTGACTGCATCTTGATTTGATGTTTCATCTAGTTGCATAATACTATAAAAACAACCCTTCTTCAGGATAAGCTGCACAATGAATGCCATATGTTAGTTTCATCAGTGTCACTAAATTCACCTTGTATGATAACTTTACCCCCCACTACAGCCGACAGATCGAATATGTCACTAAAAAAGACACACAGAATACACACTCTAAATCATGCTCCTAAATGGTTAAGCTGCTGTATTGGAATCCCTGTACTTAAATTAGATATTGTTTACTAGTTTAAAGGTACTATTCCTGGATGTATATATAAATGTAGAATATGTATTTTTGGTTATTTATATGCCTTCAGCATTTTTATTTAGCTCTGTATATTATGTCTGGATCTTCTTTTCGATGACCACAGGTGGGTGTATTCACCCTCTTTCACCCCCTGTTCTTGCTGTGCCCCGAAGCCTATGTGCCCACACTGATGGCTGCAATGGTGGGCGGACTTACTGACCACTGCTGGTATTTAGAACACGACCCTTTGACCTGCTTTAAGGGAGCAATCGGCTCCCCCTGTGGTATGCTTTGTCACTGCCGCACTGGTCATGGGCTTTTGTGATGGCAGTGATCACGGCGCACATACATGGGCTGCTTGATCCCCTACGATGACGTGTCTGCTAGCTAGAGCGATGTGACGTACTGTAGGCTCCCGGAATACTTCCTGGGTTTCGCCCT
This sequence comes from Rana muscosa, assembly GCA_029206835.1. Classification (NCBI taxonomy): domain Eukaryota; kingdom Metazoa; phylum Chordata; class Amphibia; order Anura; family Ranidae; genus Rana; species Rana muscosa. Next base: position 1,059,359,610 of record CM055122.1, on the reverse strand, counting down.
GTCACTCTCTCATTGGCCCCAGGCTGCTGCGTGAGCAGCGCCTACGGCGCATGCGCATGACCGTCCGAACTCGCGCACCAGCGTCACTTCCTGGTGTGATGACGCCTTCCTGTAGGGACACATAAAAACGGTGCACAATGCACTGTGAGGCTGTCCACAGGAGAGGTTCCATCCAGGTCTACCAGCATATAATCCCTGTCAAGCTATAAGGTAAGAACCATCCATCTGGGATACGAGCAGATAGATCTAGGGAAGCGGGTCCTTTCTAAACTTCCGTTTTTGTATTTATGTTTTTCAGCTGGGTCAGTCTATCATTAGGGGTCACCCTAACAGATTACCACTGTGTGGCTCGAGCAAGTGCTCCTGACTGACACACTCCTCTACAGTATTGTCTGGCCTGTTATACCTGGACTTACGTTCCCTACCTATCAGTAGCCTGTGCATAGTTACTTTTTTACTTAAATCACGCATGATTGTTTACCACGGTGAGCCCTTGGATAATAATATATATATGAATAAATTCCCCTCCCTCCTTTCCCCCCCCCCCCCACCTCCACTCCCCTCTCTTTATTTTGTTTCAAAACACCTACTTTTGACACTTATGGGTCACGTTATGTGTTTTACTTTTAGAATGTGTTTATATAATACTGGCACCCTGTGATACACGGATTGCCAGGTAAAAATACCCAGGCTGGTTTCACTACTTAACACGGCCTTGTTCGTAAGTATAGAAACTATTATATATATATATATATTTTTTTTTTCTTTTCTTTCTTGTTCTCCCCTTCTTGTTCTTGGTCTGCCTCGATGGTGATTATTGACACATTATTTCACTTACGGTTTTATAAGAATTTTTGCACCTGCTATCTAACTTGCTCAATTTTCAAAAAAAAAAAAAATTTTTTAATAGTACCTATGGATATGGACTAATTCATATTCCAGTCCTTCTTCTTTCTTTTTTCCCCCTTTCCCCCCCCCCCCTCCATTCCCTTCCCCCATTCCTTGTTTCTTTTCTTCTTCGTTCTTTTTTTTCCCCCCTCCCCTCCCCTTTCCCCCCCCCCCTTTTTTTTTTTTTTCATGCTTTTTCTACAACTTTGCACAGCTACTTTCATGCCCCATCTGTTGTGTGATTGGTTTCGGTGCTGGCAGTGTATAGGTGGTGGGTGTTTTATCCTTCTGTGGTCAATCGAAAACTTTTAATCAATGTATATCAGCTTCTTCTTTAAAATGTTTTTTATTAGTTCTATTCTAGATACAAGTATTAAAATTATATTAACTGAAGTATCTCTTTTGAACTGTTTATGTATAATCTTGACAGAATATTATGCTCCCGACGAAGCGTTTTGGAACGCGAAACTAGTCGAGCGAAAGCAAGATCTTTATCTTTGAATTTACCGGACCCATCAATAAGACCAGCCATCTCTCGTGCATACCGTCCAACTCCTCATTTGTGTTTGTTGGCTATACATTATTCCATTCTACTTTGTGTATTTTACATGTCAATGTAATTCCTGGGAGATGTGTCGAGTCTTGTAAATGGGACCCTATATCAACTATTGATAACTGTTACATAATGTCAGTGTCTTGTATTAATGTACTTTTTACCTAAATTCAATTATATTTTTCTACCAACAATAAAACCCTTAGAATTTTTACAATATCTATCTGTGTGCCGTTTAAAGTCCACCTTTAGTTTAAATATACATTCTCCCATTGAATATCGGGACGTTGGCGCATTTATACTAGGTGCATCCACAGTGTCACCCTGTGGTGATGCACAATTTAGCAATTTCCTTCTAAATCATTATTGGGGTGGAAGCACCCATTTTTTGCCTCTAGGTGTTCATATAGATAATTTTTATAAGTTAGTATTTATATACATTCCAGGTATTTTTCCTTTTTCTCTTTTTTTCCCCCTTCCCCCCCTTTTTTGATTCTTTGATGGACTACGTAGGTACAGCCTGGCTAGGCTATATCAGTGGGATTCAGTCAGAATGCAGGGTCAATACAGGTCAGGAAATAGGATTAACGCAATATATTTCCAAAATGAAAAAACTGCTCAAGAAAAAGTCAAACCTGCATTGGCATGTGGACTTTCTCCAGCAATATGTGCGAGAGAATATTAGCCCTTTAGGGCTCAGAATTCAGATCTACCCCTCCTTTGACAACTATGGAGCTGAGTTTAAACTAGCTTGGGAACAAATTCTTACACAATGTAGTACCAACTTAATCAACTTGCTGGTTTCCCACTATCAGATTGAGCTAACAAATCTAGACCAAGACATCTTGTCCCTCCAGGCCACCAGTGAGGCCTTGAAGGGTCATGAACACTTCACTGCCAAATGGCAGGAAGTAAAAGACTATATCACCAAAATTAATAAAGATATTATCTTTAAAAAACAAAGCAAGTTGGTTAAAGATAGGGCTGCCTTTTTAGAAGGCTTTGCCTATCACTGGCAATTGCCATTTCAGAATCGTGGTCCCAAGAAAACTAGGTTCAGAAAATCCAAAGCAGGTAGGGGTAATGGGATGGGTGTGACTGATGATGACGATGTTGAGTCTGACTCATCTGTGTCTACGTTTTCTTCCCAACAGTCGACTACGAGAGGACAACTAAATGCACACGGTAACAATGGTAGACGAAAAAGGACCTATGGTGGTGGGCAATTCACCCCCTACCCCAAAAAAAGACCTGACAATCATAATACAAGACCTACTGACCCTGCGACCCGACATGATCTGACACCGAGTAAAGGTAATGAAAGTAATTCACTCACCTATATAGGCCCTATCGCACAAAAGGCCCTACAGATGATGACCCAACAAAACGGAAATACCAGTACTCCATCAACCTCATTCCCTGCAGGGTTGGGACCTACCAATATGCAAGTATCCAATACAGCAGTGGAGGCTAGCTCGCAAGCTCCATTTCCCAGCCTGTCCCAAACACCCACTTTACACCCATCAATTCAATTACAAAATTTTAAGAAGCAAAGTACCCTTGACTGCCATATTAATCAAGGCAATACGCAGATCCTAAATTTTCAGACACTAAGAGTGCATCAGCATCCAACGTAGAGATGGATGTACTGAATCTCACTCCTTACCGATTTTCTAGGGACGAACTTAGTGTACTCAAATTTGGGTTAAGTTTTTGCCCCACACAAAACATAGATAGGTACGAATTTATTAAGGACATCCACATGTTCGTTAGAAATCTTACTTTTAAATATATATTTGATAGGGACCGTATCCGCACAAAAAACGAGAAAGATTTTTCTGAAAGTATCAAGCACTTCAAAATGGAAGAGTTTAGGGCGTTACGGGATTTGATACTACTCCTGGACGAAAACGACAGTGGGGATGTGCAGGATGAAGTCACGCCTGTACCAATTAAGCCCCTTATAAGGAAGTTTAAACCTAAATCCAAGAATTTCCCAGACCTTGCTACTAGCCCACAAGCCTGGGCTTTTCTATGTAACGTTATCAGTGATACAAAACGCCTTAAGATATTGCCCAAGCACAGTAATCTTACTCGTGCGCAACGATTGGGCATTTCCAAAATACAGAATCACCCTGACGTGGTTGTTAAGGGAGCTGACAAGGGGGGTAACATCGTTCTTATGACTAAAGATTTTTATGAAAACATGTGCCTCAAGATTTTGTCAAATCTTGAATGGTACCGGCCCATTACTGTTGCACACACTGCACCTTATAAAATCCAATTCCTGGGTATCATCAATGATGCCTTCACCAAGGGGCTAATTAACCAAGATGTCTACGATTACCTGAATACTCGGTCCCCCAGGGTGGCGACATTTTATGCACCACCGAAGGTGCATAAGAGTCCGGTGTCGCCCCCTGGGAGACCGATTATTTCAGGGATTGGATGTTTAACGGAAAATGCCAGCAAGTTGGTTGATTCAGTGTTAATGCCACATGTCATGGCTCTTCCTTCTTACATTAAGGACACGCTAGCTCTCCTGAAACAAATAGAGGGTATGGTCGTTCCTCCAGGCTCCCTCCTCGTGACATTGGATGTGGAGGCTTTGTACTCTAGCATCCCTCACGAGCAGGGAGTCGGGATGATACGTACCTTCCTCTATGAAGAAGACCACCACCAGTGGCCCTATAACGATTTCATTGTTGGACTATTACAGTTCATTCTTACCCATAACTGGTTCAGCTTTAATAACTCCCACTACCTCCAGGTGCAGGGCGTAGCCATGGGCACCTGCTGTGCCCCTGGCTACGCCAATCTGTACCTGGGGGGGTGGGAGAGGGACTTGTTTTCGAACGAGTCTATGACTAGATTTACTGACAGTGTTCTCGTCTGGATGCGCTACATCGATGACGTGTTCATCGTGTGGACAGGTACGGGAACACTGTTCGATGAGTTCATCCAAAAGTTAAATGTAAATCAATACAATCTAAAATTTACATTCAGTCGTGATCCTAATGTAACTACCTTCCTGGACTTGACAATTTCTAAGAACATAGACAATGTGCTCTTCACGAGCCTGTTCCGCAAAAGTACAGCAGGGAACACGTTACTGCATGCAAACAGTGCTCATCCACCAGCCTTGATACGTAGCATTCCTTATGCTCAATATATCAGGCTGAGACGAAATTGTACACTGTCATCCGACTTCCAAATACAGGCTAAATTACTAAGGAATAGGTTACTAGCCAGAGGCTACAGTAAATCTCTATTACGCCAAGCGTATAACAAGGCCAATAGCCAAACCAGAAATTAACTCCTGTATAAAGTAAAAAATACCCCCTCTCAATCCACCGTTAAAGTAATTACTAGGTTTTCCAACCAACATACGGACATACGGTCCCTACTCAAGAACCATTGGCACCTAATACAAGATGATCCCACCCTGGGCAAATATGTAGGGGCACAACCCGAGATCATTTTCAGGCGGGCAACCTCACTTAGAGACAAACTTACCGCTAGCCACTATGTTTGAAACTGCAATAATGTTACTAATCGAACTATAGGGACGTCACAATGTGGGAAATGCTCCTTCTGTAAATGGGTTTTACCCTGTCAAAATACTATACTCCCCAATGGTGAGGTTTTTTTCCCAAAATTTTCTGCTAACTGCCGCACTGAAGGCGTGGTTTATCTCATGACCTGCAAATGCGGTAGTTTCTATGTGGGTAAAACAGCCAGACAGTTAAGACAACGTATCAACGATCACATTTACTACTCGGGCAACGGGAAGATGTTGACACCCATTAGTCGACATCTGGACCTCTACCACCGTTTTGATACCTCAGTTGTGTCTTTTTCTGTTCTGGCCGTTGTTCCCAAAAGTCCCAGAGGGGGTGAGTGGGATAAAATCATCCTCCAGAGAGAAACTATCTGGGTTGAGAGGTTGAATGCCACACACCCCCCTGGTCTAAACGAAACTCAGTCATACAGACCATTTCTGTAAATGACTGATCTAAACCACTTTTAACCATTTGGAACATGATTTCTGTCACTGACATATATACCACTCTGATCGACATCTAGAATATCTTACGGGCTATGGATGGGGGTGAATATTTACTGCCACACTAATGCTATACATACTTTTCCACATATGTTATGTGCCTACTCACGTTAACACCCCCTTTTTTTCTCTCCCCCCATCCCCCTCCCCTCTGTATTACTATATGTCTATTTTATTTAATGCCTGACTGCATCTTGATTTGATGTTTCATCTAGTTGCATAATACTATAAAAACAACCCTTCTTCAGGATAAGCTGCACAATGAATGCCATATGTTAGTTTCATCAGTGTCACTAAATTCACCTTGTATGATAACTTTACCCCCCACTACAGCCGACAGATCGAATATGTCACTAAAAAAGACACACAGAATACACACTCTAAATCATGCTCCTAAATGGTTAAGCTGCTGTATTGGAATCCCTGTACTTAAATTAGATATTGTTTACTAGTTTAAAGGTACTATTCCTGGATGTATATATAAATGTAGAATATGTATTTTTGGTTATTTATATGCCTTCAGCATTTTTATTTAGCTCTGTATATTATGTCTGGATCTTCTTTTCGATGACCACAGGTGGGTGTATTCACCCTCTTTCACCCCCTGTTCTTGCTGTGCCCCGAAGCCTATGTGCCCACACTGATGGCTGCAATGGTGGGCGGACTTACTGACCACTGCTGGTATTTAGAACACGACCCTTTGACCTGCTTTAAGGGAGCAATCGGCTCCCCCTGTGGTATGCTTTGTCACTGCCGCACTGGTCATGGGCTTTTGTGATGGCAGTGATCACGGCGCACATACATGGGCTGCTTGATCCCCTACGATGACGTGTCTGCTAGCTAGAGCGATGTGACGTACTGTAGGCTCCCGGAATACTTCCTGGGTTTCGCCCTGTCTCTCATTGGCCCCAGGCTGCTGCGTGAGCAGCGCCTACGGCGCATGCGCATGACCGTCCGAACTCGCGCACCAGCGTCACTTCCGGGTGTGATGACGCCTTCCTGTAGGGACACATAAAAACGGTGCACAATGCACTGTGAGGCTGTCCACAGGAGAGGTTCCATCCAGGTCTACCAGCATATAATCCCTGTCAAGCTATAAGGTAAGAACCATCCATCTGGGATACGAGCAGATAGATCTAGGGAAGCGGGTCCTTTCTAAACTTCCGTTTTTGTATTTATGTTTTTCAACTGGGTCAGTCTATCATTAGGGGTCACCCTAACAGATTACCACTGTGTGGCTCGAGCAAGTGCTCCTGACTGACACACTCCTCTACAGTATTGTCTGGCCTGTTATACCTGGACTTACGTTCCCTACCTATCAGTAGCCTGTGCATAGTTACTTTTTTACTTAAATCACGCATGATTGTTTACCACGGTGAGCCCTTGGATAATAATATATATATGAATAAATTCCCCTCCCTCCTTTCCCCCCCCCCCCTCCTTCCTTCCCCCCCCCCCCCCACCTCCACTCCCCTCTCTTTATTTTGTTTCAAAACACCTACTTTTGACACTTATGGGTCACGTTATGTGTTTTACTTTTAGAATGTGTTTATATAATACTGGCACCCTGTGATACACGGATTGCCAGGTAAAAATACCCAGGCTGGTTTCACTACTTAACACGGCCTTGTTCGTAAGTATAGAAACTATTATATATGTATGTGACAGCAGGAAGGTAAAGTCACCTGGTTGCATCCAGGGGGGTAGATATATTTCTCCCAGATTCAGGCTTTATGCTGACTTATACAACTAGGGTGGAGAGTTGTATAAGCCCAGCTGAGGCTAGTAGGCTCATGGATGACTCATACCTCTAGGGAGAGTGTGGGGCGTCGTACAGACAGGGAGTTGATGAGGCCAGCTGAAGCTTGTCAGCTCATTTAGGCCTCTATAAGAACTCCCAGATTCATTAGGTGTTAGCTCATGCCTGGAACCAGACCTGTGTGGACTGTCTAGGGAGAGTGAACCCCTGTGCGGTGAGAAAAAGCCTGTGTGGCTATTTGCTTGGACATTTAAAACCAGGGACTTAGGGACTAGGACAGCACTAGGCTGATCCCAGTTGTTAGTTAGGAAACCTGTATGTTTAGTCAGAGGTCAAGTTGACCAGGATTTATTTTGTTTATATGTTTCTTTTGGCTTTGCTGTGTTTTGTCACTGTAAATAGAAAATAAACCGCACCTTTTTTTTGATTTTGAAAACCACAACCTCCGTTTGCTGGGCCTGTTTTTGTGTGGGGAGCCCATCCCGGGGGTCACACACACCCGCTGCCGAGCTAACCCCCTCACAGTTGGTGGAGAATGCGGGTAGTTTTTTTTAAGCCAGCATGGAGGAGATACTGAAGCAGCTGGCTCTAGCAAATGCCAATCAACAGCAGACAAATGCAGGTTTGCAAAAGAGCCTTGCAGCTCAACAACAGAACTTCGCAGCCCAGCAGCAAGCTCATCAACAGAGCCTTGCAGCCCAGCAGCAAGCTCACCAACAGAGTCTGGAAGCTCAGCAACAAGCCCAGCAGCAATCTGAGGCCCGCTTCATAGACCTGTTACAGAAGCAAGAGCAGAGACTACAACAAATGGAAGCAGTAATGCAGCAACGTCCGCAGACCAGTGAGGAAAGCCGTCCCACTAATACCGCGTCCTTTGGGGTGAGTCGTTTATTGACAAAAATGACTGGAGAGGATGATCCAGAGGTATTTTTGACCACATTTGAAAGGACTGCTGAAAGAGAAAAGTGGCCTGAGGAGCAGTGGGCTGGACTGGTGGCTCCTCTGTTAACTGGTGAATCGCAGAAGGCTTACTATGACCTAGAGCCTGACCAAGCAAAAGACTATGTGATGCTAAAAGCTGAGATATTGGCAAGGCTGGGTGTCACCCAGGCTGTCCGGGCTCAGCGTGTGCATAACTGGACTTTCCAGCTTGGAAAACCCCCCAGGTCTCAAATGTATGATCTCATTCACCTGAGCAGAAAGTGGCTACAGCCAGAGACTTTGTCCGCACCAAAGATTGTGGAACGTGTTGTAATGGATCGGTTTTTGAGAGCTCTTCCTACTGCCATCCAAAACTGGGTAAGCCATGGAGACCCAGAGACGGCCGATGGTCTTGTGGATCGTGTGGAGAAATACTTGGCTACAGAGAACCTGACGGCCTCTTCCAGAGACACTCGGACTTTCCACCCTAAGACCAGACCATCCCCAGGGGCGGATAAGAGGATTCCAAGGGGTAAGGGTGGAGAGAGTGAGAGGGTGGGAGCTCTACCCCAAGTTTGGCGAGAACAGCCTGGGAAATCAGCGGCTCAAGAGGCGGCAAGAAGGATCGTTTGCTACCGCTGCCGGCAAGCGGGACATATTGCAGCCAATTGCCCGGTTGTGGAGGAACCCATGCAGTGTGACTTTCTGACGGGCAGACGTCAGTCGCTGTGTGCGACAGTCGCATGCACTGCCATTCGAGGAATTGAGAAACATTTATGCAAAATGTGTGTTAATGGTAGAAATGTTGTGGTATTGCTGGATTCAGGTAGCCTTGTGACCCTGATAAAGGCTGAGTTAGTTAAAACAGAGGTCTCTGGGAATAGCAAGGTAGCTGTTATTTGTGTGCATGGGGACACCCGAGAGTATCCAGTGACTACAGTGTGTTTCGAGACCCCCAAAGGTACCCTCTCTCATCCAGTGGGCTTAGTATCTCAGTTACCGTATGACGCCATTGTGGGAAGGGATTTTCCGAAGTTCTGGGAACTGTGGGATGATCCTGAGCCCCCCACTGGTGCCCCTATGTACCAGGAATGTGATAGCCAGAACTCCCCTGAGAGTGGTGAGGACTCTCCGGAATTTCCCTTATCAGTATTGGCAGGGGAGACTCAAGAAACTGGAGAGGAGCCCACCTCCTCAGACGAAAACCTACCGTCTGTGGAGTTTTCTGATCTTGAGGTTCACAGGGAAAACTTTGCCACAGAACAGTTGAAAGACCCCGCCCTAATAAAGGCACGCGAAAACGTAGTGAAAATAGATGGCGAGTTAGTGAACCCAGATAATACCTGCACTTACCCATACTTCAGCGTAGAGAAGGACCTACTGTATCGGGTGGCAAAAAGGGCAGAAGAAACCGTTGAGCAGCTTGTGGTGCCCAAACCTTACAGGAAGTTGGTGTTGGAGTTGGCCCATGGGCACATTCTTGGAGGTCATCTGGGGACAGAGAAAACCCGAGAGAGGGTATTACAGAGATTCTATTGGCCGGGGGTGATGAAGGACATAGAAAATTATTGTTCCTCCTGCCCTGTGTGTCAGAGGTCGGCCCCGATGCCACATTTCCGTAGCCCGCTGGTCCCTCTACCCATCATTGAGGTCCCGTTTGAGAGGATCGCCATGGATTTGGTAGGTCCTATAATCAAGTCCGCTAGGGGGCACCAGTACATATTAGTTATAATGGACTATGCCACCCGTTATCCAGAAGCGATCCCTCTCCGAAATACCTCGGCCAAAACCATAGCCAAAGAGCTATCTCTTGTGTTTAGCCGGGTGGGTATTTGTAAAGAACTGCTTACGGACCAAGGTACACCCTTTATGTCCCGGGTTATGAAGGAGCTGTGTAAATTGTTCAAAGTGACGCAATTACGTACATCTGTGTATCACCCCCAAACCGATGGGCTGGTTGAAAGATTCAACAAAACCCTAAAACAAATGTTGAAGAAAGTGGTGGATAGAGATGGAAAGGATTGGGACTGTCTACTTCCTTATCTGATGTTTGCTATTAGGGAGGTGCCCCAATCCTCTACGGGATTCTCCCCCTTTGAGTTACTGTATGGGAGACACCCAAGAGGGCTGTTGGATATTGCCAAGGAAACTTGGGAAAGTGAGAGTTCTCCCCACAGGAGTGTGATTGAGCATGTCGCCCTGATGCAAGACCGAATTGCACAGGTAATGCCCATCGTGAATGAACATTTGGCCCAAGCGCAGTTAGCACAGCAGAGAGTGTACAACCGTGGAGCCAAGACCCGTACCTTTTCCCCGGGGGATAGGATACTGGTACTTGTCCCTACGGTTGAAAGTAAATTCCTTGCCAAATGGCAAGGCCCCTACGAGATAATGGAAAAAGTGAGTGAAGTGAATTACAAGGTCAGACAACCAGGAAGGCGAAAGCCCGAACAGATCTATCACGTTAATCTGTTGAAAGCCTGGAGGGATAGAGAGTCCCTAGTCGCAGACACTTGGTCACCAGCTCAAACTGGTTGCGTGATTCCTGAGGTTGGAATAGCAGCCACCTTGTCACAACCCCAACAACAGGAGGTTAAGGAGTTTGTGCTTCGCAACAAGGAGGTATTCTCTGAGCTGCCGGGACAAACATTTGGGGTAGAGCATGACATCATTACCCCGCCCGGTGAAAGGGTGAAGTTAAAACCCTATCGGATCCCAGAGGCCCGACGGGAGGACTGTGAGGGGGTTAGCTCGGCAGCGGGTGTGTGTGACCCCCGGGATGGGCTCCCCACACAAAAACAGGCCCAGCAAACGGAGGTTGTGGTTTTCAAAATCAAAAAAAAGGTGCGGTTTATTTTCTATTTACAGTGACAAAACACAGCAAAGCCAAAAGAAACATATAAACAAAATAAATCCTGGTCAACTTGACCTCTGACTAAACATACAGGTTTCCTAACTAACAACTGGGATCAGCCTAGTGCTGTCCTAGTCCCTAAGTCCCTGGTTTTAAATGTCCAAGCAAATAGCCACACAGGCTTTTTCTCACCGCACAGGGGTTCACTCTCCCTAGACAGTCCACACAGGTCTGGTTCCAGGCATGAGCTAACACCTAATGAATCTGGGAGTTCTTATAGAGGCCTAAATGAGCTGACAAGCTTCAGCTGGCCTCATCAACTCCCTGTCTGTACGACGCCCCACACTCTCCCTAGAGGTATGAGTCATCCATGAGCCTACTAGCCTCAGCTGGGCTTATACAACTCTCCACCCTAGTTGTATAAGTCAGCATAAAGCCTGAATCTGGGAGAGTGAACCCCTGTGCGGTGAGAAAAAGCCTGTGTGGCTATTTGCTTGGACATTTAAAACCAGGGACTTAGGGACTAGGACAGCACTAGGCTGATCCCAGTTGTTAGTTAGGAAACCTGTATGTTTAGTCAGAGGTCAAGTTGACCAGGATTTATTTTGTTTATATGTTTCTTTTGGCTTTGCTGTGTTTTGTCACTGTAAATAGAAAATAAACCGCACCTTTTTTTTGATTTTGAAAACCACAACCTCCGTTTGCTGGGCCTGTTTTTGTGTGGGGAGCCCATCCCGGGGGTCACACACACCCGCTGCCGAGCTAACCCCCTCACAATATATATATATATTTTTTTTCTTTTCTTTCTTGTTCTCCCCTTCTTGTTCTTGGTCTGCCTCGATGGTGATTATTGACACATTATTTCACTTACGGTTTTATAAGAATTTTTGCACCTGCTATCTAACTAAAAAATTTTTTAATAGTACCTATGGATATGGACTAATTCATATTCCAGTCCTTCTTCTTTCTTTTTTCCCCCTTTCCCCCCCCCCTCCATTCCCTTCCCCCATTCCTTGTTTCTTTTCTTCTTCGTTCTTTTTTTTCCCCCCTCCCCTCCCCTTTCCCCCCCCCTTTTTTTTTTTTTTTCATGCTTTTTCTACAACTTTGCACAGCTACTTTCATGCCCCATCTGTTGTGTGATTGGTTTCGGTGCTGGCAGTGTATAGGTGGTGGGTGTTTTATCCTTCTGTGGTCAATCGAAAACTTTTAATCAATGTATATCAGCTTCTTCTTTAAAATGTTTTTTATTAGTTCTATTCTAGATACAAGTATTAAAATTATATTAACTGCATTATCTCTTTTGAACTGTTTATGTATAATCTTGACAGAATATTATGCTCCCGACGAAGCGTTTTGGAACGCGAAACTAGTCGAGCGAAAGCAAGATCTTTATCTTTGAATTTACCGGACCCATCAATAAGACCAGCCATCTCTCGTGCATACCGTCCAACTCCTCATTTGTGTTTGTTGGCTATACATTATTCCATTCTACTTTGTGTATTTTACATGTCAATGTAATTCCTGGGAGATGTGTCGAGTCTTGTAAATGGGACCCTATATCAACTATTGATAACTGTTACATAATGTCAGTGTCTTGTATTAATGTACTTTTTACCTAAATTCAATTATATTTTTCTACCAACAATAAAACCCTTAGAATTTTTACAATATCTATCTGTGTGCCGTTTAAAGTCCACCTTTAGTTTAAATATACATTCTCTTATGCACCTTTGGTAAACAGTACATGATTGGTTTCCTTGGAGCCAGCGGTATTAAAAAATCCCACTCTTTCTTATTAAGCAGATTACTACTATAACCAGTATCAACAAGTGCAGTAAGTTCCCTTTTGTACTTGAAGATAGGATCATGATTCAATGCTATATAAGTCTCAGTAGGGATGATCTTCGAGTTCGAGTCGAACTCATGTTCGACTCGAACATTGCCTGTTCGTCAGTTCGCCGAACATATGCAAGTTATTGTCATAAAAAGTGTTTGGTGACCCGGTTCCTGCCCCAGGGGACATGTATCAATGCAAAAAAAAGTTTTTAAAACGGCTGTTTTTTCGGGAGCAGTGATTTTAATGATGCTTAAAGTGAAAAAAAAGTGAAATATTCCTTTAAATATCGTACCAAGGGGGGGGGGGTCTATAGTATGCCTGTGAAGTGCCACATGTTTCCTGTGTTTAGAACTGTCCCTGCACAAAATTAAATTTCTAAAGGAAAAAAAGTAATTTAAAACTGCTTGCTGCTCTAATGTAATGTCTGGTCCCGGCAATATGGATGAAAATCATTGAGAAAAATTGCATGGGTACCCCCCTACCCCCAGCCCATTACCAGCCCCTTTGGGTCTTGTATGGATATTAAGGGGAACCCTGCACCCAAATTAAAAATAGGCCCTATATACTCTGAACAGCAGTATACAGGCGGTGCAAAAGAGAGGGACTGTAGGTGTGTTCTTAAGTAGAATCTGTTTGTAATTTGGAACAGGTAAATTTTTAGCTCCAGCCAACAAATCTATTTTTAAGCTTATTGGAAAACATAGGGAAGGGTTATCACCCCTGTAACATTTGTTTTGCTGTCTGTGCACCTGTTCAGAAAATTTCACCTCACTTTCCGTCCCAATGACAAATGTTCTTTGAAAATTTTGGGTTTTTATTGAAACAAGGATTGGTGATAAAGCATCAGTGGAGAGGAGACACCTTTTTCCCATATTAACTCTTACAGGAGAGAATTTTCCTTCCTAGGGGTAGATTTCCTCTCACTTTCTATTGTCTCCTTCCATTTGCAAGTAGGAGTCGTTTGTAAGTTGGATGTTTGAATGTAGGGGCCTGCCATATATACTCTGCAGAAATTTGGCCCTTAGGTGTTGGTGTTGCCACAACACTGTAAGCCCTCACAGTCACTCTTGGTGGGCGCTGGAACGCCCTGCTGTGAACTCTTATATCAAGAATTGTATTTACATGCCATTGTTGAACAGTGGTAGGAAAAATTGGGCCTTTGGTGGTGGTGCTGGTGCCACAACACAGTAAGTTCACACAGTTACTCTTGGTGGGCGCTGGAACGCCCTGCTGTGAACTCTTATATCAAGAATTGTATTTACATGCCATTGTTGAACAGTGGTAGGAAAAATTGGGCCTTTGGTGGTGGTGCTGGTGCCACAACACAGTAAGCCCTCACAGTTACTCTTGGTGGGCACAGGAATGGGCCCTGCTGTGAATTATTAGATCAAGAATTGTAATTACATGCCCCTGTTGAATAGGGGCATAAAAATTGTGCCTTAGGCACTGGTGCCACAACACTGCAACCCCTCACAGATACTCTAGTTGGAGCGCAGGAATGAGCCCTGCTGCAAAGTATTGCATTAAAAATTGTAATTACACGCCCCTGTTAAACAGGGGCTGAAAAATTGGGCCTTATCCACTGGTGGCGGTGCCCAGAAACAAAAATTTTCTTACATGCTATCAGCATGATCATTGAGGAGGAAGAGGATAGTCACTCAGCATAACAGGATAGTCACTCTGCATCAGCATAGGCAGTCTTGAAGGGATCTGACATTTCAAAGAAAATTATTCTGTTACATCAGCATCAGGTGCTTGGTAGCTGGTGGTGATCCAAGACTGATTCATTTTTATGAAGGTCAGTCGATCGACTGAGTCGGTGGACAGGCGCACCCTGTGATCGGTTACAAAGCCTCCAGCAGCACTAAATGTGCGTTCCGAAAGAACGCTGGATGCAGGACAGGCCAGTAGCTCAATTGCATACTGTGCAAGCTCTGGCCAGTGATCCATCCTCAAGACCCAATAACCCAGAGGATTTTCGGTGGGAAAGGTGTCCAAGTCTGATCTTGCCCCTAGGTATTCCTGCACCATGTATACCAGACGCTGGCGATGGTTGCTGGAACCGATCATACCTTGGGGTTGCGGACTAAAAAATTGTCTGAACGCATCGGTCAGACGGCCACCTTCTCCACCGCTCCTTCTTTGACTGACCGAAGCCTCAGCAAAACGTTGTCCAGGACCAGGAATTTGTAACCTCCCAGTCTCTGGGAACGCATTGCACAGACCTTTCTGCAAGGCCTCCCGAAGATGCTTCATCCTCTGCTCCCTCTGCGATGGCAAGATAAGGTCCGCAACCTTACCCTTGTACCGTGGATCAAGGAGGGTTGCCAGCCAGTAATGATCCCTCTCCTTGATAGCACGAATACGAGGATCCTTGCGCAGGCTTTGCAGGATCAGGCAGGCCATGCAGAGTAGGTTTGCTGAGGAATTCGGTCCAGAGTCCTCTGGGTCACTCAGGACGACATGATCCGCAGCCACCTCCTTCCAGCCGCGTACAAATCCATGGGTGTCTTGGGACTGTAATTGATCCCTTGACGACTGCTGCTGATGCTGAGTGCTAGGCTCCACCTCCATGCTGACACAATCCTCCTCCTCCTCCTCTTCCTCTTCCTGTGTGATAGGCGGACCAGCAGGAACACTGTCTGGATAAAAGGGGCCTTGAGAGGTAAGGAAGTCCTCCTCTTCCTGCCTCTGTTCTGCCTCAAGTGCCCTGTCTATTATTCCATGCAGCGTGTGCTCCAACAGGTGGACAAGAGGGACAGTGTCACTGATGCATGCACTGTCACTGCTCACCATCCTCGTGGCCTCCTCAAATGGTGCCAGGAAAGTGCATGCATCCCTGATCATGGCCCACTGGCGTGGGGAAAAAAATCCAAGCTCCACTGACCCTGTCCTGGTGCCATATTGGAACAGATACTCATTGATGGACCTCTGCTGCGTGTGCAGCCGCTGCAGCATGGCCAACGTAGCGTTCCACCTGGCGGGCATGTCACAGTTTAGGCGGTTCTTGGGCAGGTTGTATTCCTTTTGCAGGTCAGCCAGCCGAGCACTGGCATTATATGATTGTCGGAAATGCCCACAGAGTTTCCTGGCCTGCTTCAGGACCTCATGTAAGCCCGGGTACCTGCCCAAGAACCGCTGCTCCACCAAGTTAAGGACGTGAGCCAAACAGGGCACATGGGTCAGTTGTCCCTGTCGAAAGGCGGAGAGGAGGTTGGTGCCATTGTCGGAAACCACCATTCCTGGCTTAAGATGGTGTGGCGTCAACCACCACTGAGCCTGCCCCTGAAGATCTGACAGAATCTCTGCCCCAGTGTGGCTCCTGTCCCCCAAGCACACCAGCTCAAGCACCGCATGGCATCTTTTTTCCTGCGTACTTGCGTAGCCCCTTGAACGCCTACGGAGCACCGCTGGTTTCGAGGACAAAGCACAGGAAGAGGCCAAGAAGAGGAGGGGGTGGAAGAGAGAGGTGTGTCAGAATCACCAGTATTAGCATTTTGGAGGCGTGGTGCGGAACAACCTCCAACACTACTGCACCTTGTCCTGCATCCTTCCCAGCTGCCAGCAGAGTCACCAAATGCGCTGTGAAAGATAGGTAACGTCCCTGTCCATGCCTGCTGGACCATGAGTCAGCGGTAATATGCACCTTACCGCTGACCGCCCTGTTCAGCGAGGCCAAGACATTGCCTTCCACATGCCGGTAGAGAGCCGGAATCGCCTTCCGTGAGAAAAAGTCGCGTTTGGGAACCTGCCACTGAGGAACCGCACATTCCACAAACTCACGGAAGGGGGCAGAGTCTACCAACTGAAAAGGCAGCAGTTGAAGTGCTAGCAATTTATCCAAGCTAGCATTCAACCTCTGGGCATGTGGATGGCTGGGAGCGAACTTCTTTTGGCGGTGCAGCAGCTGGGGCAGGGAAATTTGCCTGGTACAATCTGACGTCGGTGTACCGATAGCAGATTGCCCGCAAGTACTTGGCTGTGACACACCTAATTCTACACCTTCATTCCTCTCAGCGCAGGTTTCAGAAAGGACTGACGGTATAGTGGGGTTGGAGATCCCAGCTGATGAGGAGCAAGGAGAGGTCCGCTTTGTTCTTTGGTGTGGGTCTTTTTTGTATGCTTGCCAATGGACTGCATGGCAGGTCGACATATGTCTGGTCAAGCACGTGGTGCTCAAGCGGCTCATGTTTTGGCCACGCGAGATACGCTTCAGACAAATGCTGCAAATAGCAACGGTGCGATCTGCTGCACACGTCTGAATAAAGGCCCACACCAAAGAACTTTTGGAATAACGCGCAGAGACAGAAGCACCCTGAACATGCGGAACACTGCAGTGGGATGCAGTCGGTTGGCTGCCCTTAAGCTGGCCCCTGGAGGGCATCCTGCCTTGTTGGAGATGTGCCTCCTCCTCCTCTCTCCTATCAGGCACCCACGTGGAGTCAGTGACCTCATCATCCCCTCCCTCCTCATCACTGGAGCAAATCTGGCAGCATGCTGCAGCTGGGGGAACATGTCTGCCAGATTGCTGTCCTTGTTGGTCACCCCCTCTCTCTGGGCTCACGGTACTGCCTTCCTCTAGCTGGGTACCATCATCGGAGCCTTCAAAACGCTGGGCATCCTCCTGGAGCATGTACCCAACACTGTGGTCAAACAGTTCGTGGGACTCCTCAGGAGGACATGGTGGGGCTAGGGAAGGAGTGACTGATGCCATTGAGCTGAGGAAAGAGGCCGCTTTGGCAGCTGCTTTGCCAGACAAAGTACCCTGAGCCTGGGTGAGAGAGGATGAGGAGGATGAGGACGGCTTGGTCATCCACTCTACCAAGTCTTCGGCATGGTGCGGCTCAACATGGCCAGCTGCCGAAAAGAAGGACAAGCGTGTCCCACGGCCACAAGCTGATGAGGATGCACCATGTCCACTACCAGCACTGTTGCCTCTAGACACAGAGCCTGCTTGCCCTCTTTTATTGGCTCGTGACTGTCTGCCTCTCCTTGTTTGCCTTCCAGACTAATGGCCTGCAGTGAGATGTAGCTGCACAAAGGTGGGATGTATATATATAGATCTATAGTGATTATACTGCAGCTAGCACAATCAACTGCCTTCTGTGGTATAAGTATGAGAAAAGCAGCAATTGTCTTCAGTTAGTTTTAGGTGCACACTATGCAGAAGACACAGTACACTAACTGAAAATACAGCAGCTCCCTGCCTGTGGTATTGGTATGAGAACACCACCAATTGTATTCAGGTACCTTTAGGTGAACGCTGTGCAAAGGACACAGTGACAGTACACTAAATGAAATCAATGCAGCTCCCTGCCTGTGGTTTTAGTATGAGAACACCACTAATTGTATTGAGGTACCTTTAGGTGAATGCTGTGCAAAGGACACTTTGACAGTACACTAAATTAAATGAATGCAGCTCCCTGCCTGTGGTTTAGTATGAGAACACCACTAATTGTATTGAGGTACCTTTAGGTGAACGCTGTGCAAAGGACAGAAGTACACTAATTGAAATTAATGCAGCTCCCTGCCTGTGGTATTGGTATGAGAACACCACTAATTGTATTCAGGTACACGCTGTGCAAAGGACACTAAGTGAAACACTGAAGTTAGCACAATCACCTGCCTGCCTGTCAGTATAGAGAATAACAGGAACGGATCTAGTTAAACTGAATACAGCGTGTAAATATATATACAACACCTAGGATGCATATACAGTATATCCTCCACACACTGTAAATGCAGCTAACTGACTCGCCTGCCTGCTCTATCTAACTCAAAATAAATGACACTGTCTTTCTCTCTCTCTCTTTAACCTCTCTCTTTAACCACCGCAACACACTACACAAGGCAGCCACGCCGGCGGCCTTATATAGTGTGGGGCGTGTACTAAACCCCCTGAGACATAATTGGCCAAAGCCACCCTGGCTTTGGCCAATTATGGCTCTCCGTTTTTTGCGCGCTGTGATTGGCCAAAGCATGCGGGTCATAATGCATGCTTGGCCAATCATCAGCCAGCAATGCACTGCGATGCCGCAGTGAATTATGGGCCATGACGCCTCACTCGAATTTGGCGAGAATGGCCCATAATGTTCGAAATTCGACGAACGGTCGAACAGCCGATGTTCGACTCTAACTCAAAGCTCATCCCTATTATTAACCTGGGATGCAGGAAGAGCAGAGGTTTTAGAGTGTATGGCTGGCCCGGAGGGAAGCCCCGCCCCTCCTTCAGCAAGGGTCGCCCACCTGACCTGCCATTTGAACACCTGATTGGACTTGTAATCTTCCAGGTCTCTCATAAACTTTTTCTTCTTTTTAAATTTCTGATCAAGGTCCTCCTTCTCAAGAACCTTTTTAAGGTTGTCGGATTTGTTTTTTTTCAAAAAGTTTTTATTGAGAAATATAAAAACCGTAAATAACAATAAAAACTGTTTTTGTAGGAACATTTTACAGAGTAATTTTAGATAAAAATCATGTAATCTAGGGGTCTTGGATACTTGGATACAAATTACAGCAATGCTGTATCTATCGTCAATAAGGAAGAATCTGGATGGATCTTGTTTACAAATTTTTCTTAGGATTACGAG
This sequence comes from Rana muscosa, assembly GCA_029206835.1. Taxonomy (NCBI): domain Eukaryota; kingdom Metazoa; phylum Chordata; class Amphibia; order Anura; family Ranidae; genus Rana; species Rana muscosa. The sequence goes on along the minus strand of CM055122.1, from coordinate 1,059,340,145 downwards.
ATGAAACAACAGAGAATAACAATAACAAGAGGAGGGAGGTTAATAGGAGTAAAGAAAGAGGGGGGGTGAAGTGCAGACCAAGTTCTTATTATATAGGGAAAAGGAGGGGGAGCACGGGTGTTGTAGAGTAATTGTGAGTACCGTATATACTCGAGTATAAGCCGTCTCGAGTATAAGCCGAGGTACCTAATGTTGCCTCAAAAAACTGGGAAAACTTACTGACTCGAGTATAAGCCGAGGGTCATCCTTACTGTTCCTATCCTCACTGTTCCCTATCCTCACTGTTCCCATCCTTACTGTTCCTATCCTCACTGTTTCCTATCCTCACTGTTTCCTATCCTCACTGTTTCCTATCCTCACTGTTTCCTATCCTCACTGTTTCCTATCCTCACTGTTCCCTAGCTCACTGTTCCCTAGCTCACTGTTTCCTATCCTATAATTTTACATTGTAAATAGTACCTGTAAAGAAGTTGCGGCTGCGGCGTCCATCGTTCGAATTCCGCGGTCTCTTCCTGTTCCTTCCGTGATAGGCGATTCTCATCAGACACTCTCCGCCTATCACGATCATTCTCTCATCCTCAGTTTCCCAGCAGACACTGTGTTGGGTGTTCCGCCAATCACAGACGTCTGCTGGGAAACTGAGGATGAGAGAATGATCGTGATAGGCGGAGAGTGTCTGATGAGAATCGCCTATCACGGAAGGAACAGGAAGACACCGCGGAATTCGAACGATGGACGCCGCAGCCGCAACGTCTTTACAGGTACTATTTGCAATGTAAAAAATTTCGCTGACTCGAGTATAAGCCGAGGGGGGGGGGGGGACTTTCAGCCCAAAAAAAAAGGGCTGAAAATCTCGGCTTATACTCGAGTATATACGGTAGTTGTTTTCTTCACAGTGTTAGTAGAGAAGATTTGAGATGGATGGTAAAGACAGTGGGAGAAGACTTGTGGGGTAAATTGAGTTCAGATGACAACTAAAGTCCACTGGTGGTGTGTTGTCCGTCAGGGGAGACCGCCTCCCCTGGGCTTGAAAGAGGGGGTGTCCCAAAATATGAGAAGAGAATTGATCAAAGTTGGCAATATCTTCTGGAGAGAGTGCTGAGAGCATGAAGGATTGCCACCTGGAGTAGAAGCAGGATTTAGATCTTTCATATCTAAAGTCAGTGTTGAATCGATCCTTGAATAGTAGGAGTAGGAGTTCTCGTTTGATTTGGGTGGTATTAGGACAGTGTGATGAAGTCCAGTTTTTTAAAATGGTTCTCCGTGCGATCAGAAGACAAATCAAAGACCAGTCCTTGTGGGAGGGGCGATTGTTTGAGTTTTCAGTGGTAGTTGTAAATGCAGTTGCATTTTGGGACCATGGCAGCAGTTGGGGGTCCCAGTGGCCAAAGATGAGACGCAGTGGGTCCTTTGGTAATTTCAGTAGGGTTACTTCAAAAATGTAGGATAGCACCTGATCCCAAAAGGTGGAGATGTAGGAGCATGGCCAGAAACGGTGGGTCAGGGACGGTCTCGGTTGATGGCAGAGGGGGCAGTTGGCAGCAATCATTTCCGTTTTGGAAGAGAGAAAAGGTATGTGGGCTTGATGGATAATCTTTAGTTGAGTTTCTCTCCATATTTCATTGGGAATTACTTTTGTTGAGACCCTGAAGGATTTTGTCCACTAGGTCCCTATCCGGGAAGTCTTTTCCCCAGTTGGCTACAGAAGAGGATGTCAGAGGAGGGGTGGTCTTTTGTAGTAGAGGTTTATAAATGTTCAAGATTTTATAGGAGTCTTCTAGGAGTAGCCGGTCTGTGAAGTTTGGTTTGAATCCTTTAGACTCCTCTCTACAAGCGTCCTTTAAGAAGCTGAAGCACTGCCCAACATGGAATGCATGGGCTTGTGGAAGTGAGAAAGTTTTAGCTATGGTTGAGAAGGATAGAGGTCACCCTGTTGTCATGTCACATAAGAGGAGAATTTTGTAAGGCCCTTTTCTAGCCAGATGGTGAACGGTTTATGTTCCAGTCCAGGGGGGAAGCTGGGGTTCCCCTGTATTGGCAGGTGACTTGACATGAAAGGAGAGAGCTTGAGGCTTTTCTGGACTTCCCTCCAGGCAATAGCTGTGTCTCTCAGCAGGAAGGTGTGTTGGTATAAAGGTGGGACTGATTTCCACTAGCAGTGGAGAAGGGCCACTAAGGAATACAGGTGGGCCATTGCGGACTCCATGGAGTAATTAGAATAGCGGGAGGTTTGCGATATCCAGTCCAGGCTAGTTCTCAGTAAGCATGCTAAATTATAAGTTTGAGCATTTGGAAGACTACTACCCCCTTCGCGTCTGGGAAGATAAGAGTTTCTTTAAAGCTATGCGTGGTCTTTTGTTTTGCCAAACAAATTTTGATATGGCAGAATTGAGGAGTTTGACATCTTTATGAAGATGGAGTAGAGGGATAGCTTGCAGTGGATATAATAATCTAGCAAAACTGACCATTTTCACCAGGTGGCATCTTCCCAGGAGCGAGAGGGGCATATCCATCCAGTTATCTAATTCCTGAAATTGTTTTGTAATCAGAGGAGGATAATTGAGGTGGTATAAAGAGGAGAGCAATTTCCCTATTTTTATTCCAATATAGGTGATGTGGGACTTAGCGACTGAGAAGATGGAGTTTTGGCCCCGGGGGCGGGGTTGGGTAGGAATCCTATGGGGAGGATTTCACCCTTGCCATAATTAATGCGAAGGATCTAAATTCGTTAAATACCCTTTTAATAGTGGACATGTCAGAGGAGGGGTTAGCCGAAAATATAAGGACATCATCTGCAAAGAGGGAGGTGCGAAGATCGTGCTGGCCAATTTTGATGCCATGTAGGGGGGCTATGTGAGCTAGGTATCTGGAGAGGGGTTCTAGTGCAATGTTGAAGAGGAGTGGGGATAAGAGGCAGCCTTGACGAGTGACCTTGTGAAGGTGAAATTCATCTGAGTGTAGGCCTGCTGCCACTAGCCTAGCTTCAGGGGCTGTGTACATGGTGGCAATGACATGGGAAAAGGGGCCTGAGAAACCCATTTTTGTCATCGCCAGGAAAAGCAATACTCAGGAATACTACATCGAGCCACACCAGAAAGGCAGAGGGAGATTAGGGAAGTGAACAAGTGGCTGAAGAGCTGGTGTAGTAAGGAGGGGTTTGGGTTCCTGGAGGACTGGGCTGACTTCTCAGTCGATAACCAGTACTATAGAAGGGACGGACTGCACCTAAATGAGGAGGGTGCAGATCAGTTGGGAATAAGGATGGTCAAAAAGTTAGAGGGGTTTTTAAACTAGGCGACGGGGGGGAGGGTCCAGAGACAGTGAGAGTTAGCGTGGAACATATTCCAGAGGGTAGTATTAGGGGCATTAGTGGTAGGGTAACCAAAGCACATAAACCCAAGGTAAGTATAGTAGCAAGTCCTAGTTGCAATCTGGGAACACCCAAGAGGATAGTATGTGACCGGTCAAAATGTATTAATGCATTAAAGTGTCTGTTCACCAATGCCAGAAGTCTGCCAAGCAAAATAGGTGAGTTGGAAGCTCTGGTGCATGAGGAGAGCTATGATGTAATCCGTATTGCTGAAACTTAGCTTCATTCCTCACATGACTGTGCTATTAATATTCCTGGCTATGCACTCTTTCGGAAAGACAGGGTAAAAAGGAAAGGTGGAGGGGTCTGTCTCTATGTGAGAAGTGATCTCAAAGCGAGTGTGAAAGAGGACCTGGTGGATGGAGAGTGGGATGAGTCTGAAGCATTATGGGTGGAACTGCATACAGATGTGCGTAGTTCAAAGTTAATCATTGGAGTTTGTTATAGACCACCCAATGTTAATGAGGAGGTGGAGAGGGCTGCAAGGGCTAGGACGGTGATAATAATGGGGGATTTTAACTACCCAGAAATTGACTGGAGTAATGGAACTGCTGGGACAGTTAAAGAGCAAAAATTTATAAACCTATTGCAGGACAATTTTATGGTCCAGTTTATTGAGGCCCCAACTAGGAATGATGCTCTGTTGGACCTGGTAATCTCAAACCATGCAGAGCGTATTACTAATGTTCAGATAAAAGAACACCTAGGTAGCAGTGACCATAACATGATTTCATTTGATGTTAGTTGTAAGCAAAAATCACATACGGGAAAGATAAAAACACTTAATTTCAAGAGAGCAAATTTTCCAAGGATGAGGGCTGCTCTCCAGGACTTAGACTGGGAGGGAATATTGGCATCAATGGGCACAGAACAGAAATTGGAATTCTTCAAAAAGACTGTTTGTGAACTCACTGCAAAGTATATTCCAATGGGCAATAAGTTTAAAAGGCTAAAAATAAAACCTATGTGGCTCACTGCCAAAGTTAAAAAAGCTATAAACTATAAGAAAAGAGTTTTTAAAAAATATAAAAATGAGGGAACACTAGTGTCATTTAAATGTTACAAAGAATATAACAGGATATGTAAAAAGGAAATCAAGGATGCAAAAATTCAAAATGAACGACAGATTGCAAAAGATAGTAGGACAAACCCCCAAAAATTCTTCAAATATATTAATAGTAAAAAGGTCAAATCTGAGCATGTAGGCCCTTTACAAAATAATCTAGAGTGGGTGACTGGGGACAAAGAGAAGGCTAATTTATTAAATACTTTCTTCAGCTCTGTGTATACAATGGAGCATGGAGGAGCTCATGTCCAAAATGGGGGTGGTAGTGACACAGCCCCAAATCCACAATGGCTCAAAGGTGATATGGTCCAGAAATATTTAGACAGAATAAAGGTGGATAAAGAACCTGGACCAGATGGCATACACCCACGGATCCTAAAAGAATTGAGCTCTGTAATTTCAAAGCCATTGTATTTAATTTTTAGGGACTCATTAATGACAGGAATAGTCCCACTGGATTTGGGCAGGGCCAATGTGGTGCCTATATTTAAAAAGGAAACTAAGTCTTTACCAAGTAACTATAGACCTGTTAGTTTAACTTCTATAATTGGGAAGATACTGGAGAGATTAATAAAAGACCACATAGATGAGTTCTTGCTGGAAAAAAATATTTTTCTGTTTACAAACGTTTTTATTGTGGCAAGTTAGACATTTTACATGGAAGGAACATAGCACGTACATTAATCAGCAGTGAAAGTATTGTGCAGAGCTAAAATACTTGAAAATACAAACAGTTATCAGTTGAAAGTGCTAACCGTCAATAGACAGATAGGTATCACTCGCAGTGTTCCATGTTATAAGATGTCCGTGATTAACTATTTTTTTAAACAACAAACAGATAAAAGAGAGAAAGAGGATGAAATAAAAAAAAGCAAGAAACAAATAACGAAAAACAAAAATAAAGACTGCTTCTTATGTTACAAGCTGTATAAGAATCTCATTGCATATCTATCAATTCTTGTCCATCTGCAGAGGTTCACATATAGTGAAGGCTTTATTGATGTTGTATTGCAAAATAAGCAAGCACAAACCAAGTCCCGTTAAGAAAATCAAAAATGAGTACTGGTGCCCTGGAGGCAAAAAAAAAAAGGTCCTCCAAACAAGCTAAGAAGTAGGCCATGGGCCCCATTTTTGTTTAAAGATACGCATCAAATCCATAAGGGCATGGTGGATACGTTCCATCAGTTTTATGGACTCCATACGGAGGAGCACCTTGGACCATGGGACCAAAGGGTTTGCGCCAGTTCAGGGCTATAGCCCACTGTATAGCACTAAACAGCGTGTGGACCAATTACTGCTCAGGAGGCATGACCTCTGGCAGGTCTGCAAACAAAATACACATTTGGTAAGTCAAGGTGATCTTTGAACCCGTAATTTGGAGTATTTTCGTAGCTGCTTGCTGCCATAGAGAGCCCAGTACCTTACAGCTCCAAAAAGTATGGAGAAGAGTGCCCCTCTCCCCACAGTCCCTGAAACATCTGTCCGTGATGGTCGGGAACATTCTATGGATTCTAACTGGTGTATAGTACCATCTAGTGTGCAGTTTCAGCACAGTTTCCTTAACGGAAACTGAGCGGGTACATTTATGCATATTAGTGACCATATCCCTCCAGTCTTCTGCTACAAACTCCTGGCCCACCTCAGATTCCCAGCCCAACATCGCCTGGGATTTAGCCTCTGTACCATGATCATTAAGGTGCATATATAGCGTGGAGATCATACCCCTGTCCCTGGACCATCCGTGACACAAATTTTCAAAGGGTGTTCTAGCAACATCCCTTATTCGGGAGATCGCCGTTTGAAAGAAGTGGCGGATCTGTAGGTATATAGATCTGAGTTAGGTATGTCGTAGGTTTGGTGCAAATGTTTAAACGAACAGAAAGTGGTGCCCTGTAGCAATGAATGCAGCGTCACCAGTCCCTGCGAGGACCAGTGTGCAAAGTTTTCGTCAGCGTTAAAAGCTACAGGGAAGTTAGGGTCACCCAAAAAAGATGTCAATAAAGAGGGCTTAGAGAAGAGCTCAAACTTGTCTTTATAAAGAGTCCAGAGATACAGGGATTGTCCAACTATACTGTTGAGCTGGGAAACAACTCTGTGGTTCACAGCGTGGCCCATAGAAGGCCTGGGAGGAAGTAAGGTTTAATGGAAGCTCTCTCAAACTGCAGCCATGGTATGTGAGTTGGGGATGTATGCCATTGGGCAAGTTGTAGTAATCTAGCCGCCAAGTAATACTTCCATAAGTCAGGACAACCTAGGCCCCCCTATCACGGGACCTATACATCAGTGCCCTGCCCATGCGCAGATGTTTACCCTGCCAGATAAATTTTAGCAGATCAGATTGTATGGCATGTATGGTGGACCGGGGTACATATAGTGGTAGGGCCCTAAAGTAGAACAATAATTTTGGGAGGATCGACATTTTAACCGCCTGTATTCGGCCTAAAAAAGAGGTATGGTATAGGGACCACTGAGAGAGTAACCTCCTAATACTAGAGAAGGCCTGAGGATAATTTAGAGCATAAGTTTGTTTAAGGCTTGGTGCCAGACGTATACCCAGGTATTGTAAAGATTCCATGTTCCAGGAGAAGTCAAATCTGTCCTTCAGGGATATCAACAAGGGCTGTGGTAAGTTTATAGGCATGGCTATGCACTTAGAGGGGTTAACTCCCAGACCCGAGGCACTGTTAAAGGAGTTCAATGTCGCAAAAAGATTAGGCAAAGAGAGTAAAGGGTCAGTCAGAAATAAAAGGACGTCGTCCGCATAAAGACTTAATTTATATTCCTGATTGTTACTGCAGTATCCTTTAATGTTGGGGTTGTTATTGATATGCCGAGCCAGGGGTTCAATCGCGAGGGCGAACAATAGAGGGGAAAGAGGGCAGCCCTGTCTAGTACCCTTTCCTAGGGAAAAGTATTCGGATGAACATCCGGGAAGTTAAATTCTGGTTCGAGGTTGGCGATACAGAGCTTTAAAGCCACTAACAAATTCTCCCTGGATCCCGAATTTTGATAAGATAGTATCTAAATATGGCCAGAGGACACTGTCAAAGGCCTTATTGATGTCCAAACTCAGCATCAAAACCCTGCGTGAGTGTAATTCCGCATCTTGTATAATATTTGATGCAAGACGTATGTTATCAGTTATTTGTCATGAGGGGATAAAACCCGTTTGATCAGGGGAGATTAACGTTGAGATGATGGATGCTAGACGATCCGCCAACAGGCGACTAAATATTTTTAAGTCATCATTGATGACCGATATAGGTCTATAGTTCTAGGGAAGGGAGTGGTCTTTTCCTGGCTTTGGGATCAGGGACATGTTGGCCATAAGCATATCCGTAGGGAATGAGTCTCCTGCGAGTACCCTATTAAAAAGTTTTGTCAATTTTGGGGTTAATAGTCCAGAAAACGTTTTATAATACAGGGCTGTAAAGCCATCAGGGCCCGGGGCCTTAGAGGGTTTCAATGTGGAGATTATTTTAGCTACCTCTTCCTCTGTGCAGGGGGCATTCAGGGCCTGTAGTTGTTTTTCAGTCATTTTAGGTAAGGGAATGGCATCTAACCAGGATTGGGATGAGGGAGGAATGGGGGCCTGAGAGTCAGCCAACAGGGTTTGATAATAAGAGGTAAACAGTTGCATCACCTCCTTTGGTGGGAGGTGAGGTTACCTGTCGTGTCACGCAGGTTATACGTATGTGTGAGTTGTAAAGACTGCTTAAATTTTCTCACGAACATGGTCAAAGCCGAACTGCTGTGTAGCAGGAAACGAGCCCTGGACCACCGAAGGGATTTTTCAGTTTGCCCAGACAAGAGTATGTCCAGAGCTCTCCTCTTCTGGGTAATCTGGTCAAGCAAATCTTGTGTAGGGGTTTGACCATGCCTGTGATACAGTTTTTCTAGGTTAGCCGTGAGGGAGGAAATATCAAGGAGCTTCTGCCGTTTAAGCTTCGAGGCAAGCTGCATAATACGTCCCCTCAGTACTGCCTTATGTGCAGCCCACAAGGAAGCAGGGGAGATCTCTCCAACCTCGTTGTGGGAAAAGTATTCCAAAATATATTCTGTTATTTGGGCTAGTGTTATTGGATCTGTGAGCATGGAGTCATTAAGCCTCCAGGCTCCCATATCCCTGGAAAGACCAACGTGAGAAAAGATGCAGGAAACCATCTGGTGGTCAGACCATGGGCATGCATGTATCCTGGCTGAGGTAGAGTTCGCTGTCAACACAGTCGTGGAGAATACGTAGTTCAGCCTGGAGTAGCTGTTGTGGGGGGGGGAGTAAAAAGTGTTCTCCCTGCTTCCCACATTATGCGCTCTCCAAGTGTCCAATAGCTGGTGGGATTTCAGTTGGTATTGTAGCGATTTCGGGAATGCATTAGCGGACTGTCCCCTGCTGCTCCTGTCTAGGTCTGAATGTGACACCAGGTTGAAGTCCCCACCTATTAGCATATGGGGAGAGTGGTATTTATCTAATGTTTGGAAAAAGTTTTTAAAGAAGGAAGCCTGAGAGTCATTTGGTGCATACACTGATGCGATGGTGATACTTTTTCCCTGAATATACCCCTTTACTATGACAAAGCGACTATCCGGGTCCCTATAAGTGTGTTGTACATCAAACATTACTGTATTCCTTATAAAAATAGCAGCTCCACGCGTCCTGGACTCAAAAGTGGTATAAAAACCTTGTTGAAAGGCTCTATCGAAATAATGTGGATGGTTTTGGGTTGAGAAGTGCGTCTCCTGGAGAAGGAGGACATTAGCTCCCAACCTCTTGTAATCTCGAAAGGCCTTTCGCCATTTATTTGGGGAATTAAAGCCTTTCAGGTTGTGGGAAATTACCTTAAGACCCATAATTTAAGAGAACTGGAAAGCGTACGGTTGTAAATGAGTCCAAGGCACATGGATAACCATAGATAAACGCTATTATACCTCTCTATGGCAATCCCAGGCATTAATAAGATGATGCAACAAACTTCATGTGAAACATTATTCATAAACAATTTCAGATATGTCAAGGCAATTATATTATCAAGCAGCTTGCGTGTAAATAATAAGGTGTAGAGCAGTGAAAAAAACAGAAGTAAAAATAATAATGAAAGTAAGACAAACCCGTTCAGCAACGGCTGCAACTTCTTTTAAGTGCAAGTCAGGACTGCAAAAAGCAGCTTTTCAACTATGGGGGTCAGGGGAGGAACAATCACCCTGACCAATAAGGAAAAACTTCCTAAATCGGACCAGATGGTCCTGAACTCCAATCAAGTGGTAAATATTGTCTTAGCAATATGTTGACTGTAAGGGGTACAGTTCTGAGATAAGTTCTATATGCTCGAACCGACTTGACTGGAGCGGGGGAACAATCAAACGGGCGCAAAAGAAATTCTGCCTGGGGCAGAGACCGAATTTGAGTTACTGTACATACGGGCGATATAGTGATCGTAGCAGCATGTATGGGCCCCAAGGGGCCTAATGCTGGTTGCGGCGATCCCTCCTGGGAGATGGAGTAGCCCAGATGGCCGACTGGCGTGGGGTGGATGGCATTCTCGGGTGATCCGCAGCATCTAGGAGGCCAAGCTTCACCAATAGGTCCTTCCCTTCCTGGATCATGGTGACCGTGTAGGTGGTGCCGTTATGTGGGACTTGTAGCTTAAAGGGGAAGCCCCAACAATATCTAATCCTGGCAGCCTGTAGTACCGTTGTTATCTCTTTCATTCTCCTGCGCTTGTCAAGGGTGGTAGGTGAAATATCAGGATATATCTGTATTGCAATACCCTCCAGCTGGATATTAGGAGAATTACGTGCGGCTCTGAGGATCTCCTCTTTAATTAAGTAATCCTTCAGACACATCACAATATCCCTGGGAGGCCTGTCCGGGGGTGGTTTTGGACGCAGGGCCCTGTGGATTCTATCACACGTAAAAGAAGCAGCAGGGGTGTCAGGGAGAAGGGACTGAAACAATTTCTGCATGGCTTGGGAGAGGTCAGTCACTGTTTCTGGGACCCCCCGCACTCTTAGATTACACCTCCTGTTTCTATTGTCCAGGTCTTCAAGGTGGGTTTGCAAGAGCTGCACAGTCTCATTGAGGGTCTCATGATCTTTTCTGAGATCAGAATGAGAGGCTAAGCTCATCATGCTTGGTCTCAAGCAGATCAGTTCTAGTACCCAGGGCAGCTATCTCCAGTGACAGGGTGTTTGTGGACTTGTGCAGCTCGGATTGAAACTTTCTGGCTAACTTGTCATACATGCATGTAAGGCTGTCCTCCAAGTCTGCCTTCGTGAGCTGTGTATTGTACTCACTGTCCCCTGTGGAGTACTCCGGAGAAGAGGCTGTAGTCTGTGTGCACGCTGGAGCTGTGTCCGGCTGGGCGCCATCTTGAGGCATCTTGCTCTGCTCTCTCACACGGAGTAAGTAGTTTGTTAGGGATCTTTGGGCCAGTTTACCACGGCGGTTCTTGGAGCCCGGCATGCGCTGTGTGTTCCGCCAGGGGTGCATGGTCTTTATAAGATCGTGTAGCCGCTTAATAGCCCTGGGGAATCAGCGTTAGTCTCCGGTCTCTGCGGAGCTCTTATCCCCTGCTTCCGTCCAGGAACGCACCGCGCATGCGCCCCCCGGAAAAAAATATTTTAAGCAACAGACAGCATGGATTCATGAAAGACAGAAGTTGTCAGACAAACCTGATTTCTTTTTATGAAGAGGTAAGTAAAACCTTGGACAGAGGGGTGGCTGTGGACGTGGTATACTTGGATTTTGCAAAAGCGTTCGATACAGTTCCCCACATACGGCTCATGTGCAAGGTAAAGTCTACAGGATTGGAAATATCAGTTTGTAAATGGATAGAAAACTGGCTAAAAGACAGAATTCAGAGAGTAGTGGTTAATGATTCTTACTCTGAATGGTCTAAGGTTATCAGTGGTGTACCCCAAGGTTCAGTGTTGGGACCCTTACTTTTTAATATCTTTATAAATGATATTGGGTCTGAGATCAAAAGTAACATTTCTGTCTTTGCAGATGACACTAAGCTATGCAGTAGAATAAAGTCCTTACAGGATGTCGCCAATTTACAAGCCAACCTCAATGCTCTGTCTAATTGGGCGACTATGTGGCAGATGAGGTTTAATGTTGATGAATGTAAAATTATGCACTTGGTGGCTAAGAATATGAATGCATCATACATACTAGGGGGAGTACAACTGGGGGGATCCTTAGTGGAGAAGGATCTGGCGGTTTTCGTAGATCATAAGCTCAATAATGGCATGCAATGCCAAGCTGCGGTTTCGAAAGCGAGCAAAGTCCTTTCTTATATTAAGAGAGGTATGGACTCCAGAGAGAGAGATATCATTTTGCCCCTGTACAAATCATTAGTAAGACCTCATCTGGAATATGCAGTTCAGTTTTGGGCCCCAGTTCTCAAAAAGGATATTGGGGAACTGGAGAAAGTGCAGAGAAGGGAAACCAAACTGATAAGAGGCATGGAGGAGCTCAGCTATGAGGAAAGATTAGAGGAACTGAATTTATTCACTCTTGAGAAGAGGAGATTAAGGGGGGATATGATCAACATGTACAAATATATAAGGGGTCCATATTGTGAACTTGGTGTTGAGTTATTCACTTTACGGTCAACACAAAGGACAAGGGGGCACTCTTTGCGTCTAGAGGAAAAGAGATTTCACCTCCAAATACGGAAAGGTTTCTTCACAGTAAGAGCTGTGAAAATGTGGAATAGACTCCCTGCAGAGGTGGTTCTGGCCAGCTCAGTAGATTACTTTAAGAAGGGCCTGGATTCTTTCTTAAATGTACATAATATAACTGGGTACTGACATTTATAGGTAAAGTTGATCCGGGGGAATATCCGATTGCCTCTCGGGGGATCAGGAAGGAATTTTTTCCCCTGCTGTAGCAAATTGGATCATACTCTGCTGGGGTTTTTTGCCTTCCTCTGGATCAACTGTGGGTATAGAATTGGGTATATGGGATTGTACGATATTTTTTATTTTATTTTTATTTTTTTATTTTTTTTATGGTTGAACTGGATGGACTTGTGTCTTTTTTTCAACCTGACTAACTATAAAACTAAAAAACTATAAAGCCATTCAAAGCTGACATTGTCGAAGGCTTTCTCCGCATCTAATGTAATGATGGCGTAATCCCTGCCTGGATTATGTTTAGCATGTTCCAGGGCCAACATGACCTTGCGAATGTTCAGGGTGGCTGTTCTACCTTTCACAAAGCCTGACTGGGCGGGATGTATCAAGGAGGGAATGATGTAAGTAAGTCTAGTGGCGATAATTCTGGATAAGATTTTGACATCCAGGTTTAATAAAGAGATAAGTCTATAGGAGCCTGGGTCATGGGGGTCTTTACCTTTCTTAGAGAGTAGTTTAATAATGGCCTGATTTCCCATTTGTATGTATGGGCCGCCGGACCATATACCGTTGTAGACCTTGTGAAGAGTGGGTTCTGTGATATGTTGTAGGATTTGAAGAATTCACTATTGAATCCGTCAGGACCTGGGGCCTTTGAGGGGGTTAATTTGCGGATGGTGTTTGAAATTTCGGATAGAGAGATAGGAGCATTAAGAGCCCCTAGTTGTGCGGGAGAAATTTTAGGAATGTCTATTTTCTCTAGAAAGGAGTGTGCCGATATCTAAGAAGAGATTTGGGTCATCAGAGTGAGGTGCGTTGGCCGTGGAGTATTCAGTACATGTTTTGTCCATAAATTGCTGAAAATCAGTGCTATTGTGGAGGTATGAAGGAAAGCGCCAAATTTTGGGGTGGGGAGGTAAGTCAAGATTGTCAAGGTGCACTGAGATTGGGACATGATCAGATATGTTGTGAATGTCTGCACCAGATAGCATGGGGATTGAGTTATCAGAGCCGAAAGTCTTGGAGGTGAAGGGAGTCCATGGTGGATGCAAAGTGCATAGGAATTGTGAGGTCAGTTCCTGCCCTGAGGTGTTTAGGGGATGATCTGTCATCAGTAGGATGTCATTGAAGTCCCCTCCAATTATGTGAGGAAGGTGGGTGTTTTGAAGTAACCATGAGGACAGTTCACTGTAAAAAGGAGGAAAAAGGAGTAACGGCAGGGTATATTGAGTCAAACCTAAGGTACAGCATAGTATGCGACCTTGAGACAGTAACAGGAGCAGGAGTCGCGACTCCAATTTCAGCGAGGGGCAGCTCGTTGATGATCCGGGGCCGAGGGTCTGAATCGGTTAGGGGAGTCTTTTCGTGGGCTCCTTTGGTCCAGGGAGCGGTTGACTGGAGCGGCTGTGGATAGGGTGTGGGAGTGCGGGCCTGTGTGTAGAGACCATAAGAAAGCTTCCGTTTCAGATGGGTCTTGGAAGGCTAGTTGTTTGCCATTAGGGGTCTTGAGGCGGAGGGTGGCCGGAAAGGCTAAAGTGAATTTAAATTGTCGTTTATAGAGTTCCGTGCAGACCTGCTGAAAAGCTTTCCTTTTCATTGAGACCTCAATTGAGTAGTCCGTAAATATCAGGACCCTTATTCCATCAATTTGGAGGGAGCGGGATTGCCTGTACTTTTGTACTTTTGTAAAATATGGGCCTTGCCAGAGTAGTTTAGGTATTTGGCGATTATTGGTAGTGGTGTCTTGCGTTCAGTGTTAAAGGATCCCATGCGGTGGGCCCGTTCCACTGTGCAGGGGCCTGGAAGGCCTAGCGCCTCTGGGATGCGCAAGTCACAAAATTCAGAGAGAGCATGTGTTTGCAGCGATTCTGGGATACCTACGAATCGCAGGTTGCTCCTTCTGGATCTATTTTCCAAATCGTCCAGCTTTTGGATGATATATTGATTGGTCTTGTCCTGTGCTTGTTCCGTGGCCTGAGCCTGGTAAAGCTCCTCTTCCACGCTAGATAAACGGTGTTCCAGCTCATTGATTCTGGTGTTGTGTTCCCCCAGCTGGGCCTTGATCTGTGCCATCCCTGCATTAACAGATTTCTCCACAGATGTAGCTATTATGGGAGATATGAGAGCAGCCACAGCCTGCGCTATGCGCTCTCCAGTTTTCTGTGGTAGCGAGGCATGTGGAGGGGGATGTGGAGAGGCATGTGGAGAGGAGGGGAGGCCGTGCAGCCGCTTACATCCATAGCCGCCGTCAGCATGTCAGCAGGCAGGTCTGTGTAGGCCGAGACCGGGGCCTCGATTTGCGGCAGGGCCGGCGGTGCCGTCAAGGCCGTTTGCGTGCGGTCGCCGTTTTTTTCCACAAAGCAGTCCATGTGAGGGATGATGTCACCCGGAGGTGGATGGGAGGTCTTGGTGCGGCTCAGGCTGGCTTTTTAGGCTGATTTGGGGTCGTGTTGCGGGAGCCGAGGAGAGGAGCAGCTACTCCATGCGGCGCCGGAACCAGAAGTGGATTTGTTTTTATACTCCTCTGACTCCTTATATGATGACAATTTATCTTTCACTTCCGATATATCCCTCATCAAGTTTGTTTAGTTTGCGTCTTTTTCTGGCAATTAAAAATTGCAACAGATCCAGACCCACATCATTAAAGTATTTATACCACCCTAAGAGTTCAGTCTCATCCTCCTGCGGGGTGATCTCAAACCTCAGGCTCCTGGACACCATGTTATCATCCAGATATTTCTCCAGAAAAGCAATATCCCAGTATCCGTGAACCTCTGAGACCATCAGATTTTTCAATCAAACAAAAAGACCTCCTATATATAAATTCTGTTGAACCTCTACATTATTGAAAACATCTTTCAGATTCAAGGAGCGTGAATTACGAAAATCAAATATATCCATATTAGTGAAAAAAAAGTAAGCAGCTGATATCAAAAATCAAAAAACAGATAATAAAGCAGGGCGTATGAATATCTGCGCTAACTATGAAAAAACAAAATAAGCAGCTAGCACAGTTTGTTGATTTAGCAAACACAAATGTAATAGTCCAAAATGCAGCGCTTCAGTGAAAGTGTACTCACTTTTGTTGCCAGCGGTTTAGACAATAATGGCTGTGTGTTGAGTTATTTTGAGAGGACAGCAAATTTACACTGTTATACAAGCTGTACACTCACTACTTTACAATGTAGCAAAGTGTAATTTCTTCAGTTTTGTCATATGAAAAGATATAATAAAATATTTACAAAAATGTGAGGGGTGTACTCACTTTTGTGACATACTGTATATATAGATAGATTTTAACAATTGATTTTTATTGGGTTTTTATAAAGTAAACAAAAAAAAGGACAAGTGACAAAAAATAAGAGACAATGTGAAAAAGGTCACACATCGTATAAAGAAGGTATAGTACAGTATCAAAACAGTACAATATATGCTTTACAAAGTTTAGAGTTACTTAAAGTACACCATAATATGTGTGGGCAATAATAGTAAGTAATAGGTAAACAGAACATAGCAAAACATAGCAAACAAATCAGAACAAGGACATTGCAGTGTCATTAAGATAGGGAGGGAAGGGGGGAAGTGGGACAAGGTAGAATAGGGAGGAATACCCAAAAGGACATACAAGACTGAATGGTTTTAAGATTTGTTTAACCATGGGTTCCACAGTTTGGTAAAAAGGGGGTATTTTTTCATTCCGAATGGCTAGAATTTTTTCTTTAGTAAAATTAGTCTTTGTCATCTCAATGAGTTTTGTAGGACTGGGTGCAGTTTGTCGTTTCCAGTGTCTAGTTATTGTTGCCTTAGCAGCCAACTAAATGTGTGAAATAATAGTATGGAAGTAAGAAGGGTAGGTGTCTATCCCCAAATTTAGCATGGCTAATACTGGAGAAGGGGGACGGAGGAAGCCAGTTATTTCTGCTATGATTTGGAAAATCTCCACAAAGCTACCTATGTGCTTGCAATACCATAGGATATGTATAAGAGTACCAGTGGAGCCACATTCTCTCCAGCAAAGATGGGACTGTGATGGACTGAATTTAGCTAACGGAAATGGAGTGTAGTACCAACGTAGGGCTATTTTGATTGTTAACTCCCAATGGTCAATACAGCTGGAAGCTTTATGGATAGTAGAGAAAAGCTTTATGCCATTGTTGGATGGAGACAATAGTATATTTTTAAGTGAGCATTGTTTGTGTTAGTCTGTGTTTAACTTTTTATGTGACCTTCACGTTTTTAGATGCTCACTCTTCCCTACTTTTTTATTGTATTAAATATAAAGATTTATAGTTAGCCACTAGAGGGAGGGAAGTTCAGCTATTTCAAATGCTAGACATAACTGTTAAAATAAAATATCAGTAGCATAGGGAGTTTATGGTTTTTAATCAGTTGGTTGACTTTTGTGAGATAGAGCAGAAAAGCAAAACCTTCATATAGCATGGCAAAGCAGGAAGAAGAGTCTGCATACTGATCAAATATGCCTGCAAACATGCACATATCAAAATTACAAAATATACCCAGAAGCAAGGTGTTTAAACCATTAACAAATATTTGCACAAAGCTGATCTCTTTTGCATGCATCTCAAACATGTTACTTTTCTTTACAGCTTGAATTCATTGCACAATGGGGTATAAAAAACATCATGTCTCTCAATATAAAAAAAATAAGGATATAGTAAAATTTATATTTGGGATGCAACAATCACTGGTTAGAATAACTCTAATGAAATGCTGGAAATGAGAATCAATAGTTTCCAAATCATCTTCTTTATTATGCTGGTTATGCAGGACACTGTATCAATATATATATAATTTAAGGGTCAAAGCAGTGTTACATTTTCTTAGGCATAAAAATTAGAAACAGTAATAGGCTGGTAACAAAGGTTATACTTTGATCTTGATTTAATAAGGAGGCCATAGATTTTAGTTTGTTATATTTAAATGTATTCGACAAAAGCAGAAAGCCATTGCTTCTCAAAGTTAAAGGCCTTTGGGATTCATGGATCCCTGCATTATATCAATTTTATCAGCAATGGTCAGGTAGTCTTTCCACAGCTGGCAATGACATTACATAAATAAAGAGAAATGAATACAATTAAAGCTTAAAAATAATGATAGTTTAAGTGCTACTTCTGCAAAACCTGTTGGCAAGATAATAATGTAAAATCGTTCAACAAAACTGAATCTGTGTTAGCATAATGTGGCCTTGTAGAAATGCTTTGTCTTACCTTTAGGATTTGCTAAGTACACACATTGAAAAAAAAAATAACGAAATAAAGCAAAAAAGATTACAAGTGTTGCTTATGGGCATGTATAAATTACAATCAAGGGCAGCATGCTTACTTACATGTTGGATTTTAAAAGTATTTTGGCCAATAGGAAATAACTGTTTTATAGTTAAAAATCATTATTTTTCTTTTATAGACTTTGTGGATAATTTAGAATGTTTAAAGCTGAACTCCAGGCAAACAACTGAATAAATCGATAAAAACATAAAAGGTAACTGTTTTGCTTGACAAAGGATGTTTTTTACTGTCCGTCCAGTCCTGAGATTTACACAGCTCTGTCACACAGCACAGTCCTGTCTAGCATAGAAGAGGACCATATCTTTCTCTGTTCCAATTTAATTGATATGCTAATCTCTCTTTCCTTCAAATGTTGCTCAACTAAATCCTCTGGCTTTAATGCAAATTCTTGGACAATGTATTTTTTTTTTTAGTTTTTTTGCTGGCTAGCTAGTCAATGTTCTGGGAAGCTAGTTATAAATTGGGGCAGTTGTCATTTTTGTTTAGCTTGCTGTAATTGGCACAGAGACACTTTTGGTACCTTGAGCTGCCAATGTCCTCTGCTGGACTACTTGTGTGTCCCTGTGCCTTTATAGAGGAATGGGCTGCCTCCAGGCATACCTGTTCTTAATTTATCCATTGTTATATACAGTGGGGAAAATAATTATTTGATCTCCTGCAGATTTGTAAGTTTGCCGACTTAAAATGAAGGGTCTAAAATTGTTATCATAGGTGTATTTTAAATGATAGAAACAGAATATCAACCAAAAATCCAGAAAAAAACACATGCTACAAATGTTATAAATTGAGTTGCAGGTCAGTGAGAAAAATAAATTTCTTGTTCATACATCACGGGACACAGAGCAGCATAGTCATTACTATGTGGTTATATAGAATTACCTTCAGGTGCTGGCACTGGCAACTTCCAAAACAGGAAGTACCCTCCCCTATATAAGCCCCTCCCATCCGGGAGTACCTCAGTTTTTTGCCAGTGTCTAAGGTGTTGGCCAAGGTTAACATGTATTCATCTGGGCTTGTGTACAGGTTCTCTGGGCCTTAGCAAGCTATTCCGGATCCGACCAAAAAAGCTTCATAGCTAAACGGTCGGTACCCGGGCCTTGCAGAGAAGAGCAGGGTTTTGCCTGTAATGCCTCTCTTAGGAGGGCTGGACCCTGGGATCCAGAGCTCTGGTCATACCCAAAACCAAGAGGCTATCTGTGCAGGGTGCTATACAGGTCCAGGGGAGTGGAATCCTTGGGAACCCGGTCCCTGAAGGTCTAGTACAATGCCTGCCGTGATAGGTGAAGTTTGGGCTTCTGTGGACCAAACAAAGTCCTGCGGCGGGGAAAAGGTAAGTGGGGGCCCCTCAGGAACTTGGTTCTATTGAGGGGACCCCCAAGCCTAATATGTCTTTCTGCCTGTTACCTAAAGGGTATTCCCGCTAATAGCTGTATATGCCTAAGTAATCCTAGAAATTTTTTTTCATAAGGGAAGTTTTAAAAAAACTGTAAACCTGGAAATGTTTTTTCATAAAGGAGGTTTTAAAAAAAAAAAAAAAAAGACAAAGGTGCGGTACCTGTGTTTGTCCACTAGAGGCCGCTGTGGAACGTCTTTTTTCTTGGGACTATTCCTTCCATGGTGAAAGTCCAGGCAGATGAGTGAGCTCTCTATCAGGGAAGCTGCATTCCTCTGTCATGCTGCCAAGTAGTTTCCTTCCATCCCCGAGTCCTGGTGAAACAGGGACCCTGGCTCCTCTCCCTACATGGCGCCAAGAGCGCACACGTGCACGCGCGCGCGCGCACACATGCTTTCCTTTTATAAGGTTTAGCTTCAAAAAAGGGGGCGGAGCCTGGCGGATGACGCGCTCTGTGCGCCCAGCGCTTCTGCGCATGTGCGGGCGTCCCAGCAAGATAAAAGGACTCAGTCCACGCTGCTTGCTATGGACACAGAGCATGAAAAGGAGCTGGTAGCATGGTATAGGGGCTTACAGCGGGCGGTTGATACAGGCATCCCCAGAAAGACGCATTAGTAGACACCCACTGATGTACATAGCAGCAAATTGCATTAGACTATTTCAGTAAGGGGTGTATTGCGGCTGGAATACCTCAGCTTTGAACTAAGGAATATGCCGCCTAAAAAACTCCGAGATATACCTCTCAGGAAGTGTAGGGGGTCTCCATCGGGCTCTGAGGATCTGGAGCAGTCATCTGCACCCTCCTCCCCTGAGAAATCAGAGGTTAATACCCATAAGGAACCCCCGGGAGTGCCAGGTACTGCGGCTGTCCTCAGTCCACCTGCTCCTGCATATATAACAGAGGAGTTTTTTTCCTCAACTCTGGAGGGATTGGAGCAGAGATTGGCTGCATTGATCGCTTCTTCTCTACAGGAAAGAAAGCGCGCCAGATCTCCATCACCTCCATTAGAGTGCCTGTTGGCAGAGCAACAGTCCCAGGAAGGGACCGACCTACCTGAAGGGGATCAGGAGGAGGTTAGCTCTGTTTTTGAGGAATCGACAGTAGATGAACCATTTTCAGCATCACAGACTGAAAGATTGTGGGTCCAGACCCTAACTGACATGGTTCGATCTGCATTTAAAATGCCCCTTGTTGAACCATCAACT
The DNA here is from genome assembly GCA_029206835.1 of Rana muscosa. Classification (NCBI taxonomy): domain Eukaryota; kingdom Metazoa; phylum Chordata; class Amphibia; order Anura; family Ranidae; genus Rana; species Rana muscosa. Next base: position 1,059,319,947 of record CM055122.1, on the reverse strand, counting down.
ACTGCTGTCTCCTCATTGGGGTCGCTAAAAGCTCCCCAGGTTAATTGCTCCTTTCCAATACATCCATTATTGGAAGGACTTATATACCAGGACTGGGAACATCCTGATAAACTATTTGTTCCGCCTAAAAGGTTTCCGGTGATCTATCCCATGGAGGAAAAGTTCACCCAGAGATGGAATGTTCCTGCGGTGGATGCAGCCATCTCTTCTGTGAACAAATCACTGACATGTCCAGTAGATAATGTTCAAATGTTCAAAGATCCAGTGGATAAAAAATTGGAATCTTTATTAAAATCTGCTTTTTCCACAGCAGGGGCTGTTACACAGCCAGCAGTGGCAGCTATTGGGATCTGCCAAGCTTTAAAGGATCAAATGAAAATGGTCCTGAGGGATTTGCCAGACCAGCAGGCCCAGGCTCTGGCTGATCTGCCTAGAGCATTATGCTTTGCGGTTGACGCCATCAAGGATTCTATCCATCAGGCCTCCCGCCTCACGCTGTCTTTGGTACATATGCGTAGGCTTCTGTGGCTCAAAAACTGGTCTGCTGAAGCTCCCTGTAAGAAGCTCTTAGTTAGCTTCCCATTTCATGGGGAACGCCTTTTTGGCGAAGACCTGGATAAGTATATCCAGAAGATTTCCAGTGGTAAAAGTACTCTCTTACCGAGTAAAAAGAGGTCTAGGGGTCCATCTTTTAAGAGGACTACCTCTCCTATCCCTGCGACGTCTGCTACTAAGCAGTTCCGACGGCCTCCTCGGTCAAACTCAGGAGGTAAAAATCAGGGACAGCCACAGGGTAATAAAAAGCCCTGGATCCGAAGAGGTACTAAACCAGCCTCCAAGTCAAGCCTATGAAGGGCTGCCCCCACTCAAACGGGTGGGGGGAAGACTTCAGTTGTTCGCAGAGACCTGGCGGGAGACGATCAAAGACAGATGGGTGCTCTCCGCAGTAACTCTGGGATACAAGTTGGAGTTAAAAGAGTCTCCTCCGTCCCATTTTATGTGGTCAGGCATGCCAAGAGACCCTCTGGAAAGAGGGTCTCTCCTATTGGCGTTAGAACAACTATTGCTCCAAGGAGTAATTATGGAGGTTCCTATGGAAGAGTGGGGGTTGGGTTTCTACTCAAACCTTTTCACAGTCCCGAAGCCAAACGGGGACATAAGACCCATATTGGACCTAAAGAGTCTAAACAAATTTCTAAACGTCCGGTCTTTCCGGATGGAGTCGATCCGATCGGTCACCGCTGCCCTACAAGGGGAGGAATGGTTAGCCTCGATCGACATCAAAGATGCTTACTTGCATGTTCCCATCTTTCCAGGTCATCAAAAATTCCTACGCTTTGCAGTAGAAGGGCGCCATTTTCAGTTCAGAGCCTTACCATTCGGTCTGGCCACAGCACCACGAGTGTTCACAAAAATTCTGGCCCCACTGTTGGCCGATCTAAGAACACGGGGTGTAACGATAATGGCATACCTAGACAACCTGTTGTTGATGGACCACTCAGTTGCCAAGCTAGAAGTGGTAATTGTCGATACAATCAAGTATCTAGAGTCTCACGGTTGGGTCATCAACCTGGACAAGTCAGCCCTACAGCCAGTGAAAAACCTGGTATATCTAGGGCTACGGCTGGATTCAGACCAGAGGAAGATTTTCTTACCTCTAGACAAGGTATCCTCTTTGAGGGCCTTGGTCCGTCTGCTTTGTGCAAAAAGACAACCGTCCATACGCCTGTGCATGAGGCTGCTAGGAAAGATGGTAGCATCATTCGAAGCTGTGCCATACGCCCAATTCCACTCAAGGAATTTACAAAGGGCCATATTGTCAGCCTGGAACGGAAAAGTTCAGGCTCTAGACTTCCCGATGGCTTTGTCCCCTTCCGTTCGGAAGAGTCTCTGCTGGTGGTTGATCCCCCAGAATCTCCAGAAGGGAAAACCCTTCAGCCCGATATCTTGGAAGGTGGTCACTACAGATGCCAGCCTTATAGGCTGGGGGGCAGTACTGGAGCAATGGTCTCTCCAGGGCAGATGGTCAAATGTAGTAAAAACCCTGCCCATCAATCTCTTAGAGATACGAGCAGCCCGGTACGCCCTAGTAGCCTGGACATCCAGACTCCAAGGGTCCCCTGTCAGAATTCAATCAGACAATGCCACAGCAGTGGCATATATCAATCATCAGGGAGGCACCAGGAGTCGTGCAGCCCAGAGGGAAGTAAGTCACATCCTGGAATGGGCAGAAAAGCATGTCCCATGTATATCAGCTGTCTTCATTCCAGGGGTGGAGAATTGGAAGGCGGACTTTCTGAGTCGCCAACAGTTATGCCCAGGGGAATGGTCCCTTCATCCCGAGGTCTTCCGAGCAATATGTCAGCGGTGGGGAACACCGGATGTAGATCTGCTAGCATCCAGATTCAACGCAAAGGTGGACAGATTTGTCTCCCGGACAAGGGATCCCCTCGCTTGCGGCTCGGATGCTCTGGTGTTCCCTTGGGATCAGTTCAGACTGATATATGCATTCCCTCCGCTACAATTGTTGCCTCGACTCCTTCGCAGAGTCAGGTTGGAGAAGAAGCCGGTAATCCTGGTGGCTCCAGCGTGGCCCCGAAGGGCCTGGTACGCGGAGATCATCAAAATGTCTGTGGGGAGTCCTTGGACCCTTCCACGTCGTCCGGACCTGCTTTCGCAAGGACCGATATACCACCCTTCCTTACTAACTCTAAGTTTAACGGCCTGGCTATTGAATCCCACATTCTAAAGAAGAGAGGTCTCTCTAACTCTGTGGTATCAACTATAATCAATGCCAGGAAGCCTGTATCCAGGCAGATCTACTATAGAGTTTGGAAGGCGTACATCACTTGGTGCGAGGCCAGAAAATGGCATCCACGTAAGTACGTTATAGGCAGAATTCTGGACTTCCTGCAGTGGGCTGTAGACAGGAAATTTGCCTTAAGTACTATCAAGGGCCAGGTTTCGGCCTTGTCAATACTATTTCAAAGGCCCCTGGCTATGCATTCACTTGTCAAATCCTTTATGCAAGGTGTGACTCATATTATTCCACCGATTAAGGCTCCCATATGCCCATGGGATCTAAATTTGGTTCTGTCGGTTCTGCAGAAGCAGCCATTTGAACCTTTGCGGCACATTTCCTTGGTTCTACTCACCAGGAAATTGATATTTTTAGTAGCCATATGCTCGGCTAGAAGAGTGTCGGAATTAGCCGCCATGTCCTGTAAAGAGCCATATCTGGTTATCCATAAGGACAGAGTAGTATTACGTCCTCACCCAGCCTTTCTTCCTAAGGTGGTATCGAGGTTTCACTTGAACCAGGATGTGGTTCTTCCTTCTTTTTTCCCCAAACCAAGCTCGGTAGAGGAAAAGTTATTGCATTCTTTGGATGTAGTAAGAGCAGTTAAAGCTTATCTAAAAGCCACTGCTCAGATTCATAGAACGGATTCTTTGTTTGTTCTGCCGGAAGGCCCCAGAAAGGGTCAGGCAGCATCAAAATCTACTTTAGCCAAGTGGATTCGACAGGTCATAATACAAGCCTATGGCTTGAGAAGTAGACCGCCTCCGTTCAAAGTTAGGGCGCACTCCACGAGAGCAGTTGGAACTTCATGGGCAGTGCATCACCAGGCCTCCCTGGCGCAAATTTGTAAGGCCGCAACATGGTCTTCAGTACACACGTTTACTAGGTTCTACCAGGTGGACGTTAGAAGTCAGGAGGATGTCGCCTTTGGGCGCAGTGTGTTGCAGGCCGCAAAAGATCCTCATGCCTGATGGCGCCCAGCTTATGTATGGTGTATCCCCCCCCCTCATGTGGCATTGCTTTGGGACGTCCCACATAGTAATGACTATGCTGCTCTGTGTCCCGTGATGTATGAACAAGAAAGTAGGATTTTTAAAACAGCTTACCTGTAAAATCCTTTTCTTGGAGTACATCACGGGACACAGAGCTCCCACCCCTCTTTTGGGGACACGTATTGCTTTGCTACAAAACTGAGGTACTCCCGGATGGGAGGGGCTTATATAGGGGAGGGTACTTCCTGTTTTGGAAGTTGCCAGTGCCAGCACCTGAAGGTAATTCTATATAACCACATAGTAATGACTATGCTGCTCTGTGTCCCGTGATGTACTCCAAGAAAAGGATTTTACAGGTAAGCTGTTTTAAAAATCCTACTATTTGATCCCCAAAACATGACTTAGTACTTGGTGGCAAAACCCTTGTTAGCAAGCACAGAGGTAAGACGTTTCTTGTAGTTGGTGACCAGGTTTGCACACAACTCAGGAGGGATCTTGGTCCATTCTTTGTTTCCTTGGTGATATGTTTTGGGTCATTGTCATGCTGAAAGACCCATCCATGACCCATCTTCAGCACTGGCTAAGGGGAGAAGGTTCTCATCCAAGATTTCACCATACATGGCCCCATCCATTGGCCCCTCAATACGGCAAAGTCAGCCTGTACCTTTAGCAGAGAAACAGCCCCAAAGCATAATATTTCCACCTCCGTGCTTAACTGTAGGGATGGTGTTCTTAGCATCATAGTCAGCACTTTTCTTCCTCCAAACACAGCGAGTCCCGTGGCACATGTACAGTCATGCCAATAAACAGCTAAATGATTCATAGAAGTATTGGGAGAAAGTGCTGTGGTCAGATGAGACCAAAATTGAGCTCTTTGCCATTAACTTGACTCACCGTGTTTGGAGGAAGAAAAATGCTGACTATGACCATAAGAAAACCATCCCTACAGTCAAGCACAGAGGTGGTAACATTATGTTTTGGGGCTGTTTCTCTGCTAAAGATACAGGCCGACTTTGCCGCATTGAGGGGGCCATGTATTGTAAAATTGGACGGGGCCATGTATTGTAAAATTTTTGATGAGAACCTTCTCCCCTTAGCCAGTGCTGAAGATGGGTCATGGATGGGTCTTTCAACATGACAATGTCCCAAAACATATCACCAAGGCAACAAAGAATGTACCAAGATCCCTCCTGAGGACCAATCCTTATTAATTTGTTCATAAGCGACCTAGAGGATGGGGTAAACAATTCATTCACTGTATTTGTGGACAATACTAAGCTAAGCAGGGCAAAAACTTCTCCACAGGATGTGGAAACCTTGCAAAAAGATCTGAACAAATTAATGGGATGGACAACTACATGGCAAATGAGGTTTAATGTAGAAAAATTTAAAATAATGCATTTGGGTGGCAAAATAATGAATGCAATCTATACACTGGGGGGAGAACCTCTGGGGGGAATCTATGACAGAAAAGGACCTGGGGGTCCTAGTAGATGATAGACTCAACAATGGCATGCAATGCCAAGCTACTGCTAACAAAGCAAACAGAATATTGGCATGCATTAAATAGGGGATCAACTCCAGAGATAAAACGATAATTCTCTCACTCTACAAGACTGTGTCCGAAAAAATCGCAGATCGCCGCCATTACTAGTAAAAAAAAAAAAATTAGCCCAGAAGATAATTAATAAAGCAGCTGCCTCTACAGATTAGTTCCACCTAAGTGGAGTAAATGTGTAAATGGGGTAAAAAAGTAGGAGTGGCGCTGTTTTATTAAAATCCTAAATCTTGATAACCTATAAGGTATCAAAAGTGCAGTGGTGAAAATGGAGTATAATAGATCTACCACTATTAATAGAAAAAATGCCTTTGCAAAGTGCATGCGTGCCTGTGCAATATATTATAGTATCTTGCGTGTAAACAAATGGTGAACCAATCCGTGCAAATTAGCAAAAAGTGCTACAAAAATCAATAATCCTAGAAATTAATAAATATAAACATAATACGTGCAATTTTGCAAAAAAAGTGCTATATACAATAGTCTAAAAACAAATGAATCAATTTGTGCAATGATTAAAAGTCCATCGTTAAAAAAAATCAAGTATTTTTTTCTCAAGTGCTGAGTAATCAAGTTCGTGCTTGGTGCCAGGTAAAAAAACGTTTCTATGTTCCAAACCAGGTGATCACAGCAATCCGTGCTCTTACAAAGCCCGCACTCACCAAATATTTCACCCCCTCTTGGGGTATGAAGCGTTCACAGTGTATGCCACTGTGTAGCACTCTGGCGGTGTCTCGTCCCCCCTGTGCTGCTGGTGGTGCTTCAGATGTTGGCCCATATGCAGGGGAGAGGAACCCCAGATAGTGTTTTATCGTTTTAAAACCTTTTATCTATCAATAGTGGTAGATATACTCCATTTTCACCACTGCACTTTTGATACCTTATAGGTTATCAAGATTTAGGATTTTAATAAAATAGCGCCACTTCTACTTTTTTACCCCATTTACAAATGCAAATGTTTGACAGTTATTTTTTTGCTGGCTAGCTGGTAACTCTGCTGGGAAATCCACTTTGTTTTATTTGCTCTGTGCAGTGCTTCCATGTGTACCTTACTCCAAAAGCTACTTATAAGTTGGGACAGTTGCCTTTTTTAAGCTTGTTGAGATATACACAACTCTGCCACATAGCAGTCCTGTCTAGAGGGAAAGAGGACTTTATCTTTTTCGGCTCCAGTTTCATCTCTTTTTTACACTGCTCACTTCTCCTATCGGCATATTCCCCTGCACTACAGCACACATAAACAATATATTAAATAATGTCATGCAGTGTTAGATAAAATAAACAATTAATGAACTTATATAATGTCACAAATCATATACAGTATCTCACAAAAAGTAAATAAACCCCTCACATTTTTGTAAATATTTTATTATATCTTTTCATGTGACAATCAAATTACACTTTTCTACAATGTAAAGTAGTGAGTGTACAGCTTGTATAACAGTGTCAATTTGCTGTCCCCTCAAAATAACTCAACACACAGCCATTAATATTTAAACTGCTGGCAACAAAAGGAACCTGTCCTGATAAACCGCTGTATGGTCTTGGCCACTGAGCTGCAGCTCAGTTTCAGGGTCTTGCCAATCTTCTTATAGCCTAGGCCATCTTTATGTAGAGCAACAATTCTTACTCTTTCGTTCATGGACCGACACAGCTTCCAATTGACAAGTGGGTATTATCCGTTAATTGGGAGTGACTAGGCAGAAAAAAACTTGTAAAAAGTGTTACATCACACCTTTTACAGTACCGCCCAGGGGGCGGAACCTCTGGGTATATCCCCTCACTCTGCATCTCGCAGATCAGTTTTTTTCTGTCTAGCAAGGAGTAGGACATGGCTCACTTTGGGCCCATTGGTCCGGGGAAAATATTTTTTTTCTAGATTTGTTTTTTTGTTTCCTGCGACCTTCAATCAACAGCCGACTGGGCGACAGGCTGGGTCTTCGATCCTTGCAGTCTTCCCAGTTCGGCCATCGAGCGTTTGCCGACCCTAGCTATGCGCTGGGTTTTCCACGACATACCCGTCGCTTTACGGGTGGCCGGCGAGACGACGCTCCAAGGCTTGCATCGGACCGCTCAGCTTCGGCTGACTTTACGGCCGAGTCGCAGCAGCCTGTCCGGTGAGCTCACGCTCCAAGGCTTGCATCGCAGCTCAGTTTCAGGGTCTTGCCAATCTTCTTATAGCCTAGGCCATCTTTATGTAGAGCAACAATTCTTACTCTTTCGTTCATGGACCGACACAGCTTCCAATTGACAAGTGGGTATTACCCGTTAATTAGGAGTGACTAGGCAGAAAAAAACTTGTAAAAAGTGTTACATCACACCTTTTACAGTACCGCCCAGGGGGCGGAACCTCTGGGTATATCCCCTCACTCTGCATCTCGCAGATCAGTTTTTTTCTGTCTAGCAAGGAGTAGGACATGGCTCTCTTTGGGCCCATTGGTCCGGGGAAAATATTTTTTTTCTAGATTTGTTTTTTTGTTTCCTGCGACCTTCAATCAACAGCCGACTGGGCGACAGGCTGGGTCTTCGATCCTTGCAGTCTTCCCAGTTCGGCCATTGAGCGTTTGCCGACCCTAGCTATGCGCTGGGTTTTCCACGACATACCCGTCGCTTTACGGGTGGCCGGCGAGACGACGCTCCAAGGCTTGCATCGGACCGCTCAGCTTCGGCTGACCTTACGGCCGAGTCGCAGTAGCCTGGCCGGTGAGCACTCCGCGGCATGCATATGATCGCTCCCGAGGGTTCAATCACAGCATGCCTGTCTGACAGTCACCTCCGTGCGCGGATGATGATCTGTCCGGAATGTCTTCCAGCAGGATTCAGCAGGAAGGGTAAGTAGCTCCCCTGCTTCGGCAGGGTGACTTGGCTGGACATTCCTGAAGAGATCAAGTAAGTGGTTGTGACCCCTTTCTTTCCTCTCTTCCTCCTCCCTGGGCTTTAGCTAAGGTTGCTGGGTGCTGGGGTTCACCTGGGGTTCTCCATCTGGAGCGGGGCTGCGCTGTGTATCATTTTAAAAAAAAATCATTTTGCTTATCTGTGTGTCTGTGTGCTTCTCCCTCCATGCTGTCGGCGGGCATTTTGCGGTGGTCCATGCTGGTTTCGGCCTCTAGTGACTGTCCAGCGGCCATTTACTTGTGGTTTCGCACCAATAGCTATAGATCGCCACTCGGCCACAATTTTCTTGTGGTTTGCGCCCAGTTTTGGCCTCTACCGACTGTTCGGCGGCCACGTTTCCTTAGATTCATGTCTGTATGTATATAGTGCCGCTAGGCGGCCATCTTTTTGTGGTCCGTGGCCACTTTGGCCTCTATATTCGGCCCGGCGGCCATTTTCTTAGAGCCCACATTCTTCTATACAGACGCTTGGCGGCCATTTTGCGGTAGTCTTCGGCCTCTAGTGTGCATTTCCTCTGGCGCAAATTTACACAGAAGAAGCTGATAAGAATCAGACTGACACAGGCAGCGGTGGGACAACATCACAGGCGGAGCACACGGCAGCATAGCAGCACCGTTCCAAGGGTGGTGAGTCCTCTGGGAGACCCTGCATCTCTGTATCCGCTAGGAGGGTGGCCTATTGATACCTTGCCTGGAGTCCCTGTGGGTGTCAGCGCGTGGGTCAGCATGGCATCTGAAGCAGACGGTTTTTCCCCTGAAACACCTGACTTGGTAGCTGGGGCCCCTGATGCACCTATGGACGCTATGTCGGCAATCCTAGAGGCTCTGATTGCCAGGGTGGAAGCAGCACACGAGAACACGGGGGGCAGAAAAGGCCCCCCTTCCCTGCAATCTTCCGGGGATTATTCTGATGCAGAACCAGGCCCAGCTATAGCTCAGGACCCAGATTCTGATGCATTAGAGACTGCAGACCGTGACCGATCGGACAGTGAGAATGACTCGAAGTCCAGGTCAGTACGCAAAAGGGCTTTGGTATCTGACCTTATTACTGCAGTGCGGGATACGCTAAAACTGGAGAACGCTGCAGAAGCAGCAGAGACTCCGGTCCCCTTTGGGTTCCGTAGACCGACCCGCACTGCTAAGGTGTTTCCTTGTGTGTCTTATTTTGATAAGCTCTTATACAAGGAGTGGGAGAACCCATCAAGGGTTTTTACGTCCCCAAAGAATTTTGCGGTACGGTACCCCTTTGAGGAGAGTTTTCTGAAGAAATGGACCTCTCCCCCTATGGAAGGGGCTCCTGTTTTCAAGGACCCTGCGGATAAGAAAGCTGAAGCACTCGCTTGCTACCTATACACAGTGGTAGGCTCAGCGGTGCGCCCGGCATTAGCTGGGGCCTTAGTGTCTCAGACACTTACTGAATGGGCAAAATTGCTGCTGCAGGGGTTAAAGGAGCAAGATGCTCCTCCTAATGAGATAGCTTTGGCCGACCAGTTGGTCCAAGGCCTTAAGTTTGTCTGCGAGTCAGACATGGATACTATCCCCTTGCTGTCTAAAGCTTCGGGTTATGCGGTAGCTATGCGCCGCCTGATCTGGCTAAAAGGCTGGTTGGCGGACCAGGCTTCCAAGAAGGCCCTGCTGGATCTCCCCTTTTTAGGGCGACAGACTTTTTGGAGCCTCTCTAGATGACATCATCAAGGATGCCACAGGAGGTCAGAGCACGTTGCTTTCGCAAACCATAAAGGGTAAGGGACCACGCCTAAGGCAAGGGCCCTCCTTTACTGCACGCAAGCGTTTTTTTCGTCCACCCAGGGCGACAGGAAAAGGACCCCAGGCCAACAAAGTGCCTGTTTAAGGACAAAGACGTCCTTGGTTCCGCAAACCCAATAAGCCTGCGGACAAATCCGCGTCCGCATGAAGGTCCGCCCCCACCCAGTTTCTGGGTGGGGGGTCGTCTTCGCAAATTTGCGACTCAGTGGACATCTATGATCTCCGACCGGTGGGTTTGCAAAGTGATCTCCTCAGGCTACAAGATAGAGTTTCTCTCTTGTCTAGTGATGAGCCGAACACCCCCGGGTTCGGTTCGCACCAGAACCCGCGAACGGACCGAAAGTTCGTACGAACATTAGAACCCTATTAAATACAATGGATGCGAACGTTCGAATTCTAAAGTGCTAATTATAACAACTATTATGCATGTTATTGTCCTAAAAAGGGTTTGGGAACCCGGGTTCTGCACCAGGGGACATGTATCAATGCAAAAAGAAGTTTTAAAAACGGTCGTTTTTCGGGAGCAGTCATTTTAATGATGCATAAAGTGAAAAAAAAAAGTCAAATATTCCTTTAAATATCGTACCTGGGGGGTGTCTAAAGTATGCCTGTGAAGTGCCACGTGTTTCCCGTGTTTAGAACTGTCCCTGCACAAAATGACACTTCTAAAGGAAAAAAAAGCCATTTAAAACTTCTTGCGGCTTTAATGTAATGTCTGGTCCCGGTAATATGGATGAAAATCTTTAAGAAAAATGGCATAGCTACCCCATGACCCCCCCCCCCTACCCCAGCCCATTACCAGCCCCTTTGGGTCTTGTATGGATATTAAGGGGAACCCCGCACATAAAATAAAAAAGGCCCTATATACTCTGAACAGCGGTATACAGGCGGTGCATACAAGACAGGGACTGTAGGTTTGTTCTTATGTAGAATGTGTTTGTAATTTTGAACAGGTACATTGTTGAAGTGTAGCTCCAGCCCAAAAATCTATTTTTAAACTTTTTGGGAAACATAGGTAAGGGTTATCACCCCTGTAACATTTGTTTTGCTGTCTGTGCCCCTGTTCAGAACATTTCACCTCACTTTCCGTCCCAATGACAACTGTTTTTGAAATGTGGTGTTTTTCTTGAAACAAGGATTGCTGATAAAGCATCAGTACAGAGGAGACACCTTTCTCCCATATTTATTCTTACAGGAGAGAATTTTCCTTCCTAGGGGTAGATTTCCTCTCACTTCCTGTTGTCTTCTTCCGTTTGCAAGTAGGAGTCGTTTGTAAGTTGGATGTTTGAAAGTAGGGACCTGCCGTATATACTCTGCAGAAATAGGCCCCTTAGTTGTTGGTGTTGGCACAACACTGTAAGCACTCACAGTTACTCTTGGTTGGTGCTGGAACGCCCTGCTGTCAACTATTATATCAGGAATTTTAATTACATATAATTCTTGAACAGTGGTAGTAAAAATTGGGGCTTTGATGGTGGTGCTGGTGCCACAACACTGTAAGCCCTGACAGTTACTCTTGGTGGGTGCAGCAATGGGCCCTGCTGTGAATTATTAGATCAAGAATTGTAATTGCATGCCCCTGTTGAACAGGGGCTGAAAAATTGGGCTTTTCGTGGTGGTGGTGGTGGTGGTGGTGTTGCCACAACACTGTAAGCCCTCAGAGTTACTCTTGGTGGGTGCAGGAATGGGCCCTGCTGTGAATTATTAGATCAAGAATTGTAATTACATGCCCCTTTTGAACAGGGGCTGAAAAATTGGGCCTTTCGTGGTGGTGGTGGTGGTGGCGTTGCCACAACACTGTAAGCCCTCAGACTTACTCTTGGTGGGTGCAGGAATGGGCCCTGCTGTGAATTATTACATCAAGAATTGTAATTGCATGCCCCTGTTGAACAGGGGCTGAAAAATTGGGCCTTAGGCACTGGTGGCACAACACTACAACCCCTCACAGATACTGTACTTGGAGCACAGCAATGAGCCCTGTTGCAAAGTATTGCTTCAAAAATTGTAATGACACGCCCCTGTTAAACAGGGGCTGAAAAATTGGGCCTTAGGCACTGGTGGCACAACACTACAACCCCTCACAGATACTGTACTTGGAGCACAGCAATGAGCCCTATGGCAAATTATTGCTAAAAAAATTGTAAGTACACGCCCCTGTAAAACAGGGGCTGAAAAATTGGGCCTTAGCCACTGGTGGCGGCACCCATAAACAAAAATGATCTTCCAAGCTATCATCATCAATCGTATCATTGAGGACTCGGAGGAGGAGGATAGCCAGTCAACATAACAGCACAGGCACTCAGCATCAGCATCAGTCTTGAAGGGACGTGACATGTTAAAATCAATTAGTCTGTTATATCAGCATCAGGTGTGTGGTAGCTGGTGGTGATCCAAGACTGGTTCATCTTGATGAAAGTCAGTCGATCAACCGAGTCGGTGGACAGGCGTACCCTGTGATCCGTGACAAATCCTCCAGCAGCACTGAATGTGCGTTCCGAAAGAACGCTGGATGCAGGACAGGCCAGTAGCTCAATTGCATACTGTGCAAGCTCTGGCCAGTGATCCATCCTCAAGACCCAGTAAGCCAGAGGATTTTCGGTGGGGAAGGTGTCCAAGTCTGACCTTGCCCCTAGATATTCCTGCACCATGTTTATCAGACGCTGGCGATGGTTGCTGGAACCAATCATACTTTGGGGCTGCGGACTAAAGAATTGTCTGAACGCATCGGTCAGACGGCCACCTTCCCCACCGCTCCTTCTTTGACTGGCCGAAGCCTCAGCAACTCGTTGTCCTGGACCAGGAGTTTGTAACCTCCCAGTCTCTGGGAACGCGTTGCACAGACCTTTCTGCAAGGCCTCCCGGAGTTGTCTCATCCTCTGCTCCCTCTGCGACGGTAACATAAGGTCCGCAACCTTACCCTTGTACCGTGGATCAAGGAGAGTGGCCAGCCAGTAATGGTCCCTCTCCTTGATCCGAAGAATACGAGGATCCTTCCGCAGACTTTGCAGGATCAGGGAGGCCATGCAGCGTAGGTTTGCTGAGGCATTCGCTCCGGAGTCCTCTGGGTCACTAAGGACGACATGATCCGCAGTCACCTCCTCCCAGCCACGTACAAGTCCACTGGTTTCTTGGGACTGTAAATCATCCCTAAAAGACTGCTGCTGATGATGCTGAGTGCCAGCCTCCACCTCCATGCTGACACAATCCTCCTCCTCCTCCTCCTCCTCCTCTTCCTCTTCCTGTGCGATGGATGGGACAGAAGGAACACTGTCTGGGTAAAGGGGGCCTTGAGAGGCAAGGAAGTCCTCCTCTTCCTGCCTCTGTTCTGCCTCAAGTGCCCTGTCCATTATTCCACGCAGCGTGTGCTCCAACAGGTGGACAAGAGGTACAGTGTCACTGATGCATGCACTGTCACTGCTCACCATCCTCGTGGCCTCCTCAAATGGTGCCAGGACAGTGCATGCATCCCTGATCATGCCCCACTGGCGTGGAGAAAAAAAACCAAGCTCCCCTGACCCTGTCCTGGTGCCGTAGTCGCACAGGTACTCATTGATGGCCCTCTGCTGCGTGTGCAGCCGCTGCAGCATGGCCAACGTTGAGTTCCACCTGGTGGGCATGTCACATATAAGGCGGTTCTTGGGCAGGTTCAACTCCTTTTGCAGCTCAGCCAGGCGAGCACTGGCATTATAAGATCTGCGGAAATGCACACAGACTTTCCTGGCCTGCCTCAGGACATCCTGTAAGCCCGGGTACCTGCCCAAGAACCGCTGCACCACCAGGTTAAGGACGTGAGCCACACAGGGCACATGGGTCAGTTGTCCCTGTCGGAGGGCGGAGAGGAGGTTGGTGCCATTGTCGCAAACCACCATTCCTGGCTTAAGCTGGCGTGGCGTCAACCACCTCTCGGCCTGGCCCTGCAGAGCAGACAGGACCTCTGCCCCAGTGTGGCTTCTGTCCCCCAAACACACCAGCGCAAGCACGGCATGGCATCTTTTTGCCTGCGTACTTGCGTAGCCCCGTGAACGGCTACGGAGCACCGCTGGTTCATAGGACAAACCACAGGAAGAGGCCATGGAGGAAGAAGAAGAGGAGGGGGTGGAGGAGAGAGGTGTGTCACAACCAGTAGTAGCATTTTGGAGGCGTGGCGGTGGGACAACCTCCAACACTACTGCACCTTGTCCTGCATCCTTCCCAGCTGCCAAAAGAGTGACCCAATGGGCCGTGAAAGAAAGGTAACATCCCTGTCCATGCCTGCTGGACCATGAGTCAGCGGTAATATGCACCTTACCGCTGACCGCCCTGTCCAGCGAGGCCAAGACATTGCCTTCCACATGCCGGTAGAGAGCCGGAATAGCCTTCCGTGAGAAAAAGTGGCGTTTGGGAACCTGCCACTGAGGAACCGCACATTGCACAAACTCACGGAAGGGGGCCGAGTCTACCAACTGAAAAGGCAGCAGTTGAAGCGCTAGCAATTTAGCCAAGCTAGCATTCAACCGCTGGGCATGTGGATGGCTGGGAGTGAACTTCTTTCGACGGTCCAGCAGCTGGGGCAGGGAAATTTGCCTGCTAGAATCGGACGTCGGTGTACTGCTAGCAGAGTGGCCGCAAGTACTTGGCTGTGACACGCCTAATTCTACACCTTCATTCCTCTCAGTGCATGTTTCAGAGAGGACTGAAGTTATAGTGGGGTTGGAGATCCCAGCTGATGCGGTGCAAGGAGAGGTCCGCTTTGTTCTTTGGTGTGGGTCTTTGAGGTAGGCTTGCCAACGAGCTGCATGGCAGGTCAACATATGTCTGGTCAGGCATGTGGTACCCAAGCGGCTGATGTTTTGGCCACGCGATATACGCTTGAGACATATGTTGCAAACAGCAGCTGTGCGATCTGATGCACTAGCCTCAAAAAAGGCCCACACCAAGGAACTTTTTGAATGACGGGCAGAGGCAGCGCCCTGCACAGGCGGAGCTCTGCGGTGTGATTCCGTCGGTGTACTGCCCTTACGCTGGCCACCAAAGGGCATCCTGTCTCGTTGGAGATGTGCCTCCTCCTCATCCTCCTCCTCCTCTCTCCTATTAGGCACCCACGTGGAGTCAGTGACCTCATCATCCCCTCCCTCCTCATCACTGGAGCCAATCTGGCAGTATGCTGCAGCTGCTGGAACATGACTGCCAGATTGGTGTCCTTCTTGAGCATCCCCTCTGTCTGCTCTCACCCTACTGCCTTCCTGTAGCTGGGTTTCATCATCAGACCCTTCGAAACGCTGGGCATCCTCCTGGAGCATGTACCCAACACTGTGCTCAAACAGTTCGGGGGACTCCTCAGGAGGAGGACATGGTGGGTCTAGGGAAGGAGTGACTGATGATGAGTCTGACATTGATACCAGGGAAGAGGACGCTTTGGCAGCTGCTTTGCCAGTACCCTGAGCCTGGGTGAGAGAGGATGAGGAGGAGGAGGAGGGCTTGGTCATCCACTCTACCAAGTCTTCGGCATGATGTGGCTCAACATGTCCAGCTGCCGAAAAGAAGGACAAGCGTGTCCCATGGCCATGTGCTGATGACAATGCACCGCGTCCACGACCAGCACTGTTGCCCCCAGACACAGAGCCTGCTTGCCCTCTTTTATTGCCTCCTGACTGTCTGCCTCTCCTTGTTTGCCTTCCAGACATTCTAATAGATGGCCTGCAGGGAGATGGGAAAAAAGCAATAAGGGCTACCTTCAGGTGTCCTTCTCTGTCCCTTGAAACAAGGACTTGCACAGTGAAAGAAACTGACACTCTCCCTACCTACAGTTTTCTGTCCCTAGAAAAAATGTTTTTTTTAAGCACAATATAGCACAAGGAGAATTCACTCACTGTCCTTCCAGGTCCCTAGAAACAAGGACTTGCACAGTGAAAGAAACTGACACTCTCCCTACCTACAGTTTTCTGTCCCTAGAAAAAATGTTTTTTTTAAGCACAATATAGCACAAGGAGAATTCACTCACTGTCCTTCCAGGTCCCTGGAAACAAGGACTTGCACAGTGAAAGAAACTGACACTCTCCCTACCTACAGTTTTCTGTCCCTAGAAAAAATGTTTTTTTTAAGCACAATATAGCACAAGGAGAATTCACTCACTGTCCTTCCAGGTCCCTGGAAACAAGGACTTGCACAGTGAAAGAAACTGACACTCTCCCTACCTACAGTTTTCTGTCCCTAGAAAAAAATGTTTTTTTTAAGCACAATATAGCACAAGGAGAATTCACTCACTGTCCTTCCAGGTCCCTGGAAACAAGGACTTGCACAGTGAAAGAAACTGACACTCGCCCTACCTACAGTTTTCTGTCCCTAGAAAAAATGTTTTTTTTAAGCACAATATAGCACAAGGAGAATTCACTCACTGTCCTTCCAGGTCCCTGGAAACAAGGACTTGCACAGTGAAAGAAACTGACACTCTCCCTACCTACAGTTTTCTGTCCCTAGAAAAAATGTTTTTTTTAAGCACAATATAGCACAAGGAGAATTCACTCACTGTCCTTCCAGGTCCCTGGAAACAAGGACTTGCACAGTGAAAGAAACTGACACTCTCCCTACCTACAGTTTTCTGTCCCTAGAAAAAATGTTTTTTTTAAGCACAATATAGCACAAGGAGAATTCACTCACTGTCCTTCCAGGTCCCTAGAAACAAGGACTCGCACAGTGAAAGAAACTGACACTCTCCCTACCTACAGTTTTCTGTCCCTAGAAAAAATGTTTTTTTTAAGCACAATATAGCACAAGGAGAATTCACTCACTGTCCTTCCAGGTCCCTAGAAACAAGGACTTGCACAGTGAAAGAAACTGACACTCTCCCTACCTACAGTTTTCTGTCCCTAGAAAAAATGTTTTTTTTAAGCACACTATAGCACAAGCACAAAACACACTGACACTCTCCCTACCTATCCTTCTCTTTCCCTAAACTAAAGGAATCCAGGTTAAGCAAGAAAGAAATAAAAGTCACTGTCCCTGCCTATGCTGCTCTATCCCTGCTCCGGAACACACTACACTAGGCCGCCGTGCTGGCGGCCTTTTATAGTGTGGGGCGTGTACTAAACACCCTCAGCAATAATTGGCCACAGGCATCCTGCCTGTGGCCAATCATTGCTCTCCTCGCTGCCGGCGCTGTGATTGGCCAAGCATGCGGGGTCACAGTGCATGCTTGGCCAATCACAGCGCCTGGATGACACTGCGATGGCGTAGTGCATTGTGGGCCGTTCGCGTCACTCGAATTTGGCGCGAACGGCCCAAATCGTTCGATCTTCGTCGAACGATCGAACAGCCGATGTTCGAGTCGAACGTATGTTCGACTCGAACACGAAGCTCATCCCTACTCTTGTCCACCGGACAGATTCATTCCCTCCAACCTCCAGCAACAGACAACCCATCGGGAGGCCCTGTACGGGGCGGTCCAGGGTCTGCTGGAACGTGGGGTGTCATTCCAGTTCCAGAGCAGGAACAATTTCAGGGTTTTTACTTGAATCTGTTCATAGTGCAAAAGAAGGATGGGGTTCGTCCAATCTTGAATCTCAGGGCCCTCAATTGCTTTGTGAGGGTACAAAGATTCCGGATGGAGTCGGTTCGATCAGTTGTCACTACTCTACATCCAGGGGACTTCCTGGCATCCTTGGATATCAAGGACGCATACCTGCATGTCCCCATATACTCCAGACACCAGAGGTTTCTGCGATTTGCAATTGGGGAGAACCACTATCAGTTTGTGGCCCTCCCATTTGTCCTGGCATCATCACCCAGGGTGTTCACCAAGGTGCTCGCCCTGATTCTGGCCCGTCTAAGACAGCGTGGCATCGCTATAGTGGCATACTTGGACGACCTTCTTCTGAAGGCCCCTTCAAGTGCAGAATTAGAGGTAAGCGTATCCATAACCTGTCAGACTCTCCGAGACTGTGGTTGGATACTAAACACGCAAAAGTCAGTATTGGTGCCAACTCAATGCCTAGTGTATCTGGGCTTGATTCTGTATTCCTCACAGGCAAGAGTATTCCTTCAGGGGGAAAGGTTGCAGACCCTTCAGGCTGCAGTACGGCAGCTGACATCCAAGAGTTGGTCGTCACTCCGTTTCTGCATGCGAGTTTTGGGCCTCATGGTAGCCTCCTTCGAGGCGGTCCCTTATGCTCAATATCATACTCGGGTGTTACAGAAGGAGGTTCTGTCCAGATGGAGCAGATGCCCATCATCTCTGGATTATCAAATCCGGGTAAGCCACCTAGTCAGGAGATCCCTGGTATGGTGGCTGACATCACCGGCTCTGCTGGCAGGGAAGTCATTTCTTCCTGTTCATTGGATAGTGATCACGACGGACGCCAGCCTTACAGGTTGGGGGGGAGGCTGGGGTGTTCAGTCGACCCCGGAGGAATCCCGCCTGCCAATCAATGTCCTGGAAATCCGGGCGATCAGGCTATGCCTCTTCAAGTGGTCTCAAAGGCTGCAAGGGCGTCCGGTCAGGATCCAATCAGACAACGCCACAGCAGTGGCATATGTCAACCATCAAGGAGGAACAAGAAGCTCAGCTGCAGCATCGGAAGTCGTTTGCATCCTGAGATGGGCAGAAAGGAGCGTACCAGCACTGTCGGCCATGTACATTCCGGGTGTGGAGAACTGGCAGGCGGACTACCTGAGTCGTAAAAAAGTGTAAAGAAAAAAACTGCGCTGATGAATAAAATAAAAAAAGCTGCAACAATAAGTGTTATACAACACCAAAACAAGTAGTAAAAAGAAAAAAGTTGCGCTAAATAAGTGACAAATTAATAATATAGTGAATAAGGTGAATAAACATAAATCAATAAGCACACCAGTTTGTAATGATGTAAGATATACGGTGATAGATGTGACTGAAAATAATCCTGATGATATATAATGTCCATAAACCACTAGTAATGTCCATCAACAAAACCAAGTTCATGTGAATGTGTGTAACCAATATAAATCCTCCACCGTGACGGGTATGATCCAGAGTAGGTTGTACACCAAGAACAAGTGCAGTATAGGACAGCCTCCACCAGTAAAAATGCTGCCTCTTACCGAAAAAGATGGATCCCTTGTCACAGGGGATCAAAGAACGCCTGTGGCTATTCCCCAGCCAGGGGTATGGGGCATACAGCATCTGCGGGATGGCGTCTCTTAACAGATGATCAGCCACTCACATGGATAGAACCCAAGGTCCCCGTAAATAAAGAAAGGGATGGACAAATAGTGTAAAACCTTTTACACATTTATTTATAAAAAACGAATGCACACTTACAGTTATGCAGAATAAACGAGCGTGTAAATAGCCGGCCGGCTTCAAAGTAAATGCAGCCCGTATGTCTCCGGGTAGCGTGGGCGCGATGACGTCAGAACATGGCTCCTCCCTACGCGTTTCGTCATCAACAGACGTGTTCACGGGATACGGGCAGCGTTCTGACGTACCGCTCTAAATAGCTATTTCCATAAACCAAGCCTCGATTTGAAGTGCGGGATGACAGGACGTCGCCATCTTGGTTATGGGAAAGATATTGCTAATTCAATGGGGGTGATGGGCAAACCCAAAATGAACAACAAATAGATGGAACATACTTTATTAATAAAATTGCAATAAATGTTTGAAGTGCAATAAAAAAAGTGCACTTGCAATTGCAATAAAAAAAGGACCTATTACGGTCACATATTACCAAATTGATATTTAAGATAATAATAAGAAGTGTGTGTACCTGAGTCACCAAATGCTGGACTAGGGAGAATGGTCCTTACACCCGGAGGTGTTTCAGCTCCTCTGCCAAAGATGGGGCACGCCAGACATAGATCTTCTGGCTTCCCAACTCAATCGGAAGGTATTGAGGTTTGTGGCTCGGTCAAAGGACCCATGGGCAGACGCAATGGACGCGTTAGTGGCATTGTGGGGTCAGTATCGGCTAATCTATGCCTTCCCTCCCATAAGGTTCCTTCCTCATCTGCTTCACAGAGTGGAGGCAGAGGGAATTCCAATGATTCTGATCGCTCCAGATTGGCCTCAGCGTCCTCGGTACGCCGATCTAGTACGTCTGGTAACAGACGACCCCTGGTGCCTACCACTACGGGAGGACCTGCTGTCGCAAGATCCCATACTCCATCCTCTTTTACACTCACTGGCTTTAACGGCAGGGCTATTGAAAATCAGGTTCTGAGGGACCGGGGCCTGTCAGATTCAGTAATCTCTACGATGAGAAGTGCCCGAAAACCGTCCTCTACGCCGTCGGCGGCGTCTTCTTCCCTCTTCTCCTCCTCGATGTTGACTCGTCGCTTCCTCTCGCAGTAATGCTAAATCTTCGGTCCGCAGAGATTAATGTAGGCTTCTCATGACGTCACAGTCACTTGCTGCGGGGCACATGGCCCCGGAGCATGTGACTGTGACGTCATGGGAACATGTGACTGTGACATCATGAGAAGCCTATATTAATCTCTGCGGACCGAAGATTTTGCATTACTGCGAGAGGAAGCGACGAGTCAACATCGAGGAGGAGAAGAGGGAAGAAGACGCCGATGGCGACGACGGGAAGACCGGCCCCTCCACTAGCAAAAGAGCTACCAAGAAGTTAGTGGAGGGGCCGGCAGAAGGCAACGGAGAGCCGGACGAGACGACGGAGAAGACCGGGCCTCCACTAGCAAAAGAGCTAAAAGAAGTTAGCGGAGGCCCGGCGGAAGAAAGAACCGGAGAGCGGGAGAAGAACCGGAGAGCGGGAGAAGAAGAACGCGATGGAGAAGACTGGGCCTCCGCTAGCAAAAGAGCTAAAAGAAGTTAGCGGAGGCCCGGCGGAAGAAGGAAAGAACCGGAGAGAAGAAGAGGGGAGAAGGCGACGGAGAAGACCGGGCCCCGCTAGCAAAGGAGTTGGAAGAAGATAGCGGTGGCCCGGCAGAAGAAAGAACCGGAGAGCGCGGCGACGACACCGGAGACCCCCGAAGTCGGAAGAAGACCCCCGGAGCTGTGCAATAAAATACTTTTAAAAACTGTGTTGTGTTTTTATTGCCATTTTTTCCACCAGGTGAATGGGTAGGGGTACGATGTACCCCATACTCATTCACATAGGGTGGCCGGGATCTGGGGGCCCCCTTATCAAGGGGGGGCTCCCGGATTCCGATAAGCCCCCCACCCGCAGACCCCGTCAACCAACGGCCAGGGTTGTCGGGAAGAGGCCCTGTCCTCATCAACATGGGGGCAGGGTGCTCTGGGGTGGGGGGGCCGCAGGTCGCCCCCCTGCCCCAGAGCACCAAACCCCCCATGTTGAGGGCATGTGGCCTGGTACGGTTCAGGAGGGAGGGGGGGGCGCTCTCTCGCCCCCCCCCTCTTCCCCTGCGGCCTGCCAGGTTGCGTGCTCCGGTAAGGGTCTGGTTTTGATCTTGAGGGGGACCCCCACGCCGTTTTTTCGGCGTAGGGTTCCCCTTCAAATCCAGACCAGACCCAAGGGCCTGGTATGCTCCTGGAGGGGGAACCCACGCCGTTTTTTTCTTTAAAAATTGGCGTGGAGTTCCCGCTCAGGATTCATACCAAATGCAGTGCCTGGTATTGGCGGGAATCCCCGTCTATCGGCAATGCGTGTCGCTCATCGTGAAAGGAACATTTTTTCCTTTCCCGATGACGAGACAGCTTGGCGCTGGCTCTCGCGACGGAGCTCATAGGGTGTCAAGCTCGCCGCTAGAAGCGGCGAGATTGACACGATATCGGCGGCACCTACTGTAGGTGCATCTTCAGATGCCTCTTTTGGCAGCAAAGTTTTGCAGGCGGCGGTTTAGAGTTGCAATTCCTCCGTTGGAGGAATGCTGTTTTTTTGTGTTTGGGGTGAAGTTTACTTTATGCTGTTACCACCCCTCGTTTTTTTGACACTGCTTTGGGACGTCCCACTTGTCAATCGGAAGCTGTGTCGGTCCATGAACGAAAGAGTAAATAGGATTTTTTTAATCACTGTAAAATCCTTTTCTCTGAGTTCATGGACCGACAGCACCCACCCCTCCTTTTTTGTTTAAGATTGTACTGTTTTTTGACAAACTGATCTGCGAGATGCAGAGTGAGGGGATATACCCAGAGGGTCCTCCCCCTGGGCGGTACTGTAAAAGGTGTGATGCAACACTTTTTACAAGTTTTTTCTGCCTAGTCACTCCTAATTAACGGATAATACCCACTTGTCAATTGGAAGCTGTGTCGGTCCATGAACTCAGAGAAAAGGATTTTACGGTGAGTAAAAAAATCCCATTTTTTTTTCAGATCCTCAGAGAGTTCTTTGCCATGAGGTGCCATGTTGAACTTCCAGTGACCAGTATGAAAGAGTGAGAGTGATAACACCAAATTTAACACACCTGCTCCCCATTCACACCTGAGACCTTGTAACACTAACAAGTCACATGACACCGGGGGCAAAATGGCAAAAAAAAAACTAAAAACCATTTATAATTTTCCTTCCACTTCACAATTATGTGCCACTTTGTGTTAAGCCTCGTACACATGACCGAGTTTCTCGTCGAAAAATGACAAGAAACTTGCTGGCAGAGCTTTCTTGCCGAGTAAATCGGTCGTGTGTACGCGGCTATCAGGTTTCTCTTCAAGAAAACCGACAAGAATCTCGACGAGAAAAATAGAGAACCTGCTCTCTATTTTCTCGTCAAGATTCTTGTCAGCATGTTTCTCGACGAGAAAAGTGTGTGTGTGTACACTTACCTGTCCTCCGGGAAGCCCGCGCATGCTCGAAATGACTTTGACGCATGCGCGGTAGCTTCCTAGGCATAGGTAGGGTGTAGCAAGATGGCGGCGACGGCATCGAATGTGACGAGCGAACGCTCGTCGTAGTCGATTACGTCACCACGTTCGCTCCATTCAAAGAACCGCGGGTTCTTTGAAAGGAGCGTCTGTACACTCGGCCGGGACAGAAACCCGCGTACACACAGCCGGTTTTCTCGGCAAGAAAGCTCTCCCGGCAGTTTTCTTGTCGTTTTTTTGCCAAGAAAACCGGTCGTGTGTACGCGGCCTCAGTGCTGCGATATGAAATATACATTTGTTTAGCCAGTACTATCTATCAGCCATGCTGTCAGAGCTGGAGTTCGCTAAAAAAGAAATGATAGTTTCCCGGGGTGGGGTGTGTGAGAGGAGGAAAAGGGAGTTAAAGTACAGGTATGTTGGGATTTTTTATGGAAATAAATACTTTTTATTACTGGTTTGCACTATGGTTCTTTCCTCTTGCCTCCTATATAATTGACACCAGGCAGGGCGCATGCGCGGCGCCATGCAGGAAGGACTCGCCTGAGCTCAGCTCCGTCGGACCCGGTCCTCCCAGGCTTGATACCTAGGGCTATTCAGCACGAATTACGCCGATTTCACCCAGCACCCCTGTGGGAAGCCTCAGTGCATGCCATCAGCTAAGAAAGTGCAGAAACGGCGCACTCAGCACTGTTTAACTAGCTTTCTCTTGGACGTGGAGCAGAGAAACAGCAAGATGTCCCAAAATGGCGCCGGCGTCCATGCGGTGTCAGGGGAACCCTCACTCGATCTCCCTGCATCACGAGTGAACAGTGAGTACAACCTGCCCCTCTCCAAGGCTGATCTAGACGCAAGTCTCACAGCCATATATTACAAACTGGTTGACAAAATCGAAAAGGAAGTACATAACTCCACTGCGGCCCTCTCACATGAGATTGCCAGCATAGGCAATCGCACAGACTTACTGGAGACAAAACATGATGAACTCTCCCTGGTGCATAATGACCTCAAAAAAGATTATGAAAACTTAGCAGACAGTTTTGCTTTTATGCAGGCGCAGGTCGAGGACCTGGACAATAGGAACCGCCGCCACAATATTAGAGTGCGCGGTGTTCCTGAAACAGTCAAAGACCTGATGCCTGCGGTCTCAATAATTTTCCAAAATCTCCTACCTGACAAACCTCTGTCTGCATTCACCTGCGACAGGATTCACAGAGCTCTTCACCCTAAACCCACACCTGGACAAGCCCCCCAGAGACATTATTGAGTATGAAGGACTTCCATGTTAAGGAGGACATCATGCATGCATCAAGAAACACCCCCAACATAAATTTAGATGGCAAGAGATTGAAAATTTACCCGGATATCTCGCCAGCCACTTTGGACAGGAGATGCAGAATGAAAGAAGTCACCAACATCCTGCAAACAGCAAGAATAAAATACGTACTACCTACACAGTGTACAACGTAATTGAGGGCAAAGAACTTTTGGTGAAATTGGGCCTATTGCAACAAGACCCCCCTAACCGTCCTCCAGTCACTCCTAGACCCTCACCAATCTGGTTTACCCCTTCCACCCGCCGCAGCCAGAGAGACCAAAGAAGAATACACCACTCTTTCCAGGATCAAGCAATATAACTGATTACCTTTGTTTCCTTAGCGATGTTGTCTTCACTAACATTTGCTTTCTCTAGTTTTGTTGTTCCTGATTTCATCTGGTCCCTACCTTCAGGAATATTGCTGAGACAATCTATGCAGAAACTAGGGATGAGCTTCGAGTTCGAGTCGAACTCATGTTCGAGTTGAACATTGCCTGTTCACCCGTTCGCGAACAGCGAACAATTTGGGGTGTTTGCGGCAAATTCGAAAAGCCGCAGAACACCCTGTAAAAGTCTATGGGAGAAATCTAAAGTGCTAATTTTTAAGGCTTATATGCAAGTTATTGTCAAAAAAAGTGTTTGGGTCCTGCCCCAGGAGACATGTATCAATGCAAAAAAAAGTTTTAAAAACTACAGTTTTTTCGGGAGCAGTGATTTTAATAATGCTTAAAGTGAAACAATAAGGCCTGGTTCACACTGGTCCGACAAATGCTCCGACATTGGGAGCTCATGTCGCATGACGTGTGAAAATCAATGTTTCCCTATGGGAGCCGTCTTAACTGGTCCGACACATGTCGGTCCGACTTTGAGAATGCTCCCTGTACTACTTTGGTCCGACTTTGGATCCGACTTCAGCCCATTGACTATCATTGAAGTCAGATCAAAGTCGGACCGCAGTCTTGCATGATCCGACTTTGGCATGCGACTTGTGCTCTGCTGCTCTTGAGGGGGAACTCCACACCAAATAAAAAAAAAAACGGCATGGGTTCCCCCTCCAGGGGCATACCAGGCCCTTGGGTCTGGTCTGGATTTGAAGGTGAACCCCCTACGCCGAAAAAATGGCGTGGGGGTCCCCCCCAAAATCCAAACCAGACCCTTATCCGAGCACGCAACCTGGCAGGCCGCAGGGGAAGAGGGGGGGCGAGAGAGCGCCCCCCTCCCTCCTGAACTGTACCAGGCCGCATGCCCTCAACATGGGGGGTTTGGTGCTCTGGGGCAGGGGGGCGACCTGCGGCCCCCCCACCCCAGAGCACCCTGCCCCCATGTTGATGAGGACAGGGCCTCTTCCCGACAACCCTGGCCGTTGGTTGTCGGGGTCTGCGGGCGGGGGGCTTATCGGAATCCGGGAGCCCCCCCTTGATAAGGGGGCCCCCAGATCCCGGCCCCCCCACCCTATGTGAATGGGTATGGGGTACATCGTACCCCTACCCATTCACCTGGTGGGAAAAAAAATGTCAAGAAAAAACACAACACAGCTTTTTTAATTAATTTATTGCACAGCTCCGGGGTCTTCTTCCGACTTCGGGGGTCTCCACGCTCTCCGGTTCTTTCTTCTGCCGGGCCTCCGCTAACTTCTTTTAGCTCTTTTGCTAGCGGAGGCCCGGTCTTCTCTGTCGCCTTCTTCTTCTCCCGCTCTCCGGTTCTTCTCTCGCTCTCCGGTTCTTTCTTCCGCCGGGCCTCCGCTAACTTCTTTTATCTCTTTTGCTAGTGGAGGCCCGGTCTTCCCGTTGTCTCGTCCGGCTCTCCGTTGTCCTTCTGCCGGCCCCTCCACTACCTTCTTGTAGCTCTTTTGCTAGTGGAGGGGCCAGTCTTCCCATCGCCGTCGCCGTCTTCTTCTCTCTTCTCCTCCTCGATGTTGACGCGTCGCTTCCTCCCGCTGTAATACTGGCTGTTCGCTCCACTCCGCATTAATATAGGCTTCTCATGACGTCATAGTCACATGCTCCCATGACGTCACAGTCACATGCTCCGGGGCCACCGAAGCATGTGACTGTGACGTCATGACAAGCCTATATTAATGCGGAGCGGAGCGAACAGCCAGTATTACAGCGGGAGGAAGCGACGCGTCAACATCGAGGAGGAGAAGAGAGAAGAAGACGGCGACGGGAAGACCGGCCTCTCCACTAGCAAAAGAGCTACAAGAAGGTAGTGGAGGGGCCAGCAGAAGGACAACGGAGAGCCGGACGAGACGACGGGAAGACCGGGCCTCCGCTAGCAAAAGAGCTAAAAGAAGTTAGCGGAGGCCCGGCGAAAGAAAGAACCGGAGAGCGAGAGAAGAACCGGAGAGCGGGAGAAGAAGAAGGCGACGGAGAAGACCAGGCCTCCGCTAGCAAAAGAGCTAAAAGAAGTTAGCGGAGGCCCGGCAGAAGAAAGAACCGGAGAGCGCTGAGACCCCCGAAGTTGGAAGAAGACCCCGGAGCTGTGCAATAAATTAATTTAAAAAGCTGTGTTGTGTTTTTTCTTGACATTTTTTTTCCACCAGGTGAATGGGTAGGGGTACGATGTACCCCATACTCATTCACATAGGGTGGGGGGGCCGGGATCTGGGGCCCCCTTATCAAGGGGGGGGCTCCCGGATTCCGATAAGCCCCACGCCCGCAGACCCCGACAACCAACGGCCAGGGTTGTCGGGAAGAGGCCCTGTCCTCATCAACATGGGGGCAGGGTGCTCTGGGGTGGGGGGGCCACAGGTTGCCCCCCTGCCCCAGAGCACCAAACCCCCCATGTTGAGGGCATGCGGCCTGGTACGGTTCAGGACGGAGGGGGGGCCGCTCTCTCGTCCCCCCTCTTCCCCTGCGGCCTGCCAGGTTGCGTGCTCGGATAAGGGTCTGGTTTGGATTTTGGGGGGAACCCCCATGCCGTTTTTTCGGCGTAGGGGTTCCCATTCAAATCCAGACCAGACCCAAGGGCCTGGTATGCTCCTGGAGGGGGAACCCATGCCGGTTTTTTATTTAAAATTTGGCCTGGAGTTCCCCCTCAAGATTCATACCAAACACAGTGCCTGCCATTGGCGGGGATCCAAGTCAGATCCCCGTTCATTGAAAGTCGGACATATGTCGGCTTCATGTCGCAGGGCAATGTCGGATCCAAAGTAGGACAGATGTCGTGTCGCACTAGTGTGAACCCAGCCTTAAAGTGAAATATTCCTTAAAATTTCGTACCTGGGGGGTGTGTATAGTATGCCTGTATCCCTTTGGGTCTGGTATGAATATTAAGGGGAACCCCTGTCGTTTTTTTAAACGATTTTTATCTGTATTGCCGGCCCGACAATTCATTAATAGATGTAGTAGTTTTAAATTACTTTTTTTTCCTTCAAAAATTGCGCAGGGAACCAAAATTTAAAAAAAAAATGCGTGGGGGTCCCCCCCAAATTCCATATCAGGCCTTTCAGGTCTGGTATGGATATTAAGGGGAACTCCGCACCAAAATTAAAACAAAAATGGCGTGGGGTCCCCCCCAAAAATCCATACCAGACCTGAAGGGTCTGGTATGGATTTTAAGGGGAACCCCAAACCAAAATAAAAAAATGATGACGTACCAAAATAAAAATCCATACCAGACCCTTATCTGAGCACGCAACCTGGCAGGCCGCAGGAAAAGAAGGGGGGTCGAGAGAGCGCCCCCCCTCCTGAACCGTACCAGGCCAAATGCCCTCAACATGGGGAGGATGTCCCCATGTTGATGGGGACAAGGGCCTCATCCCCACAACCCTTGCCCGGTGGTTGTGGGGGTCTGCGGGTGAGGGGCTTATCAGCATCTGAAAGCCCCCTTTAACAAAGGGGACCCCCATATTCCAACCCCCCCATGTGAATTGGTAACGGGTACATTGTACCCCTACCATTTCACAAAGAAAGTGTAAAATTTAAAAAAAAAACACACAGACACAGTTGGGAAAGTCCTTTATTAAAAAAAAAAAACCGCCTACGTCATTGGCTATTCCCCGGCAAGCAGGGAAAGCCGGGGCTTACCCTATGATCTGACGGGTGACCCCGCCCCCTCGTAGTTCAGACCCCACCTATGTCATTGGCTATTCCCTGGCAAGCAGGGAAACCCGGGCTTTCCCAGTGACGTGCGGGTGACCACGCCCCCCTCTGATGGAACGGGAAACCTGCGTTACATCAGAGGGGGGCGGGGTCACCCACACATCCCGCCTATGTCATTGGCTATTCCCCGGCAAGCGGGGAAAGCTGGGACTTACCCTATGATGTGACGGGTGGCCCCGCCCCCTTGTACGTCATGGGATTTTGTGTGGAGTGGAGACTGGAGGAGACTGCAGCGCTGGACATCGGATCACTGCAGGACATAGAGAACAACGCTGGACAGACTGGATTACATTGCTGGAATGGGTTTTTTATTTTTTATTTTTTATTTTTAATAAAGGACTTTCCCAACTGTGTCTGTGTGTTTTTTTACAATTTTTTACACTGTCTTTGTGAAATGGTAGGGGTACAATGTACCCGTTACCAATTCACCTAGGGGTAGCCGGAATCTGGGGGTCCCCTTTGTTAAAGGGGGCGTCCAGATTCCAATAAGCCCCCCGCCCGCAGACCCCCACTACCACCGGGCAAGGGTTGTGGGGATGAGGCCCTTGTCCCCATCAACATGGGGACATCCTCCCCATGTTGAGGGCATGTGGCCTGGTACGGTTCAGGAGGGGGCGCTCTCTCGTCCCCCCTCTTTTCCTGTGGCCTGCCAGGTTGCGTGCTCGAATAAGGGTCTGGTATGGATTTTTGGGGGACCCCACGCCATTTTTTTTTATTTTGGTGCGGGGTTCCCCTTAATATCCATACCAGACCCAAAGGGCCTGAAATGGAATTTGGGGGGGACCCCCACGCATTTTTTTTTCTAATCTTGGTTCCCTGCGCAAAATGTCATTTTTGAAGGAAAAAAAAGTTATTTAAAACTACTGCATCTATTAATGAATTGTCGGGTCGGCAATACAGATAAAAAACATAAAAAAAAACGGCAGGGGTTCCCCTTAATATTCATACCAGATCCAAAGGGCCTGGTAATGTACTGGGGGGGGGGCCTGGCGTTTTTTCAATGACTTTTCTCTGTATTGACGGGGACCCGGGGATTCGTTATAGCCGCGAGTGGTTTTAAATTTATTTTTTTCCTTCAGAAATGACATTTTGTGCAGGGACAATTCTAAACACGCGCTGCTTTACAGGCATACTATACACACCCCCTAGGTACAAAATTTAAAGGAATATTTCACTTTTATTGTTTCACTTTAAGCATTATTAAAATCACTGCTCCCGAAAAAACTGCAGTTTTTAAAACTTTTTTTTGCATTTATACATGTCCCCTGGGGCAGGACCCGGGTCCCCAAACACTTTTTATGACAATAACTTGCATATTAGCCTTTAAAATGAGCACTTTTGATTTTTCATGTTCGTGTCCCATAGACTTTAACGGTGTTCGCGTGATCGAACACATTTTTTGCATGTTCTGGTGCGAACCGAACCGGGGGGTGTTCGGCTCATCCCTAGCAGAAACCAACTTGCACAGATTTGGCAGGATTTGGTCCAGAACCTCACATCTATCCTCGCCCCTCGAGACAGGTATATTGTTCCAGCTGACATATTTTGCTATTCCCAATGACTGCCTTTGGAGACTTTTTCCTCCACGAATCAGCTGGACATATATCATAGTCTAATACTTTCATATGGCTGTTTACCAGTCCTTTATTCCGGATCCCAAGGTCACTCATACAACAATCTACTTTAATGTATTATTAGTTGGTGTTCTTTAGATCTGTTGCTTCTACACACGTTCTTTCCTAAATACATGTTCTAATCCCATGCACAGTAATTGCTAACATTATTAATATGCCTGGAGCATCCGTTGTCGCTAGTTTGACCACCCACCTGCTCTCGTGGTTGGCTGCTACACCATTATTTTGTGGTGGGGCCAGTGGCGTCTCCAGCTTTCATATTTAGGGGGGGCACATGGGGGGACAGGGACAAAAGTGGGGGGGCCAACTATAAAATGCAATTATATATATATACTACCCTTTACCACGATCCCACAATGGGCCCTTTCACATGTTCTGCAGTGAGCTCCCTTCCTACTATACTGGGGCCCCACCAGGGTGGCAGAAAACAAGAGATATATGTCACCAGCACACCAAGAAAATATAAGGGTCCAAAGCAGTGGGAGAACTATCAGGGTTGCAAAGGTTGTCTTGCCACCGGGCCCTGGTGTTCTGCCACTGTGGGGTTCCCCAGCTGTCTTGTCCCTGCTATTGACAGCGCTGGTCTGGCATCTGTCTCCTTGGCAGCGGCGGCAGTCTATTAGGACCTAGTGCTGGTGACATTATGCATGCATGTAGGGGAAGGCTGGCACTATTGGTTATAGAGAGCCGAGCCCCCAGCTGGTCACCTAGCAGCAGTAATGCTGTATAACCTTCTCTGTTGACATGCTGATCGGGATGTAATCCTAGTGATGCTCCCAGTCAGATCTAATAAACACAGTATTTATTAGCATCAAGAGTACAACCACATATATATAATCAACCGTATGTTCAGCAGCCATGTGGGCTCTATACCTGTAAAGTGTGGGCTTTGATCAATAAAATCACTGATATTTAACACTAGGATTTGACTAGGAGCATCATCTGGAATGCATCACGATCAGCATGTCAGAGAAGGCTCCACTGCTGCTAAGCAACCTGCAGGGAGCTCAACTGTCTACAACCAATAGAGATGGGCCCGGGTGTGTTTGAAATCCCACATGCCCGACCCCTCCAGGAAGCCGACACTCCACAGTGCTAATCGCAGCCTGTGAGACATTTCCTGATCTGTGGAGCTGCGGACCGGGAAATGTCTCATTGCCTGTGATTAACGCTGTGCAGTGTGGGCTTCCTGCAGGCTCTGGCATGTGGAATTTTGAACATGCCCAGCCCATCTTTAACAACAAATTGTGCTGGCCCTACTGTACATCAGCCCCATAAAGTAACCAGCACTGGGTTCCAATGTGCTGCCGCCGCTACCATGGAGACAGAGACCAGCGCTGTGAATAGCCAGGACAGGATAGCAACTCTAGTTGTTATATATAATCAACCGTATGTTCAGCAGCCATGTGGGCTCTATACCTGTAAAGTGTGGGCTTTGATCAATAAAATCACTGATATTTAACACTAGGATTTGACTAGGAGCATCATCTGGATTGCATCACGATCAGCATGTCAGAGAAGGCTCCACTGCTGCTAAGCAACCTGCAGGGAGCTCAACTGTCTACAACCAATAGAGATGGGCCCGGGTGTGTTTGAAATCCCACATGCCCGACCCCTCCAGGAAGCCGACACTCCACAGTGCTAATCACAGCCAGTGAGATATTTCCTGATCTGTGGAGCTGCGGACCGGGAAATGTCTCATTGCCTGTGATTAACGCTGTGCAGTGTGGGCTTCCTGGCAGGCTCTGGCATGTGGAATTTTGAACATGCCCAGCCCATCTTTAACAACAAATTGTGCTGGACCTCCTGTACATCAGCCCCATAAAGTAACCAGCACTGGGTTCCAATGTGCTGCCGCCGCTACCATGGAGTCAGAGACCAGCGCTGTGAATAGCTGGGACAGGACAGCAACTCTGGTTGTTCCAGCACTGGTCCACACTGGGAACATTCCCCCATCCACCTATAATGTGTAGATGGGGGAATTGGATCATTTCCTTTTTTTTTCATTCAACCTAATAGTTGAATGAAAAAAAGTGATCAATGTATGGGCTGCCTAAGGCCCCTTTCACACTGGGGCGGGAGGTGTGCTGTGGGTATAGCGGCGCTATTTTTAGCGCCGCTATACCTTCGTTTTTAACGCAGTATGCGTCCGCTAGCGGGGTGAATTTAGAGGCGCATTGCGGGCGGTATTACCGCTCCTTCACCGCTTTTGGAGGGGTCCTGCTAGCGCACCGCTTCAGTGTGAAAGCCTTTGGGCTTTCACACTGAAGACTGCAGGGCACGATTTTTTCAGGCGGTATAGCAGCGCTATTATTAGCACTAAACCGCCTGAAAAACGTGTCAGTGTGAAAGGGGCCTAAGATCTAAGACCAGCCATAGACAGTTTAAATCTCAGCTGGTTCAGCAGGAACTGGCTGAGATTCGAACCATTAATGAGCAGATTCTCTTATGATTATCACTAGTGATTGCTATAGCCACTAGTGATAATCACTGTTTGTCGGGAGAATACAATTGCTGGGCAGGAAGGATATTCCCCTGTCAGCACTGTCTGTGTTGATGGGGGAATTATGCAAGTTTCTTTCCTGCAATCTGTGGATGCAGGAAAGAAATTTGCACCGTATATTCCCTGCCTAACTGAAAGTGAAAGTAAATTGTGAATGTCCTGAAAGAACAGGAGAGGGGGAGGGAGACAGATGGGGGAGAGAAGGGATGGAGATAATGCAGTTCAGTGATTACAGTGTACTGCAGTCTGCAGTGCACACACTTACCCACGGTCCAGGCTAGAATCTCAGGCATCATTCACACACAGCCAGGAATGCTGCTGATTTTCATATTTCACGCCCACACATCCCCTCTCTTCAGATACAGCACGCCGGGATAGTGTGGGCGAGACTGGAAGGAGGAGGAGGAGCTGTATTCCTCCCTGCTCATATGTGAGGAGAGTGAGGGGGGTGGCTGGACTCGCTGGGCTGTGAAAGAGTGTCATAGACTGACACTCGGCTCAGCTTGCGGTCACCATTCTCGGCATTTACAGGCTGGTTCTCCTGTCCTAAGGATGGGAGAAATCAGTCTGTTTTTTCAGTAACTAAGATGAAGGCTTGGGCCCCCCTCCCCCCCTCCCACAGTGCTCATGGAGTCCTTCCTGCAACTCGCTCTTCTCCGTGCCAATGAGGATGCAGGGAAAGGAGCAGATCGGGCGGCTGTGGTTGTGTGAGCGCTCGCATTATGCAGTGTCAGTAAGCAGAGGGAGGGGGGAGGAACCCCCCGCAGGAGCTGACTGGGGACGCTCTCCCTCTCAGGAGAGACTATGTTACCCCAGCATCAGCCCGAGCGAAAAAAAAATACAAAAAAAAAAAAATATATATATTTTTTGGGGGGGGGGCACATGGTGGGGCACAGCATAATGTTGGGGGGGCCAGGGCCCCCTCTGGTCCCCCCTAGGGACGCCATTGGGTGGGGCACCTGGCCCGAATTGCAGGATAAGGACATATTTGTCCTCTGGATTTCTCCCTTAGTTTACGTGACAAGTAACCCCTTGTCCCCATGTTTCTAATTTACATTTCAAGTTTATTAGTTCTTACAGCGCTTATGGGCAGTTACTTGGTTTACATGAAAATTGGAAGTCACGGTCTCTCAGTTCACATTCAATTAAGTCATCTACCTATCGCTCTGCTATGTTATTCTGTACTGTTCACACGATATGGTATGCACACATTTATTTTCCTTCAACATGAGCTACCGATTACTTTCTCGATCAAGTTAGTTCACTTTGTAGATCGATACTGTGATCGGGCCTTGATTATTGTTACATATACATCTCTGAACACTGCGGTTGAGTTTACTCAGTATAACTTTCCCGCTATAATTACAGATGGGTCTTAAAATAATTTTTCATAGCGTCCAGGGTTTCAACTCACCCCACAAATGCAAAAAAGCATTTCCATCGCTATAAAAGACTGGGAGCCGACATTATCTTGCTGCAAGAAACCCACTTTGCATCCTCCAATCACCCCAGCTACTTCGATAAATCTCATAACCAATTTCACTATATGACCTTCACAAACAAAACTCGTGGAGTTGCAGTTTTTATCCGTAACTCCATTATATTTGATATTCAGAGCATTTATACAGACATGGAATGTCGGTTTATTATCCTTAAAGGAACCATAAACAACCGTGCGATTACTATCGCATCAGTGTATGCTCCAAATGATTCCCAGTCAAAATTTTTTGCAAATTTTTTTGAGATCCTGGACCGTTAGAATTCCCCCCATATAGTATTGGGAGGTGACTTCAACCTTTCTGCCCATCCTGCCCTTGATAGAAGCAGGGTTACTCCTTTCTCCAAGGCATTTTCCAAATCTATTAACCGGTCCATTAGCAAATTACAACTAATTGACTCCTGGAGGTCTCATAACATAGGTCTAAAGACCCATTACTCCCACCCCCATGATTGCTATGCCAGACTAGACTACATTTTCTGTACCCCGATTTTATTGGCTAACTTTTCTCGGGCTCACATTCACCCATGCCCATGGTCAGACCATAATATAACTTCACTTGAAACATCTTACATAGGCCTCCCTCCTTCACCCTTCAATTGGCGCCTCAATGATTCTCTCCTAACTGACACTTCAAACATTCACTCTGTTTCCACTCACATAGAAAACGACTTTTCGGATAATACTAATAACGAAACCCCCCCCTACAACTCTCTGGGTTGCCCACAAACCGGTTCTATGTGGACACCTAATTAAATTAGCGGCAACAAAAAATAAAGAGACTAAAGCCTCGTACACACGACCGAGTTTCTCGTCGTAAAAAACACGTCGTTTTTTTTCCACGAGATTCTTGTTAACCTTGACGATTTTCTCGTCAAGCTTTCCATGCGTACACACTGACATTTCCCAATTTCCTCGTTGTTCTCTGCGGTCACGTCCAGCACGTACGACGGCACTATAAAGGGGAAGATCTTTTTTCTTGGCGCCACCTCTTGGGCTGCTTTTGCTGATCTCGTGTTACCGCATGTGAAGTAAAAGTTTGGGAAGAGACGATTTGCGCTTTTCAGTCTTCGTACTTTTCAGTTCGTTTTCTGCGGTTCAGTTTGTGCTTGTGGGTTCGTATCTTGACTTTCAGGGCGTCTAGGCAGGTCGTATCTGTTTTACAGTGCTTTCTTGCCTGTTCGTTTCTGTTTTTCAGTTCGTTATTCATAGGCCTTGCTGTTCTAAAGTGTGTTCTGTTCTGTACGTTCTGATAAGACGACCGTTACCTAGCCATGTCGCCTGGACGTTCTCGTCGTCAAGTTCGTGCTGTGCGTGCGCTTGGTGTTGGTCTGCTTGTTTTGGACCAAGACCAGTCCATGAATGGTGTGAGGAGGAGTTCATGGACCAAGAATTGGTTGCTCCAGCAGGACCAATTCTGCCATATGCCTCTGTTGCGGGAGATAGTCGAGAATAATCCTGAGGACTACAGGAATTTTCTGCGGATGTCTGACCCCGTTTTTCAGGAACTGTTGGCTTTGGTGTCCCCCTATATTACCAGGCAGGACACCGTTATGCGGGAAGCCATCAGTGCTGAGCAGAGGCTCATCGCCACCTTACGTTATCTGGCGACAGGGAGAAGTCTTCAGGACTTGAAGTTCATGACAGGCATCTCCCCCCAGTCTCTGGGCCTCATAATCCCAGACACCTGTTCTGCTATTATACAAGTCCTGCAGGAGGACTATATTAGGGTAAGTTTTCTCCCTTTACATCACATTTTATGTATTTAATGTATGATAATGTATTGTATTTCTTTCATCCTTCCCTAATTACCATGATTGTAATATGCTGAGAATGTCCCCTTTGTCCTCATGCATGCTGGAAGCTTTAGATTGCCCCTTTTTTCTCCTCCATGCATATTTCCCTTCACTAACCTTTCCAGCAGGGGCGCCTGTTGCTCCAAATGTTTGGGGGTTCAAACCCCAATTTAGGAAATAAACTTCCTCCTTTTTTGCTCTGGTGCCTATCAAACGCCCCCATTTGTTCCCTCCAATGCAGCCATTTTGTCCCCTCCAATGCAGCCAGTTCCCCCCCAGCCCTGCACTTACCTTCTTGTGGTCAGCGTCATCCTTCTTCTGTCCTTGATGTCTTCTCCTTCCCTTGATGTTGCATCAGCCAATCATGTTACCATTAAACAGACTTGGTGAACATGATTGGCAGAGCAGCCTGTCAGTGTTTACCCAAGGAATGCCCCCCCCCCCCTGCGTCCCCTATTTAACTTTTCTGAAGCCAATTACATCCCTCAGGCTGTAATGTGCAAGACAATTTTCCTCCCTGTTTCTGATATGCAATTTTAAGCCCATAAATGCCGCAGTTCTTCATATGTCGTTCGCTTAACAGGGGGCCATCCACCTGAATAGTGGGTGGCATAGACAATACATAGGTTCATGCAAGGCATGAACCTATGTATTGTTCTGAGTGACGGGCACAGGAGAGAGGGGGCAGTGCTCCAGCGCCCACTCTGGACGCACCGCCACTGCAATGCTATCCTGTGGCCAAACACATCTACCCCCCTCCCCATTATAATTTATTAATGGACCATCATAGGAGGTGATGAATATGATACATGAGCCTTCCATTATACTTATTTAAAACACCTTAATAAACGTAGACTTTGCTTGATGTTGGCCTCTAATGTATTTTCTTAGAATCTCCTTGTAATGTTTGATTTGTGTATTCTAATATTTTTTCATCTTGTTTGACTCCACAGCTTCCTTCCACGCCACAGGAATGGCAGACTGTGGCATCGGAGTTTGCCACGCGGTGGGACTTCCCCAACTGCGGTGGTGCAATAGACGGGAAGCACGTCCGCATCGTGCCGCCACCCCGTTCTGGGTCCTACTACTACAACTACAAGGGGTTTCATAGCATTGTGCTGATGGCGGTGGTGTCAGCACGGTATGAATTCCTCCATGTTGATGTAGGAAAGAATGGGCGGATGTCCGATGGGGGATCCTTCATCCAGACGGAGTTTGCCCTCCGTCTCCAGAGTGACGACCTTGCATTGCCACCGGATGCAGGGAATGTTGAAGGACTCCCCTTTGTTTTTTTGGCTGATGAAGCCTTCGGGCTCGGACCGCATCTTATGAGGCCATTTCCTCAGAGGACCCTGACCCCAGAGAAGAGGGTGTTCAATTACCGGCTGGCCAGGGGCCGAAGAGTCGTTGAAAATGCCTTTGGCATAATGGCCAGCCGGTTCCGCATTTTTATGACTTCCATCCACTTGGCGGACTACAAAATAAACTATGTAGTATTATGCTGCTGTGTGCTACACAATTTTCTCTGCCGCAAATCAAATTCCTATATGGCCTCAGTTTTGCCTGAGGCTGGACTTT
Organism: Rana muscosa; assembly: GCA_029206835.1. Classification (NCBI taxonomy): domain Eukaryota; kingdom Metazoa; phylum Chordata; class Amphibia; order Anura; family Ranidae; genus Rana; species Rana muscosa. The sequence continues at coordinate 1,059,282,776 of CM055122.1, read as the reverse complement.
CCCCTGATAATCCCCTGCCGGGCCTGGAATCTGCCCGTGCTGGCTTGCCCCCCCAAAATGCCCGTGAGGTTCGGGACAAATACATGGACTATTTCACAGGTAGGGGGGCAATTCCTATGCCAGGCTATGGCTAAAGATTCCTGTCTAACGATCAAAATAAAAATCTGGTTTAAACTTCTAACTTTTGTTGGTTTCCTGTCTCCTAGTTTGTCTTAGTGCATTTGTAGTGCCAAGTGTATTTTCCTTTAGTAAATACCAACCATTTCACTATGTAACCTTTAAAAAATAACCAAATAAGGTTAGAGCGTATTAGAAAAAGAAGCTACACGTTGTTTGTGTTCAAATATTTTACTATGTGCAAATTCACACACCTTTTTTTTTTTTTTAACATTTTTTGTTTGCCTGGCCACAAACCGGCAATTGTTTTCTTAGGAAAATACAAAAACAACAGTTGCATTCCAAAAATTACAAAATTGGATACCTCGGAGCAATCTGAGACATTCACTTACACAAACTATATGTCTCTATGTGCCCGTCCTAATATGGGGTCCTGCCACCCCTTGCCCAGCCAAAAATTGAATATGCACACAATTGGGATTATTTTCCTATAGGGATTTTAGACTCCTGATCCCTATTGTCAACATGTGTTATCTGCCATCAGGGGTGATCAATGGACGTGTTTTGGGGGTGCAACCCCTTCCTCAGTTCACCTACTTTAGATACGAGGAAGGGGTTGCACCCCCAAAAGACGTATATGGATATCCCCTGATGGCAGATGGCACATGTTGACACACTGTGTGCAGATTCAATTTTTGGCTGGTTTGATTGTCAATTTTTTTTTTAAAAGTGGAAGAACAAACATGAAAAAAAGGGGGTTTGGATGCCTTATTGAATTCTCCCCAAAACATCGAGAATGTCTTTAAATGTTTGATCCATCACATGAATTCTTTCTTTAATTTTGTCCAGTTCCGTGCTACATTCAATCACTTGCTGGATGAGGCGGAGGGCACTGTCAGCAGAGAAACGTGTACTATCCTTCACCCCAACATTCACATCCCCTAAAAACAAAATACAAAAGGTATTATAACTCTGCAGGCCTACCTCTCTTACCTGAAGCTGGGGTGACAGATACTGACCTGTTGTGGTGACCAGTTCCACAACGTCATCCACCTCTCCTTCCTGCACTTCTCCTTCCTCCACCTCAACTTCCTCCACATCTTTAGGTTGTTGGTCTTTTGGAGTTTGGGGTTTTTGTGAAGCTGTGGGGTTCCTGTGCTCCCTGGAGTGTTCTCCTCCCAGTCTTCTCTCCCCTATGAGAATCAAACAAAAGGTAGAGTTATCACACAGAAATTCTCTATGTAAAAAAAAAACAGGCTAAATTGCTTGGAAGTGGGGTACAAGTGTGTGTTTGGCCGGAAGTTAAAGATGAATGCATTATTTCTGACCAAGAATATGTTTAGTATTCACCTTTGTCTGTCATTTTTTAGACATGTAGGCAACACAAAAATTCTCTGATGCACCTGTGTGGGACACCCAAAAAAGGCGGGTCTGGTGGCCCACACTATAGTGCTCCAAAGTACAGATGTGGAAGCAGCTGCTGAGTGTCCTCTCCTTTACACAGTTTACAGTTTGCATTTCATTCTCTTTACAAACACATCATCTAGCCTAAAACTTTGTGCCCCAAATTTCCCAAAAAATGGCAGATGTCTAATTACTTTTGTGGCTGTAAAATAAGCCAAAACAGCGGATAGTGGCCGAACAAAGTGTCTGTAACGTAACGAACGATTACTGTGCCCAACCAAGTTCAAAATATTACATTTTGGAAGGGAGTCCAATAAGAAAAAAAAACCAAAACCAGCAACATGTCAGTTTAGAAAAGGATTAATAGCAGAAAAGTGTACATTTTACTTACTTTTTGCGAGCATTCTCTTAATGCTCCTTAACTGCTCTGGCTCCCTCAGTTTGAGGTCTGACCACCTCTTTCTGAGCTGCTCATTTGAGCGTTTCACCCCGAAATTCGTCTTCAGACTCTTCACGACTTTCTTGAGGATTTTGGCCTTCCTTCTATTTGGTTTGCTATACGGCCCATGCTTTGCGTCATAATCAGACTTGAGCAAGATGTCCACCATCTCCGCCATCTCCGCAAAAGACATATTAGATGCCTTGAATCTTCTCCTTGATCATGACGTTTCCTCGGTCTCCGGGCTTGTCTCCTCCTCGTTAGTTGCGGAATTATCAGACACCTGCTGTAACTCCCCCATATCTGTCTGCCCGCTGAAAGAGAAGGGGCGGGGAAAAGATGTTAGTTAGAACGTCATGGGCGGGCGACGTGTGCGGAGCGACGTGTTCGTATTTTGACGCATGCGTGGTGTGTATATAGCAAACACACATGTGACTATAGTACGTTCGGTGTGCGGAGAGAGGAGTTCAAGTGACGGACGTGCGAACGAAGGTATGTGATTTTGAGACTGTGCCAAATTGTTGGCCTATACTGTCTTGAGAATGTTGTAGGATATATATGGTGACTACGATGTTAAGGAGGTTAGACTGTTTGCCTCACATTAGTTATATATTATTTATTTAACTTGCAGATACAATATGAATGTCTTTATTAGCGACAAAGAGTTCCTGGCGGAATTTATTGACCGGGTAAGGGAGCTGCCGGCTCTGTGGGAGACGAAAAACCCCATCCACAAAAAAGAGGGGTGAGAAAAGCAGCGCTGGAGAAGCTGCTCCCATTTGTGCAGACCAAGGTGCCCACAGCCACAGAAAAACAAGTGGACACTAAAATTGGGAGCTTGAGAGGCACCTACAGGACTGAACGCTCTAAGGTCCTGGCTTCTTAGAGGTCAGGAGCAGCAGCAGGTGATGTGTATGTCCCGATTTTGTGGTACTACAGCAGGATGTCCTTCCTGGATGACCACATTGAGGCAAGGCCATCACTCTCCACTCTTCCCCCCAGACTTCCCTGCAGCCAACCTGAGCCTTCTCTGGAGCAAGAGGAGGCAGCCATCCTGGATGATCTTGATTTGGCCATCTGGAGCCAGGTATAGTATTAAATGAAATTGCATTGGGATAAAATTAATGTTTGACAAATATGTCAAGATGAGAAACATACAATATTTTGGGTTCCACAAGTGAAATCAAGATCTCTAGACATTAGTCTGCACTTAATTGGGTGCTAAATAGTCAATCTGATGTAGGTGTAAATTAGAAAAAATGATTTCTGGATTTACATTCTAATTGCTTCAATCATGTTTATAAAGTTTGATGCAAAGATTAAACCAACATATTAAACTATGTCCCTTTTTCATACACAGAATGAAATCAGCCAGGAGGAGGGTCTGGAAACTGTCAGGCAGGAGGAGGAAGGGCCCAGTGGCAGCCAGGAGGAGGCAGGGCCCAGTGGCAGCCAGGAGGTGGCAAGGCCCAGTGGCAGCCAGGAGGTGGCAGGGCAAAGGAGAAGCACCAGATCCCAGGTGCCTCCCATCCGGCTTCCCAAAAGAGGCAGGAGGGACAGGACCACCAGTGAGGCAGCAATGGCCCTTATTCGTGAGGCCCATGCCACCCTCCAGGAGCCCACATGCCCTGAAGAGGCCATTGCCGGCCTAGTGGAGGCAAAGTTCAAGGTGATGAGCATGGAGCAACGCCTCCTATGCGAGACCCTGCTCATCACCTTGCTCAACAAGGGGGTGATGGAAAAAATTACCCCCAATACAGCTATTTGTGAGGTGGCACAACTGTCCCAACCTCAACCTCCTCCTCCACCTCCACATTCTTCTTCTGCCCCACCCCCTTCTCCTTCACCTCCACCTTGTTCTTCCACCCCACCCCCTTCTCCTCCACCTCCTCCTCCTCCTGACAGGAGTACCCCTCCAGTGGCCCAGCCTCCAGCCAAACAAAGAAGGAAGGCTGCAGGGAAGGCTTCAGGAAAGGTTGCAGGGAAGGTTGCCAGGAAGACGAGGAAGTGATGGCCTTGCTTCATTGTGGTCGGACAGAAGGCAGCCTGTTGTAGTACCACACACTTGGGACATATATATCACCTGCTGCTGTTCCTGACCTCTGGGAGGCCAGCATCAGATTGTGTTCAGAACTGTTGGCCTTCTCAAGCTCCCAATTTTAGTGTCCACACAGGGTTGCTGTGTGCTCTGGGGTCCCTGGGATGCACAAATGGCAGCAGCTTCTCCAGCGCTGCCTTCTCTTTATTTTAGTTCAAACATGAATAAATGTTATTTTTCTTTAAGTTCATACTTGATAATGTGTATTTGTAAAATTGTAAAATCTAGCTTTGGAGTAAGCAGATACATTTGACTGACAAAAAAAGGGACAGATAACAACCCCCCAAAAAAAACTAAATCTGATTTCCCAAAAAAGGGTGTAAAATTTAAATAATATATATTAAAAGATTCAATGGGAGATCACTATCAAAACATGGCGAAATTACAATTAACATCAGTTAGAAAAATATCAAATTTTTTAATATTCCTAAAAACTTGCACGATATAATACACATAAATCTTCTTAAGAGCAGCATGAAAAAGGTTAAAAAAAGATAGTCATAACTCTGCGTGAAGATCAGCAGCAAAAGAAGTTCATTCGTTTGGATTAATGTAACATTCTAACGAAGATTTCAATGCACAACATTTAAACGATGCAAAAATTTTGAGCGTGACGAATGTGCTATCTCCATTACGAAGGCTTGTTTTACCAGAAGATGCGCTCCCATCTCATAGTTGCTTCTGAGCATGCGCGCTTTTGGAAGAGTCGTAAAAGCATACACACGAACCATTTTCTCGTCACAAAACAGGCCGACGAGAAACACGACGAGGAAATCTGGAATCCTGACGAGAAAATAGAGAGCAGGTTCTCTATTTTCTCGTCGAGATTCACGGCAATTTTCTCGTCGTAAAACCATACACACGAACGGTTTTCTCGACAAAAAAGCTCACGCGGCACTTTTCTTGCCGGTTTTGGACGAGAAACTCGGTCATGTGTACGAGGCTTGACAGATATTAGGTGTCTCACTAAAGATTTAGATCATCTTTACAACAAATTGCAACATTCCCCTTCCCAAGAACTTACTCAACAGATACAAAGCAAACGTCAAGTAGACTTGTGCACAACGGAAAAATTCGTTCAGTTTCGGTTCGTTTCTTTCCGGTCCTGTTGATTCGTAATCATTCGTAATTTTGCTAGACGGGATTTTTCGTGTTCGGACTCATTCGTATTTTTGCAAGCGACATTTTTCGTTGAATTTTTTGTTGCTTTATAATTCGTACTTTCGGTAGAGTACGTTGTTTTTCGTTGATTCTGGACACAACTCCTACTTTCGTGACTTTTTTTGGGTTCGTACTTTCGGTAGAGTACGTTGTTTTTCGTTGATTCTGGACACAACTCCTACTTTCGTAACTTTTTTTGGGTTCGTTGATTCGTAATTTTCCGTGTCTCTCTCACAACGACGCTGCCTATTATGCCTAATGTGCTTCGAATGGATTTGTACTTTTCTAAATACATTGCGGTTATTTGTAACGATTCGAAATCTCGTATTTTACTTTCGTTTTTTACATGCGGCTATAACCTCCGCCCCTGTACACCATTTTGAGAGGGAGTTCAGCACGGTGTGGGAGAAGCAGAGAGCAGAGCAGAGTGAGTGTTATTGTGCTTCGTATGGATTCGTACATTCGTAACTTTTTCATAACGAATTATGCCGAAGACATTCGGGCATTCGCTATTTGCGGTATAATTTATTTCGGATTCGGTTTTATTCGTAATTGCTTTGTTCGGAAATTCGAATGCTTCCGAATGTCCGAAAGTTGCTAAATTCGGACGAATTTCAATTCGTTACGAAACGAATTGCACAAGCCTAACGTCAAGCCCTTGACCTTATTCTCTCAGCTAATACAGAAAGATCTCTCAGGTTTTCAATGGCTAAATTTCTGCTGTAATTCCTCTTCAGCTATGTTTGCCAGAAAGCTTAATCAGGACAACAAACCCACTCACGTATACAAACTTAGAGACCACAATGGCAATCTAGTCACACATCCTCAGGAAATATTGAAGATATTCACATCCTTCTATAAAGATCTTTTGTCTAGCCCACATGACCAACCAAGCTCCTCCTCTAGGACCTGGTTAGATAATCTACAACTCCCTTCCCTGAATCAACAACAAATTAACTCTCTTAACGAACCCTGTACAGATACAGAAATAATCAAAATCATTAAATCCCTTAAAACCTCCAGAGCTCCAGGTCCAGATGGTTACACCTCCTCTTACTACAAAAAAATTGTCTCTCTTTTAGCCCCTAACCTCACCAAACTATTCAACCATATTCTAGAAGGCAACCATTTTTCAGATGAAATGCTCCTTGCTAACCTTTCCCTCATTCCCAAGCCTCATAAAGATCACTCCCTCCTCCAAAATTTCCGCCCCATTTCTGTCTTGAACAACGATTTAAATTTTTTGGGCAGAATACTTGCAGACAGACTTGCAAAAGTCATCTCACCCCTAACACATTTGGACCAAACAGGATTTATCCCTGGCAGACAGATTGTAGATAACATCAGGTTAATCACCAATATCATTCAAGATGCCAACTTACACTCACGCCAGGCCTGCCTTCTCAGTTTAGACATTCACAAGGCGTTTGACAGCGTGAACTGGTCATATTTAAACTATATTCTTCCCAGATTTTGAATCTCAGATAAATTCCTACAGGGCTTTAATGCATTATACCATTCCCCTCAAACACGTATTAGAATCCCCGGAAACAACTCAGAATTCTCTCCACTGGACAGAGGAACAAGGCAGGGCTTCCCATTATCCCCACTCCTATTTGCGTTAGCTATTGAACCTTTACCCCATGCCATAAGAAACAACATAGACATCAAAGGATATTCCAAAGATCAGAATGAATTCAAAATGAGTTTATATACAGACGATGCTCTCATATTCCTCACAGAATCCCTTACCTCTATCCCTATACTCCTTAAAGAACTCAACACATTCCATGACATCTCTGGCCTTAAGATCAACATAAATAAATGTTCGGCCTGACCGATCAATCTCCCCCAGAACATGCAGAATTTATTACAAAACAATTTATCATTCATATGGTGCCCACTATCTTTCAAATATTTAGGTATCCATGTCACATCTTCCCACAAATTCTTATATAAAACAAACTACCTTCCTCTTTTTAGACACATTAATTCCCTCCTTAAAATGTGGTCCTCCTACCACATATTATTTCTCGTCAGGATATGTGCTATAAAGAGGAATATCATCCCCAAACTTCTATATTACTTTCGTACCCTCCCCATTAACATCTCAAAATCTAAATTGGACTCTCTCCAAAGGATACTCAAATTTATATGGGCAGAAAAAAAAAACAGATGTAGTTATGCTCTGCTACATAGACCACAATCCAAAGGTTGTCTGGGTCTTCTGAACCTTTGGCAATATTTTCTTGCTACTAGACTCACTCAACTGTCCCAATGGTTCTCTGCTTGCCAGGATATACCCTGGAAAAGGTTTGAATCCACATCTATCCTCTCATATCACCTTCAAGGTATTTTATGGTCTAATTCAGTTTTATACCGTAACCTCCTTAAGCACAACAGGATAGTGGCCCATTTTGTTCAACTTTGGCTTAAAATAAAGGTCACCTTTGGCCTCTCGTCAGCTACCCCCCCACTAGCATCCTTCCTAGGTGATCTCAGGTTTAGTCTAGCCTAGAATAACAGGTCTCTTTTCTCTCCTTGGATAAACAACAACCTGACCACATTAAAATCTCTACAAACCAAATGGGAATTCACATTATTCTCTGCATTAAAAATGAAATATAATCTCCCATCATCAGAATATCAACACTACTTGCTAATTAGATCATTCTATGCAAAGCACTTCTCACTATCTACCCACTCCTCTAACACGTTGTTAGAAAGAATATGCATATCCTCATCTAGAGACTGATTTCCCGGTTTTATAATTTTCTCAACAATTTAGCATTACAAGAAAAATCTGGACCAATGCTTCACTGGGAGTCTGAGCTAGACTGCTCCCTCTCAGCTGAGACTTGGCACTCTATGTCTGATAACCTCCGCAAATGAAATAGAGCTATCTCATTCAGAGAAACCCCGGTGATGCTATTCTCTAGATGGTATCTTACTCCCTCTAGAATCCATACATTCTATCCCTCAGTTTCCCCTAACTGCTATAGGGGCTGCCCGTAGCAAGGGACTTTTCTACATACATTTTGGAGCTGCCCGCATCTCGATCAGATATGGCGTGCGTCTGTAGATAGATTTGAGGAATCTTCAAAACATAAATTTACTCCCACTCCCCAAATATGTCTTTTAAATGCTAAAATACCTGAAATACCTAAACCTTGCATTAGTCTATTCCATTCATTATGTAGTTCCATACAATGGATGATTGCTTTTAACTGGCAATCCAACAATTTTCTATGGCCACAGGTACTTGCTTAAACTGTCTGAAAAAATATATCACACCCTAAATTACAGTCTTCATATATATGATCTAAAATGGTCTTACTGGAATCTCACATTCCATATCAGAATACCACACCTGTACTACATTATTCCCCCCTATGTATAACATTTACTTTTATTTGTCATTACTTGTATCTATTTTCCTCTAGTGATCTTATTCATTCTGTTGTATCACCCCACAATTTAAGATGTGATGTGTGTAATACCGTTGACTGAAGCCCCGTACACACGATCGGTTTAACTGATGAAAAACGTCCGATGGATGGTTTTCATCAGACCAACCGATCGTGTATGGTACCCATCGGTCTTTTTTCCATCGGATGGAAAAAATAGAACTTGTTTTAAATTTTTCCGATGGATAAAAAACCAATGGGAATTTCCGATCGTCTATGGGCAAGTCCATCGGTTTAAAAACCCACGCATGCTCAGACTGAATTAGGAGACGGGAGCGCTCGTTCTTGTAAAACTAGCGTTCCTAATGGAGAGAGCACATTCGTCATTCTGCAAGTTATTGCTTCGTTTAATGCAGCGCATGTTTTTTTGCTTTCGAACGGTCTTTAAAATGTCATTTTGGCAGCAGAACTTTCTCCTGAGTTCTGACAAATGTACCGTATGTCTTTCTTTTTTCAAGTGATCTTCGAAATAATTATTAAAATTCTGCAAGGCCGACCTCCCAAATTACACCTTTATGTTTTTTGACTCTTAAAATTTGTTGTGCATTTTTTGGTGTGTCAATTTCTCAGAACAACATAATATTACATTTTAGAAAAATCAAGGAGGTTGGTGTCCCTTGTTCTTAATTACACATTGTATTTATGCAATCTTATTGCTACTTCTCAAAAAAACACATCAGGCATGTAGGTTGGCTGTAATCAAATTTCCCTTTATTTTGGAAAAAACAAATCAAAAACCGAAGGGCAACTATTCCCAAATTAGCAGAGAATATAAAGTCATTAGATCCCAAATGCAGACCTGACTATGATCAATAATAAAATCAACAACAGCATGAAATCAGGAGCAGCAGCCAAAGACATACATCATCCCAAGCTGTGGTACTCCATCAACCTTCAATTTCTGGATGAGCAGCTCGAGGCCAGGGAATCACCTCCTGCTCTTTCTTGTAGCCTTCCTTCCACGCCTCTCTGCAGCGTTCTCTCCACGGCCCCGTCCACGCACCCTTGCAGGCTGGGCCACTGTGGGTGGTGATGTGGCAGGAGGAGGAGGAGAAGGAGGAGAGGGATTGGGCTGATGTGAGATATGGGTGGCCTCAGTCAGCAGCCCCCTCGCCCCCATGTGTACGGCCATATAGATGAGATGCTCACAGAGGGCCCGTTGTCCCGCCTCCATTCTGAGCAGCTTATCTGCCAGATAGGTGCTAAACCCCTCCGTAGGGTTGAGGGGGGCCCTCATAATGGCAGCAGCCTCCTGAATCATCTTTAGTGACTCCTCCTCCACTTGTGTCATCCGCTGTTGTTTTGGCGGTCTGACGTGGAGGGGAGCCACTTGGGAGACGGTGCTGCCACTAGGCCTGGGGACCTGCTGAGTCCCACTTGGCCCTGCCTCCTCCTGCCTGTCACACTCCTGACCCTCTTCCTCCTGGCTTGCCTCATCCTGTTTATAAAATAAAATGTAGATTTCTATTATTTGAGGAATCAATCACACACAATTTTGATCTCATTACTGGTTTATTTTGGAGGGGGGGGGGGGTGGGATCATTTATGGCTAAGCCAAACAGTTCAACTCCATATTACTTAGTGGACAATAATTAGCATCAAAAATACTATACCGGGCTGAAGATGTGAAGATCTGGCTCTTCTAGCTCGGGAGGCTCCTCCTCCGCCTCTGCAGGGGTGGAAGGAAGGGTGGAAGGAACGCTGGAGGGAAGGGTGGAAGGAAGGGTTGAGGGAAGGCTGGAAATAGATTCCCTGGCCTCGATCTGGTCATCCAGGAATTGAAGATGTCTGTAGTACCACAGCTTGGGCTTTACTACATTGTCGGCTGCTGCTCCTGATCTCTTGGACAGGCGCACTTCCTTGAATTTTTTTTTATAAGAATTGCGCAGGTTGTTGATTTTATTATTGATCATAGTGTAGTCTGCATCTGGGATCCATGGCTTCATATCCTCGGCTAATTTGGTAATAGTTGCCCATCGTACATCACTTTTGTGATACGCAGGGTGTTTGAGCTCCCAAAGGTTGCGCTGTTCCTTATACTTTTCAATAAAAACAAGCATCACCTCCGGCTCTCTTAGTTTATGCATCTATTAGGATCAGCAAGTACAAAAAAAAAAGGATCAGAATTGATTCTCCTCAACTTATCACAATATTGCCCTTTACAGTCATGACCCATTAATATGCCACTGCAGGCATGAGTTCCCTTCTTACCTTTGTTCACTTCATGGGTTCACTTCCAGTCGTCCTTACTCCGCGCATCCCTAATAACTTCTTTCCCCTTTTTATACCCTGCGCATGCGTGTAACTCCGCCCTCGTCGCCCGCCCATGACGGACTTTTTCTGCATTTCCCCGCCCCTTAACGATCGGCGCACAGTGTGAGACGGCGACATGTCGCAGACACAGGTGGCTTCTTTCCTTGAAATTACCGACGAGGAAAGCCCGGAGGCGGAAACGTCCCGATCCTGTAAAAAAAGATACAAGGCGACTAATATGTCTTTTTCTGAGATGGCGGAGATGGTGGACATTCTGCGGAGGAAGGATTACGACGGCAAGCATGGCCCATACGACACCCCTAATCTCCGGAAGTCACAAATTATGGATAAAGTGGTGAAGACTCTCTATAAAAAATATGGGGTCAGGAGATCCAAGGAACAACTCCGTAAAAAGTGGTCAGACCTGAAGCTCAGGGAGCCGGAGCAGTATAGGAAGCTTATAAAAAGCATAGAAAAAAGTAAGTATATTTTACTGTGTTCTTTCACATTGTAATATGTATTCTTCCATGTTTTGCACCATGTGCTTGTCTTGACTGGGTTCACATTTTGAAATCTCATCTTTTATGTTAAGTGGAGAGTCCACTTATTTGCCCAATGTTTTGACCAATAACTTGCTGCTCTTCCCCCAAACATGTTTGGCACATATCCACGTAAACTACATGTGGGCATGCCTCATTTTACTTCAACAATGTTTATCTACACATTGTTGGCTAGATGATGTGTTGTAAGGAAATTTAGAATGTGACTGAAAGAAGAAACTGTATTCTGGGTAAAGGAGATGACACTCCAGCAGTTGTGTACTCTTTTTTGTTCTTCAGCAAGATACTATACTCTGGGCCACATGACCAAATTTCTTAACGGTGTCACACACAGGTGCTCCAGTGGATACCTTGGTGGTTATCCAAGTGTATTTGTGAGTGTCCTCAAAAATAACATGTTGCTTTGTTGAGTTTGCAAAATCACATATGTTCATGTTGGAACTCAGGGCCAAATATCAATTGTACCCCACTTCAAAACATTGAGGATCCCTTTTCAGGCCTAAAAAAAGTCTGTGTGCTAAAGTATACATTTTGTTGTAAATTCCCATAGGGGAGAGGAGAGTGGGAGGACACCATGCTCATGAGACGAGTAACCCAACACCACAGAAAATCCCCGAAGCTCCCAAAGCAGACCAAGATCAGCAGGTTCAGGAAGCAGAGGTGGAGGAAGCGGAGGTGGAGGAAGGGGAGGTGGAGGAAGGAGAGGTGGAGCTTATCAGCACAACAGGTCAGTGTCTGTCACCACAACTTCAAGGTAAATACAGATGTAGGACTGCCTAGTGTAAAACCTTTTTTTTTGTTTTAGGGACTGAACGTGGGGGTGTGTCAGGAAGTCCAAATCCGCCATTCTCGAGTGCCAGCGCCAAAATAATCATTCAGGAAATCATGGAATGCAGTAGCGAAATGGACATTATGAGAAAGAGAATGATTGTGATTGAGCAAAAATATAAAAACATGATAGATATTTTGGGGAGAATAGTGTGAACCCCCCCCTTTTTGTGTTTTTTGTTCTGCGTCTGACATTATCTCAGGGATTTCCAACATCCCAAATGTGAAGATGCACACACTGAAGACTCAACATGTGCTATCTGCCGTCACAGGATATCTATGTCCCTGTTTTGGGGGTGCAACCTCTTCCTCCCTCCTCAAGTAGGGGAGAGGAAGGGTTTACATCCCCAAAGCACGACCATTGATCCCCCATGATGGCAGATAGCACATGTTTACCCTAGCCAAGGGGTCATGTTGAAGATACCCATTTGAGCCCCCAAAGAAAGTGTGTTTGTTAACATTTGGGATGGATCAGGGGTACCATCACCCCATCTCCAGTTGTTATTTTTCACAGTGTTATTTTATTACTTTTTCAAACTAAAAAAAATGGCTTACGACCCATGCATGTTTCTGCAAAAAAAGCCGCACATAAAAAAAAAGGCTAGTATTTCTAAAAACCAAAACAAAATGTGGTGCAAACAATAAAAACATTTGGGAAGTCTAAAAAAGGTGTGCCTTGTTCTTTCTATGCTCAAGAGCAGTTCTGAAGATGCAAAAACCGTGTTTTTCGCTCTGAGTTTTGAGGCTATTTACTAAGGACAATTACACTTGGCACTACTAGAACCTGAGAGACACATAAACCCAAAATACAAGAATGACAACACAAGTTTGTATGAATTCCAATTTTTATTTTATTTTAAAAAGGTTTAAGAATTGGTCAGATGTGGTCTGGCATTGCGATGTCCCCCCTACCCGTGAAGTACTCTACGTATTTCTGGCGTACTTCACGGGCACTTTGGGGGGCCAAGCCAGTACGGGCAGTGCTGAGGCCGGTCAGATTAATCAGTTCAGATGGACCGGCCTCAGGCCCAAACGATGAAACATAATTGTTTGCAAATTTGCGTAGAAAATTGTGCAATATGCAGCAGCAGTAGACGATGTGGTTCAGTTTATAATCCGCCAAATGTATCGCTGTCTGGAACAGGCAGAACCGGCTGGCCATTATCCCGAAGGCATTCTCCACAACTCTCCGGGCTCTGGCCAGCCGGTAATTAAAAACCCTCCTCTCCGGGGTGAGGGTGCGTTGGGGAAACGGCTGCATCAGGTGTGGTCCTAGTCCAAAAGCCTCATCCGCAATGAAAACGCACGGGAGCCCTTCAACGTTCTCTGCATCTGGAGGCAGTGCAAGACCCCCAGCCTGCAGACGGTGAGCGAACTCCGTCTCCGCGAATGATCCGCCATCAGACATCCGGCCGTTCTTCCCCACGTCCACATACAGGAACTCGTACCGTGCCGACACCACCGCCATTAACACTATGCTATTAAAACCTTTATAGTTGAAATAGTATGACCCCGAACGGGGTGGCGGCACTATGTGGACGTGCTTCCCATCAATTGCCCCTCCACAGTTGGGGAAATCCCACCGCTGGGAAAATTGGGAGGCCACAGTCAGCCATTCCTGTGGTGTGCTAGGGAACTGTGGAGTCAAACAAAAAGAAGACATTAGTACGGTTTATGGTTACAGTGCAAGCAGATGACACACCAAAAAACATTGTTGAGTAACATTATTATTTAAGGGAGTTTTTCCTACCAATAAACAAAGGCCCACTTAGCAGATGCCTCACCCCCACTGAGTGGACATTCTAAAATAATCTAAGGGGGGGCCTAAGGTGATTGTGGGGGATCCCAAAAAAGGATCTACCACTTTGCTGAGCTTGATTGAGAACTACTAATTTTTTAACATCTTTAGGGGGGGAGGGAAGATTGTCAAACTACGAGGGCAATGACCCCCCAAAAATGAAAAGGAAAATAGAAGGCTAGCTGGGTTTGCGCCCACGATAGCATGCTGGAGAGGTTAGTGGAGGGAAATAGGCATGTAGGGCCCAAAAAGGGATTTACAGGTAAAAAAAGGCATGTGGAAAATGGGGACATTACCAGGATATTACAAACAGGCATATTTGTGTTAGGAGGAAAAAAAAAAAAAAAAGAGAATAAAAATGTGAGGTTAAAGGAGCATAATTACCTTCATATAGTCCTTCTGCAGGACCTGAATGATGGCCGAACACGTCTCAGGGATAATGATCCCGAGAGCCTGGGGGGAGATGCCTGTTGAGAACTTGAGGTCCTGCAAGCTTCTCCCAGTCGCCAGGTATCTCAACGTGGCAATAAGCTTCTGCTCGGCAGTGATGGCCTGGCGCATCACAGTGTCCTGCCTCGTGATATAGGGGGACAGCAAATCCAACAGACGGTGAAATACGGGGTCCGTCATCCTGAGATAATTCCTGAAATCATCAGGGTTATTCTCATGGATTTCCCGCAGCAGAGGCATATGAGAGAATTGGTCCCGCTGGAGCAACCAATTCTTAGTCCATGAACTCCTCCTCACCCTGTTCACAGACTGAACTCGGGTTACAGTGTTAACTGCAACACCAAGCCCAAAGCCAGCACGAGCTCGAGAACGAGAACGCACTTCAAACATGGTTTTAAACCGGTCGGCTGGTCAGAACGCACTCAAACAGAACGCACCGTGGAACAGCAAGGCCTGAAAAGAACGATCTGAAAAACAGTAAACGAACGGCCAAGTCGGCACTGCAAGGCAGTAATGACCTGACTGCACGCACTGAATCACAAATACAAACCCACAAGCACAAACTGAACAACAGGAATAGATCTGCAAAGCACGGAGACTGAAAAGCGCGAATCGGCTCTCACCAAACTTTTACTAACACGCGGTAACACAAAATCAGCAAAAGCAGCCCAAGGGGTGGCGCCATTAGATTTGTTCGGCCCTTTTATAGCGCGTTGTACGTTTTGTACGTGCCGTCGTTTTGTTGCCGTCGGTTTTTAAACTGATGGTGTGTGGCCAAGACTGATGAAAAACAGTTTCATCGGATTTCCGATGGTCAAATCCATCGGACGAAAATCCATAGGTTATCCGATCGTGTGTACAGGGCTTTACTGTTGAATCCTTTTATCAACTACATTATGTAAATGCTTATTCCAATAAACGTTTGTAAACAAAAAAATTATTGACACCAGGCTGAGAGCTGCTGAGAGCCATGGATTTGGAGTGTACAGACAGTGGGAGCGATGCCACTTATAGCGCATATAGACCTCCTGTAATTAGTGAGTGAGGTCCATTCAAGCAGGTGAGAAGACACCCATAGGTGGGGTGAAGGGCACTGTGGTGATCAGAGGCAATTACTGAAGAGTTTCTGGTGTATGGGACTGCATTTTTTTACAGACATTGAATTGTTTATTGATGGACTGTATATTTATTTAAAAGAAAAGATGGACTCATGAAACTTTTTATTTATATGAAGATAATTTTTACACTGTTTTCAGATATTTATTTATGCACTATAATTTGAATGCACTTTATTGAAGGAAAGCGCTGCACTTTTTTGTGACTATTGATCAAACCTTAACTGCAGGTGAATCATCCTATGCAATTAAAAACTGCATAAGGAAGGTTCACCTGCACTCAGTGTTTTGTGAATTTCACATTCACTGCTTATAAACATGCCATTTAGATTATTTATTTCAGCAACAAAGTCACTTTAAAACCACAGCTTTCATAAAAATATTACCAGGAGATCTTTAATGAACTATCTTTCTCAGGCGCTTTCTGTTATGGTTGACAACTGGTGTCAACTGTCTCACAGAAGTGCTCCTGCATTGTCAGTCTATTACATGCACACCTGATGAAGACAACAAGAGGTTATGCTGACACATATTGTGCAGGAAGGGTTCACTACGGTTTACCAAAATAAAGGTCAAAACAGTATTTTATGAAAATGTCTGAAATTTTTTAATGATACGCAGCATTGACCTTGGTAATTGTTTATTTTAAAGTTTTCCTACCACCACCTAGAGCAGGGATATGCAATTAGCGGACCTCCAGCTGTTGCCAAACTACAAGTCCCATGAGGCATAGCGAGACTCTGACAGCAGCAAGCATGACAACCAGAGGCAGAGGCATGATGGGACTTGTAGTTTTGCAACAGCTGGAGGTCCGCTATTGCATATCCATGACCTAGAGACTATAATGTGAGAAAATGAGACCTGGTATCCTGAGATTTTCTCCAAAAGTTTGAAAAACTGAAGTGGGGGAGATTCGTAAAAGACAACAAAGAAGATTTAGAGAGTGATGTGCAAAATAGTGTTACTTTGTTTAAAACAGTGCACATTTTGCTGCCAGTGAATGTCAAGCGTAGATATGAGTATTAAACAGGCTGAAAAGAACACAAGGTACTGCAGTGGAATTTCTATATTCTGTATTAAGATTCACATTATGTGTACCTTGTTGACAAAATTCAATTTAAATTCTAAAAAGCCTTGCCCCTGCAGACATTGTCAATGATATGATAGAGCTAATTAAAGCATGCCTGGTGTTAACAGTTTCATTAGAGGAGATAATATTGTAGAAGAAAAATAAGAAATCATTATGATGAATGTCTCAACATTACATTACATGTTAATGAAGTGTAAATGATCTAATTATTTTTTAAAGAAAACAGATTCGATTAAACTGTCAGAATTAAATTGGAAAGGACAGCTTATTGTACTTTTTATGTACAGACAAGTTAGCATTAATTAGGCACAATGTACAGGAACAAATGAGGCACAACCCTCATTGAACAATCATGCATCTGTTGCTCAAGGCAGGTTTCATGAAAAACTATATTAAGGAAATTTTCTGTGCAGATTTAATACAGATATATTTCAGCAAGGAAGAAGTGAACTAAAAATTCAATACAATCTCTGTCTACTTACAATTTGTGCGAAAAAAATGAACACTTCATTTATAGACAAGGCTTTAATGGAGCAGGGTTTGTAGGATCATAACCTCTGTGTAATATTTGTTGACTCCTCTTGTAGGACCAAAGTTAAAAATGTAAAGTTTAATATATATATATATATATATATATATATATATATATATATGTACAGTGCCTTGAAAAAGTATTCATACCCCTTGAAATTTTTCACATTTTATCATGTTACAACCAAAAACGTAAATGTATTTTATTGGGATTTTATGTGATAGACCAAAACAGAATGGCACATAGTTTTGAAGTGGAAGGAATATGATACATGGTTTTAAATTCTTTTTTTACAAATAAATATCTAAAAAGTGTGGCATGCATTTGTATTCAGCCCCCTTTACTTGGATATCCCTAACTAAAATCATTAGGATAGTAAAACCAATTGCCTTCAGAAGTCATCTAATTAGTAAATAGAGTCCACCTGTGTGTAATTTATTTCCAGTATAAATATGGCTGTTCCTGTGAAGCGCTCAAAAGTTTGCTAGGGAACCTGGGTGAACAAACAGCATTATGAAGGCCAAGGAACACACCAGACAGGTCAGGGATAAAGTTGTGTAGAAGTTTAAACCAGGGTTAGGTTATAAAAAAATATCCAAAGCTTTGAAGATCTCACAGAGCATTGTTCAATCCATCATCCAAAAATGTAATCCGTATGACACAACTGCAAACCTACCAAGACATGGCTGTCCACCTAAACTGACAGGCCGGGCAAGGAAAACATTATTCAGAGAAGCAGCCAAGAGGCCCATAATAACTCTGGAGGAGTTGCAGAGATCCACAGCTCAGGTAGGAGAATCTGTCCATAGCACAACTATTAGTCGTGCACTCCACAAATCTGGCCTTTATGGAAGAGTGGCAAGAAGAAAGCCATTGTTGAAAGAAAGCCATAAGAAGTCTCGTTTGCAGTTTGCGAGAAGCCATGTGGGGGACACAGCAAACATGTGGGAGAAGGGGCTCTGGTCAGTTAAGACCAAAATTAACACTGCACATCACCCTGAACACACCATCCACATCATGAAACATGGTGGTGGCAGCATCATGTTGTGGGGATGCTTTTCTTCAGCAGGGACAGGGAAGCTGGTCAGAGTTAATGGGAAGATGGATGGAGCCAAATACAGGGCATTCTTAGAGTCTGCAAAAGACTTGAGACTGGGGTGGGGGTTCAACTTCCAGCAGGACAACGACCCTAAACATACAGCCAGAGCTACATTGGAATGGTTTAGAGCAAAGCATATTCATGTGTTAGAATGGCCCAGTCAAAGTCCAAACCTAAATTCGATTGAGAGTCTGTGGCAAGACTTGAAAATTTTTGTTCACAGATACTCTTTATTCAATCTGACAGAGCTTGAGCTATTTTGCAAAGAATAATGTGCAAAATTTTAACTCTCTAGATGTGCAAAGCTGGTAGAGACATACCCAAAAAGACTTGCAGCTGTAATTTCAGCGAAAGGTGGTTCTACAAAGTATTGTCTCAGGGGGGCTGAATACAAATGCACGCCACACTTTTCACATATTTATTTGTAAACAAAAATTAAAACAATTTATCATTTTCCTTCCACTTCACAATTATGTGCCACTTTTTGTTGGTCTATCACATAAAATCCCAATAAAATACATTCACATTTTAGGTTGTAACATGACAAAATGTGGAAATTTTCAAGGGGTCTGAATACTTTTTCAAGGGACTGTGTGTGTGTATATATGTATATATATATATACACCGTATATACTCGAGTATAAGCCGAGTTTTTCAGCCCTTTTTTTAGGGCTGAAAGTATACCCCTCAGCTTATACTCGAGTCAGTACCTGAAAATCGTGAAATTCCGCTGCCGGCGCCCATTGTTTAAATCTAGCGCCTTTCTCCCTGTCCCTTCCGCGATAGGCGTTTCCAGCAAACACTTGTGTTGAGTGTTGCGCCATCACGGAGGTCCTCTTGTCCGACGTCCGTGATTGGCGGAGCACTGAACACAGTGCCTGCTGGGAAACGGAGTCAGAGAATGAGAGGACCTCCGTGATAGGCGCAACACTCAACACAGTGTTTGCTGGAAACGCCTATCATGGAAGAGACAGGGAGAACGGCGCGAGATTTGAACAATGGACGCCGGCCGCGGAATTACAAGATTTTGAGGTACACTGACTCGGGCACAGGGAGGCTGCAATGGACACAGTAAGGGGGCACAGTGAGGTGACAATGGGCACAGTGAGGTGAAAATGGGCAGTGAGGTGGCACAGTGAGATGGCAATGGGCACAGTAAGGGGGCACAGTGAGGTGGCAATGGGCACATTTCCTCCCCTCATCTTATACTCGAGTCAATACGTTTTCCCATTTTTTTGTGGTAAAAGTAGGTACCTCGGCTTATACTCGGGTCGGCTTATACTCGAGTATATACGGTATACACACACAATTATACAGGTATGGGACTTATTCACCTGTTCTTATTGTAAAAATGGGAGGTGGCTTTTTAAAACATAGCCAACATACTTTTCTAGTGTAACATGTTCCTGTATGTGCTTTTTATATTTAAAAACATATGTGAACAAGAAACATTTTGCTTTACCTTATTGGCGCCCACCTTCTTCCTACTTCTTTTCTAAGATCGCAGCACCTTTTTGTAGATTTCACAATCCATATATTTTATAGATGTAGACATCTTTCATCTTATTGACTGCACTGACATTACAGTACCTTTATTCAAATTCTGGGAACACTGCATTTTACTTACCGTAATTAGCCCATTTAATGACAAGAAAGAAAGGCAATTTTACAAGGTCCAATGTGAAGTCCCTTAACCTATATGTTTGAATCTGTATACTTGTGTACTTGTGTCCCAGGATATCTCCTCTTTAATTTCTATCACTACATGTGGTTTATCCCCTTGCACCTTTCTTCCCTTCAGTGTACAGCATTGCTTAGAAAGGAGTTGGTGGCTCTCCCATATCCTGAATATTGACTTTGGGAGTGGTATGCAGAGAGTGACACACCGATGGAGTAATCTGTACTTGCCGCTCTGAGAAAGGATTACAGTACCTTATGAGCCTATATCCACCTTTTATTTGATGAAGTAACCTGTACCTGCCGCTCCAAGAAAGGACTATCTTATGAGCCTATATCCATCTTTTATTTGGTGAGTGCATTACCTTAGGGGTGTTAAGGCACAAGGTGTGGTGACGGCTTGAACACAGGACACAGATCGTGTGTGAACATATTGATCCAATTTAACTGCACATAAGATTGGATTATATGATCATTGGTATGTCTATTATTAAAGACTTTTTTCTATTGGACTTTTTTCAGTATACCTATTACATTTTATTTATTATTATAGTGGCAGCTTTACTATTTATTATTTACATTTTTCCATATAGCGCTAGGAGTGGTTTTGTGCATTTATTTTATATCCTCATTGTTCCACATTTACTGTACTAAAGAACTCATCTATAAGTAAAAAAACAAAAACATTTATTATTTTCAGGAATCTATTTAATGGATTTATGTATAGCCAATATATTCTGCCATGTACAGGGCACATAGGAATTTTCATATGCCTGCAAAGGGTCTTTAGCGCGATACCCCTTTCCATTGTTGAATACACATTTTAGGGTCATTCTAGGCAGAAGATCCTTATCCTACCTAAAGATTTTCTGAACTCCGTGAAGAAAGTTCTCTTGGTGTTTCTTTAATCTAGGACCTTACTCCTTCCAGGCTGCTATTGACATCTTCTGGCCCTGGGCTTCTGCAGGAACCCTTTCAAGTGACATGTTAAATTGCCAAGGTTTTGTAAGTAAACTGTAGTGGAAATGTTACTCCGCTGCTTCTTAACATATTTTAACATATTGTTAAGATATATTTCAAGATTTAAGAAGACAAGTTTTATCAAAAGCAATGAGGATTAACACTAATTGTTTCTGTAAGACTACCTCTAAAGGCTACCCTTTTTTACTCATTCAAAAAAAAAAATGCCATTGTTGTTTATTGTTAAAGGGAGCTGCCAGATTCTCATACGCCCCCAACCTGATGACCCCCATAACCACCGACAGGATTGTGGGGAGGAGGTTGTTATACTCATCAACATGGGGACAAGGTCCTTTGCCAGGGGGTCCCCCCTGGAAAGGTACCCTCATTTTGAGGACATGTGGCCTGGCATGGTTCAGGAGGGGGAGCATGCCCACCCCCCCTCCTTTCCTTGCCTGCCAAGGTGTATGCTTGGATAAAGGTTTGGTATGGAATTTGGGGGGACTTTAAACCATTTTTTTTTATTTTTGCCATTAGATCCCCTTTAAAATTCATTCCAGACTAGGTAACTGTCTGGGCTCCTTGGTTTACATTCACCTGTCAGCTGGGAATCCTGGCTGACAACTGACTGAGCAATGCAGGGATGAGTCATTGGTTGTTAAGAATCTGGTGGGTGCTGGTTACTTAACAGCCGATGATGTCATAACCAAAACAAACTAAACTTGCATGAACATGCATTTTACATGCATTTTTAGTACAATTCTATTGAAGCCAATGGATCCACAAATGTGTTGCAACTGCACCAAAGAAGCACCTGCATCTTTTCAATACACATGCTGCAGCTGCACTGTATTTATGTGAACAAATACCATAGAGAATAATGTAATTTTCCTTCTCATGCAGTGCAGGCTGTAAAAAAACATTTAGTGTGAATGGGAGCTTACAGCTCTATGCATAGTATGAGAGGATATAATCCATAAACTGTTCATAAAAAATTAAGTGAATTCTTGGGAACAGAACATTTTGTTTAAAGAAAGCTCTGAGGAGATATCGGTTTTGTTTTTTTATGGGAGATGTTTGTGTTCTCTCAGACTACCTGATTTATCAAAACTGTTATCAAAATAATATATCACTCTGATTGGTTGAGCATGTTAGGATAACATACTATCAATTATAATTTTTTGGCAGCCACTAGGAATTATATATTCATTAAAGACCATTTGAAACATGCTAACCACCCCTTTCTTAGTTTTAGACTTTCCTATCCATTATCTGTTCTTCATGATACACACACTTAAAAAGCCTAGGTGTACTCTTGGCAAACTATCCAGGCATTCTCATTCACAGAGATGCTTTTTAGAGGATTTCACATGGCCTACATCTCTGAAGATTTTTATCAACAGAACATCTCATACAGATGAGTGCAGCAAGGAAAATTATTATTTTTTCATATCTTTCTGAAAGTTTTTGGTGACATACACCATTACCCTTCAAAACCTTTTAAATGACCTACCTTTAAAACTAAAATGGGTTCGTTTTGGTAACACCAAAAAGCTTAGGTAACTTATAGAAAATGAAAACTTGCATTCAGCTTGTTAGCAGTGAAATGTCCAGTTACTCCTACCTCTTTTCCTACAGAACATTACATTTTCATAATGGTTTGGATAGAAACATCCCTCAGTAAAGAATAACTGACAAAGAAAGTTTTTTGAAACATAGAAGAGACCATAAGATTCTGTTTATCTCCCTTGATCCTGACTTTATTTGAAAGTAAATGTCTGAACAACTTCCATTTCCCAGGTCTCTTTTCTAGCATATACACATATCTATCCAAAAGCATCCAAGAACAAGGACCTAGCTATGGAACAGGATCTTGAATTCCAATTTGAGTCTACCACAGTACAGTGTTCAGTCAATTTGGTAGACTGGAGAGAACACTACCTTCCGGAAATTTTTTACGGAAGCCTACTTACCTTATAGGTAAATATCATGGCTTTATTTTACAATTTCACACTTAAAGTGGAAGCAAGCTTCCATTGATTGTTTGTACCTATAGGTAAGCCTATAATAAGGCTTACATATAGGTACTGTAAATATCTCCTAAATGTGCATCGTTTAGGGGATATTTACTGCATATGCAGCTGATGACATCATCAGTGAATGCACTCTGAAGATGTGGCCACCCGTGCCATTTCTTCAGAGCCCTGTGCCGTGGCCGGCGGCTCCCATGCGCTGGTGCAGGAGTGACGTTATGTGGCTCAGGCCAGTCACACAGCTGGAGTCCACGGACCCAGAAGAAAGATGGGCAAAGATGGATACGGCCTCCAGCGGTAACAATGAGGGTTTCGTTTGCAAGTAATGCCCCATACACACGATCGTTTTTACTGTAATTTTTTAAACCGACGTTTTTCTCCTCGTTTTTTTTTCATGTTTCCTCTCAAGCCTGCCTTGCGTACACACCATCATTAAAAAAAACGATCAAGCAAAGCGCAGTGACGTTCAACACGTACGACGGCACTATAAAGGGGAAGTTCCGTTCGAATTACGCCACCCTTCATGTTAGTAAAGTTTGTTGAGCGACGATTCGCGCTTTTCAGTCCATTACTGTGTAATGAATGTGCTATCTCCATTACGAACGCTAGTTTTACCAGAACGAGCGCTCCTGTCTCATACTTGATTCTGAGCATGCGCGTTTTTTTCACGTCGTGAAAGCATACACACTATCGTTTTTCACGTCGTTAAAAAAAACGACATGAAAAACGATGTGAAAAAAGAGAGCATGTCCGGAATTTTTAATGGCCGTTTTTCACGTCGTTAAAAATGCTCTGGAGCCTACACACGATCATTTTTAATGGCCATTTTTTAAAATGGCATTTTTAACAGCATGAAAAACGATCGTGTGTACGGGGCATACGTTTCAAATACTAGCCCAATATGCTTTTGCAGGGTTTGAAGGAAACAAAAAAGGAAGAAAAAACCAAAGCCTTTACTTTTGAAGGTAAGGAAAACAAAAAAAAAGGCAGCACTTTACTTCCTCTTTAAGGCTAGGATCAATACAACCCCAACTAACTTCTAATCTTCCCTCTTTTTTCTCCCATGAGTTTCAATCTACCCCCTTTCTTCTTTCCTCAGGAATCTTTGCCATTCTATTAACTTAACAACACACTGGAAGTCTAGTTACTGTCAAAGAAATGTACTCTTATGCCTTGTACACACGATCGGAATTTCAGATGGAAAAAGTCAGATCAAATTTTTTCATCTGATTTTCTGACCGTGTGTGTGCCCCATCTGACTTTTTCCGTCGGAATTTATAAAGAGAACATGTTCTCTTTTTTTCCGACGGAAAAAAAATTATATCGGAAATTCCTTTCATCTGTAGGGAACTCCGACGGAGAAAAAAACATGCATGTTCAGAATCAAGTCGACGCCTGCTCAGAAGCATTGAACTTCATTTTTCTCGGCTCATCGTAGTGTTGTACGTCACCGCGTTCTTGACGGTCGGAATTTGGTGTGACAGTGTGTATGCAAGACAGCTTGAATGGAATTCCGTCTGAAAAATCCGTCTGAGTTTATCCCAACGGAAAAACCGATTGTGTGTACAAGACATAACTCTGCATAAACACAACTTACAACAGTTTTATAAAAAAAAAAAAAAAAAAAAGTATTACATAAAAATTGAATTTGCATCATACTGTAAGTCATATAATTTTTTTGCATTGTTTCAAATTTATTAAATCAAATAAAACCTTTTGACAGCATATGGTCCTTACATGTCTTATACTGTATGACAGGAGTCATCAGTATTGTATAAGTTGCAAACTGGCAATATTAACACAAAATTTTGTCAAACGTGTTCAAGCTTAGATTATGACAACACCATTGTGCCATATTTTAGTCTCTGTATTGGAATACTATTTACTCTCATAGCACACAGATTATGCATAGAGTGTTACTGTTATGAACTGTTATGTTACTGTTATATTACTGTTACACCATGAAACAATTGAACCAAAAAGCTTTTTGAATAAAAGTACAAAGTGCAAAGCAATCAGAGTCAATTTTACTAAAATCAGACAAGTAGTAAATCATTTCAGAATCAACTCCTAGGTTTGTGAACAACACTTTATGCAGTTTGTTTGTCAGTAGATTCTGTTCATCAACTGGAGTAAACAAAGTGATCCTCCAGGTTTGATATTCAACCCAGACCATGCTGATAATGTCAGACAGTTGTATTCTCAAGTGTATCATGGTTTGCACCTATATGTTTTTCCCTATTTTTACTCCTTGGTCACATTAGGGGTGTTCCATGTTACTTTTTTCTGCCCCTCCACACTCCCCTGTGTCTTCTTACATTTCCCACAGCCATTGTGGAAAGTTTGCATTACCAGGCTCTTCTTTGTCATTTCTAAATGCACTTAGAGCTGAAGCCTAATTACATCTGGGATCAAAATCACACATTTGGAAACTGTAGCTCTCATACAACATATGAGATAAAATAAAATGCTACTATACAATGACTGGTAACATTGTCAAACATTTCCTATTCCTTTCTAATTAGTTCAGTTAACCAACAGAATGAAGACTTATGGGTGGCTATGCTTTTGGTCCTATATAATACCAGAGAAATGGCAGTATTTGTCAAGGCTTCTTAGCCGCTTCCTGTTATACAGTAGGTTTCAGGCAAATCCTGCAGGTTTGAAATTTTCTGTCCAATCACATTTAAATGCAGAGAATTAAAAAAAAAAAAATGTTCTGCATGGCCTTTGAACTATTGGAAGCAGACTTAGAAGAGCCAATAAGGAGTTGTGGGATATGCTACCCCCTCATTATAATTAGGGAGCACAGAGCAGCCTTAGTGTCAGTGTTTTAAAAGCTACTGTAGGGAAAGGATAAGGAAAGCTGACAAATTGCACAGAGAGAGATTAGGGTCAGCACCAAATTGTACTTTAATTCTGATTGTTAGCTTTTTGGGCAATTAATACCTTTGCTACATTTTTGTCATTAATCTTATTATTGAGGATGTTTTGATTTTGGGGTCAGTGGTCAATTTTAGCTGCTGTCCCAACCATAGAAAACTTTTACTATGGCTTCCCTTTAAAAATGTAAGCTTTTATTCGGGGTAGTATTTTGGGGTTTAGATTTCTTTTGGAAGTTTCTTGATTTTTTTGGACGGAAATAGGCTTTTTTAAGTTTTGGGTGCTCAAAGTGCATAAATCACTCGTCACTGACTAAAGTGCAAGGACATTGTGCACCTAAACCAACTAAAATTATATTACTCACATTTACCACTCCCATTGTCCATTTAGTAAAAATAAAAGTTAGGCATACACTGTTTAGGATGAATATCCCTGATTAAAGCTATACTAATGCTGGACAATTTTACCTGGCTGGATCCTCCATGGTCTCTTAATTCTTTGAGTAAAACCACTGCCTCCACTCTTTTTCTCTAGTGAACTAGCCTAGCCTAGCCATGCTCATTAAAATTGTCCTGCTGATGGTCCATTGTTTACACTGGTGCATTATCTGTGGTCTTTAATTCTTAATGAGAATTTGATAGAAAATGGGCAGCAGCAGGACAGGTTTTCAGCAGTGAAAACGAGGAAAGCCTCAGTGAACTAATGGCCAATTTCTATCTACCAGTCAAAGTGGGTCTAATACCACTTGATGGAAAAGCATCTGAAAAAAATATTTTTTTATTTAAATTAATCATATTGTGTTGTTACTGTTGTATGTAAGTCAAGCTAATTGTAAAGTAAAAAAATAAATAATAATTCCACAGACAAATATGCACTGCCAGTGTACACTGTTGTTGGGACCACGAAAATCATACTGTTCCGTAAATTTATATACAGCTTTAAGGTCCAAGCATCTGTGTGTTACCCTCAAAGTGACACTGTTGTATGGTTTAAAAAAAAAATGTTTTGTTACACGTCAGTGTCCAGTTCCTTAAATTTAATAACAGGATAGACTTGAAAATGTGCATTCAAGTTTGGACTTACTGAATTCTTTAACGTGATTCAGAGAATCCTCTTTGAATTTAATCCAGATTTGCTCATGTTCTCACCCCTAGTTATCAGTTTCAGAGGCCAATTTGAACCAGATAGCCTGATCTTAAAGCTGACCTGTACTGTGGAAGCTATGCCCAAACAAAGCAAGCAGAGGTTAAAGGATTATTTCCTAGGGATGAAATAAAGGTTCTGTTCGAACACAAGTTTGGACCAAACATTG
Source organism: Rana muscosa (assembly GCA_029206835.1). Lineage (NCBI taxonomy): Eukaryota > Metazoa > Chordata > Amphibia > Anura > Ranidae > Rana > Rana muscosa. Next base: position 1,059,255,500 of record CM055122.1, on the reverse strand, counting down.
TATTATTCAGACTTTTTGGCAATATTTTTTTTCTTTTGCCAGTTCAGCATGCATCGTTTATTATGACTGTTATGGATCTTCATCGCTGGATGACAATTTTTGGTGAATAAGTAGTGATACTTTGTACCGCTACGTACATATTATGTACACCTAACTCATTTACACGGGGGGGCTAATAACTTGGAGCCCCTTTATGTTAAAGAGGCCTTCCAGATTCTGGAAACTTCCACTAGCAGACCCCCACAGGGTTGTGGGAAAGATGTCCCTGTCCTCATTAGCATGGCAACAAGCTGCTTTTCTGCGTGGTTTCCCAGCATGTGGCCTGGTAGGGTTTGGAGGGCATCTTCTCTTTTCCTTTTCCTAGCCAGCCAGGCTGCATGCTCTGATAATGGTCTAGTATGAATTTTGGAGGGTGGATCCCACCCTTGTTTTTTTTTTCTTTGCCCAGGGGTCCTGTTATGTATTTTATTTAGATGGAACCCCATGCTATTTTTGTTTTTTGTGGGGTCTCCCATTACCATCTTTGCCAGACTCTCATCTAGGATAATGGTCTGGTATAGATGAAGATTACAAACAGAAGTAAATGGACAGGAACTGTTATCTACTGGCAATTAAAAAATATTGTTCTTTGTATGTGGCCTGGTATAGTTTGGAGGTAACACACTCATCTTCTCTTTTCCTGGCCAGCCCGGCTGCATACTCTGATAATGGTGTATTATGAATTTTGGGGGTGGACCCCACCCTTGTTTTTTTTCCTTTGCCCAGGGGTCCTGATATGTATTTTTTTTAAAAGGAACCCCACGCCAGTTTTTTTGTGTGAGGTCTTACATTAACATATTTGCCAGACTCTCATCTAGGATAATGGTCTGGGATAGATGAAGATTACAAACAGACGTGCATGGACAGGAACTGTTATCTACTGGCAATTTAATAAATTTTTCTTTGTACATGTCAGTTTTGCTGTAGTAGATTGTATGAATTGTATAGTTGTGCCATTTTACAGGCAAGTTAAGGACATCCCCCTGTCATATTATTTAAAGGAATTTTTAATTTTTAATGTTTCACTTTAAACATAATTAAAATTACTGCTCCCCGCCCGTCAGAATTTAAGGTTTTTTTTGGGCTTTGGTACATGTTCCTCAGGGCAGTCCTCTTCTCTCCGTGCCATTTGTTTGACAATCAATTGCCTATTAGCCTAAGAAGTTCATTACTGTTTTTTTTAACATTCGGCACTCATTGACTTTAAAGGAGTTCAGATTTAGCATCTATAGTTCAGTAATGTGCACCGAAACCCGCCTCAAACCGATCCTTTGTACATTCAGCTCATCCCTATTAGTCACCAGCATTGCCAATAGGCTCCCTATAGCAGACATTCTTTGTTACTAAGCTACTCTCTTCACCATGTATTTGTGTGTGGGCAGCCATTCTGGTACAGGCATAACTTTGATTCCCCATGTCAGAGCTGCCCCCATGATGGTAAAGTCCACAATAGTCCTCAGGTGACAAGAGGATTGTATGTAAAGATGGATATCCTGCAGAGCATACACCAATGATTTATAAGTAGATCAGCTTAAAAACGTTCCATAAACCAGACTATTTACTGATCCATAGGCAATGGCTAAAAATAACACAATTGAATGAAGTGCCCACCACCGTATAAGTATGGCCGCTTACCAGAGGGCAAGCACAAATAGGCATTCGGCTATAACCCAGCCGCAGCTTTTGACATCCAGCAGAGTGATGAAACCAGGAAGCAGACTCTCAATACAGATGGACTTCAGCGTGCCTTAAACTCCTTCAACACAACATGCGATCCGTGGAATCATACAGCGTGCAAGGAAGAAGATGGACCATAGCGTAACACCATAAACACCGTTGCATTTATTAAAAATTAATGCACTTACAAACATAAAGATAAAATTCACATGTAAAATTTTGCCGGCCGGCAATGTAGGAGCCCTTCCTCCTCAAGATGACGTGGTGATGTCACTGCACGCCCTCCCAGACGCGTTTAGTCATACGACGTTCTCAATGGGGGTAGGGCGACTACGGTGGTCAATATTGATGGGGTCTTTGAATCATATAGAGACGAGGAGGGTGACCTGGGTTGGATTTTCACTAGGCTAAAGAACCTTGTGATATCTGAGAATCACACCAAATGGGATATCGCCTACCTTGAAACCTACATCAAGCACCTTATGGTTTTGAGGAGCCTTATATGGGATGTGGCACCCCAGAAAGGCGACACTGACCTTGAGGAGTGGTTCAAGTATTTTAACCAGGCTGGGGTCTCCTTCCTTCGGTTCCTGGTGGAAATGAAGGCTACCAAACTGGTTAAATTAGATGAGAAAATCAAACTCATTAAAGATAAACTGAACCCCATTAGGGAAGGTGAAGAGTATAGGGAGAAATCTCAGAATCTTCTTAAGATCCTCGAGAAAGAGAATAGGGATCAAAGGGGCAAAAAGAAGAAAAAATACAACAGGGACCTTGCTGATTATCATGGTAACATTGTTTTTAATTGGCAAAAAAAGCTTTTGGAGGAACAATCCAAACTAACCACTAGTGAGATGGAGGTTTTTGCCCCATTAGGGGGGACATCGAGTAGTATGGGACAACAGCAGGCTCAATCTGTAGCCCCTAAACGGAGTCTAACCAATAACAAAATGGGGGGGCATCTACCATACCAGTCACCCCGGAGGGGTTATGGTGGATTTAGGGGTGGTCCCCCACAGATGAGCCAGACACGCTCTTTCGGTGCTCCTAGATCAGGGTACAACCATCTCGTGGTAGAGGATGGGGCCAAATGAACCAGCGGGGGGAGAGGTTCCATATCGATCATTTGGATGGCTGGAGACAAAGCCAAAATGTCGATTTGGACCCCCAATCTCCTTCCTTTAGCCAACCAGAGGTTGGATCAGGGTGGGATTATAATGTTCCTGTACAAAACTCCTTTTTCCCTCTTAGAGATAGGGATAGTCCTGAGAATAATTTTTTTTATAGTTCTCAGTACTACCAACAAGGGGGAGGGGTTAATCCTATACCTCCTTATCAGGCTCCCAATAGGTCGTCTAGCCTTCGGGGTCCTTTAGTGCCCAATGGTCACAATAGTTGGGGTTTTCTCAAACTAACCCAAGGTGTAAAACAGCAAGGCGAAAGAGGAGAGGAACCAGAGGGGGGAGGCGGACCAGAGCAGCTAAAACGACCAAAGATGTAGTTGGACAGGATATTTTTAATCTTAGTAGTAAGGTATTGTCTAAGTCAGAAGAACTAATCTTAGACAAAGGTCTTAAATTTGCACCACCTAAAAGTTTGGATAAGTTCCATACTTCTATGGACAATCATAAATTCATTAGAAAATTTAACATCAAGCGGTACATGGCTGGGATTTCATCTAATAATCAGGCCAGCGAATATGTTCATTCGGGATTTTCAAATGCATCCCTCTTCAATCCTCCGGGTACCCTTGCACCATCACTAAGAGTGTTTCGTGATGTACTAATAAGGGATCTAGAACTTATGTAGGGTAACAAAGCTAGATTGAATAAAACCCTACAGGAGGAGCTTCATTCCCTTTGTAACAACTGGGATTTGGTCGTAAGGCCAGCCAATAAGGGGGGGATTGTAGTTCTGGATAGGGTAGATTACTTGGCCGAGATGCACAACATTGTTGGGGATTCTAACACCTATACTTTGCTGCCATCCGATCCTAAGGCCAGGTATACTAAGGACCTTGAGGTATTAGTAGTGAGGGGATTTTATGAGGGGATTCTTACTCCTAAGGATAAGCTTTATTTGATACCCAAAGCCCACCGTACCCCCACTATCTACTACTTACCGAAACTCCATAAAGACCCTGTCTGCCCCTGGGACGTGCCATAGTTAGTGGGATGGACTCCATTACGTCCCGGGTGGGCAGATATATTGATTTCTACTTACAACCACTTGTGCGTAAAATGCCATCCTTTGTCAAGAATTCAAGGCATATTATCAACTTATTGTCCGACATTTCTCTTAAGGATGGTATTTGGATGGTGACAGTGGATGTCACGTCCCTCTATACTATTATCCCACACGATTTGGGATTTGAGGCCGTACAATGTTTTTGGAACGAGACTCTTGTCTCCCCCAGAAACAAGTAGACTTCCTTAAGTCCCTTTTGAGATTTGCTGCCTCCTTGAACTATTTTTGGTTCGATGGTAAGTTCTACAAACAGGATACAGGAGTGGCCATGGGGGCTAAGTATGCCCCCAGCCTGGCTAACCTTTTCATGGCCAGATGGGAGGTGGATGTCATACATACCAGGGATATACCCCAATTAACCCTTTGGGCTAGGTATATTGATGACATCCTCCTCCTATGGGATGGTCAACACCATGACTTGGTAGAGTTTATGATGTCCCCGAATGTAAATCAGAGAGGGATACACCTCAAATATGAGGCTAGTCAATCCGAGATTCACTATCTAGACCTTAAAATTGCGATTGGGGACAATCGTTTTGTGACCTCCACCTTTTTTAAGGGGACTGACAGGAATTAGTTTTTCCCTGTCGATAGCTGTCCTCATAGCTCTTGGCTCAGGGCAGTTCCAAAGAGCCAATACCTCAGGCTCCGAAGGAAATGCTCTGATCCCCATGAGTTTCAGACACAGGCTGAGGTGCTTACTAATCGGTTCATTGAAAAGGGCTATCCGAGAGAGTCCCTTATGGACACCTTGAACATGGTCACGGTCACTAATAGGGAGGATTGATTGGTTGAAAGGGAACCACGTGATGGTGATCAGTTCCCTCAGGGTGTTCCCATTTATAACCTAGTACTACCTTCAGCATAGGGGTATTAAACAATTCATTAACAAACATTGGCACATTGCCACCAATGATACCGTTTTGAAAAGCATCCTACCTGAGAAACCTAGGGTGATCTTTAGAGGAATACAGTCTTTACGTAATCAGGTGTTCCCCAATGTCCTGAATCCTCCTATTATTAGCAGGAGTTTCTTTGATCAGTTAACTGGCTTCTACCAATGTAGACGGTGTAGAGTCTGTTCCCTGAATTCTTGTACTCAGAGACGGACTACCACCTTTACATCTACTGCTACACAGAAGCAATACAATATTAAACCTTGTATTACATGTGCTACTGTTTGTGGAGTCTACATGTTGCAGTGTCCGTGTGGCCTGCAATATGTGGGATGAACCAAATGCCCCTTGCAAGTCTGCCTCAACGTCTGGGAGGGCGTGCAGTGACGTCACCATGTCGTTTTGAGGAGGAAGGGCTCCTACATTGCCGGCCGGCCAAATTTTACATGCAAATTTTATCTTTATGTTTGTAAGTACATTACTTTTTAACAAATGCAACAGTGTTTATGGTGTTACGCTATGGTCCCTCTTCTTCCTTGCATGCTGTATGATTCCACGGACCGCATGTTGTGTTGAAGGAGTTTAAAGCACACTGAAGTATTGAGAGTCTGCTTCCTGGTATCATCACTCCTGCTGGATGTCAAAGGCCATGGCTGGGTTATAGCCGAATGCCTATTCGTGCTTGCCCTCTGGTAAGCGGCCATACTTATACGGTGGTGGGCACTTCAGTCACTGCGGTGTTATTTTTAGCCATTGCCTATGGATCAATAGTCTGAAAAGTTTTTGAGCTGATCTACTTTTAAATCATTGGTGTATGCTCTGGAGGATATCCATCTTTGCATACAATCCTCTTGTCACCTGAGGACTATTGTGGACTTTACCATTATTGGCGCAGTTTTTTTCTCCTTGCTTGTATACCGTGTTTATCCCACCCAAGCTGCTATAGTTTAATTTATTGTTTAGCGCGTTTTTTTCCTTGCCCCCATGATGACTGGTGATCTGATGACTGTTGGAGCAATATTCAAGAAGCTGAAGGAGTAGTGCAGAATGCACAGATCTACAAAATTAATGAAGCAGAACAGGGAAGATTCATAGACTGCACATGCTCACATACAATGACATTACCAAACCTTGATCCAAAAATGAATAGTCAGAGGCTTCATTCTTGCTTTTTTGCTTTATCATCCTAATTTGTCAGCTATATTCTCTAAAATCTAAAATGAAAGAGCCAGGAGAGGTTATATGACTAACTTTTAAACTTCCCCTTTTGACTTCCTGACAGTTATAAAAAGTTAGCTCAAACTGAAAGCATTTACTTTATTTAGCTTTGAGTAATTGGACACTTTAAAGCAGAGCTTCACTCTCCCAATCAATGTTGACTTTTAATCACCACGCTGCTAGGATTTGTAACCAGATAAGGAAATATATCATATTTACTTTTTTTTTATTACATTTCTTCAGTCTTCTTGGTTTCCAGGCCTAAGCAAATGATGTCATACATCCCAGGAGACTTCAGACTTCAGACGGGAGGAAGGATTTTCTTGGCTAAGCATACCCTTCTGCTTGCATGCCTGAGCTAAAGGCAGGTGGCTACCAGGAAGTAAATGTGTTTTTTAAACGTAATTGGACGCTAAAATGAGAAGCAGTGCACCGATGAGCTCATGTCTTTCACATCATCATGGTCCTTGTACTGCAGCATGCCTGCTATAACTCTATCCTCACTCTATGAGTTTTGCTGTACAGTAAACTGCAAGCGGTTAATACCAACTTAAATCCAGATTCTTATGCCCCGTACAGACATGTAAGGACCATATGCTGTCAAAAGGTTTTATTTGATTTAATAAATTTGAAACAATGCAAAAAAATTATATGACTTACAGTATGATGCAAATTCAATTTTTATGTAATACTTTTTTTTTTTTTTTTTTATAAAACTGTTGTAAGTTGTGTTTATGCAGAGTTATGTCTTGTACACACAATCGGATTTTCCGTTGGGATAAACTCCGACGGATTTTTCAGACGGAATTCCGTTCAAGCTGTCTTGCATACACACTGTCACACCAAATTCTGACCGTCAAGAACGCGGTGACGTACAACACTACGACAAACCGGGAAAAATTAAGTTCAATGCTTCCGAGCATGCGTTGACTTGATTCTGAGCATGCATGGTTATTTCTCCGTCGGAGTTCCCTACAGACGAACGGAATTTCCGTCGGAAAAAAGAGAACATGTTCTCTTTCTAAATTCCGACGGAAAAAGTCCGATGGGGCACACACACGGTTGGAATATCCGATGAAAAAATTCCGTCTGACTTTTTCCATCGGAAATTCCGATCGTGTGTACAAGGCATTACACTGTTTGCAGTTAAAAAAGCATTTAGTATTCATAATGAATATAGAGCTGGCTTCTCTTGTTCATGTTATACTGTATATGTCTGGTGTTCAGTTTTAAGTGTATAATGCTTATTCAGAGAAGATGTAATGTAATATAGAATAAAAATCACTTCACACCCCACTTTCTTGAGCGCCAGTGTTCTCCTCTGCTCCTGCTTCACCCCCCAGAATTTGGATGGGCTCTTGACATTATCAGATATAATGCAGGAAAGTTGGTCCTACATTGCATATGGTGATGATGGTGAGTGGGAGGCCACAGGACTTTCCTAATGGGGGGAGGAATATGGAAAGTAACAGTTTCTGTTACTATCCTATGAATCAGGGATCTCCAAACTTTCTAAACAAAGGGCCAGTTTACTGTTCTTCAGGCTTTGGGGGGGGGCAGACTGTGGCCAATGGGAATAGAAAATGCCCCGGTGTCAGAGGGAGTAAACAATTTCTAATCATTAGTTTTAATGGGAGGAATAGTGCCCAATCCTTGAAAAGGCTGCATCTGGCTCCCGGGCCACAGTTTGGAGACCACTGCCCTACACTAAACAATTACTAGATCTGGGGGGAGCAAATATGATTTTTGGAATCATATCAGGATTCAGCTTTAACCTATTTGGGTAGCTTTAGATAGAGATCAGTAAAAAAAAAATGGAAATAAAGGAAATAAAGGAAAATAATTCAAGCTATCAATTTAATATATGTAGTTTAAAGTGTGGGTTTGCTAGTTAATATGCTAATCAGGCCCATTTCTTAGATGTAAGCTACATAACTGGAACTTTTTGTCTATAAATCCCCATTATCCTCCAAAACATTTTTACTGTGTTTGCATTTTCCTCACTGTTCTTTGTAATGCAGAATCTAGACTATTTGATAATCAATTTTACTTGTGCTTTTGCATACAATATAAGGTGGAGGTTAATAAGATTCTGTGGAAAATTGCTTATGAAGCAATGCACAGTTTGATTTGTGTATCTTATTACTTATTAGGCTAACACACTTGCTAATAGAATGCCAACATCTATTAGATGCATAATGTATCAAAATTTCTGTAGCTGCAACAGAGCCCAGTATTCTTTTAGAGAGGTTATTAGTAAAATTGAGCATGTGATTTATGCTTTATTTTGAAACACAAGACTGATACATTATGTTGATATTATTTTTTATCTGCAAATTAATTAACCTATTTAGATAGCAGTTAATCACATGAAATGTTCATATTATTTTAATTTGAGGTGTAATTACTAATTTTAAATAGTAGCAGCAGAGCTGCTGTTTTGAAAGTCATTAATAAGCACAGTCAACTGAACATATAATAATACAGCTTAGACATCATTTGCTCTGTGGTAATTTTTATTTTTTTATTGTATCCACTGGTAACTCAATGTTTAAGTTTAAGTGTTGAATTTCAACATCATACATGTTAAAAGTTGGTATATCATAAGTATACTAAAGGAAGAAAAGAACATTTCTTTCCAGGTGATATTGTTGCAAGAATGCTAGGCATAAGCCTTTATGCACACAAAATATACAGCTTATACTTTATCTGAGCTTATGTTAAATAGAACAGCCAAGTGCAACTTAGCTATATATATATTTTGGTCAAGAATTTGTAATGTATGATAAAGAATATATAACGCATTGCCACAATTCGTCCTCCCTGAAGTCTGAAGGACAGTAAACTAGCTCTTTGTTTAGAAAGTTAGAAAGTCATTCTCAATTGCCCAAGGAAAAGATGCATATACCTCAGTAACTATTGATCATGTTGACAAAAGGAGTTGTTTTATGGCAAATAGAGTGCAGTTGCACGCTGCAAGGGAGTCTTATCCCCAAAGCTTAGTGAATGAGGTGAAGCTCTACTTAAAGTGGTTTACCGCCTTAAAGTTTTTCACCTTAATGCATTCTATGCAATTGGCTCCCGCTGCTGACAATCAAATACGGTGACAAGGGAGCAGGAGAGGGGGGCGAGTCCTGCTTTCTGTGTCAATGGACTCAGCAGCGGGACCCGGAAGATAGCATGCATGAGTTCCCCCAGGGAAAGCCGCTGTCCCTGGGGGTACCCAATGGAGAGGAGGGGCCTGGAGCCCCAGGGGGGGACCCCAGAAGAAGAGGGTCGGAGCTGCTTTGTGCAAACCATTGCATACAAGTATAGGCATGCATAAAAAATAAATAAAAAAAAGCTTTATAACCACTTTAAATCCCACATCCAATCATGTGGAAGCTAAATTGCTGTTTTTTTTTTTCCCCCTTGCATGTGATTGGGTATTATTTGCAAAGTGAAGCATCACTACATTCATAAGCTGTGAAGTGAAGTGAAACTTCACTTGCAAAGTGAAAAGTACTTCTGCCTTTAGGAAATCAACCCCACAGTGTTCATTGTAAGTAACCTTTTACACATTTTCATCATATGTTCATTTTGAAAGCCCAGGTTTGTTGTAGGTGAAGGGCCACCTTTAATATTGATTGGACCTTGGACAAACATTTTCTTGGGCCCCCCATACAATTTCACTCTCCACCCCAGCCCCTGAACTCAGCTCAATAAAAGCTTACTGTATGTGTCCGTGTACACATAGGTTTTGGACCAGCAGAGTTTAGAGGCAGTTAAAACGTTCCTCCCCTGAACGCAGACAAATCGCGTTCAGGAGGGGAATGCCTTCTCCAAAAAAACACCAAGCACGGCAAAAATGCGTGTAAATAAGCACTTAGCACTTGGGAATTTATTCATTTCAATGGCAAGTACTGTGGCCAAAGAAACCAATAAATGTCCAAGTGCTAATAAGTGGTACCGCTTTAACATGCATTTTTGCCACATTTAGCATTTTTCTGCTGCCAGGAAAGTTAACATCCAGGGGTGTTCCTTCTGCAAGCTGCTCTGGTCCTTCCGCTGCTTTATTATTTTTACCCCCCGCTGTTGACAGGAGAAGGGCGAGGGAGAAGAATACACACACACAGCCTGCTCTGTGTGTTTGATTTCCGCACTTCTATTTAGAGAAGTGGGGGGGGCGAGTGGGGAACACAGAGAGCCACTCTGCCTCACTCCCTGCCACAGCCCCTCTGGCCCTGCCGCTCCTGACAGAGGGAGAAGCAGGACAAGCGGGCTCTAGCACATGCAGCCAACAGCTGTGCCTCTCCCCTGTCACAGTGTGTCTGCTTGTATTAACCCGGCTGGGAGAGCAAGCAGGGGAGATGATTGACTGCACCGGCTACACTGGGAAAACTATGTGTGGGTAGCGTGGACTCAAGGGGCAGCTGCTTTGGGCCCCACAACAATAACTGGGCCCGGGGCAGCTGTCTTTTTTTGCCCCGTGTTAAAGACGGCCCTGTGTAGGTTCACCTTAAACTCAACTTACCTAAAAGTAAATAGGTAATTAGTCAGAGTACATTCCAATAACACACCTCATTCTCAGGCCCCTGGAGATGCACTACAGCCTGGTGTACATCAGCATTGTTGAAGTGGCTCCTCAAAGCACTAGCGTTGAAATGCATACACACGTTATTGATCTGGAACCCAATCAAAACTTTTTTTAAGTTTTAGATGGAGAAGGTTTGGATGCTCTCTCTGTCATTTAGTTTCTGTCTTCATTACAGAGATTTTTCCTGTTGTGTTGCTGGAAAAGCAAATGATGGGAAATCTTTTCAAAAGGGGGAAAAGATAAGCAATGGTGTTGGTGGTGCTGTTTCAGATATTTGTAAATGTATGCAACAAAATAGCTTTCTTTTTAATCTAAATGTTAGAAACAGTTTACAGCTAGGCTCCTTGTACTGGCTAAGTGGATTAAGTGTTGGGGATTACTGTATTTGTACTGTTCAATTACGTTCAATTTCCCCACCTTAAATATTGATTTGAGCTGCTTTGTTTTTTATATATCATTAACCCAATGTGGGTCTCTGATCTCTTCTAACTTCCCGATTACAAGTACTTTTTTTGTGTGAACATTTAATATTTTTTTAACTCATGTTAAAACTGTAATTTTGTTCTTACTTCAGGGGCTTTCAGTAAGATTAGTTAAGCACTGCTGGTATGCAAACCGGGAGCCACACTTCTGGCTTTCCACTGAATTAAAATGGTGTTAAAACAGTTTATTTTATTCATAAATAAACACAAATTTTGCTAAGTGAGCACTCTCACAAAACCCTGTAATCAATTTATTTTGCAACATATACACTCAGGTTTAGAGGAGAGTATGCATAGTTCAATCAGATGATTCACAGTATGAATCTTTTTAACAGTCTCTATCCTTGGCAATATCATACTATCAGACAAGAAAAGTTGCTATCAGTTCAAGAATCAGTTAAATATAGGTAATATTGTTTCACCTTTCTTCTTTACGTCTAAGAATCTTTGTCTCTACATATTCATTTGAGTTCAAAATAATTTTTTTCTGTTTGATTAAAGCTCAATATATTTTCAGTGCATTTATATGAAAAACACCACACTTAGTGAGAAGGTTTTAAAATGTACATTTTAGTTTTTCCAGATTACAGAAAATAATTGAAAACCAACTGAATGCACTAATGAAATTGTACAGGACCTACACACAGCAGGAAGAACGCTGATCTCTTTTTCCTTTTCCATTATAGGAATTAACATCTTCTTATGTCTATGCTAGAGTGGCTAATTCATTGGATTTGACATCAAAGCACGGAGGTCAAAATACTTTGCCCAATTTATGACACGTCAGGAGACATCTGGACGACAGAGAAAGACGAAAGACAGCCTTTTACTGTAACTCAGTTAAACACATATTTAAATCCCTCACAAACCCTCCAGTGGTTTCTCTAATGCGCTGACAGAATAAAATATCATTAATTCAACATCTTCTCTTAAGAATGCCATGCATTTAATAAGATGATCATTTTATTTACATTTTTCGCCCCCACGAGAGCTGTCTGTTTACCAAGAAGCCTATTGTGAAAGGCTTTATTTTAGATGTTTCCAAGCATAATTTGTAAAAAAAAATTCTGGATCTATGTTTCTAAACCTAAGCATTAAATATGAAAGAAAACTCTCCTCTATTTACAATATATTCAATAGAAAGGAGTTTTATTTATATCTCCATCACTTTTTTAAAGGGTACTAAGATAACCAAAAAGCTAAGGTTAAATACACTGAATAAATGCTCATGAAAACTCCGAAATCCTGCCCATCCATGGTTTACTAAGTAGCAATTTACACAAATGAAGGTTGAAACATATTCGTAAAGAATATTTTATTCCTTGTCATTTCTATGAAAATTTTTTACATTTTATGGCTAAATTTGCTATATCGATTATGGTACTAAAATAAAAATAATTTCCTAAAACAGTATATACATACATTAAGGGCCAGTTCACACCAGACGCAGTTCCATTCAGTTTCCTGCGCATTTTTTCTGCAGTCAGTTTCCGGTCAGTTTCCGGTGCAGAAACTGACTGGAAACTGACTGCATGGTGTGAACTAGAGCCAACTAGAGCCATTGGAATACATGGAAAATACTGTGCATGCATTTTGTGCTGAAAAAAGCACACGGAACTGAACGGAACTGCGTCTGGTGTGAACTGGCCCTAAGGGTGTGGATAGGATATCCAACAGAGGTAGTGGGTCAATAAACAGTAAGGGAACTGTAATGAAAATTCCAAACAACAAATGCTACACTGATTTGGTCCTTTTCTGCTGTCACTCGTTTATGTTTTTGTGTTTCTAAAAATAATTTGTTTGCTTGAGCTGCTTGGTATCATTGCCTCTTAATATTAGTTTAAGAAATGTTGCCAATATTCTTTTCTATATAAGGAGTGGTTATTCCTGCGCTACCAATCTGGAGGAATGTGGAGGTTAATGAAACTGTCGCAGGCACCTAGCGGGTTAATCCTAACCTGATAAAGTGAGAAATCTAAAAAAAAGGGGGGGGGTGGTGCTGCGCTGTTTCTAATGTTACATATATTGGTACAATAGTAGTGCACAATGGCTAACTTATACCAATACACAGGTTTTATAAGATAAATAAATTTAAATGATGAATTACAGTAATGTATAAATACTAGAACCATAAAACCAATAATTAAAATATGAATATATATATTGTGAGGGGGTTAGCTCGGCAGCGGATGTGTGTGACCCCCGGGATGGGCTCCCCACACAAAAACAGGCCCAGAAAACGGAGGTTGTGGTTTTCAAAATCAAAAAGGTGCGGTTTATTTTCTATTTACAGTGACAAAACACAGCAAAGCAAAAAGAAACATAAATAAAATAAATCCTGGTCAACTTGACCTCTGACTAAACATACAGGTTTCCTAACTAACAACTGGGATCAGCCTAGTGCTGTCCTAGTCCCTAAGTCCCTGGTTTTAAATGTCCAAGCAAATAGCCACACAGGCTTTGTCTCACCGCACAGGGGTTCACTCTCCCTAGACAGTCCACACAGGTCTGGTTCCAGGCATGAGCTAACATCTAATGAAGCTGGGAGTTCTTATAGAGGCCTAAATGAGCTGACAAGCTTCAGCTGGTCTCATCAACTCCCTGTCTGCACGACGCCCAGCACTCTCCCTAGAGGTATGAGTCATCCATGAGCCTACTAGCCTCAGCTGGGCTTATACAACTCTCCACCTAGTTGTATAAGTCGGCGTAAAGCCTGAATCTGGGCGAAATATATCTACCCCCCTGGATGCAACCAGGTGACTTTACCTTCCTGCTGTCACATACCCCCCCCTCTTGTTTTAACCTCGGGGTTGGAACACCAGCAATCAGGCATTCATGTACTCGAGACAAAGCATCCACATTCCCCATTTGAACGCCAGGGCGATGCTTTACTGTGAAGTTGAATTCCTGGAGGGCCAGGAACCACCTATTCACTCTTCTATTTGTTTCCTTGTTTTGAGCCATCCACTTTAACGGAGCGTGATCCGTAACCATGTCAAAGTGCCTACCTAGCAGGTAGTACCGAAGGGAATCTAGAGCCCACTTCACCGCTAAACACTCCTTTTCAACGGTGGCGTAATTTACCTCATGGGACTTCAACTTCCTGCTGAGGTAAATGACTGGGTGCTCTTCCCCGTTCCAGACCTGGGACAATACTGCTCCTAACCCCACATCTGACGCATCACTTTGTACGACAAAGTCTTTAGAGAAGTCGGGTGAGTACAACACTGGCTGGCTACATAAGGCTTGTTTTAAGAATTGGAATGCTGCCTCAGCCTCGGGGGTCCATTTAATCATGACCGACCCTTTCCCCTTCGTCAGGTTGGTTAGGGGCACAGCCTTAGAAGCAAAGTGGGGAATGAATCGCCGATAATACCCAGCGATTCCCAGAAAGGCTCGTACCTGCTTCTTGCTGTTGGGACGTGGCCAACTCTGGATGGCCTCGACTTTGTTGAGTTGGGGTTTTATTACTCCCCTCCCAATGGTGTACCCAAGATATTTGGCCTCCTCCTGCCCAATGGTACACTTCTTGGGGTTAGCCGTAAACCCCGCTTCCCGAACAGAGTCCAGGACTGCTTGCACTTTTGGCAGATGTGAGGCCCAATCTGTGCTATGGACAATTACGTCATCCAGGTAAGCCGCAGCATACTTCCGATGGGGCCTCAGCATCTGGTCCATTTTCCGCTGGAATGTGGCCGGCGCATTCTGTAACCCGAACGGCATTCTTTTATATTGGAACGCCCCGTCTGGGGTTACAAATGCGGTTTTCTCTTTGGCCGACTTGGCCAGGGGGATTTGCCAATACCCTTTTGTGAGGTCAAGAGTCGTCATGTATCGGGCTGTTCCCAGCCGGTCGATCAACTCATCTATACGTGGCATGGGGTAGGTGTCAAATTTTGTAACTTTGTTCAACTGACGAAAATCGTTACAAAATCGCCAGCTCCCATCCGGTTTAGGCACCAACACAATGGGACTAGACCAATCACTTTGGGACTCCTCTATCACCCCTAAGTTCAGCATTTTCTGTACTTCCTCCCGTATTGCCTCCCGTCGGGCCTCTGGGATCCGATAGGGTTTTAACTTCACCCTTTCACCGGGCGGGGTAATGATGTCATGCTCTACCCCAGATGTTTGTCCCGGCAGCTCAGAGAATACCTCCTTGTTGCGAAGCACAAACTCCTTAACCTCCTGTTGTTGGGGTTGTGACAAGGTGGCTGCTATTCCAACCTCAGGAATCACGCAACCAGTTTGAGCTGGTGACCAAGTGTCTGCGACTAGGGACTCTCTATCCCTCCAGGCTTTCAACAGATTAACGTGATAGATCTGTTCGGGCTTTCGCCTTCCTGGTTGTCTGACCTTGTAATTCACTTCGCTCACTTTTTCCATTATCTCATAGGGGCCTTGCCATTTGGCAAGGAATTTACTTTCAACCGTAGGGACAAGTACCAGTATCCTATCCCCCGGGGAAAAGGTACGGGTCTTGGCTCCACGGTTGTACACTCTCTGCTGTGCTAACTGCGCTTGGGCCAAATGTTCCTTCACGATGGGCATTACCTGTGCAATTCGGTCTTGCATCAGGGCGACATGCTCAATCACACTCCTGTGGGGAGAACTCTCACTTTCCCAAGTTTCCTTGGCAATATCCAACAGCCCTCTTGGGTGTCTCCCATACAGTACACAAATAACAGCTACCTTGCTATTCCCAAAGACCTCTGTTTTAACTAACTCAGCCTTTATCAGGGTCACAAGGCTACCTGAATCCAGCAATACCACAACATTTCTACCATTAACACACATTTTGCATAAATGTTTCTCAGTTCCTCGAATGGCAGTGCATGCGACTATCGCACACAGCGACTGACGTCTGCCCGTCAGAAAGTCACACTGCATGGGTTCCTCCACAACCGGGCAATTGGCTGCAATATGTCCCGCTTGCCGGCAGCGGTAGCAAACGATCCTTCTTGCCGCCTCTTGAGCCGCTGATTTCCCAGGCTGTTCTCGCCAAACTTGGGGTAGAGCTCCCACCCTCTCACTCTCTCCACCCTCACCCCTTGGAATCCTCTTATCCGCCCCTGGGGATGGTCTGGTCTTAGGGTGGAAAGTCCGAGTGTCTCTGGAAGAGGCCGTCAGGTTCTCTGTAGCCAAGTATTTCTCCACACGATCCACAAGACCATCGGCCGTCTCTGGGTCTCCATGGCTTACCCACTTTTGGATGGCAGTAGGAAGAGCTCTCAAAAACCGATCCATTACAACACGTTCCACAATCTTTGGTGCGGACAAAGTCTCTGGCTGTAGCCACTTTCTGCTCAGGTGAATGAGATCATACATTTGAGACCTGGGGGGTTTTCCAAGCTGGAAAGTCCAGTTATGCACACGCTGAGCCCGGACAGCCTGGGTGACACCCAGCCTTGCCAAAATTTCAGCTTTTAGCATCACATAGTCTTTTGCTTGGTTAGGCTCTAGGTCATAGTAAGCTTTCTGCGATTCACCAGTTAACAGAGGAGCCACCAGTCCAGCCCACTGCTCCTCAGGCCACTTTTCTCTTTCAGCGGTCCTTTCAAATGTGGTCAAAAATACCTCTGGATCATCCTCTCCAGTCATTTTTGTCAATAAACGACTCACCCCAAAGGACGCGGTATTAGTGGGACGGCTTTCCTCACTGGTCTGCGGACGTTGCTGCATTACTGCTTCCATTTGTTGTAGTCTCTGCTCTTGCTTCTGTAACAGGTCTATGAAGCGGGCCTCAGATTGCTGCTGGGCTTGTTGCTGAGCTTCCAGACTCTGTTGGTGAGCTTGCTGCTGGGCTGCAAGGCTCTGTTGATGAGCTTGCTGCTGGGCTGCAAGGCTCCTTTGCAAACCTGCATTTGTCTGCTGTTGATTGGCATTTGCTAGAGCCAGCTGTTTCAGTATCTCCTCCATGCTGGCTTAAAAAAAACTGCCACTGGTTCTCCACCAACTGTGAGGGGGTTAGCTCGGCAGCGGGTGTGTGTGACCCCCGGGATGGGCTCCCCACACAAAAACAGGCCCAGCAAACGGAGGTTGTGGTTTTCAAAATCAAAAAGGTGCGGTTTATTTTCTATTTACAGTGACAAAACACAGCAAAGCAAAAAGAAACATAAATAAAATAAATCCTGGTCAACTTGACCTCTGACTAAACATACAGGTTTCCTAACTAACAACTGGGATCAGCCTAGTGCTGTCCTAGTCCCTAAGTCCCTGGTTTTAAATGTCCAAGCAAATAGCCACACAGGCTTTGTCTCACCGCACAGGGGTTCACTCTCCCTAGACAGTCCACACAGGTCTGGTTCCAGGCATGAGCTAACATCTAATGAAGCTGGGAGTTCTTATAGAGGCCTAAATGAGCTGACAAGCTTCAGCTGGTCTCATCAACTCCCTGTCTGCACGACGCCCAGCACTCTCCCTAGAGGTATGAGTCATCCATGAGCCTACTAGCCTCAGCTGGGCTTATACAACTCTCCACCTAGTTGTATAAGTCGGCGTAAAGCCTGAATCTGGGCGAAATATATCTACCCCCCTGGATGCAACCAGGTGACTTTACCTTCCTGCTGTCACAATATATAATCCGTAAGGTAAAATAAATAAATATAAATAAACCTGTGAATAAATATCAAAGTAAACGTTGCTGTGCAAATATGCTATGACAGTGCATAAATGAAAAAAACCTGGAAATTGCAGTGTAGTAATAAGTGCACAGATGTGACTGCTAATGGGCAGAGTGCAGTAAAGTGCTACAGTGAAAAGTAAAAGTGAAAAAAATATTATATAGGTGAAAAAATGTCCAATAAGCAATGGAACACAAATGGGATATTGAACTCCAAAAGTTCATAAGAAGAGAACAATGAAATTGGCAAGTGGTGCCCGTGCTGATTGTTTTTAACAATTTCTTCTAGGTGACAATCCTGCAACTTCACATATATAAGTGGTGCTGTGGTGAAGGGATGTGTGAATCTTGACTTCTGGTGTCACACACTAGGGTAATAGGTGGCCTCTTACCTTGCGGTAATGAGGTAACCGCTTTTGTTTAATAGGGGTCAGTGAATCCTCTGTC
Source organism: Rana muscosa (assembly GCA_029206835.1). Classification (NCBI taxonomy): domain Eukaryota; kingdom Metazoa; phylum Chordata; class Amphibia; order Anura; family Ranidae; genus Rana; species Rana muscosa. The sequence continues at coordinate 1,059,237,296 of CM055122.1, read as the reverse complement.
GCGATCCTGGCGTCCAATGGGGAAGCCTTTGTATCAAACCGCTGTTGTTCCTCACATGTGGAATAAACCTATGTTGGATCCTAGGGGTTGCTCACATCTCCCAATAATGGCAGGGTTAGAAAGAAAAAATGGGGTCTCGATCGTGAAGTACGTTTTAAAAAAACCAAATGGTATGTATTTAATGATGCATAAGGTTGTACATATATTGCTTACATAAACTCACATAAAAAACAATTGTGAAGAACTTATCTCCTGGACGAGCGGCGAGCTCGTGTGCCTCCGTCTCTCTGATTGCCTCTCCGTCCCTACGCGTGGCGTCACGGTCACGTGACTTCATCAGGGGATGATGGGAAGGCAATATGATGGTCTTTAAATACTGTTTGTATTGAACTTAATGCGGCGGCCATTTTCTCAGGGCACCTATATTAATCTCCATTGGCGGCCATTTTCTTTGAGATCCTGTCTTAGTTATGGCGGCGGCCATCTTTATGGTGGTTAAAAAACAATGACAAGTTAGTAACGACGGCAACACTTGCGCCGCCATTTTCCTTGCGGTTTTTTAATGATAAGGTTGGCGGCCATGTTTTTGAAGTCCTTGTAATGGTATAGTGTGATATCTGGTATCTACACATAACATAGCAAGGATGTGACTACATGCATATTGCAGAGCTATTTCAGAATTGAGGGGGCATCTCATTCCAGTTGTGCAAAACCACAATAAAAATGATTAAAAATAAAAACGATCGGTAAAAGTTTTATATATAAAATAGAATTAAATACCATATATTTTAAAAAAATGATCCATTAAAATACACAAATCGGTATATAAAAAATTTTGTTTATCGGCAATTTAAATAAATAAATCTCCCGAGTAGATATGGGGTAAATGATTAAACCAGTTCCCCAAAATTTACCAAAACTTAGGTCTGGTGGACATCAGGCAGACGTATGCAATATAGGCTATGCAGGATGTGTTTATTCCTACCAGATTAAGTAGAGAGATAAATATAATGGTGAAGATTAGTGATGAGCCGAACACCCCCGGGTTCGGTTCGCACCAGAACCCGCGAACGGACCGAAAGTTCGAACGAACATTAGAACCCTATTAAATACAATGGATGCGAACGTTCGAATTCTAAAGTGCTAATTATAACAACTATTATGCATGTTATTGTCCTAAAAAGGGTTTGGGAACCCGGGTTCTGCACCAGGGGACATGTATCAATGCAAAAAGAAGTTTTAAAAACGGTAGTTTTTCGGGAGCAGTCATTTTAATGATGCATAAAGTGAAAAAAAAAAAGTCAAATATTCCTTTAAATATCGTACCTGGGGGGTGTCTAAAGTATGCCTGTGAAGTGCCACGTGTTTCCCGTGTTTAGAACTGTCCCTGCACAAAATGACACTTCTAAAGGAAAAAAAAGCCATTTAAAACTGCTTGCGGCTTTAATGTAATGTCTGGTCCCGGTAATATGGATGAAATTCTTTAAGAAAAATGGCATAGCTACCCCATGACCCCCCCCCTACCCCAGCCCATTACCAGCCCCTTTGGGTCTTGTATGGATATTAAGGGGAACCCCGCACATAAAATAAAAAAGGCCCTATATACTCTGAACAGCCCTATACAGGCGGTGCATACAAGACAGGGACTGTAGGTTTGTTCTTATGTAGAGTCTGTTTGTAATTTTGAACAGGTACATTGTTGAAGTGTAGCTCCAGACCAAAAATCTATTTTTAAACTTTTTGGAAAACATAGGTAAGGGTTATCACCCCTGTAACATTTGTTTTGCTGTCTGTGCCCCTGTTCAGAACATTTCACCTCACTTTCCGTCCCAATGACAACTGTTTTTGAAATGTGGTGTTTTTCTTGAAACAAGGATTGCTGATAAAGCATCAGTACAGAGGAGACACCTTTCTCCCATATTTATTCTTACAGGAGAGAATTTTCCTTCCTAGTGGTAGATTTCCTCTCACTTCCTGTTGTCTTCTTGCGTTTGCAAGTAGGAGTCGTTTGTAAGTTGGATGTTTGAAAGTAGGGACCTGCCGTATATACTCTGCAGAAATAGGCCCCTTAGTTGTTGGTGTTGGCACAACACTGTAAGCACTCACAGTTACTCTTGGTTGGTGCTGGAACGCCCTGCTGTCAACTATTATATCAGGAATTTTAATTACATATAATTGTTGAACAGTGGTAGTAAAAATTGGGCCTTTGATGGTGGTGCTGGTGCCACAACACTGTAAGCCCTGACAGTTACTCTTGGTGGGTGCAGCAATGGGCCCTGCTGTGAATTATTAGATCAAGAATTGTAATTACATGCCCCTGTTGAACAGGGGCTGAAAAATTGGGCCTTAGGCACTGGTGGCACAACACTGCAACCCCTCACAGATACTGTACTTGGAGCACAGCAATGAGCCCTGTTGCAAAGTATTGCTTCAAAAATTGTAATGACACGCCCCTGTTAAACAGGGGCTGAAAAATTGGGCCTTAGGCACTGGTGGCACAACACTGCAACTCCTCACAGATACTGTACTTGGAGCACACCAATGAGCCCTGTTGCAAAGTATTGCTTCAAAAATTGTAATGACACGCCCCTGTTAAACAGGGGCTGAAAAATTGGGCCTTAGGCACTGGTGGCACAACACTGCAACTCCTCACAGATACTGTACTTGGAGCACAGCAATGAGCCCTGTTGCAAAGTATTGCTTCAAAAATTGTAATTACACGCCCCTGTTAAACAGGGGCTGAAAAATTGGGCGTTAGGCACTGGTGGCACAACACTGCAACTCCTCACAGATACTGTACTTGGAGCACAGCAATGAGCCCTGTTGCAAAGTATTGCTTCAAAAATTGTAATTACACGCCCCTGTTAAACAGGGGCTGAAAAATTGGGCGTTAGGCACTGGTGGCGGCACCCATAAACAAAAATGATCTTACAAGCTATCATCATCAATCGTATCATTGAGGACTCGGAGGAGGAGGATAGCCAGTCAACATAACAGCACAGGCACTCAGCATCAGCATCAGTCTTGAAGGGATGTGACATGTTAAAATCAATTAGTCTGTTATATCAGCATCAGGTGTGTGGTAGCTGGTGGTGATCCAAGACTGGTTCATCTTGATGAAAGTCAGTCGATCAACCGAGTCGGTGGACAGGCGCACCCTGTGATCCGTGACAAATCCTCCAGCAGCACTGAATGTGCGTTCCGAAAGAACGCTGGATGCAGGACAGGCCAGTAGCTCAATTGCATACTGTGCAAGCTCTGGCCAGTGATCCATCCTCAAGACCCAGTAAGCCAGAGGATTTTCGGTGGGGAAGGTGTCCAAGTCTGACCTTGCCCCTAGATATTCCTGCACCATGTTTATCAGACGCTGGCGATGGTTGCTGGAACCGATCATACTTTGGGGCTGCGGACTAAAGAATTGTCTGAACGCATCGGTCAGACGGCCACCTTCCCCACCGCTCCTTCTTTGACTGGCCGAAGCCTCAGCAACTCGTTGTCCAGGACCAGGAGTTTGCAACCTCCCAGTCTCTGGGAACGCGTTGCACAGACCTTTCTGCAAGGCCTCCCGGAGTTGTCTCATCCTCTGCTCCCTATGCGACGGTAACATAAGGTCCGCAACCTTACCCTTGTACCGTGGATCAAGGAGAGTGGCCAGCCAGTAATGGTCCCTCTCCTTGATCCGAAGAATACGAGGATCCTTCCGCAGACTTTGCAGGATCAGGGAGGCCATGCAGCGTAGGTTTGCTGAGGCATTCGCTCCGGAGTCCTCTGGGTCACTAAGGACGACATGATCCGCAGCCACCTCCTCCCAGCCACGTACAAGTCCACTGGTTTCTTGGGACTGTAAATCATCCCTAAAAGACTGCTGCTGATGATGCTGAGTGCCAGCCTCCACCTCCATGCTGACACAATCCTCCTCCTCCTCCTCCTCCTCCTCCTCCTCCTCTTCCTGTGCGATGGGTGGGACAGAAGGAACACTGTCTGGGTAAAGGGGGCCTTGAGAGGCAAGGAAGTCCTCCTCTTCCTGCCTCTGTTCTGCCTCAAGTGCCCTGTCCATTATTCCACGCAGCGTGTGCTCCAACAGGTGGACAAGAGGTACAGTGTCACTGATGCATGCACTGTCACTGCTCACCATCCTCGTGGCCTCCTCAAATGGTGCCAGGACAGTGCATGCATCCCTGATCATGCCCCACTGGCGTGGAGAAAAAAAACCAAGCTCCCCTGACCCTGTCCTGGTGCCGTAGTCGCACAGGTACTCATTGATGGCCCTCTGCTGCGTGTGCAGCCGCTGCAGCATGGCCAACGTTGAGTTCCACCTGGTGGGCATGTCACATATAAGGCGGTTCTTGGGCAGGTTCAACTCCTTTTGCAGCTCAGCCAGGCGAGCACTGGCATTATAAGATCTGCGGAAATGCACACAGACTTTCCTGGCCTGCCTCAGGACATCCTGTAAGCCCGGGTACCTGCCCAAGAAGCGCTGCACCACCAGGTTAAGGACGTGAGCCACACAGGGCACATGGGTCAGTTGTCCCTGTCGGAGGGCGGAGAGGAGGTTGGTGCCATTGTCGCAAACCACCATTCCTGGCTTAAGCTGGCGTGGCGTCAACCACCTCTCGGCCTGGCCCTGCAGAGCAGACAGGACCTCTGCCCCAGTGTGGCTTCTGTCCCCCAAACACACCAGCGCAAGCACGGCATGGCATCTTTTTGCCTGCGTACTTGCGTAGCCCCGTGAACGGCTACGGAGCACCGCTGGTTCATAGGACAAACCACAGGAAGAGGCCATGGAGGAAGAAGAAGAGGAGGGGGTGGAGGAGAGAGGTGTGTCACAACCAGTAGTAGCATTTTGGAGGCGTGGCGGTGGGACAACCTCCAACACTACTGCACCTTGTCCTGAATCCTTCCCAGCTGCCAAAAGAGTGACCCAATGGGCCGTGAAAGAAAGGTAACGTCCCTGTCCATGCCTGCTGGACCATGAGTCAGCGGTAATATGCACCTTACCGCTGACCGCCCTGTCCAGCGAGGCCAAGACATTGCCTTCCACATGCCGGTAGAGAGCCGGAATAGCCTTCCGTGAGAAAAAGTGGCGTTTGGGAACCTGCCACTGAGGAACTGCACATTGCACAAACTCACGGAAGGGGGCCGAGTCTACCAACTGAAAAGGCAGCAGTTGAAGCGCTAGCAATTTAGCCAAGCTAGCATTCAACCGCTGGGCATGTGGATGGCTGGGAGTGAACTTCTTTCGACGGTCCAGCAGCTGGGGCAGGGAAATTTGCCTGCTAGAATCGGACGTCGGTGTACTGCTAGCAGAGTGGGCGCAAGTACTTGGCTGTGACACACCTAATTCTACACCTTCATTCCTCTCAGTGCATGTTTCAGAGAGGACTGAAGTTATAGTGGGGTTGGAGATCCCAGCTGATGCGGTGCAAGGAGAGGTCCGCTTTGTTCTTTGGTGTGGGTCTTTGAGGTAGGCTTGCCAACGAGCTGCATGGCAGGTCAACATATGTCTGGTCAGGCATGTGGTACCCAAGCGGCTGATGTTTTGGCCACGCGATATACGCTTGAGACATATGTTGCAAACAGCAGCTGTGCGATCTGATGCACTAGCCTCAAAAAAGGCCCACACCAAAGAACTTTTTGAATGACGGGCAGAGGCAGCGCCCTGCACAGGCGGAGCTCTGCGGTGTGATTCCGTCGGTGTACTGCCCTTACGCTGGCCACCAAAGGGCATCCTGCCTCGTTGGAGATGTGCCTCCTCCTCATCCTCCTCCTCCTCCTCTCTCCTATTAGGCACCCACGTGGAGTCAGTGACCTCATCATCCCCTCCCTCCTCATCACTGGAGCCAATCTGGCAGTATGCTGCAGCTGCTGGAACATGACTGCCAGATTGGTGTCCTTCTTGAGCATCCCCTCTGTCTGCTCTCACGCTACTGCCTTCCTCTAGCTGGGTTTCATCATCAGACCCTTCGAAACGCTGGGCATCCTCCTGGAGCATGTACCCAACACTGTGCTGAAACAGTTCGGGGGACTCCTCAGGAGGAGGACATGGTGGGTCTAGGGAAGGAGTGACTGATGATTTGTCTGACATTGATACCAGGGAAGACGACGCTTTGGCAGCTGCTTTTCCAGTACCCTGAGCCTGGGTGAGAGAGGATGAGGAGGAGGAGGAGGGCTTGGTCATCCACTCTACCAAGTCTTCGGCATGATGTGGCTCAACATGTCCAGCTGCCGAAAAGAAGGACAAGCGTGTCCCATGGCCATGTGCTGATGACAATGCACCGCGTCCACGACCAGCACTGTTGCCCCCAGACACAGAGCCTGCTTGCCCTCTTTTATTGCCTCCTGACTGTCTGCCTCTCCTTGTTTGCCTTCCAGACATTCTAATAGATGGCCTGCAGGGAGATGGGAAAAAAGCAATAAGGGCTACCTTCAGGTGTCCTTCTCTGTCCCTTGAAACAAGGACTTGCAGAGTGAAATAAACTGACACTCTCCCTACCTACAGTTTTCTGTCCCTAGAATAAATGTTTTTTTTAATCACAATATAGCACAAGGACAATTCAGTCACTGTCCTTCCAGGTCCCTGGAAACAAGGACTTGCAGAGTGAAATAAACTGACACTCTCCCTACCTACAGTTTTCTGTCCCTAGAATAAATGTTTTTTTTAAGCACAATATAGCACAAGGACAATTCACTCACTGTCCTTACAGGTCCCTGGAAACAAGGACTTGCAGAGTGAAAGAAAAAAAACACTCTCCCTACCTACAGTTTTCTGTCCCTAGAAAAAATGTTTTTTTTAATCACAATATAACACAAGGACAATTCACTCACTGTCCTTCCAGGTCCCTGGAAACAAGGACTTGCAGAGTGAAATAAACTGACACTCTCCCTACCTACAGTTTTCTGTCCCTAGAATAAATGTTTTTTTTAAGCACAATATAGCACAAGGACAATTCAGTCACTGTCCTTCCAGGTCCCTGGAAACAAGGACTTGCAGAGTGAAATAAACTGACACTCTCCCTACCTACAGTTTTCTGTCCCTAGAATAAATGTTTTTTTTAAGCACAATATAGCACAAGGACAATTCACTCACTGTCCTTACAGGTCCCTGGAAACAAGGACTTGCAGAGTGAAATAAACTGACACTCTCCCTACCTACAGTTTTCTGTCCCTAGAATAAATGTTTTTTTTAAGCACAATATAGCACAAGGACAATTCACTCACTGTCCTTACAGGTCCCTGGAAACAAGGACTTGCAGAGTGAAAGAAAAAAAACACTCTCCCTACCTACAGTTTTCTGTCCCTAGAAAAAATGTTTTTTTTAATCACAATATAACACAAGGACAATTCACTCACTGTCCTTCCAGGTCCCTGGAAACAAGGACTTGCAGAGTGAAATAAACTGACACTCTCCCTACCTACAGTTTTCTGTCCCTAGAATAAATGTTTTTTTTAAGCACAATATAGCACAAGGACAATTCACTCACTGTCCTTACAGGTCCCTGGAAACAAGGACTTGCAGAGTGAAAGAAAAAAAACACTCTCCCTACCTACAGTTTTCTGTCCCTAGAAAAAATGTTTTTTTTAATCACAATATAACACAAGGACAATTCACTCACTGTCCTTCCAGGTCCCTGGAAACAAGGACTTGCAGAGTGAAATAAACTGACACTCTCCCTACCTACAGTTTTCTGTCCCTAGAATAAATGTTTTTTTTAAGCACAATATAGCACAAGGACAATTCACTCACTGTCCTTACAGGTCCCTGGAAACAAGGACTTGCAGAGTGAAAGAAAAAAAACACTCTCCCTACCTACAGTTTTCTGTCCCTAGAATAAATGTTTTTTTTAATCACAATATAGCACAAGGACAATTCAGTCACTGTCCTTCCAGGTCCCTGGAAACAAGGACTTGCAGAGTGAAATAAACTGACACTCTCCCTACCTACAGTTTTCTGTCCCTAGAATAAATGTTTTTTTTAAGCACAATATAGCACAAGGACAATTCACTCACTGTCCTTCCAGGTCCCTGGAAACAAGGACTTGCAGAGTGAAAGAAAAAAAACACTCTCCCTACCTACAGTTTTCTGTCCCTAGAAAAAATGTTTTTTTTAATCACAATATAACACAAGGACAATTCACTCACTGTCCTTCCAGGTCCCTGGAAACAAGGACTTGCAGAGTGAAATAAACTGACACTCTCCCTACCTACAGTTTTCTGTCCCTAGAATAAATGTTTTTTTTAATCACAATATAGCACAAGGACAATTCAGTCACTGTCCTTCCAGGTCCCTGGAAACAAGGACTTGCAGAGTGAAATAAACTGACACTCTCCCTACCTACAGTTTTCTGTCCCTAGAATAAATGTTTTTTTTAAGCACAATATAGCACAAGGACAATTCACTCACTGTCCTTACAGGTCCCTGGAAACAAGGACTTGCAGAGTGAAAGAAACTGACACTCTCCCTACCTACAGTTTTCTGTCCCTAGAATAAATGTTTTTTTAAGCACAATATAGCACAAGGACAATTCACTCACTGTCCTTCCAGGTCCCTGGAAACAAGGACTTGCAGAGTGAAAGAAACTGACACTGTCCCTACCTACAGTTTTCTGTCCCTAGAATAAATGTTTTTTTTAAGCACACTATAGCACAAGCACAAAACACACTGACACTCTCCCTACCTATCCTTCTCTTTCCCTAAACTAAAGGAATCCAGGTTAAGCAAGAAAGAAATAACAGTCACTGTCCCTGCCTATGCTGCTCTATCCCTGCTCCGGAACACACTACACTAGGCCGCCGTGCTGGCGGCCTTTTATAGTGTGGGGCGTGTACTAAACACCCTCAGCAATAATTGGCCACAGGCATCCTGCCTGTGGCCAATCATTGCTCTCCTCGCTGCCGGCGCTGTGATTGGCCAAGCATGCGGGGTCACAGTGCATGCTTGGCCAATCACAGCGCCTGGATGACACTGCGATGGCGTAGTGCATTGTGGGCCGTTCGCGTCACTCGAATTTGGCGCGAACGGCCCAAATTGTTCGATCTTCGTCGAACGATCGAACAGCCGATGTTCGAGTCGAACGTATGTTCGACTCGAACACGAAGCTCATCCCTAGTGAAGATAGAGGTCTACAGGGTAAGTTAATAAATAATAGAAATATATAAATATATATACCATATATATAAAAATATATTAAAGAATAAAATAAAATGGCAGTGCCAGAGGAACTAAGTATCCTGGTATGTGTGATGGGAATAATAAAGGGAGCGACATATACCCTACTAGATAAATGAGTATATGAGGGGAAGAATGCACTAAAAATCACTGAGAAAACAATTGAGGTCGAACTCGACATTGAGTCCTCTTGGCACAAAGGTATCTAGGGTGAATATCCATTTGGATTCTAATTGACTGAGCGTCCTCACCTTATGGCCCCCCCGCCAGTGTCTAATATATGGCTCAATGCCCCAAAATTTGAGCTGTGAGGGGTCTTTGTTGTGATGTAACAAAAAATGTTTTGATACATTGTGTTTGTCGAAACCTTTCATTATATTTTGGACGTGCTCTTTGATGCGGATCCTGAGAAGTCTTTTTGTGCGCCCTATATACTGCAGGCCGCAACTACACTCTAGGGCGTACACCGCCCCTTCCGTGTTGCAGCATATAAAATCTTTAACTTCATGGGTATCTCCTGTGCTGGTGGATGTGAAGTTAATTTTCTTCTCATTAGGTCTCTTTGTTTTCTTACATGCAAAACATCGTTTGCAAGGGTAGAAGCCTTTCATTGTGAAGAAGGAGAATGGTTTGTTAGGTGGATCTGGTACGTTCTTCACTATTCTATCCCGTATGGTTGGTGCCCTTTTATAAATAAATCTGGGGTTTCTTGGTAGTGAATCTTGTAACTGTTTGTCTGCCAATAATAGATGCCAATGCCTTTTGATAATTCTTTCGATTTTCTTGTATTGTACGTTATAATCAAGAATAATGGATGTCAATGGTTTTGTGGATAGTTGTTTATTTTTATCTCTGATCAGTTCATCCCGGTTCATCTCTGTCACTTCGACTATCTTCTCTTCTATAAAGGTATTGCTATATCCTTTCTCGACAAATCTTTGACCCATAGCTTCAGCTTGTTCTTTGAACATGTCTAGGTTAGTGCAATTTCTCCTTAGACGTACAAGTTGACCCTTGGGAACATTGAAGAGCCAATTTCTATGATGACAGCTTTCTATCGGTAAATAGCTGTTCCGGTCAACATTTTTAAAATGTGTCTGTGTTTTAAAACCTAAAGTGTCCTGTATGATATCAAGATCTAAAAATGTGACACTTGTTTCGCTGATCTCCCATGTAAGCTTGATGTTTCTGTCATTTACATTCAAGGTTTCTAAAAATAATATAAGTTGATTAGGCTCTCCATTCCAAAGGATAAAAATATCATCGATATAGCGTTTATATATGGTGAGTTCAGCTGGTTTATTTTTAAAAACGGTTTCCTTCTCCCACTGGGCCATAAAAATACCGGCCACACTAGGGGCAAATTTGGCTCCCATGGCTACGCCGGTTCGCTGATGGTAATAATTCTTGTTGTGCCAGAAATAGTTATTTTTAAGACAAAAGTCGAGACATTTGATGATGAACTTTCTTTGCATGCAAGGCAGCTCAGTGTATGTTCTCAGCCCCCACTTAGCAGCTTCGCATGCCTGATGGTGGAGGATGATAGTGTATAAAGAAGATACGTCCGCAGTGGCCATAATCCATGGTCCTCCTTCTTTGGGAATATTCATTATTGTTTGTATCATCTGTTTAGTATCTCTTAGATATGCCTTTGTGTTTTGTACTACGGGTTGCAGATAATGATCTATGTATTGGCCCATCCTGGCCGTGAGCGAATCTATCCCATTGACTATTGGTCTTGACGGTGGATTTGTTTTATCTTTATGTATCTTGGGAATTGTGTAAATAATAGGTGTATGCCAAGAATCGGGTACTAAATATCTGGCTTCTTTTTTATTCAAGATGTTCTTTTTGAGACCTAGGTGGACCACCTGTTCTAAAGCTTTTCTGCATTTAAAGGCAGGGGTGCTGAGCAATTTGTTGTATGTATTGGTGTCTTCCAACATTTCCTTCATACTGTTGTTGTATTGTTCTTTGGAAAGGACGACGATTGCTCCCCCTTTGTCAGCTGGTCTTATGACAAGGTCCTTCCTTTTTGTCAGTTTCTTGATACCACTCTTTATGTACTTCGGTTCCTCCTTCTTCTTTATTTTTAAATCCTTAATTTCTTCCAGCACTACTCTTTTGAAAACATCAATGTATTTGTTGTTTTTGACTGGCGGGTTAAAAACTGATTTATTTCTTAGCATACTATGAGATATCCCATCTTCTCTCATTCCTGGTTTGTTATATGTGATGGGGTTCCCTGCTATGTATTTATTGATATTTAATTTTCTTACGAATTTCTGTATGCCGATATAGGTCTGAAATTTGTCTAAATTTTTTGTTGGAGCATATTTTAGACCTTTGTCTAATACTCCGATCTCTTCATGAGTGAGAGTTTCGCCGCTTAGATTGAAAATTCCCTCTCCCTTTCCTCTCGTTTTCTTTTTGAGTCTCTTCCCTGATCTGCATCCTCTCTTCTTTCTTGATTTCTTGATCCTCTCTGTCCGTCTGGTGGGTAATTCTCCCTGTCCCTGCCTAAAAAAGACCTCTCGTAATCTGGGCCATTATGTTGGCTCGTATGTGGTCTTACGTATCTCTCTTCTTCATTATAGTTTGCCAGTGGGGCATAGTAGTTGTTGGTTCTGATCGGGCTTCGTTCATTCTGTTGGTTGTTTCTCCCATATCCATAGTCTCTCGGTGGGCTTCTACCTCTTGGTCCATTTTGTTCGTATGGGGGAGCTCTATAATCTCTATTATAGTGGGGTGGTTGTCTTGGGTCTCGGTGATCCTGTGGGGGCCCCTATATTCCCTATGGTCATATGGGGGTCTGTACCAATTGTTACCATTGTATGGTTTCTTGTTCTTCCAAAAGTAGGGTTTCTTCCATCCATTGTATGTTTTTTTGTCATTGTGTGGTGGTCTCCTATCTGGTTGTCTTGGTGTATGGTATTGTTGATTGCCCTGCCTCTCGTTGTACGGTTGTTGTCTCGGGGTCCGTATTCTATTGTGGTCATTCGGTCTACTGTTTTGCACATTCGGTCTCTGTTGTTCATTAATGTGTTGTGAATGGACCCTTACAGTTTTTTCTGGTGTGGAATATGTGGAAATTGGGTCCATTCGGCCGATTTGTTTTTGCCACTTAAACACTTCATCCGATTTGAAATCATTTATGTCTCTGACATATTTCTTGCTTTTCCTCTGCTGTACCTCTCTGTCCTTTTTTGTGAGATCTTTATTTAACTGTGTAGCGAGTGTTTTGTATTCAGTTGTGTCCTTGTGTACTTCCAATTCTTCCTTTATTTCTGCAATGGTTTGTTCGATCTTCTTGGTCTTCCTGTGTTTCCGTGCTAATAAGAATCTTATTAGCTCTAACCCTCGTTCGTTAAAGAACTTGAACCATTCATCGTTAGATTCTTGGTCAAGCAATCCGTCATTTGGAGGGATATCCCATCTTAGCCTTCTTGGGACAATACTTTCTTTCAGATAGGTTTCAAAAGTATTGACGTCCCACCATAGACTTATTTTTTTCTCCATGTTGTGTCCTAAGCGTCTCATTAAACTTTCTAAATCTGAAGTTTTTTTCTGAGAGATGTTGGTGGTACTAAAAATTTCCTCTAAGTTTACTTGTCTTGTCTCCAAAAAGGAGAAGACATCCATGGTTGCTGCAGGAATGGGTGGGATGAAAATAAGTGAAATGTAAGGAGTGGTTATTCCTGCGCTACCAATCTGGAGGAATGTGGAGGTTAATGAAACTATCGCAGGCACCTAGCGGGTTAATCCTAACCTGATAAAGTGAGAAATCTAAAAAAAGGGGGGGGGGGGGGGTGGTGCCGCGCTGTTTCTAATGTTACATATATTGGTACAATAGTAGTGCACAATGGCTAACTTATACCAATACACAGGTTTTATAAGATAAATAAATTGAAATGATGAATTACAGTAAAGTATAAATACTAGAACCATAAAACCAATAATTAAAATATGAATATATATATAATCCGTAAGGTAAAATAAATAAATATAAATAAACCTGTGAATAAATATCAAAGTAAACGTTGCTGTGCAAATATGCTATGACAGTGCATAAACGAAAAAAAAACTGGAAATTGCAGTGTAGTAATAAGTGCACAGATGTGACTGCTAATGGGCAGAGTGCAGTAAAGTGCTACAGTGAAAAGTAAAAGTGAAAAAAATATTATATAGGTGAAAAAATGTCCAATAAGCAATGGAACACAAATGGGATATTGAACTCCAAAAGTTCATAAGAAGAGAACAATGAAATTGGCAAGTGGTGCCCGTGCTGATTGTTTTTAACAATTTCTTCTAGGTGACAATCCTGCAACTTCACATATATAAGTGGTGCTGTGGTGAAGGGATGTGTGAATCTTGACTTCTGGTGTCACACACTAGGGTAATAGGTAGGCTTGTGCAATTCGTTTCGTAACGAATCAAAATTCGTCCGAATTTAGCAACTTTCGGACATTCGGAAGCATTCGAATTTCCGAACAGAGCAATTACGAATAAAACCGAATCCGAAATAAATTATACCGCAAAATAGCGAATGCCCGAAGGTCTTCGGCATAATTCGTTATGAAAAAAGTTACGAATGTACGAATCCATTCGAAGCACAATAACACTCACTCTGCTCTCTGCTTCTCCCTCACCATGCTGAACTCCCTCTCAAAATGGTGTACAGGGGCGGAGGCTATAGCCGCATGAAAAAACGAAAGTAAAATACGAGATTTCAAATCCATTCGAAGCACAATAACACTCACTCTGCTCTGCTCTCTGCTTCTCCCTCACCGTGCTGAACCCTCTCAAAATGGTGTACAGGGGCGGAGCCTATAGCCGCATGTAAAAAACGAAAGTAAAATACGAGATTTCGAATCGTTACAAATAACCGCTATGTATTTAGAAAAGTACAAATCCATTCGAAGCACATTAGGCATAATAGGCAGCGTCGTTGTGAGAGAGACACGGAAAATTACGAATCAACGAACCCAAAAAAAGTTACGAAAGTAGGAGTTGTGTCCAGAATCAACGAAAAACAACGTACTCTACCGAAAGTACGAATTATAAAGCAACAAAAAATTCAACGAAAAATGTCGCTTGCAAAAATACGAATGAGTCCGAACACGAAAAATCCCGTCTAGCAAAATTACGAATGATTACGAATCAACAGGACCGGAAAGAAACGAACCGAAACGGAACGAATTTTTCCGTTGTGCACAAGTCTAGTAATAGGTGGCCTCTTACCTTGCGGTGATGAGGTAACCGCTTTTGTTTAATAGGGGTCAGTGAATCCTCTGTCGCGATCCTGGCGTCCAATGGGGAAGCCTTTGTATCAAACCGCTGTTGTTCCTCACATGTGGAATAAACCTATGTTGGATCCTAGGGGTTGCTCACATCTCCCAATAATGGCAGGGTTAGAAAGAAAAAATGGGGTCTCGATCGTGAAGTACGTTTTTAAAAAACCAAATGGTATGTATTTAATGATGCATAAGGTTGTACATATATTGCTTACATAAACTCACATAAAAAACAATTGTGAAGAACTTATCTCCTGGACGAGCGGCAAGCTCGTGTGCCTCCGTCTGTCTGATTGCCTCTCCATCCCTACGCGTGGTGTCACGGTCACGTGACTTCATCAGGGGATGATGGGAAGGCAATATGATGGTCTTTAAATACTGTTTGTATTGAACTTAATGCAGCGGCCATTTTCTCGGAGCCCTATATTAATCTCCATTGGCGGCCATTTTCTTTCAGATCCTGTCTTAGTTATGGCGGCGGCCATCTTTATGGTGGTTAAAAAACAATGACAAGTTAGTAACGACGGCAACACTTGCGCCGCCATTTTCCTTGCGGTTTTTTAATGATAAGGTTGGCGGCCATGTTTTTGAAGTCCTTGTAATGGTATAGTGTGATATCTGGTATCTACACATAACATAGCAAGGACGTGACAACATGCATATTGCAGAGCTATTTCAGAATTGAGGGGGCATCTCATTCCAGTTGTGCAAAACCACAATAAAAATGATTAAAAATAAAAACGATCGGTAAAAGTTTTATATATAAAATAGAATTAAATACCATATATTTTAAAAAAATGATCCATTAAAATACACAAATCGGTATATAAAAAATTTTGTTTATCGGCAATTTAAATGAATAAATCTCCCGAGTAGATATGGGGTAAATGATTAAACCAGTTCCCCAAAATTTACCAAAACTTAGGTCTGGTGGACATCAGGCAGACGTATGCAATATAGGCTATGCAGGATGTGTTTATTCCTACCAGATTAAATAGAGAGATAAATATAATGGTGAAGATAGAGGTCTACAGGGTAAGTTAATAAATAATAGAAATATATATATATATATATACCATATATATAAAAATATATAACAGAATAAAATAAAATGGCAGTGCCAGAGGAACTAAGTATCCTGGTATGTGTGATGGGAATAATAAAGGGAGCGACATATACCCTACTAGATAAATGAGTCGAAGTGACAGAGATGAACCGGGATGAACTGATCAGAGATAAAAATAAACAACTATCCACAAAACCATTGACATCCATTATTCTTGATTATAACGTACAATACAAGAAAATCGAAAGAATTATCAAAAGGCATTGGCATCTATTATTGGCAGACAAACAGTTACAAGATTCACTACCAAGAAACCCCAGATTTATTTATAAAAGGGCACCAACCATACGGGATAGAATAGTGAAGAACGTACCAGATCCACCTAACAAACCATTCTCCTTCTTCACAATGAAAGGCTTCTACCCTTGCAAACGATGTTTTGCATGTAAGAAAACAAAGAGACCTAATGAGAAGAAAATTAACTTCACATCCACCAGCACAGGAGATACCCATGAAGTTAAAGATTTTATATGCTGCAACACGGAAGGGGCGGTGTACGCCCTAGAGTGTAGTTGCGGCCTGCAGTATATAGGGCGCACAAAAAGACTTCTCAGGATCCGCATCAAAGAGCACGTCCAAAATATAATGAAAGGTTTCGACAAACACAATGTATCAAAACATTTTTTGTTACATCACAACAAAGACCCCTCACAGCTCAAATTTTGGGGCATTGAGCCATATATTAGACACTGGCGGGGGGGCCATAAGGTGAGGACGCTCAGTCAATTAGAATCCAAATGGATATTCACCCTAGATACCTTTGTGCCAAGAGGACTCAATGTCAAGTTCGACCTCAATTGTTTTCTCAGTGATTTTTAGTGCATTCTTCCCCTCATATACTCATTTATCTAGTAGGGTATATGTCGCTCCCTTTATTATTCCCATCACACATACCAGGATACTTAGTTCCTCTGGCACTGCCATTTTATTTTATTATTTTATATATTTTTATATATATGGTATATATATATATATTTCTATTATTTATTAACTTACCCTGTAGACCTCTATCTTCACCATTATATTTATCTCTCTATTTAATCTGGTAGGAATAAACACATCCTGCATAGCCTATATTGCATACGTCTGCCTGATGTCCACCAGACCTAAGTTTTGGTAAATTTTGGGGAACTGGTTTAATCATTTACCCCATATCTACTCGGGAGATTTATTCATTTAAATTGCCGATAAACAACATTTTTTATATACCGATTTGTGTATTTTAATGGATCATTTTTTTAAAATATATGGTATTTATTTCTATTTTATATATAAAACTTTTACCGATCATTTTTATTTTTAATCATTTTTATTGTGGTTTTGCACAACTGGAATGAGATGCCCCCTCAATTCTGAAATAGCTCTGCAATATGCATGTAGTCACGTCCTTGCTATGTTATGTGTAGATACCAGATATCACACTATACCATTACAAGGACTTCAAAAACATGGCCGCCAACCTTATCATTAAAAAACCGCAAGGAAAATGGTGGCGCAAGTGTTGCCGTCGTTACTAACTTGTCATTGTTTTTTAACCACCATAAAGATGGCCGCCGCCATAACTAAGGCAGGATCTCAAAGAAAATGGCCGCCAATGGAGATTAATATAGGGCTCCGAGAAAATGGCCGCCGCATTAAGTTCAATACAAACAGTATTTAAAGACCATCATATTGCCTTCCCATCATCCCCTGATGAAGTCACGTGACCGTGACGCCACGCGTAGGGACGGAGAGGCAATCAGACAGACGGAGGCACACGAGCTCGCCGCTCGTCCAGGAGATAAGTTCTTCACAATTGTTTTTTATGTGAGTTTATGTAAGCAATATATGTACAACCTTATGCATCATTAAATACATACCATTTGGTTTTTTAAAAACGTACTTTACGATCGAGACCCCATTTTTTCTTTCTAACCCTGCCATTATTGGGAGATGTGAGCAACCCCTAGGATCCAACATAGGTTTATTCCACATGTGAGGAACAACAGCGGTTTGATACAAAGGCTTCCCCATTGGACGCCAGGATCGCGACAGAGGATTCACTGACCCCTATTAAACAAAAGCGGTTACCTCATTACCGCAAGGTAAGAGGCCACCTATTACCCTAGTGTGTGACACCAGAAGTCAAGATTCACACATCCCTTCACCACAGCACCACTTATATATGTGAAGTTGCAGGATTGTCACCTAGAAGAAATTGTTAAAAACAATCAGCACGGGCACCACTTGCCAATTTCATTGTTCTCTTCTTATGAACTTTTGGAGTTCAATATCCCATTTGTGTTCCATTGCTTATTGGACATTTTTTCACCTATATAATATTTTTTTCACTTTTACTTTTCACTGTAGCACTTTACTGCACTCTGCCCATTAGCAGTCACATCTGTGCACTTATTACTACACTGCAATTTCCAGGTTTTTTTTGTTTATGCACTGTCATAGCATATTTGCACAGCAACGTTTACTTTGATATTTATTCACAGGTTTATTTATATTTATTTATTTTACCTTACGGATTATATATATATTCATATTTTAATTATTGGTTTTATGGTTCTAGTATTTATACATTACTGTAATTCATCATTTCAATTTATTTATCTTATAAAACCTGTGTATTGGTATAAGTTAGCCATTGTGCACTACTATTGTACCAATATATGTAACATTCTTTTCTATATATTGCAGCTTACCAGTCCATGGATCATAATTTATATTTTTTTACGCTAAGAAAAAGTACAGAAAATACGTCCTACTTTTTAACACTTCCTGTGAGCTACACTAAAAGAACAAACAATGTTATCTGTTATCAATTATTTGTAGCTGCTGGCTTTTAAAAAAAAAATTCCGGTGAACCTCTGCTTTAAGATTTTAGCAATTCATTCTAAAAAAATAATCCAGATAAAAAATAAAGATATGTATTTCAGCCTCTTTAATCCCATGCACAGCAGGATTCAGGCTGGGAAGAAGGGGCAGAACATGGGACCTATTAGGGGAGCTGCATTCACCTGTGCTGAAAAGAAAGAAGAGCAGAGATATTACCTAATCAGACTCTTGCTGCTTCATTGTTCAATCACAGACCTACATGTTTTGTGTAACTGTATATTGTTATATCTCTGGGGTTCTATTACATATAGGGACAGTGTATGTTATGAAAAGATGGTTCCCATAATGAAGTTTTAATTTTCTAACAGTATATTGCTAAGTATACTGTTCACTTAATTTTGTCAGTTTAAAGTGATTGTAAAGCTAAGTTTTTTTTTTTTTTTAAATAACAAACATACTTACCTCCGGGGATGAGCCGAACACTGTTCGGTTCGCACCAGAACCTGCGAATAGACAGAATGTTCGCGTGAACTTTAGAACCCTATTAAATACAATGGACTCGAACGTTCGAAATCTAAAGTGCTAATTATAAAGGCTTTTATGCAAGTTATTGTCCTAAAAAGTGTTTGGGGACCGGGGTCCTGCCCCAAGGGACATGTATCAATGCAAAAAAAAGTTTTAAAAACAGCCGTTTTTTCGGGAGCAGTGATTTTAATAATGCTGTAAATGAAAAAATAAACGTGAAATATTCCTTTAAATTTCGTACCTGCGGGGTGTGTATGATATGCATGTAAAGTGGCGCATGTTTCCCGTGCTTAGAACTGTCCCTGCATAAAATGTCATTTTTGAAGGAAAAAAAGTCATTTAAAACTCACTCGTGGCTATTAATGAATTGTCGGCTCCCGGCAATACATAGAAAAGTCATTGATAAAAATAAAATAAAAAGCGTGGGGGTCCCCCAGAATTCAATTACCAGGCCCTTCAGGTGTGGTATAGATATTAAGGGGAACCCCGCCGCAAATTAAAAAAAAAAATGCGTGCGGTTCCCCCAAATATCCATACCAGGCCCTTCAGATCTGGCATGGATTTTAAGGGGAACTCCACCCCAAATTTAAAAAAAAATGGCGTGGAGTCCCCCCAAAAATCCATACCAGACCCTTATCCGAGCACGCAACCTGGCAGGCCGCAGGAAAAGAGGGGGGGACGAGAGAGCGCCCCCCCCCTCCTGAACCGTACCAGGCCACATGCCCTCAACATGGGGAGGATGTCCCCATGTTGATGGGGACAAGGGCCTCATCCCCACAACCCTTGCCCGGTGGTTGTGGGGGTCTGCTGGTGGGGGGCTTATCGGAATCTGGAAGACCCCTTTAACAAAGGGGACCCCCAGATCCTGGCCCCCCCCTATGTGAATTGGTAAGGGGTGCATTGTACCCCTACCATTTCACGGAGAAAGTGTCAAAAAATGTAAGACAAAACACACCAACACCTTGGAAAAGTCCTTTATTAAAAAAAACAAAAAAAACAAAAAAACATTCCAGCGGTGAAATCCAGTGTCCCGCGTCGATCCGATGTCCAGCGCTGTCTGTCATTGGCTGAGCCTGAGTGGACCTGATGGGGAACTTTCTCCACAGTCTATTACATGCATAGACCCGCCCCTTCTAAAGTTCCCCATCAGGTCCGCTCAGCCAATGACTAGGTGTAAGGCTGAGGACCTGATGCGGAACATGAGAAGGGGCGGGTCTATTCATGAATTACACAGTGAAGGAAGTTCCCCATCAGGTCCGCCCCCTCGGTATGTCAGACCCCACGTACGTCATTGGCCTGAGCGGGAACTTCCTTCACTGTGTAATTTACACAGTGAAGGAAGTTCCCCATCATGTCCGCTCAGGCCAATTTTGACACTTTCTTCGTGAAATGGTAGGGGTACAATGTACCCCTTACCAATTCACATAGGGGGGGCCGGGATCTGGGGGTCCCCTTTGTTAAAGGGGTCTTCCAGATTCCGATAAGCCACCCGCCCGCAGACCCCCACAACCACCGGGCAAGAGTTGTGGGGATGAGGCCCTTGTCCCCATCAACATGGGGACATCCTCCCCATGTTGAGGGCATGTGGCCTGGTACGGTTCAGGAGGGGGGGCGCTCTCTCGTCCCCCCCTCTTTTCCTGCAGCCTGCCAGGTTGCGTGCTCGGATAAGGGTCTGGTATGGATTTTTGGGGGGACTCCACGCCATTTTTTTTTATTTGGGGTGGAGTTCCCCTTAAAATCCATGCCAGATCTGAAGGGCCTGGTATGGATATTTGGGGGAACCGCACGCATTTTTTTTTTCATTTGCGGCGGGGTTCCCCTTAATATCTATACCAGACCTGAAGGGCCTGGTAATTAAATTCTGGGGGACCCCCACATTTTTTTTTTTATCAATGACTTTTCTATGTATTGCCGGGAGCCGACAATTCATTAATAGCCGCGAGTGAGTTTTAAATGACTTTTTTTCCTTCAAAAATGACAATTTATGCAGGGACAGTTCTAAGCACGGGAAACATGCGCCACTTTACATGCATATCATACACACCCCCCAGGTACGAAATTTAAAGGAATATTTCACTTTTATTATTTCACTTTAAGCATTATTAATATCAATGCTCCCAAAAAAACGGCTGTTTTTAACACTTTTTTTGCATTGATACATGTCCCCTGGGGCAGGACCACTTTTTATGATAATAACTTGCATATAAGCCTTTATAATTAGCATTTTAGATTTCTCCCATAGACTTTTTGAATTTGCAGCGAACACCCCAATTTGTTCGCTGTTCGGCGAACGGACAAACAGTTAATGTTCGAGTCGAACATGAGTTCGACTCGAACTCAAAGCTCATCCCTACTTACCTCCACTGTGCAGTTCATTTTGCACAGAGTGCCCCCCCGATCATCCTCTTCTGGGGTCCCTCAGTGGCTCTCGTGGCTCCTCCCCGCATCGTATAACCCCCTAGGAGAAGCGCTCTCCCGGGGGGTTACCTTGCGGGCGTGCTCTTGAGTCCAACATTTGCGTACATAGATGCAGAATGTAGGACTCGGCCCCGCCCCCGGCGCACGCGTCATTGGATTTGATTGACAGCAGCAGGAGACAATGGCTGCACTGCTATCAATCTATCCAATCAAGAGCAGAGAAGCCCAGGCAGAGATGAAGAGCGTGCCAATGCCGAGGGTATTACAGGACTCGGGTGAGTAAAATGGGGGGCTAAGGGGCCAGTCACTGTCAAAAAAAATTTCACCTTAATGCATTAAGGTGAAAAAACACGATGGTTTACAACCCCTTTAAGTCTTCAAAGCAGTTATTATTAAAAAAATTTTTTATATTACCACTTTACCACTTTGTGTAGTCTGTAGATCCAGGTATTATAAACATGTGGTTGTTACATAACATTATCAAACCCACGGATTTATGCTTCAGTATTTTCAGTAGGCACAAGTGTTTGTTTTTTTCATTTTAACATTTTTAAGCTTACACTGTTTTATTAGTCAAAAATAGAAAGTTGTTTCCTGTCACTCCACTTTGTAGATCAATGATCTGTGAAGAGAATTTTAAAGGTGTCAGTATCAGTAAATGACAGTGTTTTGGCTTGGAACAGTTCTAGAACAGCGTGAACAGCAAATTATTTCAGTCTTAAAAAAAGGTATAAAGAATGTTTGAAAAAAATGGAAATAATAGCTAAACAAGTAAAGGGTACACAATAGTCTATCTTTTTGCTATGCTACTATGCATTCAGTATTTCCGAAAATTTGTCTAAACTTAGAATAAAATGATGATGTGCTAAATTGTTGTATGCTTTCAACATCTTTCAATGCAAAACCACTTGCGTATGTGTTGCCAGAAAAAAATTAACCTAACTAAAGGACCTGTTTTTATCTAATGTAATTCTAGTGACTACAGCCTATGGAAGTTGCCTCAAATTTAAATGAACATAGTTTCCACATTCCATTGGCACCTGGCAGACATTCTTCAGATAAATCCCTGTCACCCCTGTCACTGGTACTCTTCAACATCTACCTTCGGCCACTCCTCAAAATCATCAGTGAACAGGACATGCGTTATCACTCCTATGCAGATGACACTCAACTATACTTTCGCATCAACAACAAAAAAGATCAATATTACGGACTGGAAAAATGCCTTACATTGATCAACAATTGGATGACAGAGAGCTCCCTCAAGCTTAATGGATCCAAAACAGAACTGCTCATTTTCCACGCTAACCGAAAGAAAAACGCCAGGACCACATGGACGCCGCCCACCATCCTGGGACAAAACATAACCCCAAGCACCAAAGTTAAAAGCCTGGGAGTTATCTTTGACTCAGACATGACTATGGACGCACAAATAGGATCAGTAGTCAGTGGATCCCACCACTTTCTCCGCCTGCCACGAAAACTCATCCCGTTCATCCCGGAAAAAGACAGAGCAGTAGTAGTCGGAACCATTATCAATTCACGGCTTGACTACGCTAACTCACTTTACCTAGGACTACCCAAATACCAAGTTGCACGTCTACAAGTCGTCCAAAACACAGCGGCCAGACTGGTAACAGGAAAAAAAACCTGGGAATCAATCGCACCGTCCCTGAAAAGCCTCCATTGGCTAGCCGTAAAGGATCGGATCACATTCAAGACCCTCTGCCTCACCCACAAATGCGCACAAGGAAACGCTCCTGAATACTTATGCGAGAAAATAAAACACTACACCACTACTCGTGACCTTCGATCAACTAACCAAAACCTCCTCCACATCCCCAAGACCCGCTACAAAGCCAAGGGAGAACGAAGGTTTGCAGTCCAAGGACCAAGGCTATGGAATGCGCTACCCACGAATATCCGCATGGAAGAAAACCATCGGGCCTTCCGGAAAATACTAAAGACCCATCTCTTCTAACGATCTCAACGACACTGGATGCAAAGCGCCTTGAGGCGATTTAGTTCGCAATTGCAGCGCTATACAAGTTACTCACTCACTCACTCACTCACTCATAAATAAAATGTATTCCAACAGTTGTTTGTTGCACCAGCTGATTTGGAAATTAAGAGAAGGATGTTGATATCCAAACTGATTGGAATACATTAGTCTTAATGGGTAAGACCTCGTTCAAAATTGTCAAACTGATTTGTACGTGTTTATTACAAATTAGAAAGACGCATTCTCTTCTCCTACCTTTAAAATGCACCTGTGACTAGACAATGGACTTTAACTTTTTAAAATATTCTTACCAAGCAACAAAATAGCTTTTATTAAAACAAGCCCTCACTGACCTATATAGCTGCATGTACTGTGAAGTAATTCATCCACAAATATCCTTACCAATCACAACAGAGGCTCTGAGGTGAGGTCAGTTTTCAACAGCTAAGAAACACACACAGTATATTTACATTAAAGGGGTGGAAGACTGCTAAGTTTTTGCTGTTCATGAAGTGCTATTACTGTAGTTAGCACTTTTGCAAGTGACATGAGCTATCCCTGTATTGATCATTTAAGTACAAGAGACTCCATCTTGCTTGCAAAGTTGCAATGTCTTTGTGTCCTTCAATAAAGCACACACTGAAATTTCCTAGAAGTTCTCTCTCTCCCTCTTGCCCTCACTTCTTAAGGTATTAGTTTTGCAACTGTTAGGCATAGCTGATGACATATAAAATATGACATTATTCTATTCGCTAGTTTTGAGCAACATCTCACACCACCCCCTTTCCCTATCTTCAGTATAAAATAGAATGCAGTACTTTTGTCAGAATAGATACTTTAAACACAGAACATGTGTCGTGTGAATCTCTTCCTGCATATACGATTTTTTATTTTCAGTGTCTAAACCAGAAATTTCCCCCACAGTCTTGGTGAGTCAAGTAACCAGGAATGGCAGGGTCTCCAGATGGAATCACGCATCGGTGCACTCTGTGGGCATTGTGTCCTTCGGATACAATCACAGTGCCCCAATACCCTATCCAATCAGAGCTGATCATATGTAGACTTGCTGGTTATTGGCAGTCCTTTCCTCATGCGCTGTGTGAGGAAAGGAGTGCCAATAACCAGCAAGGCTGTCAGCAGTGCACACTGTTTACGATGATAATCAGGGCACTGACCATCAGTGTCCTGATGATCAGTGCAGCCCCATCAGTGATAAACAGTGCCTATTAGTGCAGCTAATCAGTGCCCATCATTGCATCTCATTCGTGCCGCCTGTCAGTGCCCATTAGTGCCGCCTATCAGTGCCGTCTCATCAGTGCAGATACATCACTGCCCATCAGTGCTGCCTCAACAGTGCCCATTAGTGCAGCTTATCTGTGCCCATCAGTGCCGCCTCATCAGTGCCCATCAGTGCAGCCTCATCATTGCACTTCATTGCAGCCTCATCAGTTCCCATCAGTGCAGCCTATACTCTTGTAAATCTGCAGTCTGGCCCAGGGATAAACCTGAGTCACTGAATCTGAGTCAGGCTTATTAGAGGCCAGGGCTGGATGACTCATCCAGGCAGCTCTCTGGTGCCTTCCCCTGTTTAAGGGCGAGTGGAGGATGGCAGACGTATTGCTGTTGGACGGAGGAGTGAGCGCCATCTTATGGGTAGGAAGTGCTGGTCGCTTTCCTTAATACACGCTCATTGCTTTTAAATAACATGTGAGTGCATTCATATTTTTTTGCAATAAACGCTATCTTTTGTTCGGATGTTTGCGGAATGAGTTGCTTTTCTTATCCTTTACACATGTAACCATCGGTTTGTAATTGGAGCTGCTCTGGTTGACCTCTTGCTGTGACCAAGGTACACTCAAATCTGGTTGGTCTGTGGAAGGAGGAATAGTAGGAGATCGCTCTGTAGGAGAAACCATCTGGTTGAGAGTTTCCATGTCCTTTGCCCTAGGAATTTCTATATGTGCATTACCCATATACTGATGGTAAGGGTCAGTTTTTTTGGGTGTTGGTGATGGCTCTCTCATCTTCTCTACTCATGGTCTCCTTTTCTTTGGATTTTTTGGATTGGATTTGAGTTTCACTTCATTACTTGGAGTGACTTATTTGAACTTTTTTGCATTATATTCTTATTTTAGCGCTACACCTGTATCCCCTATATCTGTTTATGGAATGTTGGAGAATGTTCTGGAAGTCAGTGGGCGGAGGCTAGGAGGGCTGTCTTGCATATTTAGGGGCCCTTAGCCAATCCCCAGGTTGAGGGCCTGGCAGGGAAGTAGGGAGCCCTTAAATAGACACAAGCCATGTCAGCAGGGGAGTCGGTGGAAGATGGAGATGAGAGAGTCTGTCGGTGTCCCTTGAGGGACCCCTTCCAGGGAGGGGTTTTGCCTCAGGTCAGAGCTCTGGTGGCTGGCATGGAAGGATCCTACCACAGGAGGCAGTTGGAGGAAACCATTCTGGAGAGGCAGCAGGGAGAGCAAGGAGAGACAGAGTGAGTAGATCAGCACGGTGCAGGGGAGAGACTGTAAGTTGTAGCAGGTCTCTCTTGCTAAGTCTTCATCCAACCTTGCCCTGGGAAATCTCAAGTGTGTCAGTCAGGCGGGGCTGATGCAGAATGTCAGTCAGGAGGACTGGGAAGAATAAGCAGCCAGGTGGGCTGGTAGCAGCCAGGTGGACTAGCATTTCTGCAAGCAGTAGAACTGGGATCAGTGTCTACAGGGAAGCTGAAGGTGTTGTAAGATGCAGTTCACTCTGCATGTTCTACTTTTCATGGTACTGAGAGTTCCTAGCCTGTAAGGGGCTTTTGCTATACTAACATAGAGACTGTTCGCTTTACTATTTATTTTAGAGGGAAGCGGGTATAGGCACAAGTAGAGAAGAGAAATGAAAAAAGACTGGCCAGTCATTATGGGCATTAAATTAAATTAAGTAAGGGAATGAAGGGTAAGACAAGATGAGCGCCAGAGAATATATAAAACAAAAGTACGGTTCTGTCTATACTGAGCCCCTAGATAAATGGGTAGAATGGATAAAAGGAACAGCTAAACCTTTAAAATCTGAAGGGACTTTTGATTTTCAAGCATGGAAAAATTTTCTGCATGATTATGACCCCCTTCTGTGCAATGAAGAAACATGGAGAATATCATAATCCATAAGCCATAAAGTTAATTTTAGGAAAAGTCCTTAAGGCAAAGCAGCACTTCCAAATGATATGTTGTGCACTGTTAGGTGACAGTATAATAAAAAACACCCAGTGAGACAAATCCGGTCAAAGAGCTTGGGCGATTGTTCATAAGAAATCGACAAGTGTATGGAGAATCCACTTTCAACGCACCACGTGATTCCACTCCCCTAGGAATTGCACTTACCACAATTATATCAAATCACGCTTTGGATATGTTATGCCCAGACAGTAATATCAAAGGGTTATCTTCCATGATATCTCAAGTAGTTCACCAAGACAATGGATTGTGCACTCCAATTCACATTATTCTCACTTACATGATCATAAGCAATTCCATGGGCTGTCCTTAGATGAGGCGGCTGCATTGGTTTTCTTTTTTTCTCATGATTTTTTTCCATCTGATGACCCTGATGCCGCTTACACACGACCGTTTTTAATGTCATTGAAAAAAACTAAGTTTTTCTAGACGTGATTCTTCTCAAGCCTGCCTTGCCTACACACTATCTTTGAAAAAAATGCTTGAGTAAAGTGCGGTGACGTACAACACATACGACGGCACTATAAAGGGGAAGTTTCATTCGGATGGCGCCACCCTTCATGTTAGTAAAGTTTGTTGAGAGACGATTCGCGCTTTTCGGCCTTGTGCTTTTCAGTCCGTTACAGCGTGACGAATGTGCTATCTCCATTACGAATGCTAGTTTTACCAGAACGAGCGCTCCCGTCTCATACTTGATTCTGAGCATGCGCATTTTTTTTCACGTAGTTTTTCATGACGAGAAAAACGACGAGGTGAAAAACAACAAGAAAAATTAGAGCATGTTCCAATTTTTTCATGGCCATTTTTCACGTCGTGAAAAATGCTCTGAAGCCCACACATGATCATTTTTAATGACCATTTTAAAAAATTGCATTTTTCTCGTCATTAAAAACGGTCGTGTGTACGCGGCATGATAGTAACACTCTTTATTTCCTAGGGTGAAGAAAATGTTTACTGCATTGTATCTATGGAGGAGCAGTGTGGGCATCCTAGGCTGTGGTCTTGATTTGGACTACAACTACCTCCTTCTGATCTCCAATTATGTACAAGTGAGACTTTTGTAGTTCACAGAGGAGAGCTCTGAAGATTGTTCAATGTCTGCCTTCACCTGCTGCCATGATATATATATATATATATATATATATATATATATTAGGGATGAGCTTTATGTTGAACATGAGTTTGACTCGAACATTGGCTGTTCGCCCGTTCGGCGAAGAGCGAACAATTTGGGGTGTTCGTGACAAATTCGAAAAGCCGCAGAACACCGTTAAAAGTCTATGGGAGAAATCAAAAGTGCTAATTTTAAAGGTTAATATGCAAGTTATTGTCATAAAAAGTGTTTGGGGACCTTGGTCCTGCCCCAGGGGACATGTATCAATGCAAAAAAAAGTTTTAAAAACTGACGTTTTTTCGGGAGCAGTGATTTTAATAACGCTTAAAGTGAAACAATAAAAGTGAAATATTCCTTTAAATTTCGTACCTGGGGGTGTCTAAAGTATGCCTGTAAAGTAGAGCATGTTTTCCGGGGTTAGAATTGTCCATGCACAAAATGTCATTTCTGAAGGAAAAAAAGTCATTTAAAACTACTTGCGGCTATAATGAATTGTTGGCTCCCCGGCAATACAGATCAAAGTTATTGAAAAAACGGCAGGGGTCCCCCCCACAGTCCATTACCAGGCCCTTTGGGTCTGGTATGAATATTAAGGGGAACTCCCGAACCAAAAAAAAAAAAAAACGTGGAGTCCCCCCAAATTCCATATCAGGCCCTTCAGGTTTGGTATGGATATTAAGGGGAACCCTGCACCAAAATTAAAAAAAATGGCGTGGAGTCCCCCCAAAAATCCATACCAGACCCTTATCCGAGCACGCAACCTGGCAGGCCGCAGGAAAAGAGGGAGGACGAGAGAGCGAACCATACCAGGCCACATGCCCTCAACATGGGGAGGCTGTCCCCATGTTGATGAGGACAAGGGCCTCATCCCCACAACCCTTGCCCGGTGGTTGTGGGGGTCTGCGGGCGGGGGCTTATCGAAATCTGGAAGGGGAACAAAGGGGAACTCCAGATCTTGGCCCCCCTATGTGAATTGGTAACAGGGTACATTGTACCCCTACCATTTCACAAAGAAAGTGTAAAAATTTGTAAAAAACACACAGACACAGTTGGACAAGTCCTTTATTTAAAAAAAGAAAATAAAGAAAAAAATTCCAGCGATGTAATCCTGTCTCCCCGATGTCCAACGATGATCCATTCTCCATCGACGCAGCAGTCTCCCCTCTCCAGCAGAAACGAAAACCCCATGACGCATAAGAGGGGGCAGGGGTTCCCTATGATAAGGACAGGTCAACATGGGGACAGCCTCCCCATGTTGAGGGCATGTGGCCTGGTATGGTTCAGGAGGGGGGGCGCTCTCTCGTCCCCCCTATTTTCCTGCGGCCTGCCAGGTTGCGTGCTCGGATAAGGGTCTGGTATGGATTTTTGGAGGGACCCCACGCCATTTTTTTTATTTTGGTGCGGGGTTCCCCTTAAAATCCATACCAGAGCTGAAGGGTCTGGTATGGATTTTTGGGGGGGACCCCACACCATTTTTTGTTAAATTTGGTGCGGGGTTCCCCTTAATATCCATACCAAACCTGAAGGGCCTGATATGGAATTTGGGGAGACCCCCACGTTTTTTTTTTGGTTTGGGGTTCCCCTTAATATTCATACCAGACCCAAAGGGCCTGGTAATGGACTGTGGGGGGGACCCCTGCCATTTTTTTTAATGACTTTGATCTGTATTGCCGGGGAGCCGACAATTCATTATAGCCGCAAGTGTTTCTAAATGACGTTTTTTTCGTTCAGAAATTACATTTTGTGCAGGGACAATTCTAAACACCAGAAACATGCGCGACTTTACAGGCATACTTTAGATACCCCCCAGGCACGAAATTTAAAAAAAATTTCACTTTTATTGTTTCACTTTAAGCATTATTAAAATCACTGCTCCCGAAAAAAAACTGCAGTTTTTAAAACTTTTTATTGCATTGATACATGTCCCCTGGGGCAGGACCCGGTCCCCAAACACGTTTTATGACAATAACTTGCATATTAGCCTTTAAAATTAGCACTTTTGATTTTTCATGTTTGTGTCCCATAGACTTTAATGGTGTTCACGTGTTCGAACAAATTTTTTGTCTGTTCGCATGTTCTGGTGCGAACTGAACAGGGGGGTGTTCGGCTCATCCCTAATATATATATATATATATATATATATATATATATATATATATATAGTGGGTACGGAAAGTATTCAGACCCCCTTAAATTTTTTAACTCTTTGTTACATTGCAGCCATTTGCTAAAATCATTTAAGTTCATTTTTTCCCTCATTAATGGACACACAGCAACCCATATTGACAG
The DNA here is from genome assembly GCA_029206835.1 of Rana muscosa. Lineage (NCBI taxonomy): Eukaryota > Metazoa > Chordata > Amphibia > Anura > Ranidae > Rana > Rana muscosa. The sequence goes on along the minus strand of CM055122.1, from coordinate 1,059,207,318 downwards.
AAAAACACAAAATTGTTGACATTTTTGCAGATTTATTAAAAAAGAAAAACTGAAATATCACATGGTCCTAAGTATTCAGACCCTCTGCTGTGACACTCATATATTTAACTCAGGTGCTGTCCATTTATCCTGATCATCCTTGAGATGGTTCTACACCTTCATTTGAGTCCAGCTGTGTTTGATTATACTGATTGGACTTGATTAGGAAATTCACACACCTGTCTATATAAGACCTTACAGCTCACAGTGCATGTCAGAGCAAATGAGAATCATGAGGTCAAAGAAACTGCCTGAAGAGCTCAGAGACAGAATTGTGGCAAGGCACAGATCTAGTCAAGGTTACAAAAAAAATTCTGCTGCACTTAAGGTTCCTAAGAGCACAGTCCTTAAATGGAAGATATTTGGGATGACCAGAACCCTTCCTAGAGCTTGCTGTCCGGCCAAACTGAGCTATCGGGGGAGAAGAGCCTTGGTGAGAGAGGTAAAGAAGAACCCAAAGATCACTGTGGCTGAGCTCCAGAGATGCAGTCGGGAGATGGGAGAAAGTTGTAGAAGGTCAACCATCACTGCAGCCCTCCACCAGTCGGGGTTTTATGGCAGAGTGGCCCAACGGAAGCCTCTCCTCAGTGCAAGACACATGAAAGCCTGCATGGAGTTTGCTAAAAAAACACCTGAAGGACTCCAAGATGGTGAGAAATAAGATTCTCTGGTCTGAGGAGACCAAGATATAACTTTTTGGCCTTAATTCTAAGCGGTAAGTGTGAAGAAAACCAGGCACTGCTCATCACCTGTCCAATACAGTCCCAACAGTGAAGCATGGTGGTGGCAGCATCATGCTGTGGGGGTGTTATTCAGCTGCAGGAACAGGACGACTGGTTGCAATCGAGGGAAAGATGAATGCGGCCAAGTACAGGGATATCCTGGACAAAAACCTTCTCCAGAGTGCTCAGGACCTCAGACTGGGCTGAAGGTTTACCTTCCAACAAGACAATGACCCTAAGCACACAGCTAAAATAACAAAGGAGTGGCTTCACAACAACTCCGTGACTGTTCTTGAATGGCCCAGCAAGAGCCCTGACTTAAACCCAATTGAGCATCTCTGGAGAGACCTAAAAATGGCTGTCCACCAACGTTTACCATCCAACCTGACAGAACTGTAGAGGATCTGCAAGGAGGAATGGCAGAGGATCCCCAAATCCAGGTATGAAAAACTGGTTGCATCTTTCCCAAAAAGACTCATGGCTGTATAGATCAAAAGGGTGCAAATACTGAATACTGAGCAAAGGGTCTGAATACTTAGGACCATGTGATATTTCAGTTTTTCTTTTTTAATAAATTTGCAAAAATGTCAACAATTTTGTGTTTTTCTGTCAATATGGGGTGCTGGGTGTACATTAATGAGGAAAAAAATGAACTTAAATGATTTTAGCAAATGGCTGTAATATAACAAAGCGTGAAAAATTTAAGGGGGTCTGAATACTTTCCGTACCCACTGTATATATACATCCTTTACAGCACAAAGCTTTGTGCTATAAAGGATGTATATATAGTATGGCAGCAGGTGAAGCCCCCCTAATACTTACCTGAGCCCCCTCTCAATCCAGAAATGTCCAGGAGAGCCTTGCCTCTCCACGGACTCACACTACTCTTTGGCTTTTAGCAGCAGCGGGAGCCATTGGCTACAGCTGCTGTTAATCACAGCCAGTGAGCCAATCAGGAGAAGGAGGGGGTGGGGCTTATCACAGCTCCATGTGTGAATGGACACACAGAGCTGCGGGTCCGGAGCGTGCCTGTTTTGGTGACCCCAGAGCAAGCTGCTTGCTGTGGGGGGCACCCAGCAGGAGGTAGGAGCCAGGAGTGCCGGCAATGATCCCGAGAAGAGGAGGAACTGGGCTGCTCTGTGCAAAATCACTGCACAGAGCAAGTATGTATAACATGTTTGTTATTAAAAAAACAAAAACAAAACAAAACAAGACTTTACAATCACTTTAAAGCTTTGGCCAAAGAAAGAGGTATAGAGCCTGAACTTCGGGGATACCTTAATTTCCAAATTGTGGCAGCAAGATGAAGTGAAAAGGCAGGTAGAAGACACTCTTTCTGTCCCCATTGTCACAGAGCAACCTGTTGCAATTTATCCTGTCAGAACCCAAATAGTTTTTGAAAGAAATACAGTCAGGTCCATAAATATTGGGACATGAACACAATTCTAATCTTTTTGGCTCTATACACCACCACAATGGATTTGAAATGAAACAAAGATGTGCTTTAACTGCAGAATTTCAGCTTTAATTTGAGGGTATTTACATCCAAATCAGGTAAACGGTGTAGGAATTACAACAGTTTGTATATGTGCCTCCCACTTTTTAAGGGACCAAAAGTAATGGGACAATTGGCTGCTCAGCTGTTCCATGGCCAGGTGTGTGTTATTGCCTCATTATCCCATTTACAAGGAGCAGATAAAAGTTTCCAGAGTTCATTTCAAGTGTGCTATTTGCATTTGGAATCTGTTGCTGTCAACTCTCAATATGAGATCCAAAGAGATGTCACTATCAGTGAAGCAAGCCATCATTAGGCTGAAAAAACAAAACAAACCCATCAGAGAGATAGCAAAAACATTAGGTGTGGCCAAATCAATTGTTTGGAACATCCTTAAAAAGAAAGAACGCACCCGTGAGCTCAGCAACTCCAAAAGACCCGGAAGACCACGGAAAACAACTGTGGTGAATGACCGAAGAATTCTTTCCCTGGTGAAGAAAACACCCTTCACAACAGTTGGCCAGATCAAGAACACTCTCCAGGAGGTAGGTGTATGTGTGTCAAAGTCAACAATCAAAATATGACTTCACCAGAGTGAATACAGAGGGTTCACCACAAGATGTAAACCATTGGTGAGCCTCAAAAACAGGAAGGCCAGATTAGAGTTTGCCAAACAACATCTAAAAAAAGCCTTCACAATTCTGGAACAACATCCTATGGACAGATGAGACCAAGATCAACTTGTACCAGAGTGATGGGAAGAGAAGAGTATGGAGAGTATGGAGAAGGAAAGGAACTGCTCATGATCCAAAGCATACCACCTCATCGGTGAAGCATGGTCGTGGTAGTGTCATGGCGTGGGCATGTATGGCTGCCAATGGAACTGGTTCTCTTGTATTTATTGATGATGTGACTGCTGACAAAAGCAGCAGGATGAATTCTGAAGTGTTTCGGGCAATATTATCTGCTCATATTCAGCCAAAGGCTTCAGAACTCATTGGACGGTGCTTCACAGTGCAGATGGACAATGACCCGAAGCATACTGCGAAAGCAACCAAAGAGTTTTTTAAGGGAAAGAAGTGGAATGTTATGCAATGGCCAAGTCAATCACCTGACCTAAATCCGATTGAGCATGCATTTTACTTGCTGAAGACAAAACTGAAGGGAAAATGCCCCAAGAACAAGCAGGAACTGAAGACAGTTGCAGTAGAGGCCTGGCAGAGCATCACCAGGGATGAAACCCAGCGTCTAGTGATGTCTATGCGTTCCAGACTTCAGGCTGTAATTGACTGCAAAGGATTTACAACCAAGTATTAAAATATGAAAGTTTGATTTATGATTGTTAATCTGTCCCATTACTTTTGGTCCCTTAAAAAGTGTGAGGCACATATACAAACTGTTGTAATTCCTACATCGTTCACCCGATTTCGATGTAAATACACTCAAATTAAAGCTGAAAGTCTGCAGTTAAAGCACATCTTGTTTGTTTGTGGTGTTGTATAGAGCCAAAAAGATTAGAATTGTGTCGATGTCCCAATATTTATGGACCTGACTGTAACCCTGAAAGTAAGTCTCAAGTTAAATTGTATGTAATGCAATATTTCTACCAGCCCACAGGTAAGAAAATAGACTAGACTTTTTTTGGGGGGAAAAATCTGTTTTATACAGTTTATCAGGACCTGGTATATGGATGGGATTCAAATGAAATGTATATGCCTTGACTTGGTAAGTTTGCCTCAGCTGGGCAAATTTGAGGTGGAAAAAATCTGGTCATGCACTGGGATCCTTTTTGAATTAGTCTGGTCTATGCAGAGTCTAATGTAATTAAATCCATTAACCACTTGTCCCCCGCCCACTGTCAATTGACGGCGGGCGGAGGATACTCTCGTTCTGGGAGGACGTCATATGACGTCCTCCCTTTAAAACGAGCTAGGAGGCGCGCGCTCGCTGCCAGCGGGGCGCCCGTCGCGTTCACAAGGCCCCGGTGCGCGTGCCCGGCGGCCGCGATTGCCGCCGGGCACCCGTGATTGCCCGGGAAACGAGCAGGAAAGTGGATCTCTGTGTGTAAACACAGAGATCCACGTCCTGTGAGGGAGAGGGGACCGATGGTGTGTCCCTTGTACATAGGGACAACCATCCGTCACCTCCCCCAGTCAGTCCCCTCCCCCCACAGTAAGAACACATTGAGGGAACATATTTAACCCCTTCCCGCCCCCTAGTGGTTAACCCCTTCCCTGCCAATCACATTTATACAGTAATCAATGCATTTTTATAGCAGGGATCGCTGTATAAACGTGAATGGTCCCAAAAATGTGTCAAAAGTGTCCGATGTGTCCGCCGCAATATCGCAGTCACAATAAAAAATCGCAGATCGCCGCCATTACTAATAAAAAAATAAAAAAATAAAAATGCTATAAATCTATCCCCTATTTTGTACACGCTATAACTTTTGCGCAAACCAATCAATACGCGCTTATTTCGATTTTTTTTTCACCAAAAATATGTAGAAGAATACGTATCGGCCTAAACTGAGGAAAATTTTATTTAAAAAAAAAAAAAAAAAATGGGTATTTATTATAGCAAAAAGTAAAAAATAGTGTTTTTTTTCCAAACTGGACGCTCTTCTTTTGTTTATAGCGCAAAAAATAAAAACCGCAGAGGTAATCAAATACCACCAAAAGAAAGCTCTATTTGTGGGAAAAAAAGGACACAAATTTCGTTTAGGAGCCACGTCGCACGACCGCGCAATTGTCATTCAAAGTGTGACAGCGCTGAAAGCTGAAAAATGGCTTGGGCAGGAAGGGGGTTTTCGTGCACAGTAGAGAAGTGGTTAAAGTGGATGTAAACCCTCACATATACCCAATGAAGTGAACAGCCTCAGATGATACACAGAGATTAAACAAATCCTCCAAAATAAGTGTAGCGCCCCTTTACTTTACAGGGGTGCTATGTACTTAAATTTAGGGGTTGGTCTGAGCTAGTAGCCAGGCTCGGAACACTTTGATTTGTTAGTACTCGCTTCTGCCTATGTGATGTAGCCTGATGTGCAGTTCCCTGTGGCCTGTAGGTGGCACTGCCATATCAGGTCAGGGTTGAACCATGGGTAACATTGCTATGCCTTAGGGTGTCCTCTCTCGGCAGCGGTATGGTGGGCGTGGTTGGCCTGCTGTGCATGCTGGGAGGGGATACATAAAGGGCGGACGCCATTCTTTTGGGGTGGAAGTCAGGAGTCTGGAATGTGAGTGGTTCGTGCCATCCGGCCCTCCAGGCCAGGGGTGCGCGCGTGCATCAGTCTCAGGCACCTTTAGCCTGGGGCTGCAACTCCACTAGTAGGCCCAGCACCTTTAGCTGGGGCCTATCTTCAAAAGAAGAATCCCAGGGTGCCCGGGAAAGGGTGGACCCGCTCTAAGAAGAGGAGACAGGGGGAGGACCTTTCTGATGGACCGGTGAGAGATCACGGTGAAAGAGAGGCCTGGTTACCTTCTGGAGGGATTCAAAGATCCATCACAGTCCTTGCAACGTGCTATCACTGGCACCTGTCCTTGTGTTGCAATAGCTGAGGAGTTTTGGACATAAAGATTCTGTGGCAGAGGATCTCCCGATCGTATCTCTAGGAAACCTAAAGTGAACGTTCGAGCATCACTCCGGCTGCTAGGATCCGCTCTTACAGGGGACTATCCGGGTGAGCTAAACCTACTCGGGATCGAGTAGCGACTATCGTACCAGTTTGTGCCTGGACCTATCTCCCAAACCTTACTGTCCTTTTCTCTCATCCACCTTTCCTGTCTGCTGAACTTGAACTTGCTTATAAAATAAACTCAGCATTGGAGTTAAAGTGGTGTGGACATTGGCCTTCCTGGGGAAAAATAGAGACTTGTCCCTATACTCTAGGAGATGAGAACCAGTCTGCTGGGAAACCTTGCTGCAGGACCCAAAATTGTTAACACCGCTCAACCTCCCCAAACAGGGGGGTACGGGCATATAACGCGGTGTGCCTTGGCCTGCAAGTGAGCCAAAGGCAGGAAAAGGTGTGCTACATAAGTTTTACGTGTATATCTGCTGTCTTCAGCTTTCTAGACTCTTTAGAAAGTGCACATTGTGTTAGAAATTTTTCTTCCTGTTCAGCAGTGGGAGGAGAGTCTGGGCTTACACTGGGTGACAGGTGATTGAAGGAAAGGCAGCCCCCCCACCTTCACATAGGGAGAGGAACTAAGAAACTTGCAGATATGTGCTGTGAATAGAGAAGCTACCTGCTTATCTGTCTCTTACCCCCCCCCCCCGACACAAATTTCCAGCTGCTTTTATCTCCTGTGTCGGAGAGCTTGTCAGAAGTTATCATGCTGATAACAGAGGAAGGAGCAGCAGAAAGACACATGACTTAGGGTTTTGGAGAGACATCCACTTACAAATATATGATGATTCTCTGATAGGCTTAAAGCAACCCTGTCACTTAAAAAAGTAACAAAAGGTTTCTGCAAAAATAGCCTCTGAATATTTACCTCTCCAGATGCGGTGGCAAGTTTTAACTCAGCTGACTCCAAGAACTACAGCTACCACATCTACCAGCAGTACCTTTAACATATGATACTCTAGGAAGTGTCATCGAATGTCTGCATCCCCTACCAAGCACTGTGGTTTCATCTGCTGATGCGAGTAATTATTGAGCACAGTGGGAGACCTAGCATCCAACACACTAATTTCTGATGTGATGTATGTATGTCAGATGTGAAGATTATGGTGCAGGCTGTAGAGTTTAAAGGCAGAAAAGTTTGTTGTCTGCCAGTGAATTGAATTTACAAAACCATAATTGTCACACAGTGTTCATTACTGCATGTTGTTTGCTTTCTTTACCACTTTACTTCTGGCCACTGTAGTGTACTGGAGGATATAGAGTAAATACAGTCAGGTCCATAAATATTGGGACATCGACCCAATTCTAATATTTTTGGCTCTATACACCACCACAATGGATTTGAAGTGAAACAAACAAGATGTGCTTTAACTGCAGACTTTCAGCTTTAATTTGAGGGTATTTACTAGACATGTGCACACTGAAATATTTCGTTTCGGAATTTCGTTTTCGTCCGAAAAATAAATTTATTTAGTTACTCCCGAAATTCGTTTTTATTTATTTTGTTTTTCGTTAGAAATTGCATTCGTCCGAAAATCTGAATTACTTAAGGTCGAATCTGTCATTGAAGGCTTATGGTGTTTGTCGAATGTTCAAAGAAGTTTCGACGGAGCAGCGAAACTGTAAAACGCCGCAATTGTACATTTCCGGTCGAATGTTCTGCCTACAAGCTATAGTAGAATTCTAATGTTGTATGACTAGTAATAATTATATTTTTTAATTATTATTACTAGTCAACCAACATTAGAATTCTTCTATAGCCTATGGGCGGATGCATTTGACCAGAAATGTACGATTGCAGCGTCGTACAGTTTAGCTGCTCCGTCGAATCTTCTTAGAACTTTTGACAGACACCATAAGCCTTCAATGACAGATTCAACGTTTGTATGTTTTTCGATGCTTTGTCGAATCTTCGTCATTCATGTTGAATTGTCAAGTTAGTTCTAGCTATTTTACTGCTCCTCCTCTTTGGTTACAATCAGCCAATAACATTCATCATCATCATTATTTTTATTTTACTTCCCCCACCCAATTCCAGCAGCGATCTTTTCTCTCTATGTCGAATCTTTTCTCTCTATAATGTCGAATCTTTTCTCTCCTATGTCGAATCTTTTCTCTCTATGTCGAATCTTTTCTCTCTATAATGTCAAATCTTTTCTCTCTATGTCGAATCTTTTCTCTCTATGTAGAATAATCTTGGACTAATAGAGTTAAGGTTAGGCACATTCGACCACAGGTTTGATAGACACAGATTGTTATTGTCAGCGTCACGTCGAATCTCCTATCTATATCGAACTGTTGTCACAACGAAAATGAAAATAAAGCATTTGTTTATGTCGGATCTTTCGGTTTTCGGATTCTGTGCTTTCGTTTTAGTTTGTTAAAACGATATTGAAAATACCTGAAATTCGGACGAAAATGCATTCGGACGAAAACGAATGCACATGTCTAGTGATTGCTGACAAAAGCAGCAGGATGAATTCTGAAGTGTTTCGGGCAATATTATCTGCTCATATTCAGCCAAATGCTTCAGAACTCATTGGATGGAGCTTCACAGTGCAGATGGACAATGACCCGAAGCATACTGCGAAATCAACCAAAGAGTTTTTAAGGGAAAGAAGTGGAATGTTATGCAATGGCCAAGTCAATCACCTGACCTGAATCCGATTGAGCATGCATTTCACTTGCTAAAGACAAAACTGAAGGGAAAATTCCCCAAGAACAAGCAGGAACTGAAGACAGTTGCAGTAGAGGCCTGGCAGAGCATCACCAGGGATGAAACCCAGCATCTGGTGATGTCTATGCGTTCCAGACTTCAGGTTGTAATTGACTGCAAAGGATTTGCAACCAAGTATTAAAAAGTGAAAGTTTGATTTATGATTGTTAATCTGTCCCATTACTTTTGGTCCCTTAAAAAGTGGGAGGCACATATACAAACTGTTGTAATTCCTACACCGTTCACCTAATTTGGATGTAAATACCCTCAAATTAAAGCTGAAAGTCTGCAGTTAAAGCACATCTTGTTTGTTTTATTTCAAATCCATTGTGGTGGTGTATAGAGCCAAAAAGATTAGAATTGTGTCAATGTCCCAATATTTATGGACCTGACTGTATACTGTAAATAAAAGCTGCATGTTTCAGCCTTTACTTTGTTTCCTCTCTCAGTGATCGTCTGTGTAGGAAACATCCAGTGTTTAAAAAAAAACATCAAAATCAACAGAGCAGTACAGCGGTGATACAGACACTGGTGTGGCTAGTGATCAGGGAAACTGGTTGGCTGCTATGATGACACTATATGCCAATACAGCCAGTCAATGTCTCTGATCCCTAGCCACACCAGTTCCAGTGTCACCAAACCAGTGCAACCAGTTACAATATCCCTGATCATCACCACACCAGTACAGTGTCATCATACTAGTGCAGCTAGTGACAATGTCCATGATCACTACCACACCAGTCATAGTGTTGCCAGACCAGTGTATTGAGAAATATTGTTCTGATTGCCTCCACATCAGACCAGTGCAGCCAGCAATAGTGTTCATGATAATCACCACACCAGTCTCAGTGTCACCTGACTAGTGTAAGCCATCAACTGTGTTCTTGATTGCCACCACACCAGTTGAAGTGTCACCAGACCACTGTACACCAATAACAGTGTTCCTGATCGCTGCCACAAAAATCTCAGTGTCACCAGACCAACGTAAGCCAGCAACACTGTCCCTAATCACCACCACACCCTTACAGTATCACAAGACCAGTGTAAGCCAGCAACAGTGTTCCTGGTCACTACCACACGAGTCCCAGTTTTACCAGACCAGTCTGAGCCAACAACAGTGTTCCTGATCAACACCACACCAGTCCCAATACCATTAGACCAGTGGAAGACAGCAATAGTGTTTCTGATCACTGTCACACCAGCCTCAGTGTTATCAGACCAGTGTAAGCTGGGAACAGTGTCCCTGATAACCAACACACCAGTCTCAGTTTGACAAGACAAGTGTGAGCCAGCAACAGTTTTCCTAATTGCTGCCACACCAGTGCCATTGTCACCTGACCAGTGTAAGCCCTCAACAGTGTTCCTAATTTCTGCCACACCAGTCCCAAGGTTACTAGACCAGTGTAGGCTAGCAATAGTGTTCTTGATTGCAAGCAACACAAGTCTCAGTTTCACCAGACCAGTGTAAAGACAACAACAGTGTTCCTGATCGCTGCCACCAATGCCAGTGTTACTAGACCAGTGCAGCCATCAACAGGGTGCCTGATGTACACTACATAAGTCTCAGTGTCAACAGACCAGTGTTAACCACCAGCAATGTTTATGTGAGCCACCAGTCCCAGCCACCTCAAGTAGACAACTGCACTCCTGGAATCACAGGAAATATTTTGTTCACCCTTTGTTCAGCCTCCTGTACAGTACTTCCTGCCCAGTGAGCATGGCGTTCCTGGGGCATGAAATGTTCCAGTAGGCTAGGTTTGTCTGGCTCTTAGGAATGGGGACTGCTATATGTGATGCTACACTAAGATATTGTCCCTGATCATTCCTGCAGAGAAGCATTACAGTACACTGGTTTTGATTCAATGTTGGTTGAATTTTTTGACACATAAGATTCAATGTCTGGTACATAATCAGTCCAAATTAGATGCATAATTTTTGCCCCTTAAAAACTTGACGGTACTTCTTTTGGGCCCCTCTATGTGGCTATGCTATGAAAGAGTATGTGGTATGCACATACTCAGAAGAAGTAGCAGAATGTGTTTTAACCACTTCAACCCCGGAAGGTTTTACCCTCCTAATGACTGTTGTGGAAAATGTTATTAATGTATGTTGTCAGATGTCCCCCAGTGTCGGTTTTGCTGTAATGCGCTCATGTGAGTGTATTCGCACATACAAACGTTGGTGGAAGACCGGTGGCGCAAACACCCTCCCACGGACACAACAGATTTGCTTGCTCCTTTTAGGGATGTTCATTTATGGCTCACCAAGGGACTGGCCACTTCTTGTCGACTGCATTAAATGACTCCGAGCGAACAGATCTGCGTTTATGGGAACTATAGCATAACTATACAAAAATTGTGGTTATCTGATCCATGATTAAGTATGGTTGGCGTCATTGGTAGCATTGAGTTGGTTTGCACATGGCTTTGTACAAAGCCATGCTTTCTAGTGTTCTTTAGTCTCACAGAAAGCATGGCCCCTGTACCCAACCGTTTGCACACATCACTGCTAGCATTCTATTTGAATATATACATGTCTGTCATTGGTTCTTTTGAAAGTATACAAAATGTCTGATTGGCTGTTTTGTGAAGCCACCACCTTCTTTTGTTATTCATGCTGACACTATAAATAAAGGGAGCTGGCTATCCTAGGGAGGACTTTGCTCTGGGATGCCTTGATAATGAGAACACAACTCTCTGGTGATGTCTGGTCTTTGGATGAATGGGACGAATGAATGGTGAGTGAATTTTAGCCTAAGATACCATTATTGCAATAACATGAAATCTGAAGTGTGTGCTTATTTAGCACAAGGCAAGATGGTGTGTGCTATGCATACAACCAAAATCTTGCCACATGACCAGGCAATTTTTTTCCATACGGCACTGTGTTACTTCAACTGACAATTGCGCGGCCATGAAACACTGTCTGTACCCAAATACAATTGAAGTCCTTTTTTCCCCACAAATAGAGCTTCCTTTTAGGGACAATTTTGAAAAAAAAAAAAACAATATTTTTTACTTTCTGCTATGAAACATACTCAATTAAAAAAAAAGGAAAAAAAAACAAATGTATTCATCAATTTAGATCAATATGCATTCTGCTACATTTTTTTGGTAAATAAATCCCAATAAGCATATATTAATTGGTTTGCGCAAAAGTTATAGCGTCTAGAAACTATGAAATATTTTTATGGCATTTTTATGTTTTTATTAGTAAAAGCAGCGATCAGCGTTTTTTTGCGGGACTGCGACATTGCGGCGGACAAATCAGACACCTAACTGACACTTTTGATACTTTTTTGGGAACCATTGACATTATTACAGTGATCAGTGCTAAAAATATGCACTGTTACTGTAATAATGACACTGGCTGGGAAGGGCTTAACACCAGGGGTGATCAAAGGGTTAAGTGTGTCCCTAGGGGATGCTTTCTTACTGTGTGGGGGACTGCTTAGCAGGAACAAAAGATCTCTCTGTTCATACCTGACAGGGCGGCAATTTTCCTTGTTTACATCGTCAGACTGGCGTCCTGCCTCTCTGGGGAGCAATCGCTGATGGCCGGTGGACATCGCGTCTGCCAGACCCAATGATTGACTCCTCCTCTGGCCAATCAGTGCGTGCGTTCCCTCGCTAGCTGTTGCATGAAATTACATACAGGTACGGCGTTTCGCACAATAGAACTGACCTGCCGCATTATATGTACTGCGGCCAATCGGCAAGTTGTTAAGGTGTAATCCTAAGTATACCCATGCTGTTTGTTAAGAATTTCTTCTTAATTGACAACTTTGTGTAAAAAAAAACAAAAAACAAGCATAATTTTATTTTTTCGTTTTCTTAAAAATGCGTGTAGCGCTACCCCCAGTTAAGAGAGCCGCTGAGTTTTGTTTCGGGCCCTGTATACAGCACCGCCAACCCCCGGCAATCTACTCAGCCCACACTGGCACAGTTAGTCTAGGGATTGTTACCTCGTAACGGTCTATACCTGATTATACACAATCTGGCAGTATTGATAGATAACCACTATCTGCAAAGATGACACTAATACCAATGTGATAAAATATAACTGGATTTACTTTGGTATAAGGATTCAAAGTTAAACACATCACATAGTATACATGCAGAGCCCTGCAGCAATAAACATATTCTTCAGTGATAGTGCAGAGTGATCACCCACCACGTGCAACTATCTTCTTTCCCTATGTGCAATATGGCGCAGCAACAAAGTTTTAACCCCCACCCTGGTCAGGCCTGACCCAGATTAAAACTCAGTCCCTGATGAGAACAATTCTTCGCATGCAACTTGAACGGTGGTGCACTTTTAGGAAACAATATTTGTAATCCAAGGGGTAGTAAATAACAGGGTGGGCCAAGGCAGTCACTGGGCCCAACAAAGTAAAAGGGTAATGAAGTGAGCAAGTGCTCGCTCACCACTCCGGACGCGATCCCGGTCCGGGCTTCCACCACTGTGTATCCGCACACAGTGTCTCCAACGGCCGGGTCTCCAGGACAACTGATGTCAGCAAACTCGACCAGGAACAGATGCCACCCAGGCTCCGCAGTGGGGTGGAAGGCTCTTTGATCGGTATGCAAGGCCCAGGCTTCAGGCCTTACACAGCAGCGGATCCGCACAGGGAGTCCTATTGCTTGCAGCGCGGTGTCCAAAGAGCCCGAGCTTAGCCTCGCCCTCTTCTTATATAGCCCCACCCATGAGTCTCTGCGGCGGCCCAATGCACCCTGGGTGCCAAACGGGGTTCTGGGTAACGTAGTCCAGGGGCCTTAAAGGAGACCCCGCTACATGCGTGTCAAGAAATGATATACCAAAAGACCCACTATGCCTCCTATTTGGGTGTTTGCTTTCTAAAATTAGGTAATTTTGATGGTGTTTCCAGGGCCTGTGAGATTCAGCCAGGAAATTAGATGCATCATTTTTACCCTTTGCAATCCCGAAGGTTTTTCTTAGATTTTGGACGCCTCTATGCAGCTAGTCTCTGGAAAAATCTCACACTTGTAGTATCCCCATACTCAGAAGGAGTAAAATAATTTGGGGTGTAATTATAAGTATGCGCATGTTGTGTGGTAGAAATATTTTATTAATTTACAACTTTGTGTAAAAAATAAATTTTTATTTTCTTATTGCTTTTTCCAGAAGCTTGAGGGCATAAAAAAAATCAAAAGAATCCCCATACCTCCTAAAATATTTTGGTGTGTTTACTTTCCAAGATATGGTAATTTCATAGGTATTTATACTGTCCTGGCACTCCAGGGCCTCCAAACATGTGAGGGGTAGTCAGGAAATGAGATGCCTAATTTATGCTTCTTGAAGGTGGGCCTTGTATTTTAAAGAGGAAGTAAACTCAGCCGCCTTGCATGTAAATAAACATTAGGGCAAGAGGTGAAGTCCCCACAATATAGATCGCTATATCAGAAACTTCTAAATATGTTATTTTCTTCTATTTTTTGCTTACTTTCTTTTTTCGGATGCCTGCAGAAGCCGCCGCCTTATTAGCTCTTGTCTTCTGATTTCAGCTTGGTATCACTTCCACCCTCTTTCTATGCCACTGGCCTGTAATCTCGTGCATGCTCAGTAAGATTTATCCAAGCCTCGTTTTCGTGATCAGTTGCTTTAGGAACATAGCCCTGTATAACTAGTTCCAGCTCCGAGGACGGCCCAGCATCTGCAGTCTTGTGATAGTAGGCTGTGATGTCACATGTGTATATAATAAAAGGATGGCAGGGGGCCGTTTTAATTGACGGCACCCAGATCATGCCGTGAATGAAGGAAGAATTGCGCATGTGTCGGTGACATCACTAAAGATGAAAACGGGCTACATCTTTTGACAGCCCGAAGTGCTGATGATATAAAAAGCATGGCACAGTAAGTTGCTACACACTGTATATATTGAAAAAAACGATAGATTTTGAGTTTACAACCACTTTAAAGACCCATTATACAGGCTGCAAAAAGTCTCAAATACAGTTGTGTTAAAAAATATTTGCCTCCTTCATAATTTTATTTTTTTTGCATATTTTTCACACTTGAATGATTCAGGTCATCAAACAAATTTTCATATTACACCAAGACAACCTGAGTAAATCCAAAATGCAGTTTTTAAATTATTATTTCATTTATTAAGGGAAAAAAGCTGTTCAAACCTGCCTGGCCCTATGTGAAAAAGTAATTGCCCCCTCCCATTCTGATTTATGAATGAACTGTGATAAACCACAATTTTTGGGAAATCTGAGTTAAATTTCACTTGCCACACCCAGGCCTGATTACTGCAAGACCTATTGAATCAAGAAATCACATAAATAGAAGCTGTCTGACAAAGTGAAGCACGCTAAAAGATCACAAAAAGCCACACATCATGCCACAATCTAAAAAAATTCCAGGAGTGGCCAGCCTACACAAATCACTCCAAGAGCATGACGACGACTCATCCAAGAGGTCATAAAAGAACCCAGAACAACATCTAAAGAACTGCAGACCTCACTTGCCTCAGGTAAGATCAGTGTTCATGATTCAACAATAAGAAAGAGACTGTGCAAAAATGGCATCCATGGGTATGTTCCAAGGCCAAAGCCATTGCTGACCAAAAAGAACACAAAGGCCCATCTCACTATTTCATAACAAGAACATCATACCAACGGTCAGACATGGTGATGGTAGCATGATGGTCTGGGGCTGCTTTGCAGCTTCAGGGCCTGGATGACTTACCATAATTGATGGAACCATGAATTCTGAGCTCTACCAGAAAATCCTTAAGGGACTATGGGGGTTATTTACTAAAGGCAAATCCACTTTGTACTACAAGTGCAAAGTGCACTTGAAATTGCACTGAAAGTGCACTTGGAAGTGCAGTCGCTGTAGATCCGAGGGAGACATGCAAGGAAAATAAAAAACAGCATTTTAGCTTGCACATGATTGGATAATAAAATCAGCAGAGCTTCCTCTCATTACAGACCTACCCCTCATATTTACAGCGACTGTACTTCCAAGTGCACTTTCAGTGTAATTTCAAGTGCACTTTGCACTTGTAGTGTAAAGTGGATTTGCCTTTCGTAAATAACCCCCTATGTCCGGCCATCAGTTTGTGACCTCAAGCTCAATTGCACTTGGGTTATGCAGCAGGACATAGATCCGAAACACAACAGTAAGTCCACCTCCAAATGATTCAAACAAAGCAAAATGTAGGTTTTGGAGTGGCCTAGTCAAAGCCCGGACTTAAATCCAATTGAGATGCTGTATCATGACCTTACACAGGATGTTCATGCTGGAAAACCCTCCAATGTGGCTGAATTAAAACAATTCTGCAAAGAAGAATGGGCCAAAATTGCTCCACAGCAATGTGAAAGACTCTTTGCCAGTTATCACAAACGCTTGATTGCAGTTGTTGCTGCAAAGGCTGGCACAGCCAGTTATTAGGTTTAGGGGTCAATTACTTTTTCACATAAAGTCAGGCAGGTTTGGACAGCTTGTTTGCCTTAATAAATGAACCCATCATTTAAAAACTGCATTTTGTATTTATTTGGGTTATCTTTGTGTAATAATAAAATTAGTTTGATGATCTGAGTCATTTAAGTGTGACAAATATGCAAAAAAAAAAAAAATCAGAAAGGGGACAAATGCTTTTTCACACAACTGTATGTGGTATCCCCATAGTCAGGAGGATTAGCATAGAGTGTTTTGGGGTGTAATACTATGTGTTAGAAATATCTTATTACAGTAATTTACAGCAGTGTGTAAAAAATACTATTCATTTTCCTTCTTCATTTTCCAAAAACTTGTGGGAAAAAATGACTTTCCATGCCTCTAATTAGTTGGGGGGTCTACTTTGCAAAATGTGGTAATTGTGTGAGGGTTTCTTCTGTCCTGGAACTTCTGGGATTCAAGAAACGAATGGAGGAATCTTTCAGGACGTGACCCTTCAGAGCGTTCTGGGAACCCCACAAAGTGTAGATTGTTCCTTCGGGAACGGTTCTCTAAATCATCTAATTTGGCTCTGAGGGTCACCAGCTCATCTGTAGCCATGTGTACTGTCGCAGCTAAAGGGGTGCACTGTGTCTTCTAGGGTGCTGATACGTTCTTCCGCCCCCCACTGTCCTTTCCCGCAGATTTTGCACGTCCTGCTTCAGTAGGGATAAATCAATATGGATGCTTTCCATTTGAATAGTAAGGGAGGCCTTGCAGTCTTTTATAGCCAGCATGATTTCTGCCAGTGTAGGCTCATCTAGAGAGGGGCCTGGCGAATTGCAATCTGCTGAGCATGTAGGGGAGTCTAGGGGTGTTAGGTGGTGCGCCTGGGTGCAAAAGGCTGCTGGCAGAGAGTCACTCAACCCTTGTGCAGAAGATTGAGCCGAGGGAGAAGAGGGCTGCAGCGTGGCTTCATGCATGCCTGAGGGATCTGCACCATCTTGCCTCCTGAACCGTGTCACATGTCCCGCCGCGGATTAGGGCGCGGGTGGTCCTTATTTATTCACTATCATCCCTGGTGTGGATGCCTGCCGTCCTTAGGAAGGGATCGGTACCACTTGGAAGAATTTCGGACACAGGATGCCTGCAGGATAGGAAGTTAGAGCCGGAGTTGTGGAGCTAAGCAGCTGCTCTCATGGACCTCGAACCACACCCCCCCAGCTGCATTCTCTGATCAGTGTATTCTAACAGTGAAGTTGGAAACCCATGCCATTTATAAAACATATGTGATGATTGTATAGGTAATTGTTTGGGCTGTGAAAATTATGTTTGGAAGCTTAAATCATTTGCTATTGTCAAAGACTTTCAGATCATAGACCGTTTACCAAGGCAAAGTAAGCAAATCAGGTATTCACATCTCCACTTCAATTCCTAAAGTGATTGTAAAGCTTCGTTTTTTTTAAAATAACAAACATGTCATACTTACCTTCACTGTGCAGTTTGTTTTGCACAGAGTGGCCCCAATCATCCTCTTCTGGAGACCTTTGGCGGCAATATCAGCTCCTCCCAGCATCGTATAACCCCCTAGGAGAAGCGCTCTCCCAGGGGATTACTTTACGGGTGCACTCCCAAGTCCAGCATTTGCGTCCATAGACGCAGAATGTAGGACTCGGCCCGGCCCCCCCAGCGCCTGCATCATTGGATTTTATTGACAACAGCAGGAGCCAATGGCTGTGCTGCTATCAATCTATCCAATCAAGAGCCGAGAACCCCCAGCAGAGAGGAAGTGTCAGGTCACCTGAAGCCAGGTGACAGATGCACACCGTTGGGGGCAGGAGTGCACCGCTAAGGTAGTGAACCCTATAGCTGACTGCTGCGGATGGAACACTGGGTGATTTAGGAAGGCAGGTCCACTGGGGCACTAACAGGGATCCCACAGGGAGCTAGAGCCTAATATTGCCCAGGGCGCAGAGTCTAAGATCCAGCAGGTGTTCACCAGAGCCTCTAGTGGTGAGGATGGACTGGGCTGCAACTGGATCCAGGTCGCAGCCCCCAGAGTCCCCCAGCTCATGCTCCCAGTAGGCTATAGAGGATAGAGGGGAAGCAGCAGCTCAGGATACAAGAGATAGTGAGGAGATAAGCCAAACGTCGGGGTGACTAGCAGACAAGGATAAACAAAGGACAGGCCAAAGGTCAAGGTCACAAGCAGACAGGGATAGTCAACAACAAGCCAAGATCGGTAAAACAGAGACGCACGTAGCACACGGCAAGCAGAAACCCAAACACACAATAGCTTAACAAACAACGTTGATCAGCACAGCTGGCTTGCAGTGCACAGGTTAATATAGTGTTCCCTGATAGGGCCTGGGGTGGAGCCATGCTTGGAGGAGAGATTATTTAAGCAGCCAGGTGAGAGTGGCTGGCCTCTAAGGTGAACACATGGAGAAGGGGTAAGCTGAGAGACAAACATTACTGTATAACCATGACAGGAAGAGCATGTCACCGCTGTGGGAATTACAGGGCTCAGGTGAGTAAAACGGGCTAGAGGGCCGGTCACTGTCAGAAGTTTCCTATGCATTAGGGTGAAAAAACATGAGGGTTTACAACCGCTTTAAAGCCCATTGTGTTAGTTTAAAAAGAATCACTCCATGGTTAGCTAACCTTTTACAAGCTACCATATAAAACAGCATTTTCCTCTAAAAGTGACATTTTAGTACACAAGTAAAGAGGAAGAGCCAGGTAGGTCGAGTAAGCTCTTGGATTCTTTTACTGTATGTCTTGTCTGCAACAGAGAGTTCTGACTGCCATAATTCCTCAGTTTGCTCTTGCCCACTTTTGCATGGTACATCTTTATTTGCAATTTTCATACTAAAAAATGTGGGAACCCCTAGTGATGACTGCAGCAGGTGTGCAGATCAAAAAGTGAAATATCGCTTTGGAAGGAACAGGTCCTTGGATTTATGTTTTATTGAACTTCGCATCTTGGTAAAACATAATACCTGTACAGGTTGGACTGATTGGCCACGTTCCTACTATCACATTCATTTACAGTAGTTATTAATTAAATTGTCCATAAACATGAGACCCTTGTTGCTTGTTGTGAGATAACCTGGGTAGACGAAATGTATGCTGGCAAAACTGGAAAGGATCAGCCAGTAGATTGTTTTCCCTTATCTGTACTGTGATATGGAAAGTTCTATGCAGCTTACTCTTTCATAAATATATGAAGAATCATGTAAAACATGTAGTTAGATTTTTTGGGGGATAGATGAATGGATTAGTCTATAAATGTCTGAATACCACTACGTTTTCCATTTTTAAGCAGAAGTAATGTTGTACTGTGACCACACCACATTTTAAGAGCACAGCAGAGTGCATTAGAAATGTCATTGAAATAGCCAGTAGGGAAGCCCTGTCCTGAGACCTGTCACAATCATATTACTGGCCTTCCCTCCAAGCACAGAGTTCTCTATGCTGCAAATAGCATAGCAGAGAGTACTCCATGAAATACTGCAGACTCTACACTGCAGCTTGCTTTTTATGAATGAGCTATAAATGCAAGCTGTGGTGGGGAGTAACCTTTCAGTGTATAGTGATATACTGTACACTGTGCTATTAAAGGGCTGCATGATGTTTTTAGGGGGAAAAACAAACATCCTTGAAACCCTATGTCCAAGTATGAGCCAAGGTTTTCCAGATACTTTGCTTGTTATGTTATGTAGAAAGTTTTTTTTAATTTTCAACACTAACTTGCATTGCATTTCAGTGGTGTATTTAGGTTTTGTGCTGCCCTAGGCCTGACTAAAATCGTGCACCCCTAATTTAAATATGACCCACCCCTTCCTGTCAAGGCCACACCCCTTTCTGTTTAAGACCCGCCCTGAATTTTTCCAGTGGGGACACTAGTTCTGAGGGCCTGGGGGGGGGAAATGGATTCCCTTAATTTGCATAGATTTCCTCTCACTTCCTGTTTGGCTATGGGGCAGGAAGTGAATGGAAATCTCTGCAATGGGACAGGGATGGTAAAAAATAAACTGATAGGGGCTATAACCCTCCCTTACTCTAAGCAAAATGGAAAAAAAAGTGTTGCGTATAGTTCTGTTTTTAAGCACAAATTTCTGATAATTTTTTTGGAGAGGACTTAGAAGATATAACCATGCCAATGGTGCAGCAGAAAATATATAGCACAGCGAGGAAGGTTTGTGATCCAGGATGATAGGACAGTCAAAATTATAAGCAGCGCCCCTCCCCCCACACACAGTTGCGGAATGCTGGCCGCCTGCATACTAGAAGCAGTGCGGCCACTTTATGGGGGCGCTAGACTAATTTGCTTCTCAGCCCAGTCCGCCCCATATGACTGGCGCTACACTAACAGTGTAGCGCAAGCCGGCGGGGACTCTTTCTGTGCTGCCCCCCTGCAAAGTGCTGCCCTAGGTCTGGGCCTTGTTGGCCTAGGCCAGGATACAGCGTTGTTGCATTCATATCTACATATAATGTTTCAGTGGCAGTAACGTTTAATTATTCTGTGATCGCACGCCAGGATTTGTAAAGTACAGATAAAACTAGATTCAGATTTAAAGGGATACCATGGGTTCGCTTTTTTATTTATTTTTAAAAACAAACATGTCATACTTACCTCCACTGTGCAGTTCGTTTTGCACAGAGTGACCCCGAACGTCCTCTTCTGGGGTCCCGCGGCGACTCTCGCGGCTCCTCCCCACAGGAGCTAACCCCCTCTGGGAAGCTATCTCCCGAGGGGGTTACCTTGCGGGCACGCTTCCGTGTAACACACTTGGCAGCCATAGCTCCGCCCCCGGTGTGCCGCGTCTTTGATTTGATTGACAGCAGCGGGAGCCAATGGCTGCGCTGCTATCAATCATCCAATGAAGAGCCGACTAGAGCTCGGTGAAAGCAACGCGGGATCGCGCCCAATGAGATTCGGGTCTCAGGTAAGTAAAACGGGGGCTCGGGGGGGGGGCTGCAAGGTGTTTTTTCACTTTAATGCATAGGATGCATTAACCACTTAAGGACCGCCGCCTGTACATATACGTCAGCAGAGCGGCACGGACAGGCATAACCATGTACCTGTACGTGGCTGCATTCCAGCGGGTGGGGGGTCTGATCGGACCCCCCCGGTGACAGCGGAGGTCCGTTTCGCTTCAGGAGCGATCTGTGATGAGGGGGTGGCCATTGATTTCTGGCCACCCCCTCGCGATCGCTCCTGGCGAATGAGAAGCTTCCCCTGCCTGTGAACTGTAAACACAGGCAGAAGGAAGTGATGTCACCTCTCCTCGTGGCGGTCTTTTCGTCCGGCGCCGAGGAGAGGAAGTCTAATAGTAAGTGCACAAGAGTACACTGACACCAGTACACGTAGGCACATAAAACACCCCCCGATCACCCCATGATCACCCCCAGATCACCCCCTGCACCCCCAGTCACAGTGTCACTGATTGCAGTGGTCATTTATTTACTGATCACTGCATGCAGTGTCATTTGTGACTGTAAAAAGTGTCAGGGCAGTTAGTTTTAGGCCCCTTTAGGTCCAGGATACCCCCCTAACCCCCCCTAATGAAGGTTTAACCCCTTGATCGCCCCCCAGGTAACCCTTTCACCCCCTTTCGCCAGTGTCACTAAGCAATCTTTTTTCTGATTGCCGTATTAGTGTCGCTGTTTTTTTTTTTTTTTTACTTTTTATTGGAAAATTATTCAACATGTAGTTACATACACCCACATTTATGTGGAAAAAAATAAAAATAAATTTTCGTACAAAAATATCTTTACATATTTCCTTACTTTTCCTTTTCCCTATTTCCCTCCCTGTGTTCTCCCCTCCCCCAACCCCTATTCCCCTGATCTGTCCCCCTCCTATCCTATTCTTTTCCTATCATTCCCTGAACGTATTTATCTGATTGTTTAAATATTCTCCATTTTTCCCATGTTGTCCTGTAATTTTCCCCCTTTCCCTGCTCTCCCTGGCTCAGGTATTCCATTTCTGAGATATACTCTACCCGTTGAATCCATTCTTTAATAGTCGGTTTCTTTATAGCTATCCAGTTTCTTGGAATTAGTCCTTTTGCTGCGTTAAGTAATGGTGGGACTAATGTTTTCTGGTATTGCTTTTTTGTTTTATTTGTACCATGAAATAGGCATGTCCACGCGTTTTGTATTATTTTTTCTCCCGTGACAACTTCAATGTAATCCAAAATCTCTGTCCAATACTCCTCTATTATTGGGCATTAAGGAGATAAATAAATTAGTGTCGCTGGTGTCGCTAGGTAGCCAGTTATTTTTTTAGGTTCACCGTCAGGTTTTTATAGCGTCTGGTACCCCCATATATTGCCTAATAAAGGTTTTAACCCCCTGATTGCCCCTAGAGTTAACCCTTTTACCAGTGATCACCGTATAAGTGTCACTGGTGACGCTGGTTAGCCAGTTAGTTATTTAGGTTCACCGCCAGCTTTTTATATAGTGTCAGGTACCCCCATATATTACCTAATAAAGGTTTTAACCCCCTGATTGCCCCCTAGTTAACCCTTTCACCAGTGATCACCGTATAAGTGTTACGGGTGATGCTGGTTAGTTAGTTTGCTGTTTATAGCATCAGGGCACCCGCCGTATATAACTCAATAACGGTTTAACCCCCTGATTGCCCGGCTGGTGATATCAATTAGGTTTAGTGTCAGATAGGGTCTGCGTCACCCCAGGCAGGGTCAGGTTAGTGTCAGTAGTGCTAACACCCATGCACGAAGCATACACCTCACTTAGTGGTATAGTATCTGAACAGATCAATATCTGATCTGATCAGATCTATACTAGCATCCCCAGCCCTTTAAGGTTCCCAAAAACGCATTGTTAGCGGGATCAGCCCGGATACCTGCTAGCACCTGCGTTTAGCCTCACCGCCCAGCCCAGCCTACCCAAGTGCAGTATCGATCGATCACTGTCACTTACAAAACACTAAACACATAACTGCAGCATTCGCAGAGTGAGGCCTAATCCCTGCGATCGCTAACAGTTTTTTTGGTAGCGTTTTATACAGTTGCTGACAGTCAGGTGCTTTTTTACCTGTGAATCTTACTAGTGTACCAGTAAATTTAGAGCCCAAAAAGGCAAATAGAAGGTACACTAGTAAAGAGGCCTACGAGTTTCTGAGCATGACAGATCGTGAAGAGGAGGTCATGCATCTGTCAGATTCAGGCTCAGAATACGATCCCATAGACGACAGCGGCTCCTTGACAGATAGCTCTGGCAACGAAGGTGAGGTCCATGCTAAGGTCAGGCCTACCCGACCCCATTCTGCTGTTGTTGAGGTGCAAGAACCACAGGGCTCTCGCATGGAGCAGAGAAGTACTAGTGCCGCTCATCCTTCTGGTGAACTGGAAAGCACCAGTGGCCTAGTACACCCTGGTCGTACATCCAGCACTGCAGTAACACTTAGGGGCTGATTTATGAAATGTTTGCGCCATGAGTATCGGTGCATCTGCATGCGCAACGGCTGTTTTGATATTTACAAAACATTAGCGCCGGTAGCGCAGCGCTATTTCCCATTTCTCCGGGTCCCCGATGGCACGGGAGAGCCCGGAGAAGCACCGGATGGCGGCGGGAGGGGGGGATGTCCCCTCCCACCGCCTATAAGAACGATCAAGCGGCAGAACCGCTATGATCATTCTTATGGTGTGCAGAATCGCTGGCACAAGAAAAGGATATCTGAATGATGCCTCTAGCTGCAGGTATCATTCAGATATCCTCCCACAAAGCCGAGGACGTCATATGACGTCCACCCAGGATGGGAGATCCCATCTGTGGACGTCATATGACTATGGGTGGTAGGGAAGTGGTTAAATGACTATTATTTTACTTTAGAAATGTCATTTTGCTCTCGAACTGTTATAAACATGGAAAACATGCGCTACTTTACAGGCATACTATAGACACCCCCAGGTATGATATTTAGGGCCAGTTCACACCGGATGCAGTGCAGTGCGTTTTTTTGATGCATGAAAAAAGGCAAAGAAAGTTGATCACATTAATTCCAATGGCATAGTTCACACCACTGCAGTCCATTCCAGTGCGTTTCAGAAAGTAAAAAAAAAATTGGTCATGCTGCATTTTTTAGGTACAGAACTGTACTGGACCACAGTAAAACACATCAAAAACCCTACAGAACGTACCAAAAACGCACTGGAATGCACCGGAATGCACCTAAATGCACCAAAGACGCACTGCAACACACTTGTCCTAAGTGAAAAGAGGGGGAAAAAAACACTGGACTGCATCAAAAACGCATCAAAAATGCACTGGAATGTGTCAAAAACGCGCATACAGAAAAGCACCTGGAACGCATCCAGACTGCGTTTCTATGGTGTGAACTAGGGCCAGTTCACACCATAGAAACGCAATCCGGATGCGTTCCAGGTGCTTTTTTGGGGGTACTTGGGGGTTCTTGAGAAGCACTGATTTAAAGCACTGCACTTAAAACTAGCTCAAGGCAATACGATTCTAATTGTGGGCATTTTGAGGGAAACCAAGTAAGTGTTAGAACCCCTGCTTGTTTTTTTTTTTAGGTTGGGCTTTGTGTCCCTTTTAGTAAAATTGGCTTCACTTCCTGTCACACAGCTAAACAGGAAGTGAAGGTAAAACCCTACCAATGTCTTTTCTTGGGGACACACAGATCAATCTAACTAGTGTCCCCATTAAGCAAATTGCACTCTAGCAATTTGTTGTGTACACCCCAAATCATTGGGTAGTTTGGGGTTTAGTAAAGACAAATCCACTCTGCAGTAAAAGTAAAGTAAAAAAAAAAAAAAATCTGAGGGGAAGCACTGGTGATTGTAACATCCAATCATGTAAAAGCAAAGATGGTGTTTTTTTGGTTTGCTTGCATGTCCCCCTTGGATATCCAGCAAGTGCACTTGTAGTGCAAAGTAGATTTGCCTTTAGTAAATAAACCCCAAAATCCAAAATACCTAATAATTTGGGGTGTACCCCGCAAAATGCTGGAGTGCAATGTACATAATGGGGAAAGTATTTAGATTAACCTGTGTGTCCCCAAGGAAAGACATTGGTAGGGATTTACCCTCACTTCCTGTGTGGCTATGTGACAGGAAGTGAATTATTTGGAAGGATAAAGTGGCCAAATTTGGGAGTTGTCTTCACCCTATCAGGGGTGCAGACATTCCCAAAAACTGTCTAGACTTGTAATCCCTCTGCACTTTATCCCCAAGCAAAAATAAGAAAGGATTTCATTTAAGTTAACTTTGCAAAGACACATTCCTAAGTTGAATTGTGATGCATGTCAATGGCCCATTTAGACCCTCTTTAACCACTTCAATACAGGGCTTTTTGTACCACTTCCATACCGGCCTATTCTAGCACTTCTCTCCTACATGTACAAATCATCATTCTTTTGCTAGAAAATTACTCAGAACCCCAAAACATTATATATGTTTTTTTAGCAGACACCCTAGGGAATAAAATGACGGTCATTGCAACTTTTTTTCTTGCACAATATTTGCGCAATAATTTTTCAAACGCCTTTTAAAAAAAAAATGGTTTCATGAATTAAAAAATAACAAAACAGTAAAGTTAGCCCAATTTTTTGGGAAAATATGAAAGATGATGTTACGCCGAGTAAATAGATACCTAACATGTCACGCTTTAAAAATGCGCACACTCATGGAATGGCGCCAAACTTTGGTACTTAAAATTCTCCATAGGCGACGCTTTAATTTTTTTTACAGGTTACCAGGTTAGAATTATAGAGGAGGTCTAGTACTAGAATTGTTGCACGCGCTCTAACGCACGCGGCGATACCTCACATATGTGGTTTGAACGGCGTTTACATATGTGGGCGACTTACGTGTGCATTCGCTTCTGATCGCGAGCTACCGGGGACAGGGGCGTTAAAAAATTTTTTTTTATTATTTTTTTTTTTACTTTTTTATTTTTTTTTTACAATTATTTTACTTTCTTTTTTTTTTGATCACTTTTATTCCTATTACAAGGAATGTAAACATCCCTTGTAATAGGAATGTGTGTGACAGGTCCTCTTTATTGAGAGATGCGGGGTCAATAAGACCCCACATCTCTCCTCCAGGCTGGAAAGCATGAGATCAGTGAAAATGTTTTCACTGATCTCATACTTACTAGCCGCAATGGCGGCTTTGTTTACATTTGAGGACCCGGGCGTGACGTCATCACATCGCACCCGGGCCTCCGACAATCATAGAGATGACTGGTGACTATCTGGTCACCAGTCATCTCTATGCTCGTCACGTGACCCACCAACGGCGCCGGAAGATTCGCTTCGGGTCCCCGATCGCACGGGAGAGCCCGGAGAAGCACCGGATGGCGGCGGGAGGGGGGGATGTCCCCTTCTGCCACCTGTAAGAACGATCAAGCTATGATCATTCTTATGGTGCACAGAATCGCCTGCACTTTAAAAGGATATCTGAATGATGCCTCTAGCTGCAGGCATCATTCAGATATCCCCCTACAAAGCCAGGACGTCATATGACGTCCACCCAGGAGTGGAGATCCCATCTGTGGACGTCATTTGACTATGGCTGGGTAGGGAAGTGGTTAATCACTTGAGATCAGCGTTATAACTGATCGACGGCCATAGCATGGTCCTCAATTGCCGGGAGTCCGTCAATAGACGTCCTCCCCTTCACGCGTGCGCTGTGGTCACCGAGTCACTGAGACTCGGGTGATGACAGATCCGAGTAAGGGGCCGACCCCTGCCCCTTACCATGTGATCAGCTGTCAGCCAATGACAGCTGATCACGTGATGTAAACAAAAGCTGGGTAATGGTTTTTGTTTTCTCCTTGTGCTGACAGCGTGAGCATAAAAAAAGGCAATCCCCGGCTTATGTGCAAGGGACATCGGGCCCGAAGAGGAAGAGGCAATTCTGCGTCATCTGTGACAATCAGTAAGCCCCTGCCAGTGCCACCTATCAATGCCCACCACTGGTGCCAATCAGTGGCACCTAGCAGTGCTGCCTATCAGTGCCCATCACTGCCAACTATCGTTGCCACCTAGCAGTGCCACTTCTCAATGCCCACCAGTGCCAACTAGCAATGCCACCTCTCAGTGCCCACCCTTGCCACCTTATCGGTGCCCATCAGTGCAGTCTCATCAGTGTACATCAATGAAGGAGAAAAATTACCTTTTTTCTAAATTTTCGAAATATTAACCACTTCCCTACCGCCCACCGTCAAATGACGTCCTTGGCTTTTTCCGGTGACATCTGAATGATGCCTGCAGTTGCAGGCATCATTCAGATATCATTCTTTTCAGCCGGCGATTCTGTGCACGATAAAAACGTTCCGCCGCTTGATCGTTCTTATAGGCGGCGGGAGGGGACGTTCCCCCCTCCCGCCGCCATCTGGTGCTTCCCTGGGCTCTCCCGTGCCATCTGGGGCTCGGAGAGCGAATTGGCCGGCGCCGGATGGGAAGCATAGAGATGACTGGTGACCAGATGGTCAACAGTCATCTCTATGACCGTCGGAGGCCTGGGCGCGACGTTATGACATCACGCTAGGTTCCCGTATGTCAACAAAGCCGTGATCTCGGCTGTCAGCATGAGATCAGTGAATTTTTTTGACCGATCTCATGCTTTCCAGCCTGGAGGAGAGATGTGGGGTCTTATTGACCCTGCATCTCTCCATAAAGAGGACCTGTCACAATAGATTCCTATTACAAGGGATGTTTACATTCCTTGTAATTGGAATAAAAGTGATCAAAAAAACAAAAAAGTTTAAAAAAAGAGTAAAAAAAAAAAGTAAAAAAAGAAAAAAGAATAAGAAAAAAAAAACAAAACACCCATGTCTCCGGTAGCTCGCGCTCAGAAGCGAACACACACGTAAGTCCCGCCTACATATGTAAACGCTGTTCAAAGCACACATGTGAAGTATTGCTGCGTGCGAACGAGTGCAACAATTCTAGCACTAGACCTCCTCTGTAATGCGAAAATGGTAACGTGAATTTTTTTTTTAAAGCATCGCCTAGGGAGATTTTTAAGTACTGAAGTTTGGTGTCATTCCATGAGTGTGCGAAATTTTAAAGCGTGACATGTTGGGTATCTATTTACTCAGCCTAACAACATCTTTCACATTATACAAAAAAATTGGGCTAACTTTACTGTTTTGTAATTTTTTTTAAATTCATAAAACCATTTTTTCCCCCAAAAAAAGGTGTTTGAACATTTAATGCGCAAATACCGAGCGAGATAAAAATTTGCAATGACCACCATTTTATTCCCTAGGGTGTCTGCTAAAAAACATATATAATGTTTGGGGTTTTGAAGTAATTTTATAGCCATAAATTTATGATTTTTACATGAAGGAGAGAAGTGCCAGAATAGGCCCGGTGCTGAAGTGGTTAAAATATCCCAATTTTTTTTTTTTTAGTCAGTCTTTTGTATTTATAGAAAAAAAAAACGCAGAGGTGATCATATTTTTTTTCAAAAGAAAGCTCTATTTGTGTGTAAAAAAATAATACATTTTCATTGGGTTACAGTGTTGTATGAGTGCGCAATTGTCATTCAAAATGCATCAGCGCTGATATTTGAAAATTGGTCTGGGCAGGAAGGGGGTTTAAGTGGCCAGTGCGCAAGTGGTTACTATAAGGCTACATGCACACGGACGTTTTTCCAGCCACTTTTTTGAGCGTTTTTTGCAGCTTAAAAACGGCTCTCCATGTTAGCCTATGACCTCATGGCCACCATGGCGTTTTTGAGTTGTAAATGGCATAGGCATTTTTAGGCCCCATGTACACGGGACGCTGGTGCAAAGTGTTCAGAACTAAGGTTGACAGCGGCGTTTAGAAAGGTGCGCTTTGTGGCGTTTGCATGCCGCGTTTTACCACATTTGCGTCTACATGTGTTTAGTTAGGAAACATCATAAGGAGCCGCTCTAAGCTCCAAAAACAGTATTATTAATCATTTCAGCTATTTTGTGATACCAGAGTGAGTATCAGCAGCTGAGAGAGCAGCAGTGTACTTGTATTTAGTGTGTCACTTGCCACATCACTTGCTACAAGTTGTCGATTGTCCACTTGACACGTCAGCTGCCCCAAGTTGTGGATTGTCCACAATGCAATGGAAGCAATTTAATTTTTTTTTGGAAATATATATATTTTTAATGGTTTTTCCTCATTTGCCATAATTTTTGAGTTTATCAATGTAAAAAAATAGGTCACCTTTAAAACGCTTCTAAACTAAAATGTGGCTAAACGCCGGTACCGAGTCTGAAACGTGGAAATCTTTAGCGTCTGAAGGCATTTTTTGGCTTTGTGAAAAACGAGGTTAAACGCAACTGCAGATTTTTTTTCCAGGCCAAAAACAGTGTTTTGGATGTAATAGAATTCAATGGACCCACATCCAAAACGCAAGTACCACGATTTTGTGGCGATTCCCTGGGACTGTGACGTAATACGGGGGCGGGGTCAGCGGGTGGCATCACCCGGGGACCACGCCCCATGCCAATATAAGTGGGTGCGCTCCGCGGACAGAGCATTGTAGCGGCAGACAGTGACGAGGCAACATCGGGCGGAGAGAAGAGGGAAGAAGACGACGATGAAGACCGGGACCCCGCTAGCAAAAGAGCTGGAAGAAGATAGCGGGGCGCCCGGCAGAAGGCAGAAAGAACTGGAGATCGTGGAGAAGGCACCGGAGAGCGGGAGAAGAACCGGAGAGCGCGGAGACGACACCGGAGAAAAGAACAAGAGACCCCCGAAGTCGGAAGAAGACGACGATGAAGACCGGGACCCCCGCTAGCAAAAGAGCTGGAAGAAGATAGCGGGGCGCCCGGCAGAAAGACCCCCGAAGTCGGAAGAAGACGGCGATGAAGACCGGAACCCCGCTAGCAAAAGAGCTGGAAGAAGATAGCGGGGCGCCCGGCAGAAAGACCCCCGAAGTCGGAAGAAGACGGCGATGAAGACCGGGACCCCGCTAGCAAAAGAGCTGGAAGAAGATAGCGGGGCGCCCGGCAGAAAGACCCCTGAAATTGGAAGAAGACCCCCGGAGCTGCCTAATAAATTACTTTAAAAACCTGTGTTGTGTTTTTTATTGACTTTTTTTTCCACCAGGTGAATGGGTAGGGGTAAGATGTACCCCATACTCATTCACATAGGGTGGGGGGGCGGTATCTGGGGGCCTCCTTATTAAAGGGGGCTCCCGGATTCTGAAAAGCCCCCCGCCCGCAGACCCCGACAACCAACGGCCAGGGTTGTCAGGAAGAGGCCCTTGTCCCCATCAACATGGGGACAAGGTGCTTTGGGGTGGGGGAGCGCAGGGCGCCCCCTGCCCCAAAGCACCCACCCCCCATGTTGAGGGCATGCAGCCTGCTACGGTTCAGGAGGGGGGGCGTGCTCGCCCCCCCCTTTCCTGACCTGCCGGGCTGCGTGCTCGGATAAGGGTCTGGTTTGGTTTTTCAGCATAGGGGGTTTCCCTTAAAATCCATACCAGACCTGAGGGCCTGGTATGCTCCTGAAGGGGAACCCACGCTGTTTTTTTAATAAAAAATTGGCGTGGAGTTCCCTGTCATGATTCATACCAAACACGGGATAGCGAGCACGAGGCTGCCGAGAACCAGCGCAATGGCATCGTGCTGGAGACATTCTCGGCCAGGTAGTCGCCTCTAGGACACAACTTGAGCGGCTGCTTCACGCTAAAGTCGTGTCCAAGTTGCCTCGAAAAGTCGTGCTGTCCCTGTGTTAGCTGGCACACGATTCGCCCCGCGAGTCAGATCGTCTTCATCCGACTTCCCGGGCGACCTCTATTCAAATGAATGGGCTCCCATAGGGAACCATTTATTTTCAATAGAGCGCCGGCCAAATTTTTATTTACTATAGCAGTGCGCCGTCGGTTCCTGCGCTCAATTAAGGATTAAGGTATGAACTGGCGCAGCGCACTGTTTATAGTAAATCACCCCCTTAGTGATGTGGCGAGTCCCATAAGTTCAGTTCAAGCTGGCGAGGTGGCAAGCACAAGTAGTGTCCCACTGCCACCAAGAAGACAAAGGCAGGCCCGTCATGCCCATAGTGCCCTTCCTGCAGAATTTGCCAATCCTGATTGGGTGCCCACCACTTCTGCAGAACCCGTACTTCCCTCATTCACTGGCCAACCCGGAATTCAGGTGGAAACAGCTGATTTTACGCCACTTGATTTTTCTTCGCTGTTTTTCACGGAAGATCTCTATAGATCTATTGTGGACCAAACTAATTTGTATGCTGGTCAAATCATCGTCGCTAATCCCCAGTTGCCTTCCCTTGCCAGAGATGGGAAACCAGTTACAGTTTCCGAATTTAAGACCTTTCTGGGCCTTTCCCTCAACATGAGCATACATAAATTGACGAAGTTGCGGACGTATTGGTCCAAATGCCCAATTCACCATATGCCTGTGTTCTCTGCCTCCATGGCCAGGGCACGATACGAGCAGATCTTGCGGTTCATGCCCTTCAACGACAATGAACTTTATCGTCCTCGTGGAGACCCTGAATACGATGGCTCTACAAAATTCGGCCCCTCATAAACCACTTCAACAAACGTTTTGCAGCCTTGTTTACTCCCCATCAAGTTGTCTGCGTTGAGGAGTCCCTGATTACATTTTCTGGCCGCTTGTCTTTCAAACAGTACCTTCCCAGCAAGCTTGCCAGATATGGAGTCAAGCTCTATAAGTTGTGTGGCAGGGCGGCAGGCTATGTATGGAGCTTTACGGTTTATGAGGGAAAAGATAGTCACGTAGAGCCGGAGAACTGCCCAGATCACATATGGAGCGCTGGCAAGATTGTGTGGGACTTGGTGTCACCCTTATTCGGAAAGGGGTACCACTTGTATGTGGACAATTATTACACGATCGTGCCACTTTTTAGTCACTTGTTTGATCATCAGATTGGCGCATGTGGCACCGTGCGATCTAATCGCCAGGGCTTTCCCCAGGGGCTTGTAGATTCCCGTCTTAGGTTGGGGGAGAGAGCCTGCTTGAAGTGTAATAATTTGCTCGCTGTGAAGTGGAGGGATAAAAGGAATGTTTTCGTTCTTTCCTCCCTTTACATAGACACGACAGTCCAAATTCCTACGGCGACTGGTGTTGTGGAGAAACCCCTCTGTGTCCACGAATACCCTTAACATGGGAGGGGTGTACCTCAACGACCAGTTGTTGGCGCCGTACCTAGTTACCCGTAAGGCCAGACGCTGGTACAAAAAAGTGTCTGTTTACTTATTTCAATTGGCTTTGCTGAACGCTCATGTGCTATACAGAGCTTCAGGACAGACTTTATCCTTCCTGGAATTCAAGGATGGATAAAGACCTCCTGTATCCAGGCGGTGCTGCACCTCACCTATTCCAACCAAATGCAGTAAGCCGGCTGCATGAGAGGCATTTTCTGTATGTCCTCGAGAGTACCCCTACCCAACGAGCACCCAAAGAAGATGTCGTGTCTGTAGCAAGCGCGGATTTAGGCGTGACACCCGTTATTATTGTCCACGCTGTCCTGACAATCCTGGTCTTTGCATTGGTGAATGTTTTGAACGCTACCACACACTAGTGAAGTTTTAGCTTAGGGTACAGCATTTCACAGACTAGGACACACTTACTGTACACAGGGTCTCCCAAGATGCCATCGCATTTTGAGAGACCCGAACCATTACAGTTGTTACAGTTACAGTTACAAAAAAAAGTAAAAAAAAAAAAAAATGTAAAAAAAAAACACCAAAAAAATATAAAACTAAAAAACCAAAAATAGTTGTCGTTTTATTGTTCTCTCTCTCTATTTTCTCTTTATTGTTCTGCTCTTTTTTACTGTATTCTATTCTGCAATGTTTTATTATTATGTTTTATCATGCTTGCTTTTCAGGTATGTAATTTTTTTATACTTTACTGTTTACTGTGTTTTATTGTTAACCATTTTTTTGTTTTCAGGTACGCTATTCAGCTGCAGCGCGGAAAAAAAGCATAACTTTTTTGCGGGAGGATGCCCCCATGCTTCGGCATATATATATATTAGGCACAGGTTGCGTTAAATTTTTTTTTATTTTTTACTATGTTTTTTTTTGGTATTTGTTTTGCAGGTATGGTATGGTAAGGTCTTACTGTTATACTGTAATGTTACTTTGTTTTAATGTTAACCATCATTTGCTTATCAGGTACGCCATTCAGTTGCAGCGCGGATTTATCTATCTTGGCAGCAACAGCGTTTGCTCCCACGATACATAAAGCCATGACTCCAATGCTGTAGGAGGTGATTTTACAACCACAGTTAAAAAAAGAGCATAAATGCCGAAGCATGGGGGCAGCAGGGGCGGAGGAGCGATTTTGCTCCTAATGCCGCGTACATACGGTCGAAATTCTGATGGAGGCTTGCCCGTGGAAAAGTCCGACCGTGTGTACGCGGCATAACTTTTTTGCGGGAGGATGCCCCCATGCTTCTGCATATATATATTTTAGGCACAGGTTGCGTTAAAAAATGTTTTATTTTTTACAATTTTTTTTGGTATTTGCTGTGCAGATATGGTATGGTAAGGTCTTACTGTTATACTGTAATGTTACTTTGTTTTAATGTTAACCATCATTTGCTTAGCAGGTACGCCATTCAGTTGCATCGCGGATTTATTTATCTTGACAGCAACAGCGTTTTCTCCCACGATACATAAAGCCATGACTCCAATGCTGTAGGAGGTGATTTCACCACCACAGTTAAAAAAAAGAGCATATATGCCAAAGCATGGGGGCAGCAGGGGCGGAGGAGCGATTTTGCTCCTAATGCCACGTACACACGGTCGAAATTCCGACGGAGGCTTGCCCGTGGAAAAGTCAGACCGTGTGTACGCGGCATAACTTTTGCGGGAGGATGCCCCCATGCTTCGGCATATATAAATGGTGCATGTATGCCCATCATTAGAAGTGGGTGGATGAAAGGACGTATTCTAATTGTGGGCATACCCACTGATCAATCTCTTTTTTTCATGCAGCCAACAGGCTGCATGAAAAAAAAGATTACAATATATGTCCAACAAGGACAAGCAACACACTGGTATGTTGCTGGACTTTGAATGGTTATACTAGAATGATGCCTGCGGGTTTAGGTATCATCTTGGTATCATTATTTTCAGACAGCGGTCGGCTTTCATGTAAAAGCAATCCTAGCAGCTAATTAGCCTCTAGACAGCTTTTACAAGCAGTGGGAGGGAATGACCCCCACCCGGATATAAACAGCGCCATTGGGAAATTGGGAAAGCATTTTATCACACCGATCTTGGTGTGGTCAGATGCTTTGAGGGCAGAGGAGATATCTAGGGTCTAATAGACCCCAATTTTTTCAAAGAAGAGCACCTGTCACTACCTATTGCTATCATAGGGGATATTTACGTTCCCTGAGATAACAATAAAAATGATAAAAAAAATAAATGGAAGGAACAGTTTAAAAAAAAAAAAAAAGCAAAATAAATAATAATAATAAAAAAAAAGCACCCCTGTCCCCCCCTGCTCTCGCGCAAAGGCGAACGCAAGCGTTGGTCTGGCGTCATATGTAAACAGCAATTGCACCATGCATGTGAGGTATCACCGTGAAGGTCAGATCAAGGGCAGTCATTTTAGCAGTAGACCTCCTCTGTAAATCTAATGTGGTAACCTGTAAAGGCTTTTAAAGTCTTTTAAACTGTCAGTTTGTCGCCACTGCGCGTTTGTACGCAATTTTAAAGCATGTCATTTTTGGTATCCATGTACTCAGCCTAAGATCATCTTTTTTATTCCATCAAACATTTGGGCAATATAGTGTGTTTTAGTGCATTAAAATAAAAAAGTGTATTTTTTCCCCAAAAAATGCGTTTGAAAAATCACTGCTATTTTCTGAGAGGTATGGTGAGTATTTTGTAGAT
Organism: Rana muscosa; assembly: GCA_029206835.1. Classification (NCBI taxonomy): domain Eukaryota; kingdom Metazoa; phylum Chordata; class Amphibia; order Anura; family Ranidae; genus Rana; species Rana muscosa. The sequence goes on along the minus strand of CM055122.1, from coordinate 1,059,172,427 downwards.
CTCGCTTTTTGTCACAAAGTTTTGAAAATTGAAAAAAATTTTTTTTTTTATTTATTTATTTTCAAAATCAAATTAACCCTGTAAAATACTCACCATGCCTCTCAGTAAATAGCTTGGGGTGTCTACTTTCCAAAATGGGGTCATTTGGGGGGGTTTTGTGCCATCTGGGCATTCCATGGCCTCCGAAATCGTGATAGGCAGTGAGGAGCGAAATTCAAAATTTACACCCTTAGAAAGCCTGAAGGAGGTGCTTGGTTTTCGGGCGCCCGTACGCAGCTAGACTCCCAAAAAGTCCCACACATGTGGTATCCCCGTACTCAGGAGAAGCAGCAGAATGTATTTGGGGGTGTAATTCCACATATACCTATGGCATGTTTGAGCAATATATCATTTAGTGACAACTTTGTGCAAAGAAAAAAAAAAAAGTTTGTCATATTCCCGCAACTTGTGGCAAAATATAAAATATTCCATGGACTCAACAAGCCTCTCAGAAAATAGCTTGGGGTGTCTACTTTCCAAAATGGGGTCATACTGGGGGGTTTTGTGCCATCTTGGCATTTTATGGCCTTCAAAACTGTCATAGGTAGTGAGGAGTGAAATCAAAAATTTATGCCCTTAGAAATCTTGAAGGCAGTGCTTGGATTTCGGGGTCCTGTACGTGGCTAGGCTCTCAAAAAGTCCCACACATGTGGTATCCCCGTACTCAGGAGAAGCAGCAGAATGTATTTTGGGGTGTAATTCCACATATGCCCATGGCATGTGTGAGCAATTTATCATTTAGTGACAACTTTGTGAAAAAAAAAGTTTGTAATTTTCCCGCAACTTGTGGCAAAATATAAAATATTCCACGGACTTAACATGCCTCTCGGCAAATAGCTCGGTTTGTCTACTTTCCCAAATGGGGTCATTTGGGGGGGTTGTGCTATTTTGGCATTTTATGGCCTTCAAAACTGTCATAGGTAGTGAGGAGTGAAATCAAAAATTTGCGCCCTTAGAAATCCTGAAGGCGGGGCTTGGATTTCGGGGCCCCGTATGCGGCTAGGCTCCCAAAAAGTCTCACACATGTGGTATCCCCGTACTCGAGAGAAGCAGCAAAATTTATTTTGGGGTGTAATTCCACATATAACCATGACATGTGTAAGCAATATATTATTTAGTGACAACTTTTTGTAATTTTTTTTTTTTTTCATTATTCAATCACTTGGGACAAAAAATCTAAATATTCAATTGGCTCAACATGCCTCTCAGCAATTTCCTTGGGGTGTCTACTTTCCAAAATATGGTCATCTGGGGGGGTTTTGTACTGCCCTGCCATTTTAGCACCTCAAGAAATTAGATAGGCAGTCATAAACTAAAAGCTGTGCAAATTCCAGAAAATGCACCCTAGTTTGTAGACGCTATAACTTTTGTGCAAACCAATAAATATACGCTTATTGACATTTTTTTTATTAAAGACATGTGGCTGAATACATTTTGGCCTAAATGTATGACTAAAATTGAGTTTATTCGATTTTTCTTATAACAAAAATTAGAAAATATCTTTTTTTTCTGTTTATATCGCCAAAAGTAAAAATCGCAGAGCCAATCAAATACCATCAAAAGATAGCTCCATTTGTGGGAAAAAAGACGCAAATTTCGTTTGGGTACAACATTGCATGACCGCGCAATTACCAGTTAAATTGTAAAAAGACCTCTGGTCCTTAGGCTGACAAATGGTCCGGGGCCAAAGTGGTTAAGGTGAAAAAACACAAAGCTTTACAACCCCTTTAAGATTCTAACTTTTATTGTCATAAGCACAAAGTATGTGCACCAAATACAATAAAATGTTTACTTGCATGTATACTCACAATTGAATACAAAAAATTGGCAACAAATAAATATTCATTCCCATATAACAAGTAGCAGCAGTACACCCACACTCTTAAAAACTACAATAAATAAACTGGCACAAAACAGCATAAGTAGATACAACTAAGTATCATTAGGCAAATACCTAATTTTATACAGATGAAATTGACTGGAAATGTATTGCATTTCCATTACTTTTCTACTTTTTTTGTTAAATAAAATTATGATTACTCTCTGGATTCTTCTGCTTTTCTTTACAAATGGGAACACTTTTGTTTTATTTGAAATAGTCACTTTTATTTACCTACATAATGCATGCTATCCTGCTGTCTTCTCTGGTGTACCCAATTTTGCAAATTAGCTCAAATATGAGTATATTTTAATTTTAGATATATATCAACCACCATTCTAAATTTAAAACATAGATGAGTTCCTAAAAGCAGATTGAATTATCAGCTCATTACATGAGACAAATTAAATCACCAGGTGTGCAATCCTGTAAGTATGTGCTACCAGAAAATTGCTTCACAAAGCAAACATTAGACGTAAAGTGCTAAAATGACAATAATATGCTTAAATTGCACATCTAAAAATGGAGAGTCTTAAGATTGTAAGTTTTTCCCACCTCCTGTATTTTTCTTTTCTTACACATAAAATCTAAAGTGAGGGGACCAAAAAGCTCAAATTCCTAGGATTTGCCTAGATCTTTGCTGATATTGTATTAAAAAGGCAAAACTTTGCTGTAATATAGACTCATTTTAAAAGGGTTCCAGACAATTTATGGATAGAGTCTGGATTCAGTGAGGAAGAGTATAAATATCTGCTTTTTTTTTTTATTGCCGTTCCTGTACTTGTTTGGAAAACTTTGCCTTAATTTATTGACCAACAATGTACAGCAATAACCCCATTCACGGCACTTCAGTAATGTTCCTCCTTGGGTGTCTGCTTCCCGTGATCTGTGCAAATGCACACAGAATAATAATAGTGGGAAGTGAGGCAAAATATCATTAAATCCTGTTTGTATGACAGGTGTCAGATTGGAAAGGAAGTGAATGAAAATCCTGCCAATGAGGGCTCTGGCAGCAATAGTAAAGTTTATAATTGTTATTAGGATTTTATTAGGTTTTTATTATTGTCTGTGTCCCTGATAGAGTGGGAATAGAATAGCAAACTCTTCTATGGGGACATAGACAGCATTTAAACCCCAAAATAGTTTTCAAACTTTTCCTACCCCTGGCACAAAAACAAAATCTTGCTAATCTATGAATATCAGAGTAAAAAGAGTCAAAATAATGGCTAGAGCCTTTACACAGATGCCTGTGGACTGACAGGTAGCTATGTATTTCTGCATACTTAATTAAAGGACAAAAATGGATATATAATATTTTTGATTGACAAGATAAAGTGTACTTATGCACTAGTAGGATGTCAAAGAAGAATTTGCAACCTGGGATCATGACGTGTATCTTACAATTATAAATCCATAGTCCAAGAGCCAGTTGCTTGTTCGGTTCTTAAAAAAAAACAAAAGCTTACATAAGATTTCCTTTAAAGATCGAAGTGAAGTTTTTACATTTGAGGGGACAGTGATACTGCATGTAGGCATCTCAATTTGCTGATAAATTTCAGGCAACAACATCCTGTCAGCAGGGCAGGGGGTGGGAGGAGCTCTCCATTCCAATCTGCAGCTCCTCAGATTGTTAGTGTTGGGTGAACAGTTCGGGCCAAGCAGAATTCAGCCTAAACATTGTCTGTCCTTTTTTTAAATTGTAGTTTTTCTGACTGTGACACTGGTGTTCCCCCTTTTTTTTTTATTGTTTTTACATTTCTGTCAGCATCGGTACTCAATTTAAAGTGCATCAAACACCACATTTCATTCAATAAAGTGCTTCCAATCACACATTTCACAGTATCTATTAAATCAGGGTAATAAGCCCAACAAGGAGAGGCCAAAAAGGAGAGTCAGATGTTCCCATGCCACTATGAGGGGTCAGCAGCGTCTGTGTCCACAGAGAAAGGTGGACGTGGTCTGTCCTCAGGCAGGGCACATTTTTCTCTGTTTAGTGATGTTGCCTGTGCTATCCAGCCACAGCAGGCAGAGGAGGTGGTGGACTGGCTTACTAAACCATCCTTACCTGCCTCATCCTCTATGACCCAAGCTGACACTAGTGCGCAGTCCACCGCAGCTGCCAGACCGGCTTATTCTCCTTGTCCACAGCTACTCCTGCCATAGCATCATGCATGGAGGAGTCAGCTGGATTATTTAAACACAGCGTCAGCCACTTGCTTCTTGAGGATGCACAGACTTTACTTGATTCTGATGTTGGTTCTGAGGTAGAGGAAGGGAATAACATGAGCAAGGGGAGAACATTGATAAACAACTAATTGGCAGTCAGTGGCAGTCACTGGTACAGCGGCTCCAACACAAGTCATAAAATACAAGAATGGTTGCACATAGCGTAATCCTGTTTATTTATGGCCAAACCCCCTTTACATCAGAAGACCCCTTAATACTAACTACGTACATCAAACAAATATCAACAAGTATGAATATGTGACCCAAGAGGGCGCTATCACCGCGATCAGCCGTCCAGGAGGAAGCGCGCGTCTCATTGTAGACACAGCAATCACTTCTAGGGTAGAGAACGATGGATAGTGGAGCGCAAACGTCACTTCCGGGATGTCGTGCAGGTCACACCCTGAAGCGTTTCATAATTTCCGACTTCAACAGAGGGCGTAGTTGAAGTCGGAAATGACAAAACGCGTCAAGGCGTGACCCGCATGACATCATCCATCATTCTCTACCCAAAAGTGATTGCGGTGTCTGCAAGGAGACGCACGCTTCCTCCTGGACGGCTGATCACGGTGATAGCGCCCTCTTGGGTCACATTTTCATGCTTGTTGATATTTGTTTGATGGGGAGTTTGGTCATAAATAAACAGGATTACGCTACGTGCAACCATTCTTGTATTTTATGACTTGTGTTGGAGCCCCTGTACCAGTGGATCTTTTTTGATGGTGAGGACCCAGAGCAAATTGGCTGATGAACACCTAACTTAAGGCTTTCTCATTAGAGGCTTATGGTGAGTTTGACCCCCTGGGGGAGTGTGCTTCACGAGGTGGAACACAGAAACTGTTTTCTGGTGGAAGGTGCATGCTAGGACAACCGTTAACTAACACCTATGACGCTTTGAACTGTTCCCACCATCATTTACTACACAAAAGACTTGTATCTGTGGTGCTGGCCACGTGTTTATTATTTTAATTTTTAGAGTTGTTTTAGTATCTGAATGATCCATGGATTGGACTGTTTTATTTATGTACTACTGTTTTGATGTTTTACTTTTTTAAACAGCTGCTTAGTACCTTTGTAATATTTTGCAAATTATATTTTAAAGTGTTTTATCGTTGTGTGCATTGCTAAGAGAGCTGTGGGATTGATTTGGCGCTGAGTAGGTGTATTGCAGGCTGTATTGTACACCTTTTTTTTCAGTATATCAATATATACAGCAAGTAAAATAAGTATTAAACAGGTCACCGTTTTTCTAGGTAAATATATTTCTAAAGGTGCTATTGACATGAAGTTTTCACCACATGTCGGTAACAACTCATGCAATCCATACATACAAAAAAACAAAACAAATACGTTCAGAAATGAAGTTATGTGTAATAAAATGGAATGACACAGCAAAAAAGTATTAAACATGCTAACTGAAGTTTATTTAATACTTTGTACAAAATCCTTTGTTGGTAATGACAGCTTCAAGATGCCTCCTTTATGGACAAACTAGTCGCATGCATTGATCAAAACAAATGGGCGGGACTTTTTAGGCTCAAAGAGTACACAAACACATGTAGAGTTGCAATTAAATATTCTACATGTGTTTGTACACTCTATGAGCCTAAAAAGTCCTGCCCATTTGTTTTGGGGAAGTTCTCTTTCCATTTGTACATGAGGGATGTGGCCTTATTAACAGAGCTTTTTCCCAACCTCTTCCCATTTTCAATGTTTACCAACTATGCTTCTGCTTGTTCCCTATCTGTTTCATCTATTACCTGACCCCAGCTTGCTCTCTTCCTGCTGTGGCAATCCAGAGTCCCTCAATCTGGCATTAGCATGTGGTAAAACTTATCTATACCATCAGGAGCGCTGTGGTGTGATTTTGGCCCATTCTTCCACACAGTCTTTGAATCTTGAAGGTTCTGTGGACCTCTTCTATGAACTCTGATCTTTAGTTCTTTTTATATATTTTCTATTGGATTCAAGTCAGGCGATTGGCTGGGCAATTCTAGCAGCTTCATTTACCTAGAAAAAATAGTGACATGTTCAATACTTATTTTACCCGCTGTATATACAGTATATACAGACAGATATATACAGACAGATATATACAGATAGATATATAAAGATATATATATATATATATATATACAGATAGATAGATATATACAGATATATATATATATATACAGATATATATATACAGATAGATAGATAGATAGATAGATACACACAGATAGATAGATACATACAGATAGATAGATAGATCGATTGATAGATATATACAGATAGATAGATATATACAGACAGATATATACAGATAGATATATACAGATAGATAGATATATACAGATAGATATATACAGATAGATAGATATATACAGATAGATATATACAGATAGATAGATAGATAGATAGATAGATAGATAGATAGATAGATAGATAGATAGATAGATAAAGATAGATATACATACAGATAGATAGATAGATAGATAGATAGATAGATAGATAGATAGATAGATCGATAGATATATACAGATAGATAGATAGATACAGATAGATAGATATAGACAGATAGATAGATATAGACAGATAGATATTTAGAGATATATACAGATAGATATATACAGATATATACAGATAGATAGATAGATAGATAGATAGATAGATAGATAGATACAGAGAGATAGATCTGTTTAAGGTGGGGATATACTGTCTGTAAACCATGGCTGTAGCAGGACACAGTGCTGGGACCCCTCGTGTGGTATACAGTCAGGAGATGATGTAAAATGAGCACATTGTCGGGTGAATGACAGAAGGTTGATTCCCGGGGCACAGAAGAAGCAGGTCACACACCTTCCACACAGTCCGATCACAGATCACAGTACAAGGTGCTGCTGTATAGTGGACACTGGACAGACACTGACAGTAACACACTCACTGCTTAGATCACAGTACCTTGCTCAATGCTTCCTTCATTCATTCACAAAGCAGGTCACCTTCCCCCACCCTCCCTCCACCTACAGTCCGATCACAGATCACAGTACAAGGTGCTGCTGTATAGTGGACACTGGACAGACACTGACAGTAACACACTCACTGCTTAGATCACAGTACCTTGCTCAATGCTTCCTTCATTCATTCACAAAGCAGGTCACCTTCCCCCACCCTCCCTCCACCTACAGTCCGATCACAGATCACAGTACAAGGTGCTGCTGTATAGCGCAAATGAAGCGTCTTGCCTGCCTGCAATCACGGGATTGCACTGGCATGACGTTTCAAACAGCACTGTGACCGGCGCCCGTACACAGTACACTTAAAGTATTTTTTTTTAAAGGAACATTTTTCTTTTTTTGTAAAGGGACATTATTTTAGTTTTTTTGTGACTAGCTGTGGAGGGCAGCGCCTGGGCGCCCCTATGGACGGCCCGCCACTGATCAGCACATAAAGGTTGTCTGCAGCT